>JAULJL010000003.1:24514759-25123211 GCA_030761205.1 Fremontodendron californicum
TCATGCTTGATATGATGAATGGCCATCTTTCATATTCCTTTCACTAAGAAGAAATTTTCCTTAGTCACCCCTTTGAGCCTTAGGAATTATTTCTTTCTTTAAACCTTGATCAAGGATCACCCTTTATACTGGAGGGCAAATGCGAGGAAAAATAATCAAAAAGATCATGGTAAAAAGAAAGCCATCGAAAAATGTGGCAAATGAAAGCCAACAAAGCCAAAAAGAAGAAGAAAAGAAAGTCCAAAAAAGGACAAGTGTTTCAAGAATGAGGTCTCCTCAGGAAATGATCCTTGATCCAATCACCCTTAAACACACTTTGAGCTTGTTTTATCCTTTCTTTTTAAACCTAAACCTTGGCCTACATTACGTACTTTAAAAGCCCATTTTGATCAAGCATGAATATTTAATTTGAAAGGTTATTCTCAGAATTCATCCCATCTTTTGAATTGATATTTTTACCTTGGAAGCACTTAGAATTCTCAGATGCATGGTAGAATACAAAAAAAAATGAAAATGAAAAAAGAATGTAAAAGAAGAGGTTTAAGCCGAAAACCCGCAAAGGCCGACTTAATACCGAATGGAGGACACTTGAGTTGAAAACTCGCAAAGGGCGGCTCAGGTACTGATTAAAAGTTCGAATCAATGCTCCGTTTAAAGGGGGAGAAAGTATCTGAAAATAAGAAGAAAGGGGAACAACTCAGTCTGATGTAACTACGAAAGCCAAGAGGTTACCCAAGTAAATCGCTCGTTCAAGAGAAATTTCAGATGGTTTGAAAATGGAGGGGTCCAAGATATTCCGCATCCGGGGCATCTACAACCTATAACCTTACATTTGTTTCTTATATCCTTGATATTTATTTTTACTATTTTAAAACATTTCTTGCAATAAATTCTTGTTATCCTTTTCATGACAATTTTTGCTTGATTCATATTTTCTTTCATACATTTTTGAGATGCATTATGATTGTTATTAAATTGAATGATGATTAGTAATAAGAAAAATCTTTAAATAAAAGGATTTCAAAGTATTACTAAGGAATGAATTTAAATCTTGGGAAAGGTTTGGAAAGTTCACCAAGAAAAGAAAACAGTGAATGTGGTGGAAACTCCATCACAAAGTCAAAAAATCTGTGAATTTCAGCGAAAGCCAGAAACTGAGACTGTTTGACAAGTTATCTTGAGTGGGGCATCAATGAACAATTGAAGACTCCGTCATGAAGTCAGATAATCTGTGAACCTCAAAGAAACCATGGATTAGAAATCATGACACAATCATTTGATTGCATTCATTCTTAGGAAACATACAAGCATTTGCAAAGCATGTAATTCTCATCATTGCCTTTAGTTAACATTGCAGAAATTAGGAAAACTTGGACTTCCCCAAAGTGAGCTCGTTTTGTTTTTCAAACGAGTCAAGCTCCGAGATCACCGTCGAGGTACGTTTCCTTTCCAAATCGAACTCATTTTGCTTCTCAAATAAGTCGAGCCCCGAGACCGCCGTCGAGGTATGTTCCTTTCATTTTCAAGTTAACTTTATTCTTTTCCAAATGAACCAAACCCATAATCATTCTTAGTATTTCTTTTTGTTTTAAATTGAATTCATTATGTTTTATCAATTGAGTCGATCCCCGAGACCATCGTCGAGGTATTTCCTTTTTTTAAATCGAATTCATTCTGTTTTATCAAATGAGTCGAGCCTCGAGACCATCGTTGAGGTATTTCCTTTTGTTTTAAATCGAATTCATTCTGTTTTATCAAATGAGTCGAGCCTTACCACCGTCGAGGTATTTCTTTTTGTTTTAAATCGAATTCATTCTGTTTTATCAAATGAGTCGAGCCTTGAGACCTCCATCGAGGTATTTCTTTTTGTTTTAAATCGAATTCATTCTGTTTTATCAAATAAGTCGAGCCTTAAGACCACCGTCGAGGTATTTCCTTTTGTTTTAAATCGAATTCAATCTGTTTTATCAAATGAGTCGAGCCTTGAGACCACTGTCGAGGTATTTCCCTTTGTTTTAAATCTAATTCATTATGTTTTATCAAATGAGTCGAGCCTTGAGACCGTCGTCAAGGTACTTTCAAATCACGGGTAAGGCCTCCTGGCACCATTTTTAAGACCTCCCGGCACCATTCTTAAGACCTCCGGGCATCATTTTTTTTAAAGCCGCATACATCGCATTTTTTTTTTTTAAATCACGGGTAAGGCCTCCGGGCACCATTCTTAAGACCTTCGGGCTTTTTTTTTTAAATCACGGGTAAGGCCTCCAGGCACCATTTTTAAGACCTCTGGGCATCATTCTTAAGACCTCCGGGCACAATTTTTTTTCTTACAAATCAAACTCGTTTCCTTAAGACGAGTTGAGCCTTGATTAGTCAGGGAATTTAATTTAAGGACAATATCTTCTATTTACAATTTTTTCTCAAAAAAAAAATGAAAAAGGAAAAAAGAAATCCCTTTCCCTTCTCTTCACATATGATTTCACTAACAGAACAAAATTAGTATTTATTTATCTTTGCCTAATTCGTGATTCTCAGCAATAGTCAAAGAGGGGCAACTGTAGACACCTAATTTTGTCCGGACTACTAAAACAGGTATATTTCTTCCTAAATTGATGTTTCAGAATGTAAAAAGACTTTTTTTCATCCTGCAGGTGGTACTCGAGACTTAGTTTAAGAGGGCGAGCATAAAAAGTCAAACTTGAAAAAAGTCAACCCCAAAAAGTCAACTTCTAAAAAATTCAACCCACTTTCAAAGTCAAGATTTGAAGTTCAATTGAAAAATGACGAAAGAATTTTGATAATCCGAGGTCGACACCGAAAGATATGGAGTTCGGAAGTTGGGTTATAGAGATTCAGTAGAAAGAAAACCCTAATCCGGAAAATTTAGGGAAAAGTACTTAAACGATCGAATTGGTCGAACTTGAAGGTTCCAAATGAAAGATAAGCATTGACTACGAGTAATGAAAAAGCCACTTGAAAGAAAAACTAAAAGAAAAGTCAATTCGGGAGAAAACCGAGAATTAGGGTTTTTGGTGGATTTCGGTGAAATTGGGAAGAATTACAGAAATGGCCCGAATTGATAAGACTAAAGCCCCTAATGGATGAGGAATGACTAAAAAAGGATAGCCCAAGGCTCATTTTGAAGAAAATCTGAAAATCGGACTTGTTTTGAGCAAAACCGGGTTTCGGAGGCAAAAGGGCAAAATTAGAAAATTTGGGAAAAAATAGAAAATGAACTCCAAAAATTATGAAAAAATTGCAAATCTCATTCTTAAATCATTTGGAAGAGATCGGCGAAAGAAAATCTTGATTCGGAGTTCGTTTGCAAAATGGCCAAATCACGGGTCTCTTATGCTAAAATTCAAGAAGATAAATCCCGAAAAATTAGCAAATGAACTCCAAAAATTCTGAAAATTTGAAAATTTCATTTTTAAATTATTTGGAAGAGATTGGAGAAAGAAAATCTTGATTCGGAGTTTGTTTGCAAAATGGCCAAATCCCGGGTCTCCTATGTAGAAATTCAAGTAGATAAATCCCGAAAAAATACCAAATGAGTTCAAAAAATTATGAAAACTTTCAGATCACACTTTTAAATTATTTGGAAGAGATTGGGGAAGAAAAATCTTGATTTGGAACTTGTTTAAAAAATGGTAAAATTTGGGGGCATAAAGAGCAATTTTGGAAGAAAAAATCGAAATAAATAGCAAACGAATTCGAAATTTTTTGATAACTTCCAGAATTCAATTTTTTTATTATTTTGAAAGTATTGAAAAAAAGAAAATTTGAATTTGGAGTCCGTTTGCCATTTATTTGCATTCGGAGGGTAAAAAGGTCATTTTACCCAAGAAACTGAAAAGGGTTTTTCTTGCCTTTCAAAAAAATCAAACTTGGGCTGGAAGAAGGAGGGATGGCCGGCCAAGGCCCAAGGAGGGGAAGGAGGTTTCTGATTTTTTTAATCATGAGGCCAAAAATGAAGAGTTAGTTAGTGATTTTTTTATTAAGCCTTTGCAAATAAGCCACATGGACCAATGCATGAAGAGGGAGAGTGTCAACATAATGGCTTAAGATTCTTGAATAGCCGTAATTATGGACAGATGATGGCCTAATATAAGGGTGATAATTTCATGTTTTAAACATCTTGGATCAATAGCCCTTGGATGAAAATTGGTTGGAGGAAAAATGACAACATGCTAGCTGAGAGAGAGGGGGGTTTCGGCCACTACAAGGAAGGGTTCTCCTTCATTTTCAGCACACTCTCATTCTCTATTCTCTCTTGCTTTTGGCTAATTTTCTCTCTATTGTTGAATAGCAAAAAGAAAAGAAAAGAAAAAGCTTGAAAGATAGCTTCTAGAGGTTGCTTTTAGCACCATACTCTTGCAATTTCTTTGATTTTCCATTCTTGATTTGTTGTTTTGATTATTATTTTGGTGAGTTTCTTTTGATTTTTCTTTTTAAATAAGTATTTTTAACGTTCTTCTTTAAGTTCTTTCTTCATCTTTTCTTATAAAAGTTCTTGAAATATTTTTTTTCTTCTTTCCTTGTTCTTTGACATGGCCGAATGACCCATCATTTTTTTTTTGTTTTGTTTTAGTTTCTGTTTTGCTTTGTTATTTCATGTTATTTTTTACATTAAATAAGTCTTGATGCTTTAAATCTTCTTTTACTACATATACTTGAAGCTTGTTTCAATTTGGTTGCTTGTTTATTTCTATGAGTCTATTATCATGTTCTTGCATTGTTGATTTTCTGTTTTCAAAATGTTTAAGTTTGTTTACGTTTTATGTTTTGAAATCTATGTGTTTGTGAAAATGCTTGTTAGTTTTCATACCTCTACTTTATATTTGCATGATTTGAGTGTTATGTTTTAGTTAAGTATGTTAGTATATCAAGTGTTTGTGAAAATGCCATGCTCACTTTGAACATGAGGCCACTCGGCCACTTCACTTCACTTTCTTTGCTTTGTGTGTGCATTTTTGTTATGTTAGTTGATAGGTTTACATTTTCATGACATTTGGTTGAGTATTTGGTTTAAGCATGCCTTGTGTTTGTGTTATTGCCATGCATATTTTAGATGTTAGGTTTGGTTTGTTTTGCCATGCATATCCATGCATTTTAGACCTAGGTTGCATTAAATGTCATGCAAGTTCATTTAGGTTTAGGTCATTTTATTGATGCCATGCATTTTTCATGATATTTAGGTTTAAAATCATGCATTTCATGCATCATATTTGCTGTATTTTTCATGCATTTCATGTTCATGCCACTTCACTTATGACTTAGGCCAATCAATGGCTCAAAGTCATGCTCTCTTGAGCATACTTGTGGAAAATTAAAGAGTTGTCAAATTGATTATTCTACCTTTGTGATTTTTTTTTACTTAACCACTTTTTGTCTAATTTTTCAAAAGTGCTAGCTACTATTTGTGAGTCATTTAGAGAGTCTTAAATATTTTTACTTTGATTTTTAAATGATTTTATCAAAGGCAAAAATGTGTTTTGGCAAAACAGTTTTTTCACCCAGTACTCGTACTTTCCAGATTTTTCTGGGCAGTCATCTTTAATCAAAAAATTAAGCCGATTTTTTTTCCGTATAGTTTTAAATGTCCTGAGTTTTCAGTATTTTTTTTAGATTTTTTTGAATTTATAAAAATAGGGTAAAAAATCGCGGTTTAAAACTAGACAGTGGAGTCATAATTGAATTTGAAGGAAAATCATTTTTCTCTTTTGATTAAGTTACTTAGAGGGGCTGATTAGGAAGTTAGCTAGTGACTTAGGGTAGTTTCTAAGCCTTTTTAAACTCTGAAAATGATTTTTAAGTCTCGGGTTAAGGGTGGTCAAGTCCGGGATTTTAAACTTAGGAAATTAGAGCCATTTAAAAAGGGTTTACCCAAGTTTTTATTTTTAATCTAAGCTTTTCAAAATTGTTTTCAAACAATCACAAAGTATTTTAGTTTTAGAATATTTAATTTGATCTATTTTCCTAAGGTAGCCGGATATCTTTTTAGATATACGGATTTCCTTAATTAAAGAAAAAAATACACTTTCATGCATTGCATTTTTCATATTCATGCATATTATATAATATGTAATTTTTCTTATTGTTTAATTTTTATAGAAATATGGTTTGTTGAAGAAAGTCATCTCATTCTTCTAAAAATAAAAATAAAAAAGTTGTAAAAAATATTGATTTTTTTATTGGTAATGGTAGATATAAGATATGTTTAAGACCAACAAAATCAATAAAGCTAATTAGCCATAAAGCCATTTTTTTTTGTTTTAAAAAAAAAAAAAAAACATATTTATGGATAAAAGCCACAAAGCAAGTTAGAGTGGTAAAGTAAATAATAACAGTTGGTTTCAGAATCAAAGTTTATAGAGTGAGTTATTTAAGTCATGGGTATTGAAAAAAAAAATTAAGGGAGATCACTATCTATATTAATAGCATTTAGAAAACCAAATCCAAATTCAATTCTAAGTTGGCTCCGAACTCATTTAGATGCTCGGTTAATACCGATACGATGTAATTGAGCACCTTTTGCGCTCAACTACATCGGAAATGTTGTTTGAATAGCATTTTATAATTTAGTTTAGGAATGATAATAGAAGGATGGGTAGAGATTATTTTATTCATTTTCGTTTCATTTTTGTATGGATTTTGAAAACTTTCCTCTTTATGGATGTCAATTACATTTATAATCACTTTTGATGCTCAATTTTGCTACACTCTAATTTTTATTAATTATTTTTAACTAAAAATTGTAAAAAAAATTATATTATAAATTATTCATGAACATAATTTTAGTATATATATATTTTTAATATATATACATATACTAAAAGTATATATATATATATCTAATATATACTAAAAAATATAAAATATTTAAAGAGGTAAGATAGTAATTTCAAAAACCGAAATGAGACGAAACAGAGCAAACATTTATCAAAATCACCCCGTTTTCGTTTTTCAAAATCTCTATTCGAAGTGGATCGGTGCAAAATTTATTGATCAGATCGAGTTTTACCATCCTAATTAAATCTATCACCCTCCAATTGAGGGCTGGAGCTTGAAGGAGAAGGGTCCAATGAACAAATGCATTGAACTCTAAATCATAATACCCTATATTAATACAATAATAGAGGTGCTATGGGTTGGGCCGGGTAGCGGCCCAAAATTTTTTTGGTTTCTTTGCCCAGGTTCTACCCTAGGTCGGGTCGGGCCGGCCCATCGGCACATATTTACTGTTTTTTATATTAAATTAAAAAAAATTGTATATTTTTAAAATTAAATTTAAAAAATATTATTTTTTATTGGATGAACAGTGATTCAGACCGGCCCGGATCACTAAAATCCTTGCCCAGGCCCGATCCGTGAGCAGGTCTGTACAATACCCATATAATGTTTTAAATAGACATCAACATTATTTTCAATATTATTATCTATTAATAATTATTTTTGAGTCCTAGGATTTAAAAGGTATTTTTTAAATGTGCTAGGGACATTTGTGTCCTACTATATAACATTTTTTTTTTTTTAGATTTTTAGTTTTAAGTTATTTTCTTTTATTTTTAAATGATGTATTTAATGGGTTAGTTTGAACGATAACTCATGGGTCGATTTAAAATCCATATCTGACCCGTTTGAGAAAAAAATATTAATTCTTTTTATTTTTAAATGATGTATTTGAAGGGGTTGATCCGCAGTGGGTCGATTTAGGATCCGTACCCGACTCTTTAAAAAAAAATTATTTTATTTATTTTATTTTTAATGATGTATTTAAAAGGGTTGGTCCGCATGTTAACTCGCGAGTCAATTTAAAATATGTACTCGACTCATTCTGAAAAAAATATTAAAGAAATTTATCTTATTAAATTTTTTTACTTTTAAGTTTTATTTTATTTTTAAATGATGTATTTAAAGAGGTTGATCTACACTCTACACGTTAACTCGTAAATCGATTTAGGATTCGTACCCGACCCGCTATAGGAATAAAGTTAAAAAACTAAATTTATTTTATTAATTACTTTTATTTTAATTTTAAATGGTTTATTTAAAGGGTTGACATATACGTTCACTCGTCGGTCAATTTAGGATACGTAATCGACCCATTTTGGAAAAAAAGTATTTTATTAATTATTTTTAGTTTTTATTTTATTTTTAAATGATGTATTTAAAGGGGTTGATCCGCACATTGACTCGCAAGTAAGTTTAAGATCCGTACCCGACCTGCACGAAAAAAAATTTAAAAAAGGGAATTTATTTTATTAATTAGTTTTTTATTTTATTTTTAAATAATGTATTTAAAAGGGTTAGTCCGCACGGGTCGATTTAGGATCCATACCCGACCGGTTCGGGGAGAAAATTATTATTTTTTTTTAATTTTAAATGATGTATTTAAAGAGGTTGGTCCGCATGTTGACTTGCAGGTCGCTTTAGGATTCGTACCTGACCGGCTTAGGGGAAAAGTTAAAAAAAAATTATTTTATTAAATATATTTTATTTTAAATGATGTATTTAAAGGCGTAAGTCTGCACGTTAAATCGTAGGTCGGTTTATGATCCGTACTCGATCTGCTCAGAAAAAAAAAAGTGAAAAATAGGAAAAAATGAACTTGCTGCTAATCTATATGAGAAAATCGATATTACGAGAGAATAAAATACAAACCATAATTTTATTTTATTTTTTTATTTTTATTTATTATTTTTACCTCCTATAAATAAAACTATACAGTACACAATAAAGTCTAAATATTTTTAAATATATATAAATAATATTTAAAAATATATTTATATTACGTAATTTATAAATAAACAATTATTATAAATTTAATTTTTATAATTAACAAAATATAATTATATTAAAATTAGTACAATTTAAAAAAAATTGACTAAATAATTATTATTTAATAAAATATAATTTTAAATTAATTTATTATTATTGATTAATTAAAAAAATTTAAAAATACATCGACAAAGTGGATTTTTCTTTTAGTTAAATATAATTTTACAGTCCATTTGAATGAAAATTCAATTATAAATTTAAAAATTATAATTTTTGTCTATATTATTGATGTATTTAGATTTGATAATTCGTGTATTTATATTATGTTTGTATATTTTTTATGTTATAATCATGCTTAAGATATTTTATATTTATATAAATTTTAACATGTTAATAATCTATGTTATATAAATTTTATCATATTCATGTATTTATCTTATATTTATATTTTATTTATTTTATATTTTATATTATATTTTGATTATTTTTTTAATATCACATTCGTATTTATAAAAAGAAAGATTAGTATTTGTTTTTCCCTCCAAAAATGAAAAAAGAAAAGAAAAAGGTGGGGCACTCACACTAATCATCATGACACGTAAAAATACAGCTAATCAGCCCCCGCCCCCCCTTTTTTTGGTTGTTGTTGTCAGCCCTAGTTAGCTCTTCTCTCTCTTAAAAGCCCTCATTTTTCCAATACTCCCACTCTCTCTCTCTCAGCAAGACACCCAACAAAACACAAGAACAAAAGAATAAGAAAGAGGGACAGAGGAGACGATCAATATCATTATCTTCTTCTCCTTCGCCGCCATGGACCAGCAATCCCAGCTCGCCGTCATCTTAGGACCCGACCCTACTCCATTCGAAACCCTAATCTCCCACCTGATGTCCTCCTCAAACGAACAACGTTCTCACGCCGAGTCCTTATTTAATCTATGCAAGCAATCAGACCCTGACGCCCTCTGTCTCCGCCTAGCCCACCTCCTCCAAGTCTGCGCTCAACCCGAGACTCGTGCCATGGCCGCTATTCTCCTCCGTAAGCTGTTGACACGTGACGACTCTTATATCTGGCCTCGCCTCAACATCTCCACCCAGTCCTCCCTCAAATCCGTGCTTTTGTCTCAAATCCAAGTCGAAACCACTAAATCTTTGTCTAAAAAGCTGTGCGATACTGTTGCGGAGCTTGCTTCCAGTATTTTGCCGGAGAATGGGTGGCCGGAGCTCTTGCCGTTTATGTTCCAGTGCGTCTCTTCGGATTCCCCTAAATTACAGGAGTCTGCCTTTTTGATATTTGCGCAGCTGAGTCAATATATTGGGGATGTGTTGACTCCTTTTATAAAGGATCTACACGCTGTGTTCTTGAGGTGCTTGAATGAAAGTTCTAATGCCGATGTCAAAATCGCTGCCTTGAATGCGGTCATCAATTTTATTCAGTGTTTGACCAGCTCATCCGATCGGGATAGGTTTCAGGATCTTTTGCCAGCAATGGTGAGGACCTTGACGGAGGCTTTGAATAACGGGAATGAGGCCACCGCTCAGGAGGCGCTGGAGTTGTTGATTGAGTTGGCAGGGACGGAGCCGCGGTTTCTTAGGAGGCAGCTTGTTGATGTGGTGGGCTCTATGCTGCAGATTGCAGAGGCGGAATCACTTGAGGAAGGGACACGCCACTTGGCGATTGAGTTTGTGGTTACCTTGGCAGAAGCACGGGAACGTGCCCCCGGAATGATGAGGAAGTTGCCGCAGTTTATTAGTAGGCTATTTGCAATCTTGATGGGAATGTTACTGGATATTGAGGATGATGCAGCATGGCACACTGCAGAAACTGAGGACGAGGATGCTGGAGAGACTAGCAATTACAGTGTTGGACAGGAGTGTTTGGATCGTCTGGCAATTTCCTTGGGTGGAAATACAATTGTTCCTGTTGCATCCGAGCAGTTGCCAGCTTATTTGGCTGCTCCTGAGTGGCAAAAGCACCATGCTGCATTGATTGCCCTTGCTCAGATTGCCGAGGGGTGTGCCAAGGTATACCTAATATTTATAATATGTTCCAATATTATCAGACCAAAAAAAAAATTATAATATGTTTTATGTGGTGATTGCCATTATTCTAGTTTTTTTGCAGTTTGTGTCAATCCAAGCTTTCTGTTAATTCAGTATTTACTTTTTTTTTTTTTTTTGGGTTCTAAATTGTTGCACTTTGTTAGCATTAGTAGTGTTATTTGCTACATGACATTATTGGCATGCCCAGCTCTTGAAACTGACTGATAAAAATTGCTTCCTTGGTAATGGCTTGCCCCACTATTCCTACTGAATATGATTCTAAATGCGCTACTAATGGAGTTTACTTATTCAGTTTGATTCATGGTGTTTTTGGTTTACTAGCAATAGGATAGAACTTTGTTTAGGGCATGTTGATTCTACTTTCTTTAGCCATAGCTTAATGGCATAGGATTTAGTTTATGTTTGAAAGAAAAAAAATGGGATTACATAGTTGCTGTCTTATGTTTGATGGTCAAAGTAAAGAGTTCTGAACATGTTCCACGCTTTTTTTTTTTTTTTTTGAATTTTAATTTGTTGCTGCACTTGCAGGTTATGATTAAAAATCTGGAACAAGTGGTTTCTATGGTCTTGAACTCCTTTCCTGATTCCCATCCCCGTGTGAGGTGGGCAGCTATTAATGCAATCGGGCAATTGTCTACCGACTTGGGTCCAGATTTGCAGAACCAATATCACCAAAGAGTATTGCCAGCATTAGCTGCTGCTATGGATAATTTCCAGAATCCACGAGTACAGGTTAGTCAGAGATACATAATTTTCCTTTCATGACTCTAGATTATGCTACTGACTGTTGATAAATATTTGTTTCACGGTATGATTCCCTCATGGTGTTAGCTGGGTGCTAATGTGATCTTTAATCTTTAAGTCGAGAGAAACAAGTTGAAAATCACTCTAGGCTGGAGACATAAGATTGCAACATTTACTAATATGCATAATGCTTTACATAGAGTACTGTGTTCATCCTATCTTTCCCTTTCTGTTTGTGTCTGTGTCTGTGGTATAATTAACCTCCCTTCTCTCTCCCCCCCGCCTCCCACAACAACAACCCATTCCTTTTCTATAATGTCCTGATTCTTAAGTTATCTATGGATACGCCTGGTGCCTTTTTGGTGGAATGGCTTGCTTTAGGTAAAACTTATCTGAATGGATATGTTCTTATTTGGTTATATCAATATCTTTGTAGTCAACAAAGGTACTTCATATAATATAATAAGAACTCACAATTTTTTTTTTTTTTTTTTCTAGTTTGGAACATTTAAACTGGTTACTAGCAAATTATTTTCATCACTCATCAGAATTCACTTGTGGTCATTATCTAAAATTTCTAAATACTCAACTGATATGCAGTGTTTAGTGCCAGACAACAAAAGCGCCTTAGACCCTTTCGGGCGAGGCTCATTTGATCAAGCACACGCTTGGTGCGCCTAGGCAAGTTTTTTTGTAAGGCGTTAGGTGAAAAAAAACCCGCCTGATTGAAGTTCTCTTTAATTTTATTTTCTTTTTTAATTTTTTCATTAATTATACCTTTACTAGTAAGAAAGGGGATAATATCAAACTCTCTACTTCTCAATATTTGAGTATTCAACAACCGACATTGGATCATAAGAAAATCATACATATTGGCCAACAAAAGAAAAAGAAAAATTTGCATGTTTTGTAGGATAAACTGGACTATTCTTTAGAGTTCATTATCATAATTATATATCTTAAGCTTATTTTATATATACAGAGACACACATGCAAAAGCACGTACATATACATATTGTGCATTACTTCACTCAGGAGAGCGCTTTTTTTCGTCTTGTTCCTTAGGCAATATAAGGGTTTTAGCGCTTAGAGTGCGCCTTGCGCCCTTGACAACACTGCTGATATGTTTTTAAATAATGAGCACAAAGTGTTTAAATTTCATCATACAATTCTCTGTCTTTAACTCTTCTTGAAAGACAAAATAGAACTTGGACTTTAAGTGTTGCTAGCATCTTTACAGATTAGCCTCTGAAATGGTGGATGTGTCTGTAAGAGCCTCATAACTGATTGTGAAGGGAATTAATTGATTGGAAAGCCGATGCTGCATCAGTGGGAATTTCCTGAATATTTTGTGGATTGTGGTAAAAAAAAAAACGCCTTCAAGTCTTCATTTAGATATTGATTTAATGATACTTACTTCCAGTTTATAGATGAATTGAGCTTGCCTACTTACAGGAAACTGAACTAAACTAGCTTATGCACTTTGTGTGAAAATTTAATATTCTTATTATAATGTTAGAGTTTTTTGTTTTACCTCTTTTCCTACCCGTTAGGTACTTGTGTTGTCAACATTTTATTGTTTAATATGAATAACGGTTTGTTTTGTTATGTAATTTGTGTCTGAACAGGCCCATGCTGCTTCTGCTGTACTCAACTTCAGTGAGAACTGCACTCCGGAAATTTTAACACCTTACTTGGATGGAATAGTTAGCAAATTGCTCGTACTTTTACAGGTATGACAATTGGAGTTAAAAATGTCACATCAAGAATGCATAAATTCACTTTATTTAAGGAGATTATTGTTTTTTTGTTTAAATATGGAATATATCATGCAGAATGGGAAACAAATGGTACAAGAAGGTGCCTTGACTGCTTTGGCATCAGTTGCTGACTCATCTCAGGTATAGTTTTTACCCAAAATAAAAATAGATTGATCATTAATTTGTATTTTTTATATGGACGACTCAGTTCAACAATATGGGGGTTTGCAGGAGCACTTCCAAAAATATTATGATGCAGTTATGCCTTACCTGAAAACTATCTTGGTGAATGCAACTGACAAATCTAATCGTATGCTTCGTGCCAAATCCATGGAGTGTATTAGTCTTGTCGGAATGGCTGTTGGAAAAGAGAAGTTCAGAAATGATGCTAAGCAGGTGGGTAGGTGTGTAGAAACACCATGTCCTGTATCAATTTGATTTCTTTTACTCTTCTAGTTATTTTCTTAGATCTCAAAAGTCATGGATGGATGGTAGAACTTTGAGGTATTTGAGTTTAGTGATACCATTTGGTAGGTAGTGCAATGATGCAATTTGGAGCAAGTATGCACCATCCCTTTTCTAGCCTAAGAAAAAATATGCATTTCTTGTTCCTTGAAAGTGATTGGGGTGGGCAGTGGGCTAGATATCAACTTGAGGGAGGTACCCATCAGGTTGATCTATTATTGAATTTTACCACTGATTATATTACACTTGAAGTCAGTAAAATCTAAAGAAATTTGAATGCTCACACATGCACATTCCTCATATGCTTGTTGCGGAACCAAACCAATTTTTTAATTTTATAATTGACTGTCCCTGTCTATGAGAATGCAGAGTACAGCACCTGCTTGCAGATCTCCATTAGTTTTCACATTTTTCATCAGTTTTGGGTTTTGTTTCTTTTTTCTTTTATTCCCAGTTGATAAAGAAATGTTATTCTTTTTTTGGGATAATTGATAAAGAAATGTTATTCAAGTCTCTCTTTATATGCCAAAATGTGCATCAGACAAATCTATGAAATGACTGAAAGTGCTTTTTTCCTTTTTGTTTTAAAGTTTATATATTGACCTATAGCTGAAGAAGCTTAATGCATAGCAGTTGTACACTATTCTGTTTTGCGCCATAGACCCTACCTTCTCCCTTATGAGCAGATTTGTGCCTTCTGTAATTTGTAGCATGTACTTTTATTTTTGTTTTTCCCATTGTTCTTTGTTAATTTCATTATAATGTTACAGTTATATTGATATTCCACCAAGTGTTGGATATCTTGTATTTTCTTCCATCGGAGATAGGAATACCTTTTATCTTACTTTTTTCCTTCTTACAAGGTTATGGAAGTGCTTATGTCATTGCAAGGATCCCAAATGGAAACAGACGATCCAACAACAAGTTACATGCTGCAAGTATGCCCATAGCACAGAAAATGCATAGAAAATATCATAATATCTTTTGCATGTTTATTTGTCTTTGCTTATGATGATATTTCCATGTGACAGGCATGGGCCAGACTCTGCAAGTGTTTGGGACAAGACTTCCTCCCTTACTTGAGTGTTGTCATGCCTCCCCTTCTCCAGTCTGCTCAACTTAAGCCAGATGTAACTATTACATCTGCAGATTCAGATAATGACATTGAGGACTCTGATGATGAAAGGTTATACTTTGTTACTGCTTTAACTAATATATTGTGCAAATAAGTAACATAAATATTCATACATGCATGTGCATCTTGTTTATCCTCCCCACTCATTTATGTAGATCAAAAACTCTATCTCCTCTCTCTTCTACTTCTCTCTATGTTATGCAGAAACGCTGAGAAACACACAAACACACACACTTAAGTGAGCATGTGCACACACACCGCACGGACACAGGAATCCTGGCCTTAGCTGTGTTCATCTATTGGCTTGTGGTTGGCTTATTGCAATAGCATCTTGTTTTGCACTACGTTATTTGGTGTTATAGTAAGATTATATCTGGTATTGCACAGTATGGAAACCATTACTCTCGGGGACAAAAGAATTGGGATTAAGACAAGCGTCCTGGAGGAAAAGGCTACAGCATGTAACATGCTATGTTGCTATGCTGATGAGTTGAAGGAAGGATTTTTTCCATGGATTGATCAGGTTTGTTTCAATTCATTGTATTGGTATTCGGTTATTGTTCTAGACTTTCTAGCAATTTTGATACTAATGAAAAGTTGAACATATGATGCAGGTTGCTCCGACTCTAGTTCCTCTTCTTAAATTTTATTTCCACGAGGAAGTTAGAAAAGCTGCTGTTTCAGGTATAAGTATACACTTTTCTGTTTCACTTTAAATCTTTCTTTTTCAAGTTTGATTGGCTTTTGTTAATTCCGTCGTGGCCTATTTTTCAATTTTATTTCTAGCCATGCCGGAGTTATTGCGTTCTGCAAAATTAGCCGTGGAGAAGGGAATGGCTCAAGGGCGTAATGAGACCTATGTAAAGCAGTTGTCTGACTACATTATTCCGGCTCTAGTGGAGGCATTACATAAGGTTATTGTTGTTTACACTTATGAGTATTCCTGTAGTGAAGCTCTAATTGCTTCGTTGATGTGTTGCTTGTTATAGATGAAGTATTTAAATTGTCGTATTCTTGCAGGAACCTGATACGGAAATATGTGCAAGCATGTTGGATGCATTGAATGAATGCATACAGGTTTGTTCTTCTATTAAGAAATGAAGCTAATTATATAGCGTCTCTTCTGTTCATTGCCATCTGTTTGAAATTATTCTGCTTTGGATATTAATTAAGATTGTGGGGCAACGGATGATTAGAAGCGAAAATTTATTTAAATAAATGAAAACTGGGAAACTTACTTGAACTTAATATGGTATTTCAATGGCAGCTAATAAGTTGAACTAATTCCTGAATTAAACCTGTCATGTTGATTTTTGTTGAAAACTGTACCCAAGTAGTTTCCTTGGCTGTTTTTTATTTCTTTTTTAGTCAATATGTGTAATTAAGCTATTGAGAAAGTATTTCAGAGTTCTATTCATGACCTTTGTGTTTCATTCATTTTAATTGGCATGCGTCAGTACCTTTGACCAGAGTTCTTTGGTCTAATCTAACCTTTGTTATTGGCATCATTTATATCGTATGAATGCATAACTCTTTATCTCGAATTTCTGAGCATTTTTTCTTGCAGATCTCTGGTCCACTTCTAGATGAAAGCCAGGTTAGATCTATTGTGGACGAGATAAAACAAGTAATCACAGCTAGTGCGAGCAGGAAAAGGGAGAGAGCTGAAAGAGCCAAAGCTGAAGACTTTGATGCTGAGGAGGGAGAGTTAATTAAAGAGGAAAATGAGCAAGAGGAAGAAGTTTTTGACCAAGTAGGTCTTCAAATAAAATCTATGGTTTAGGGCACATAAATGACAAGCTAACGTTTATTCATCTGTTCTTTTTCTTTCTGAAACCATAAAGCTTCCTCTTTCTTGACTTAATGAGCATTCTGCTTCCAGGTGGGGGAAATCTTGGGAACTTTGATCAAAACATTTAAAGCCTCTTTCTTGCCTTTCTTTGATGAGCTATCTTCATATCTTACACCTATGTGGGTAAGTTCTCAGAAATTTGTCTCTGTTTCTGAAGTCGGTTTACAATTCTTGAGCAACAGCCAAAAGAAAAATTTTCTTTCGAAAGTGTGCTCATTTCTCTCTCTTATATGTGTCTTAAATACAGGGAAAAGATAAGACAGCTGAAGAAAGAAGAATTGCAATTTGTATTTTTGATGATGTTGCAGAGCAGTGTCGTGAGGCAGCTCTAAAGTACGCTGCTTAATTTTCTTATACTAATTACCATCATAGAGAATTGTATTTGATGCATTTGCTGTAATGTGGTTGAAACAGATATTATGATACATATCTTCCTTTCATATTGGAGGCTTGCAATGATGAGAGCCCAGATGTGCGACAGGTCTGTACTTTCTGACTTCTGGTATCTAAAGCACCTTAGATTGTTGAGGTTGCCATTCAATTGTATGATTTATGTTTCAGGCAGCGGTGTATGGACTTGGTGTTTGTACGGAATTTGGTGGACCTGTATTTAAGCCACTTGTTGGAGGTAAATTCTGCATGATTGTCTATAAGGTGATTTATTTCTTGCAAGGATAACATATGTTTTTGTGACTTTGTCCAGAGGCTCTATCAAGGTTAAATGCTGTAATATGGCTTCCTAATGCTTTGCAACCCGAAAATGTGATGGCATATGATAATGCTGTTTCTGCTTTAGGAAAAATATGCCTGTTCCATCGCGACAGTATTAATGCAGCTGAGGTATGGCTGCCTATCAAATTAGTTCTCCAAATTAATTAGATGTTTTGATATGAAAGGAAAGGATTTGTTCTTTGCATTAAACACATGCACGTTTCTGAGCTATCGTGCAAGTCTCCAAATGCTTTTCCTTGTTAACCAGTGCCATTTGAAATTTGTAATATACTATGAGCCATATGCACAGAAATAGTAACAGTACTAGTATGGGTTCATATTCTGTTCTCTATGTTTGAGCTTGAAACTATAGCACAAATATCAAATTGGCTCTTAAGGTAAAGGAGAACCTTGGTGAAATTGAAAATCTCTTTTACGTCTCCCCTCCCTCCTCTTTGTTTCTTATTAGTGGGAAATTTTGCAAAATTAAGAAACTTAAGGGGCTTTTGTCAGGTACACGTACTCCTCGTTACTTATCTATGTATACTTTTATGTGTATAGCTGAACATCAAATTAGGAACAATTTTATCTTTAAAAAATAGATTGACTGCTTTCTTGAGGGTAATTTCGAGGTTGTTAATATAACACTAACAAACATTTCCCCATTTCTAGGGGTGTTCACTATTCGGTTTTAACCGAATTAACCGACCGAAATTTAATTCGGTTCGGTTAATCGGTTAACCGAACAAAGTTCGGTTCGGTTAAGGGTTAATGATTTTGAAAAATTTCGGTTATCGGTTAATTCGGTTCGGTTAAGCGAAAATAACCGAATTACACGAATTAACCGAAATTATGTAATGTTCATGCTTTATCATGCTTTCTTAGTTGTGTTTGTTTGATATTTGGATTGTATAATATGCTTTACTTTTGGATTTTGATTGGTTGGACTTGGATAGATTATTTGGATATAAAATCATGTATTAAAAATAGGTTAGCAAAATAAATTAGGTATTTATTTCGGTTAATTCGAAAACCGACCGAATTAACCGAAATAATTTCGGTTCGGTTAATTTACCGTTTTAACTATTCGGTTCAGTTAACGGTTAATGGAAAAACACATTCGGTTAATTCGGTTAATCGTAATTCGGTTCGGTTATTAACCGAATTAACCGAATGAACACCCCTACCCATTTCCTTAACTAGTATAGCTTTAACTCAATGTATTTGTTTGGATTTAGTGGTATTTTATAATATAATTCACATATTTTCTATTAAGATTGTATCTTTTTCTTGGTAATTATTTTAATTTTCTCCAAAATTATTTTCTGATATTTTATAGAAAGTGTAATTTAAACAAGATTTAAAATTTGAGGCAGTTTTTTTCTTTGAGATTCTATTATTTCTGGAAAAGGGAAAAGAAAAAGTAAAAAAGGAACTAGACAACTATCCTTCTAATTTCATCTTGGACAAAGTAGACCCAGATTTAAGTGAATGAAAGAGGCCAACACTTTATAAGCCCATCTAGCCTGATAAAAAGAAACCCTAGATATAGAAAAGCCATCTTAATGTTTTTAATACCGTTGTCCTCAACTTCTCATCAGAAATTTCACCTCTTCCTTTGCCCATTGTGTTTCTGTGTGTGTTATGCAACCATTTCCCCATCATGCTGCCACCCTCATCATAACCCAAAAGGTCTAAGTTTCTATTTTGACCGACATGAGCTTTTTGGTTGAAAGTTGAAACAACCGAAACATGCTACTGCTAGCATGGCTGGTGCATGATGATACAGTTTGATAGACAATAAACATTGCAGAGAAGAGGATATACTGGTATTGGTAGAAACTGGTATGGACTGGATGGTATCAGTATAAATTTGTGGTATAAAACCACTAGTGATAGGAATTGTTAAACATCCAACCTAAAACCAATTGGTAATAGGTGGAGGGGGCTCAACTTTAATATAAGACCACAGGAAACTTAATACTTGACAGATGTGGGATAACATCACTTAACAAGAATAGTGGTGATCTCTTATCACCTGTAATCCTTCATCATTCAGGGTTTGGTGGATGCAAAAATGGCAATGTTTTTATATAAGAGCCCTTGATCTGTCAGACTACCTCTTTTCTTGCAATATTTAAATTAGAGAGGTGTATTGTGCGGACGGTCGGATGCCAGTGCATATATCTAAATGTTAAAACATAGTTTTTTTTTTATGAGATTACATGTATAAGCATAAAGTGCAATACAATGAAGCATTACTCAACATATATGACATAACTATTACATCTAATGAACAAACTAAACCTACACAAACCAGTGAACAAATTAATTAAAAAAACAGAGTTGGTCGAAACCCACACATGGTGGGTTTTGAACCTAGGACCTTAAGGTACCATTTAGACAGGGCCTTGTTGGCATGTTAAACACGGATAGGTGTAATTTCTTCCCCTCAACTTCCCCCCTTTCCCCACATACACAAACACACACACACACACACCTTTTCTAGTAGACATTACTGTGAATCGGTATATTAAATGGGCATCCATATGTTATGTTACATAATGTATAATGCTTTATGTGTGAAATATCCATATTGCTGGTGAGTGTTACTTGTTGGTCTTCTCTATATAGATATTCTACAATTTCAGATGGATTGCAGTTCTGTAATTATACTTTTTTTGAACCAATTTTGCATTGCATTTTTCACAAAAGTAATGCTGGTTGTGCTTGTCTTTATGCTTATTTTGATGCTTTATTTCTGTTCTCTTTATGTTGGCTTACCTTGAACATCCATCCTTTGGTGTTTGGTAGATTGTTCCTGCATGGTTAAACTGCTTGCCAATAAAAGGTGATCTGATAGAAGCCAAAGTTGTTCATGAACAACTTTGTTCAATGGTAGAGAGGTAACTTCAGCTTTGTTGATTTAACCTCACTGATCTGATTTCCACAATTTTTTATTTATTTATTTTTTATTTTTTATCTCAATATGCTGTTACTGTCCATTATCTAACAATGTATCTAATGTGTTTTCAGGTCAGACAATGAAGTTTTGGGTCCCAACCATCAGTATCTTCCTAAGATTGTTGCAGTATTTGCCGAGGTAAAAATTTTAAGTTACTGCATTAAAATCTTCTTAACCCAAATGCTATTTTTATTTGAACTGCTTGTTCTGAACAAACAATACACTGAGAAATGGCAAAATTCTGCAGTGCAATCTCTCTGTTTTATCTATATGGTAGTTAGGTATTTAGGGTGTGTTTGATGCAAGATAATGGACATGATAGAATAGCAATCATCCTATCCTATTTTTGGTGTACACTTAAAAGGGAGGATTGGATTGCAAATAGGATGAGTCATCCTTTTAGTATAGGATGATTTAATCCATTCAAAAAAGGGAGGATTATCTTTAATCCCATGGGATTGGATGGTAGGTATTTTCACATTGCATATTTTACCCCTAAAACTTATATACTTAAGCTAATTGTATTGTGGCGCATGTCATTGTCTAATTGGAAAGCCCAAAATGGCACATGTTTTTTTTATTCTTTCTTCTATTCGCTTTTTTATTATTTTTCTTTTTCTTTCTTTCCCTTTTAAGGTAAAATTCAAATTTCTTCTTATTTTTTTATTTTGCTTGCCTTCTTTACTTTGCTTTTTCTGTAAATATATGCTATTAGTAGGTTATTGCCCTTTTTTTAATATTATCTTGCTTTGCTTCTTCCTTTTTTTTTTGTTGCATAAGGCTTTGCTTGGTAGGAAAGATAAAAAAGGATAAGGAAAGAAATTTTTTTAATCTAATGGTTAAGTTTCATAATTACTTTCCTACTTTTTAGCTTAACCATTGGATTGAACGCTTTTCCATCCTTGTCCCTTTTTATCTTTCCTACCAAGCAAGGCCTTAAAATAAATGAAAACAGAAAAGGGTAAAAGGAGAAGAGTTTTTAGACGAGGAAAGATGCTTTCTATGTTCTGTTTTTTAGACTCCATTGAAAAAGATTCCAGAAAATAATTAAAAATTAGAAATCTAGACAAAGAAAGTTTTACAGTTTCTTGCATCTTTCTTATTCATACCTTTTTCTAGACTAGGACTAATAAACTCAAAAAATAGAAAATAATAATAACAAAAAAGAGTGAATGGAATGTTGGATGAATTTTGACACTTAATAATTCCACAAGTTATAATACTCACATTATTATGTTTCCTATTGTTTAAATTTTTTACATATAAATTCATGAAATCATGAAGAGAATAATATAGTGCCAACATCGATGTGGTTTGTTGGTTGAGTATTGGACTCTTAGTTCCGGTGATTAGGGTTCAATCCCCGGTAACCTCAACCATAAAAAAAAAAAAGAAAAGAGGAGAATAATATAAGTATATACTAGTTCATTCCTAATTCTTTATTCGCACGACATAATTTAAATTTCTTTTTAAATAGAGTTACCTAAGTTATTTTAAACATATGAATCTTATGTTTAAATAGTGCATGAAAAAATACAAAATTTCAGGCATTTATCAATTAGAAAGGCATCCTTTTGTAAAATAATGTAATTGTTTGATTAATTGAGAAATCATATCACTTATGGTTCTCCATGAATGTATAAAATTTGTACTTAATCTTATATAGAGAAGGGTAATTTTGTCCAATGGCAAAAAATCATCCTCTCTTACATTTAATCATGTATGTACTGAACATGCTATAGGATAAAAAACATTACATCTTGCTTTTAATCTCTCCATACCCAACATAGGGTGATATTGTCTAACCAATCCATTTTCTTATCTTAGTTTACCCTATCCTCTCCTTAATTTACATGCGAAATGCACCCTTGTATTGTCTTAAAGTATCTCCTGAATTAATTTCACTTCCAACTCAGACCATCGGAGGCACTGTTGCATGCTTAATTAAACCAAATGAGGAACTTCTTGTCTGGTTGGTAATTGACTTTAGTGGAGTGCCCATATCAAACATGGCTATAAGGCTCTGGCTTCTTTTTTGTCTCTTCTATCTGGCTTTTGTTGCTCCAAATACGTGAGCATGCATATCCATACTCATGTTTGCATGTGTCTATGTCTAGTCTCATACACGAGTCGTTTATTCATTAATCAGTTTCCTTTGTGTTGGCCCCTCTCTTCTTATTTCTGTTTATGTAATAGAAAATTCATATGGTCATGTCAAAGCCTGATTAATTCCTATTGCGTTTTTAAAGTAGGATGTGGCTGAGTCTTAAGCCTCATTGATGCCAAACCTGTCTCTTTTTCTCCTTTTAGTTTTAGGGGTGGGAAAAAGTGTAAAAGAAAAAGTTGGTAAGGTACATATTTCATGTAATAAGAGGAAATAGGAACTTTGAAAGGATCAAAAGCTGAATTCTTTTGTGGGTGTGAAATATGCCTCAAGACTCAAGAGTATGTTCTCATACAGGTAGTTGGTGTTTTGTAGGTTCTATGTGGTAAGGATCTAGCCACAGAGCAAACTGCTAGTCGGATGGTTAATCTACTGAGGCAGCTTCAGCAAACTTTGCCAGCAGCAACATTGGCCTCAACTTGGTCGTCTTTGCAGCCACAGCAACAGCTTGCTTTGCAATCCATGCTCTCCTCATAGTATATTTCTGGCTTTGACACTGACGGGCATCTTTCTTTCTGGTTTTGAATGCAATGCAATGTCCAGTCTGTGTGTTGAAGCATATTTATTACCAATTATTTTCCCCGAGAAGGTTCCCCATTGTTTGTTTTTGCATGATGTTTTACTCCAGGCCAGCGAAGCTTTCATTGAGGGTGAAAAAGTAGTCATCACTGCGATTGAAATGATTCCCTTTTTTTTTTTGGTAGAATATGTGTATATTACAAGTGTTACGGGGTATTTGATTGAGTCCGGAAAAGAAAGGATATGTGATTTATGGTTTATGAGCATTTTTTGTGGGTCGGTTTGAGGGTTGTCAGAGAGGGCAATTCTTGTAGCAGTTTTGGTCTCAAATTGTGTTTTTCTTTTCAGTTTTGCACAAAATGTTTCCCCCGATTGTGATTATTATATAACTTATGGACTGAAATTTTGAATGGTTATTCTTTCATCATGCTTGCATGTTTTTTTTTTTTTTTTTTTTTTTTTTTTTTTTTTTAATAAAAAGCAAGCAATAAAAAACAATGGATTGTTAATTTGTTTGAATATTATGGTTATTGGGGAAGCAGCTGGAGTTTTTTTTTTTTTTTTTTTTTTTTTTTTCTAATGTGGGAACCTTTTCTTTTGTTGGTACATTTTTTCTGTTTTCTTTGCTTTGGACAGAAGGAAAGAATGAATCTTTGCCCCTTTTTTTTCTTCTGCCTTTTCCTTATCTTTGTACTTTGCCTCCTTTTTAACCGTTGCTATACAACAAATTTATTTATTATAGGATCAGGATGTTCTAATAAGAGAATACACGACCTCTTTTCTTTGTTCTTCGCTTTGTTTTTTGGACAATTGTTTGTTATGCGAGCCAAGTCATTCAGCTTTGGAGCCTATCTATGCTCTCCAATTCAGTAAGGTTTTTGCTTGGTCGGGTGTACAAAAATTGAATTTTTTTTTATATTTTTTTTATTTTTATTGATGTGTTTGGTAGGAATTAGGAAAGATGAAAAGGGAATTTTTTTTTTTTTTTTTATCTATTGTTTGGTAAAAATAAAAATTAAAAATTTAAAAATAAAAATAAAAAGAAAAAGAAATTATTTTATCATTATATTTTTTGTAAATTAAGATAAAAAAAATTTAAAAATGATGAATAATCTTTGTAAATATGAGCACTTGAGTCACATCTTTTTCATTTTCTTTTCTCTTATCATTTAAATTTGGAATGATTTGTTTTTATGTACAAGCGTAAAAAATATTCATTTTTTCTATTTTTTTCCTCACTTTTTTTTTTTTAATCAAGTATACTCAAAATTTATTTTTTTTCTATTTTTTTACCTTCTTTTCATCTTTTTATTTTTTTCACTCTACCACACACTTTAAAAAATGATGCCATCTTGATTAAGATGATTAATTAAGAATACATTTGGTTGTTATTTGTTAATATATATATATATATATATATATATATATATATATATATATATATATACACACACGAATGTTGTAATATTTTTGAACTGATAATAACAGATATTTTGTTTATTATATTTTTAAATTATCATTTATTATATTAAATATTTTTAATAAATACTAAAAACCTTTTATGACGAGTCCTCGAAAATTTTGAATTCATTCCCTATATAATTTTGTTTACATTCACTCATATCAAGCTTAATAAAGCAAGTATGATTGAACATAATCTTAAATTTACTCCATGTTTTTAAAAAAAAAAAAAAAAAAAAAAAGTTCAGGTAAGGGAAAATTATTTCATTATAATGTCAGACATATTGATTTTTTTTTTTTTTTTTTAGGATTTACATTGGATTTATAGATGATCTATCAAGAAGGATTGCTGACAACGAAAATCAAATCTAAACCTTACAAATGAAGTGTTCAATTTGTACTAACTCAACTAACCCATTGACTAAATTTACTCATGATTTGATTCACCTAAATATTAATCCAAATCATACATTAGTACTAATGAGTAAAAAAATGTCTTAATCCTAATTAATTACTACAAATAGTATAGCATGTACTTACATTTAGTTTCCAAATTAAACTAAACATTTAATATTCAAATTTTTATATAAATTTAATTAATTAAGAACTTTGAAAGTTTTTTACTAGTTAATATAATGAATATTATAATAATTTTTCATCTAAAGTACTGCGAAACATTGTATCTATTATCATATTTTTCAGTAAGAATTCTTATTATGCAAATTAACTTTCTCTTAATGATCTTTCCTTTTTTCTTTAATTTATTTTATAAGTGGATTTTTATTTTCAAACTTGAAATTTTTATTCTTTATGTTCTATATATTTTTGGTGTTATTATTCAATAAAAGTTTCCTCTATCTTACAAAACTTATATATATTTATATACTTAATACTTAATAGTTAATATTTATTGTTTAACATTCTGGTTTCATTTATTCTCATTTGTATTAATTAAAATTGAGATAGGATTCAAATTTACCTTTATTCTTAAGATGAAGGATAAAAATGTATCACACATTTTTAAATGGTTTCAATTTTACCAATATATTTTTTGATTTAGTTAAAAAATGATCACAGTAGAGGTATTACATAGTTCAAACTATCCGCCAGGCCCGAGTTTGATTCGATTTGGCTCCAGTCTTAGATATTGATGTTTTAAGATTGAGCTTGGTTAAAAAATAATTTATATTAATAAATAATATTTTAATTCTAAAATATATTTGAAAATATAAAAATTTTATTTAATATTTTAATAATAAGTTTGGGCTTGAACTTTAGAGGTGCGAATTGGATCTAGGTCGATCTGGCTTTTTTGTGAACACTTCTAATTAAAAGTTAATGATAAAATAACTTTTAATGAAAAAATAAAATGAATATTCTATAGGATATTTTAACTTTGGACTATTTTTGTACTAAATTAAAAAGTACGGTAGTAAAATTGCAATTGTTTAAAGATGAATGTAAATTTGATCCACCATCCTAAATAGAATGGTAAATTTAGATCTTATCCTATTAAAATGTAATTTGTTTTACTATTTGTTATAATTTTTATACTCCTTAAATTAATAAACTATATATATGCATAATGTAATTTTTACTACTATTATTATGTAGATTAAATTAATATTTATGTGTCTTTTTCGTTTTAGTTTTTAATTTTTCATAGAGAATAAATTTTAACATTCTCAATATAATTTTGTATGTATGTAAATTTGATTAATGTGTCAAATTGCATGTAATACATGTGATACAATACCTAATTATGGATGCTGAAAAATCTTTGAATTGACAAAAATGAGCATTGCCATTTAAAATATTTTTATTATAATTATTATTAATAAGATTTATCCAATTTGTAAATAAAAATTCTAATTGTATCAAATGACTATAATTAAAATATTTTTACTATAAATATTAATAATTTTTTTTCCAATTTGTAAATAAAAATTCTAATTACATTTCATGACTTTCATTAAAAGATATTTTTTCTAAATTCTAATTGTATTGAATAATTCATAAATTATTATTACAAAATTCAGTTATTGATATTTTAAACTTTAAGCTTATGTATATATTTATTCTTTTAAAATAAATAAAAAATAAATATTTACACAATGCACATGACAACAAATACTAATTTTCTTAAAAAAAGTATTTAAAAAAACCCTTAATTAGCTTAAAAATGATATAGGTAAGTTATAACACTAATCCTAACAAAATTATCATATGTCAAAACAGGATTAACTTTTCTATGTAAAAGTGGATTTTTTCAGCAAAAAATATAGCTTTAAATTTTAATTATTTCAGCTTGTGTTTAAACATTTTTTTTTTCTCTAAAAAAAAGTAATAAAAAGAAAACTAATTAGAGCTTGAATGATTAAATTATGGTGAAAGTAGGGCTGCATACGATTTGGTTCGATTTAATTGTGGACATAATTATTGATAAATTGAAGTACTCAGAGTTTATTGATAATCAAACTAAAATCGAATATATGTATCTATTAGTTAAATCAAAATCAAGTCGAATATATCAAATATACAAATTCAAATTAAATTGAATATTGTAAAACTCAAATCGATCTATTTTCTATTTTCTCAACATTTTTTCAGCCTTAAGTGATAGGTTGAAGTTCTAATACTTTTTTTTGAGCTTGAAAGAGTTAAATTCACTACCCTAACATGCTAAAAATGACTATTATATTAGACCTCTTTTTTTTAGATATATTAGTACATAATCACTTGCCTCGCACGTGAATATGTATTTTTAAATGTGTTATTAATATATTTTAAAATTATAATTATAAAATATAAATAAATAAGTTTTTAATTAATAATTGATTTATTAATAAAATTTTTACATCTTCTAATATTATAAAACCGTTTTTTAGAATTGAAAAATCTTATATAAAAAAAATCTTAATTATAAAATCAAAATTTTTATCAAAATGAATTAAAATATAAAAATGTAATTAATCTTGAATAGTAAAAAAAACATATCGATAATTGAAGGATATATAGATTTCAACACAAGAAAAAGGATTCTAGAAAACGATAAATTATTAGGTAAATCCTTCTTATCACGTCAATTATAAGTCCGTCCAATTATATTTCTTCGCTTTCTCACATCAAATATTTCTTCCTATCTGCATTTTTTTTCCACGTCACATTTGACTGGATGAACCTTTAGCAAACACAATTAACTTCGCTACCCACAAAATTAAAGAGAAGGAAAAACGTTGAAAATGCAAAATAAGAAGGAAAAAGAAAAGTTGAAGATTCGATTTGTGATCATCCCATATTTTTTTTTTGTTCACTTAAATGATTCCAACTTTCGTTGAAAAAATGAATATTTATAAAACTTAGGACTTGAAGACTTACAATTTACAACAAAAAATCAATAGCAAAAAACGAAATTGGCAAAAAATCAAACACTTGTTGTGCACAACATAGGACAACAAATTTACTTAAACCCCATCGAAATCCAGAGTTACCCATATACAATAATATTATATTTCAATAATTGTAACACCAAAAACCTAGAAAACATGATAGTAAAAAGAAACAGTAGGTAAAAGCTATTTCTAATTAAATTTCTTAATTTACATAAATGATCGATCTTGACATTTGATTTTGGTAGAGCCGATTAATATTATATATATTATTAAAAAAACCGGACTGAACTATTGAACCGATGGCTTGTCTGGTCCGGTGCATATCATTGAACCGCCAATTATTCGAACAGGTAAAAAACCGATTGAACCGGTAAAAACCAGAAAAAAAACTGAAAAATCGATTTTACATTTATTTTTTAATTTAAAAAAAAATTATTTATACATGTGATGAGATTTGAACCTTTAACCCCTTGAATCTATATTAAAGATCATACAATTTAGTCAAATACATATTTTTATTAAATATTTACTATATTTAATATTTATTTAATATTAAAATTACTTATTTAATATTAAAATTATTTGTTTAATATAATCGGTAACCGGAGGTCACACCGATTTGACTTTCGATTTGATTTTTTAAACATTATTTATATATACTTTAACTTAATTTTTATAAGACGTATGTATCCTATTATATTTATTAATATAATATATATATATGGAGGCAATATACTAACGAAAATAATAAGTTCACAAAATTACAAGAAGAGAAGAAGTTATAATCGGCTTAAAAAAACACATTTGGTTTTTGGTTTGAGACTTCTAGTCTTGTTGAGAAAGCTAAAATATAAATTTGACTTTTATTAAATTTACATGATTTTCATTTAACACTTGTAATAAACCTCTTGAATTTGTAAGTAATTATGAGTGATTACAATAAATAACAAATAGCAGTGTAATTCTAAATCTTTTTAAATCGTAATACATAAAATTAAGTAATGAAATTGCATAATAAATAAATGAACTTAACAATTTTAATTTACAAGTGCTAATTTAAATTTAATCAATATCAATATATCTATAAATATGTATATATAGGGGTTTTCCAAATTTGGGGGGGGGGGGGGCAAAGCCCTCAGCCTCCTATTAACATCCGCCTCTGGTTTACATATATATCTACTGCATGCACCCAGACTTAGAAAAAAAAATGAAAAGTGAAGAAGTAAGGAAATGTTAGACATATTAATTACAAAATGATTTTGAAGAAGCCTGGAAAGTTCCTAGAATTTCTCATTCACGGAATTTTAATTTTCTAATATTCAAACATGGTTAAGCATAACTATATCTCTATCATCTCCATTCATAATTGAGAAAGGGGTGAGAGAAAAAGAAATTGAATGCCGAAACAAAGGTCTTGGTTTCATCTCCAATTGCTAAAACAAATACTATAAAATGTAATTCTTCTCCTTCTTTGCTTAAAATCTTTTTCCGATTTCAGCTCAGATTTTTTTTTTTTTTTTTCTCGGCTGGTTTTGAATTAGTAACGTAACGCCGTTTAGATAAAACTTGAAGTCTGATCAGGTTAGATGTGACATGAAAAAAAAAAAAATGATATGATGAAACATAGTTGTATAATTCTAGGATCTATTTAATATTTTTTTGGGAAAATATGAAAAACATGCAGTGCACAGTATATTTATTGTGAAATGGTGTAATGAATAAAAGTTATTTGAAAAAGAGAAATGAATAATTAAAAATTATTATAAAGGATATTGTAAAGACAAAATTACCCTTCATGAAAAAACTTACTTTTCTTTTTTATTTCATTAAGGAAATATTATTTTTTAAAAATTTTAATTGAAAATAAATTTAAAAAATAAAATATTTAAATATATATTTTTTTAAAAATTTTAAAAAATTTAAAAAAATAAATAAATATTAATTTTAAGCATATTATTTTTATTTTTTTTAATTTTTTAATTAAAAAAAGTAAATAAAAAATTTAAAAATTTATTTTTTAAAATTAAAAAGTTTTTATTTTCAGAATATTTATTTTTTAATTAAAAATTAAATTAAAAAATAAAAGAAAAAGAGAAGAGAAAGTTTTTTTATCAAGGATAATTTTGTCTTTACAATATCCTTTTTAATAATTTCTATTTATTCATTTCTCTTTTTCAAATAACTTTTATTCATTACACCATTTGACAATAATTCTACTGTGCACTGCATATTTTTCATATTTTCCCTATTTTTTTCTTATGTAATAATTACGACATATCAACTTGTGTCTCTCTCCACCTATTCAAAGCTAAATCATATTTCATTCTTATGTCATTTGACACATTCAATTGATATATATATATATATATATATATATATTTTTATAAATTCTCTTTCCAAAAAACTTAATGCTTTTACTTGATAATGAAAAGAAAATTAGAAAAATAAAAAATTGAAAGAGAAAAAAAATAGAAAAATAGAAAACATATTTTTTCTTTTTTTTGATATGTTTGGTAGGAAAGATAAAAAAGTGGAAAGAAAAAATAATTTTCTTTCCACCCATTACTTGTATGATTGAAAAATAAGAGTAAAGAAAATGAAAGCATATTGTTTTACCATTATACCCATTATAAGTTAAGATGAAAAAATAAAATTTAAAAAATGATGGATAATCTTGTAAATATACTCACTTGACTAACACCACTCTCATTTTTTCCTCTTTTCTTTCCAATTTGTAGTAATTTGTTTTTGTTAATAGGTGCGAAAAATGATAATTTTTCTTATTTTCTTTTCTCTCACTTTTTTTTCTTACCAAGCACATCCAAAATTCATTTTCTTTTCACTTTTCCATTCTCCTCTATCTATTCTTCTACTTTTTCACTCTACCAAGCACACCATAAATGTTATTTATTTCAAATTTTAATTCATCTAACAGTATTTACATCTTTTCTTAATTTGATTATTTTTCTATTGAAAAGGGTTCTACTTCTTTCAATTCTGAACGTAATTGATTTTGAGTAAATTTTTTTTTTTTTTTCATTTTCTTTCCAATGCTTTATTATTTTTACTTCAAAAGTCTTTACAAAAAACTCAAACCCAAGTTTTTCAACAAAAAACTCTCATTGTTTTCTACCTTTCTTCTTCTCTCTTCAATTTTCAAATTTGCGTAAAAATTAAGATTTTTTTTTAAAAAAAGAAAAAGAAAAAATGACAAATGCAAGGAGGGAAATGATCATTAGTAAGATTTTTCAACGAGGATTGATGGACAATATAAAACTTTAACCAAGAGATGTTTGAATGAAAAAGGTTGTACTTTGTTGTATTATATTTTGTTTGAATTTAGCATAATTATACAGGATATGATAAGTTTACAAGTTTGAGATAAATCCTACTTTAATCAAAAGATACAACTAAAGTAAATCAAAATTTAACCTAGAGATAAATCCTTCATGTAGCAACAGATATATCTTCATTTGTTCAAGAATTTAAGTTCATCATTATCTCTAATATACATTCACAAGATGGTGGAACTAGTTGTGACACCAATCTTGGAGAGTAAGAATTCAAATCTAGCTTTTAAGAGTGGTTTTGTCAAAGCATCTGCTAGCTGATTTTAGAAGATACATGTTTGACTTACAATTTTCCTTGATTTACTTTCTCCCTAACAAATAGATAGTCCAATGCTAAGTGTTTCATCCTGGTATGAAAAACAGGATTCACAAAAGTATAAATGGATCTTAGATTATCAAAATACATTGTTGGAGTTGAAGAAATGACTTTAAGTTCCCTAAGCAAGGATTGAATCCAAGAAATTTTAGAAATGGTTGCAGCAGCTGCTCTGTATTCTGCCTCATTAGAAGATCGAGCCACTGTTTTTTGCTTTTTTGAACACCAAGATATGTGAGTTCCTCCAAGATAAATACTATATTCAAACATTAAGGTCCTATCATCAGGATTTTCAGCCCTATCAAAGTCAGAAAAAACTGATAGTGTAATTTGAGCTTTTTTTTTAAGGAATAAACTATGAAATAATGTGCCTTTCAAATATCTAAGAACTCGCTTGAGAGCTTGTTGATGTAAAGTTGTTGATTTATGCATATATTGAGAAATTTTATTGATAGCGAAACAAATGTCAAGTCTTGTGAGAGTCAAATATTGCTACGGACCAGCAAGTTTTATGAATTCTCCAACATCTACTATAGCAAAACCATTATGGAGACTCAAAGAAACTAAGGTGGATAGGGGTGTGTTCGACTCCTTGGCACCATACATGTTTGCTTTGCTCAAGATATCAGATATATACTTGTGTTGATATAGAAATAAACCCTGAGATGTTGGAATGACTTCAATTCCAAAGAAGTAATTCAAATCACCAATATCTTTAATAGAAAATTTCATGGCCAAAGCTTGAACAAAATCAGAAAGAAAGACTTTGTTGTTTCCTGTCAAAATGAGATCATCAACATAAACCAACATATATGCAATAATACCACAGAGTTTACAAATCCAAAATAAATAAGAAATCTACTTTGAGCACAATACCAAGCATGAGGTGCTTGTTTCAGGCCATAAATTGCTTTCCATAGTTTACAAACATAATTCGATATGGTTTTATCATAGAGAATAGGAGGTTGTTTCATATAGACTTGTTTTGAAAGGCTATCTTAAAGAAAAGTATTATTGACGTCTAATTGATGCAGAGACCAATTGTATGAAATAGTGGAGCACAAAACAAGTCTACTAGTATCCGATTTAACTACAAGAATAAAAGTTTTGTGTAATCAAGCCCGAGTCTTTGAGTGAATTTTTTTGCAACTAATCTGGTTTTGTACCTAGATACAGTACCATCAGGGTTCCTCTTAACTCTGAACACCCACTTGCAGCCAACAACAGTTCTATTAGATGGTAGTGGAACTAAATCCCAGGTTTGGTTTTTGGTTAATATAGCAAACTCATCAAGCATGGCTTATAGAATTGGGTTTTTTTTATTACTTGTGTGGTATTGGATGGTTCTACATTCTCAGGGTGAGGATATTTAGTGGAAATATTTAATTATTTAGGTTTAAAAATGTTATTTTGAGATCTTGTTACCATAGGATTAATGCGCAAAGATGTAGGTACAAGAGGTTCTGGTAAAGTAGAAACAGAATTAAAATCAGGAGATGATACCTGAGAAAAAGATGTTGAACTTGCACACAAATCTTCCACTTGCATTAGTGTTGATGAAAATGAAGCTTCAGTGCTGTACTCTGTTTGGAAGATAGCAAGACTAGGTTGAGATGATGGAGATGCAATATTAGAAGGTAATAGAACAATAGGGCTGTCAAATGCTAGATTCCACATTGAATATGTTGCATCAGAGACTCTAGTATTAGTCATAGACATGGATTCAAAAAAAAATTTAGTCTCATTAAACATAACATGTCTAGACTTAAAAATTTGGGAAGTTGTAAAATCAAAACAATACTAGGGCACTTTGATGTTTTGAATAACCAAGAAACATACATGGTTTTGATTTGCTATCAAGTTTATGATTGGTATAAGGCTTAAGCAAAGGACAACATAAACAACCAAAGACTTTTAGTTTCTCATAATTTGGTTCTTGGTTAAACAAACGTTTATAAGGACATTCATTGTTCAAAACAGCAAAGAGCAATCTATTCAGTAGATAAATAGCAATAGAGAATGCAAATGACCAACAAAAGATTATCATAAAAGCTTGATGAAGAAGTGTCAAACTTGTTTCAACAATGCTCCTATGTCTTCTCTCAACTATTGCATTGTGCTATGGAGTATAAGATGGTGTTTGTAGATGTTGTATACCAAATGAGCTAAAAAAGAACTTAAGTTTAGAAATTCACAACCACAATCAAAATAGATAGACACAATTATAGTTTTGAAATAGTTTTCAACCAATGATTTGAATATAGGAAACAACAAATAAACATCAAATTTATGGTTTATGGGATAAAACCATATATACCTAGTAAAAAAATTCACAAGAAAGACATAATATTTGAATCCATCAACTTAAGTAACTTTTGTAGGTCCCTAAACATCTGTATAAATAACTCTAAAAGTCCTTTCCTAATAATACTAGAAGTTTCGAAAGGAAGTTTATGAATCTTATTGCAGCAACAAGCATTACATGAAGTAATGTTTGGTGTTATAAACAAGGTAAAGAAAAGGACTTTAATAAATACTTAATGGTTTGTGGAGACCAAGCCTCTGATGCTAGGTGGAGAAATTGGTTTTGAGTCCAATCATGGCAAGTGCAGGTGGATTGATGAGTGGTGCATTGGTTTGGATTTTGTGAAGATCCTTAACCAAAAAATAAAAAGGAAAAAAATCAAACAAAAGCTGAGTTAGTTTTGCAAAGTTGAGAAACATGTATGAGATTCTTTTGAGCTTGTGGAGCACAAAGAAAATATTTAAAGCAAAAGAATGGGAAGAAAAAGAAGAGAAGTAGAATAGTATGGGTTATGGATAAGCTTGTTCCCATTACCAACAATTAATTATTCTGGACCATCATATTTAGACTGAAGACTAACATTCTGAAAGTTAGATGTAACATGGTGAAAGGCGCCAGAATCAACAAGTCAACTGTTATCCTTATTAAGATTAGAAGCATAATGAGCCATTGGTGAATAATGTTTGGGCTTGATCTTGAAGCAGGTCTTGGATGAATGGCCTGGTTTGTCACAGAATTGATAGAGAACCTTGGAAGCAGTACGATTAGAAGGATAAGATCTTGAAACACCAGTGTCGCAACCTCCCTTAAACATGTCTGAAAACAAATCTGCCCCCGTTTGCGAGGACAATTGGCCATTTCGTTAAGGAGTGTGACATTGGAAAAAATAGAGAAAAAGACAACTTAATTCCTCTAAATTAAATTAAAGGTTGAGGGTATGAAAACGTCCTCGAAAAAAGAAATGGAGTCGCCACCAATCTTTTTTTGTTTTTTTGGCTAGGTGTGATCGGTCACCTAATAAAACCGATTTTTATAAAAATATTTTAAAATTAATTAAAATTTTTTTTAAAAACAATTTTGAAGTCTGCGTTTTGAACTAGAGAAAATAAGTGCGGGTTCGGGAGTCGGTTACGTGCGGGGAAGGATTAGCACCCCCACAACGCCCATATAAAATGGTACCTTATTAATCTTTTGTTATCTCGAGTCTTGATAAAAGTCGGTTTTAAATTTGGTGTTTGAAAATAATTCCCTTATAAAATTTCACATTTTATTTGAAAATAATCCAGAATTTATTAACATAAAATTTCCCATATTTTTCGACAAGCTCAGCAAAACATAGAAATTTTCCTTGATTTTGAAATTCTTCGAATCACCCTCGTTTTTGGAAAAAATATTCCGTTGTTAATGATAATTGATGATATCCTCACCGGCAAACCCAGCAGAGAACTCATGAATTATTTTAACTCAGGAATAATCTTGATTTATAAAAAATATTATTTGTTTTTCATGTATTTTTTAAAAAAAATCATAAAAAATGATCATGAGTAGGCAAAAATGTTACTAAGATGAAAATTAAACAAACATGCATATTTATCATGGCATGAAAAACATTTTATTATGACATGGTAAAAGAATTAATGGCATGGCATTTCTTAACATGGCAAAAATCTAAATGACATGGCATAAAGAATGAATGACATGGCATATGAGTTAATGACATGTCATAATCTAAATGACATGGCACATGAATGAATGTCATGACATATGAATGAATGATATGACATGCTTGACATGGCAAAAAGAATGAATGTCATGGCATGCTTGACATGGCAAACTCTAAAGGACATGGCATATGAATGAATGACATAGCATAATCTAAATGATATGGCATATGTATTCATGACATGGCATAATCTAAATGATATGACATGTGTATGAATGATATGACATGCTTAACATGGCAAAAAGAATGAATGACATGGCATGCTTGACATAGCAAACTCTAAAGGACATGGCATATGAATGAATAACATATCATATGAATGAATGACATAGCATAATCTAAATGATATGGCATATGCATGCATGACATGGCATAATCTAAATGATATGGCATGTGTATGAATGACATGGCATGCTTGACATGGCAAACTCTAAATGACATGGCATATGAATGAATGACATGGCAAAAATCACAAAATGACATCATCATAAAATATTCATAATCACATCATGATCACATGCACACATCATTATTTTGAAATGGATCCTTCATATGAGGAATCACATAAATAGCATATATCGGAAAGTATTACTGTACTTCCCGGCAAACTTGGCAAAGCTTGAAAAATAATTCTTTATATGATTCCGAATAAAACAAAATCCATGCCTTTCGATTTCATAACCACGTGCGTTGAATAATTTCCTAACCTTCCCGGCAAACCTGGCAAAGATTAGGAATTAATTCTCGTCAAATGTTTAGGAAACCGAGAAGCACATTTTTATGCCAAATTAAGTAAAAACATTTTTAAATATGCAATGCATGAAGATGTATGTCTCCCTTGAAGTAAGGACATTTGTATACCTAAAACTATATCCGACTACCGTTGGAAGAAACTTAAATTGGATTTTCAAAATCGAATGACTTTGGGCTCGGATTTAAAAAATTGGAATTTTGGATGGAAAAGAAGGCCTTGGCCGAATACCCCTAAAAAAGCTCTAGTTGTCCTATTTTTTTAAAACTCGGGTTGACTACCCATGACCCAATCTTTGTAAAATCAATTTTTGTCCTTGATATGACATTAAATCAACCTAAAACAGTAGTTAATGACTCCAATCAACCCCTCCCTTTTTACAAATAAAAATCAGAAAATTATTAAATTAGGAAAAACTCATTTATGACTCCCATAACTAGTTTTGAAAAACTATTTTTTTACCCTTTATAAAAAATTCAAAAAAGTATGGAAAAATAAGTATAGACTTGAAATATGATGATCTTTATGGGAAAAAATTGGTTTATTTTTTGGACTAGAGATGCCTTGACCGAATTTTCACTAAAGTTAGAACAATAAACTATCGAAAACCATTTTTTCAACCTTGATAAAAAAAATCTAAAAATCTTGGAAAAAATAATAGGGCATCCTATAAAGGTCTACTACATGTGGTTAAAAAATAATTTTATTTTGACAAGAGATGACTTAGTAAAAAATGCTCAAAGTTAGAATATCCAACTTAAACTATCACTCTTTCAACTAGTATAGATAAGGGATTTTTGGCTAGAGACCATTGATTGGTCTTAGCCAAAAAACCAAGTTGAAAAAGGTGTGAAATGCATGATTTTACAACCAACAAACATATGAAAATGATCATGAGTTTTTAAAAAAACAAACAAGCAAGAAGAAGAAAACAAGGTTGGCTCAATGGTTGGTTCCTTGGATATAGTCCCACCTAACCAAAATCACTTGATTAAATTCAAGATCCTCAAGCTTCTCAAACCTTTTATTTGATTTTTTAAAAGAAAAACCAAAGGGGAAAATCTATCCTACCACAATGGTGAAGCCCACATTCAACAAGCAAGCAAGAAAATCAAGCAAAGACAAGCACAATATTTTCCTCTAGGTTTCAGCCATGGTGAATATATGTTGAAAAATTTTATCAACTTTGTTATTTTGTAAAGAATAAAGAATAAAGGAAAGAAAACCTTCAAAAATTTATTTTGAAAACCTTTTATTCAACAAAGAAAGTTAACAAATCACATGGAAAAAGAGGAGAAAAAGAACATGAAATCAAAGAAAATAATTGAAGAAGAAGAGAGGAGATAACTACCTAGCAATTTGCTTTCCAAATCAAGCACTCCAATTTATCCTTCTTTCTCACTCTTTTTCTTTTTTCTCCCTTTCTTCTCAAGAGTGTAGTGAAATTGCTTCAAAAAAATGAATCTCCCCTTCTATATGGTATATGAGTGTTTTCTTTTTTAGCCTTTGCCATGCTTTGCATGCTCTCCCAACATCTTTGCCACATGGCTAATTCTTGTCCCCTCTTTGCATGATGCTTTCCTTCAATTAAGGGTTCTTGTCCCCCTTTTGCATGATGCTTTCCTTAAATTAAGGGTATCCTAGCCTCTCATTGGCCAATAATGCCACCTAGATTATTCTTGTCTCCAATCTCTACAAAATATATAGGCCACTTGTCATGATCATATGGCTTACTATTAAAATATCTTCCTAGGTGGCATTTTTAATCCTATTTGGCACTCATAGCCTTCACATGCTCTTCACATGGCTTTGATATTTGGAGGCCTCCCATTGGCCATAAATGCCATGTAGGCAAGTAGTGGAGAATCTTGTCCTTTCTTAAAAATGTCATCTTGCTATTCAATCTTGGCCATTTGATTCAAGATGATCACACTCTCTCCTTCATCCATGGGCTGGCCGAAAATGGCCTGAAATTTTCCAGGCCATTCTTTTTTTTTATTTGCAAAATTGCTTTTTTCACTTTTTTTGGTAAAATTGTATTTGGCCCCCAAACTTAATTTAATTGCAAATGGACCCCAAATTCGAATTTTTATTTTCCAATCCATCCCATCCAATATAAAACTCAGTTATAGAGGTTTTCATTTTTTTTTGAGCTCAAATTCTATTTTTCCTAGATTTTTCTCTAAAGTTTGGGTTTAGTGCCTCCCAAACTTTGTCTTTTTTTTTTTATTTTTTATTGAGCTCCGATTCCAGATTTTTCTTCTCCAATCCCTTCCATAAAATATAAAACCCAATTCTGAAAGTTTTCATAATTTTTCGAGCTCGTTTTCTATTTTTCTCGAATTTTTCTTTTGGAATTTCGAATTAGTGCACCCGAACTTTGTCTTTTTTCATTTGAGCTTCGATTCTGGATTTTTCTTCTCCAATCTATTTCATAAAATATAAAACTATGTTCTGGAAGTTTTCATAATTTTTTGAGCTCGTTTTCTATTTTTCCTGGAATTTCTCTCTTGGAATTTCGGATTAGTGTCCCCGAATTTTGTCCTTTTCCATTTGAGCCCCGATTCCGGATTTTTCTTCTCCATTCCCTTCCATAAAATATAAAACTCAGTTCTAGAAGTTTTCATAATTTTTCGAGCTCGGATTCTATTTTTTTTTAATTTTCCAAAATTGCCCTTTAACCCCCGAAAGCTCGGTTTTACTCGAAAAGGGCCCAATTTTCGGATTTTCTTTTTCCACTGCCTTTTTCATATATTGAATTGGATTTGGTCTGAGGATGCCCAATTTTAAATCCGAATTCCTCTCTGATTTAGTTTCCTTTTTTTTTTAATATTAGGAATTTTCTCGTTTTTCTTTTTCTCCTCCAATCGGCTCTTCCTTGGGATCCACTTCAAATTGAGACTTAGGATATTTTTATTTATTTATCCTTTATCAACTGGGGGCTTCAATTTCACTGAATCGGGCTATCTCTGCAGTTTTTTCTAAATTTGTGTGTAGACACTTAATTTTGTCCAGAACCCTAAATCAGGTAAAATTCCTTCCTTGTGATGTTTTAGAATGCAGAAAAGCTCTTCTCATCCTGCAGGTGGTATTCCGAGACTTTGTTTAATAGGTCAAGCATGAAAAGTCAATATGAAAAAGTCAACCTCGAAAAAGTCAACCTAAAAAAGTCAACTACTGAAAAAGTCAACCCTTATTCAAAATCAAGATTCAAAGTTTAATTGAATAATGGTGAAAGAATTTTGATAATCCGAGGTCTACAACGGGAGATATGGAGTCCAGAAGATGGGTTATGGAGATTCAGTAGAAAAGAAATCCTAATTTGGTAAATTTGGGGAAAAGTGCTTAAATGATCAAATTGGTCGAAATTGAAGGTTTTGAATGGAAGATAATCAATGACTATGGGTATTGGAAAGGCCATTTGGAAGCAAAACCAAATGAAGGGTCAACTTGGAAGAAAACCGAAAATTAGGTTTTTTAGCGAATTTTGGCGAAATTGGGGAAAACTATAGAAATGGCCCGATTTGGTAAAATTAAAGCCCCTAATTGATGAAGAATGGGTAAACAAAGATAGCCCAAGGATTAGTTTGAAATAATTCCGAGAAAAAAGCCGGTTGGAGGAAAAACGGAGAAACGAGGAAATTCTTGATATTGAAAAAAGGAAAAATCAAATTAGAGGGGAACTTGATCGTAAATATTGGGCGTTTCTAGACCAACTCCAATTCAATATATAACAAAGGCCTGGAAAAAGTAAATCTGGAAATTGGACTTGTTTTGAGTAAAACCGAGGTTTCGGAGGTTGAAGGACAATCTTGGAAAATCCGAGAAAAATAGTAAACGAGCTCGAAAAATTACCAAAACTTCCAGATCCCAATCTTATATCATTTGGAAGAGATTGGCGAAGAAAAATCCAGAATCGGAGCTCATTTGAAGAATGGCAAAGTTCGGGTCCACTTTGTTGAAATTCTAGAAGGTAAATCCGGAAAAAATAGCGAATGAGCTCGAAAAATTATGAAAACTTCCAGATCTCAATTTTATATTATTTGGAAGAGATTGGCGAAGAAAAATTCAGAATCGAAGCTTGTTCAAAAAATAGTAAAAGTTCGAGCCCACTAAGCTGAAATTCCAGAAGATAAATCCGGGAAAAATAGCAAATAAGCTCGAAAAATTATGAAAACTTGCAGATATAAATTTTATATATTTAGGAAGTATTGGAAAAAGAAAACCGAATTTGGAGTCCGTTTGCAATTTAATCAAGTTTGGGGGGCTAAAGTGCAATTTTATCGAAGAAACTGAAGAGGGCCATTTTTGCAATTTAAAAAAATAGAGAGATGGCTGGAATTTGAAGGGCCATTCGGCTAGCCCAAGAAGAGGAGAGGTTTTGCTGAGTTCTTCCATCCAAAGGCCAAAATTGGATAGTAAGGTGGTTATTTTTTGATTAAGCCTTTGTGATTTTGCCACATGGTCAAATGAATGAAGAGAAACGATGTCAACATTATGGTTACATGTTTTAGAACTGCTGTATTTGTTAGGAGCTGATCACTTTATCTAAGGGTGGTAAATTCATATTTGTAGCATCTTTGATTAGTGGCCTTTAGATCAAATTAGCTAGGAAAAAAATGACAACATCCTTGCACCATAGTGACCGTTCGGCTGCCTCTATTTAGGGGGGAAGTTTTCAACTTTGGGGGGTTCTTTTGGCTGATTACTATTGAGGTTGGAGCAATAGCTAAGTTTAGAAAAGCAAAGAAAAATTTAGAAAAGAAGAAAAGCTTGAAAGATAGCTTTGAAAGGTAGCCTTTTGGCACCTAACTCTTGCATTTTTCTTTCTTTTTCTATGCTGATTTTGCACACTTTTCGTATGATTTCTTGTTATTTTGTTATGAAATTAAGGTTTTTAAAACTCCCTCTTAAGGCTCCTATCTTGTGTTTTCATGAAAAAAATCAAAAAACAAAATTTTCACCTTTTTTTCATGTTGGCCGAATGCCCCTTGGTATGCCTGTGTTGTGTTTGATTTTATTCCAACGTTGGTTGTGGTATGTTAGCTTGTTTTGATGTTTGTGCTTTCTAAAATGATCAAGATATGGAGCTTATTTTTAACTTTCTTTACTTGTTCTTCTTTTGCTGTTTTTATCATTTATTTTCATGTCTACTTGCTTTGTCTACTAATTCTAATTTTCTGTTTTCACTATATTAAGTTGTTCATGCTTTGTGTTATTGCCATACCATGTGTTTGTGTATTTGTCTAGCTATATCTTTGCATTTTCATCATGATTATTTGCTTATCATGCCTTCATTTATGTCTTACATGCTTGCCATGCCATATGTTTGTGTTATTGCCTTGCTGGGATTTCACATATTATGTAAATGACCATTTGGTTTCTTTTTTTTTTTTTTGTATAGTTTCATTTTCATCTTGTTTGGCTACCATGTTTTCTTTCATGCTTTGTATCATTATGCCATGTGTTTGTGTTATTGTCATGCCATATTGTATGTCATTTTAGGTCTTCATTAGGTTTTCATGCTCTCATTTCATGCACATTTCCATTCGGATATTGTCATGCCATATTGTATGTCATTTTAGGTCTTCATTAGGTTTTCATGCTCTCATTTCATGCACATTTCCATTCGTTATTGTCATGCAATATTATATGTCATTTTAGGTCTTTATTGTGTTTTCATGCTCTCATTTCATGCACATTTCCATTCGGTTATTGTCATGCCATATTGTATGTCATTTTAGGTCTTCATTAGGTTTTCGTGCTCTCATTTCATGCACATTTCCATTCGGCTAGGTCATTTTGTATAACATTTTAGGTCTTCATTAGGTTTTCATGCTCTCATTTCATGCACATTTCCATTCGGCTAGGCCATCTTGTATAACATTATAGGCATTAGGTTATCATGTTCTCATTTCATGCCATACATATTTCTTATGTCATCTTAGGCATTAGGACCATTTGCATAAAAAACAAATAAATGATATTTTAGGTCTTAGGTCATCCTTGTATGCCATGCATAATTTCATGCTTAGTAGGTCTTAGATCATTTTGTAGTTCCATGCATTTTTCATGTCCATTTAGGTCTAGAACCATATTTATTGCCATGCATGTTTCATGCATAATTAGGTCTAGGGTTATATTACTGCAATGCATTTTTCTATCTAGGCATTAGATCATCTTTCATGCCATGCATTTTATATGTCATTTAGGCATTAGGTCATGAATTTCATGCATTTAACTTGTTGTTTGTTCATGCATTTCATATTATCCCACTTGATTTTTGACTTAAGCCAATCAATGGCTCAAAGCCAAGCTCACATGAGCAAGCTTGTGGAAAATTAAGAAGTTGTCATGTTGGATTTTCTACCTTTGTGATTTTGTTTCATTAGGCAATCCTTGTCCAAAATTTTATAAATTTTTACTACTATTTGTAGGACCTTAGAGAAGTCTCCAATATTTTTATTCTGATTTTTTAGTGTTTTTATCAAAGGTTTAAAAATGTTTTTTGATTAAACAGTTTTTCACCCAGTGTTCTAACTTTCGTGATTTTTCTGGTAGGATATCCTTAGTCTAAAAATTAAGCCAATTTTTTCCCATAATGTTGGACATGTTATAAGTCTCCCATAAAGTTTTCAGAGTTTTTTGAAGTCTTTAAAATAGGTAAAAAATCACATTTTAAAACTGGTCAAAAAAGTCAGATTTGATTTCAAGGGAAAAATAATTTTCTGTTTTGGTTAAGGCATTAAGAGGAGGATGATTTAGAACCATAGATACTGTCCTAGGTTGATTTCTAAGTCATTTTAATCCTAAAAAATGATTTTATAAAGGTCGAGTTAAGGGTGGTCAAGTCCGGGTTTTCAAAGTTAGGAAAATAGAGCCTTTTAAAGGGAATTTTGGCCTAGTGCCATTTTCATCCAAAAATTTTCAAAATTGTTTTCAATTCAATCACAAAGTATTTTTGGTTTAGAAAAAATTTGATTTGATGTCTTTTCCTAAGGTAGTCGGATATCTTTTTAGATATACGAATTTCCTTATTTAAAGGAAAAATACACTTTCATGCATTGCATTTTCCATGTTCATGCATATTATATGATATATGATTTTTGCTATGAATATTTCTATGGCTATGTTATTGTTTTGATTTATATTTCATGATGTTATATTGATTGTTATATGGTTGTGAATATTTAATGTTATTCTATGCTTTTTTGCTTAGTTATAAATTGTTTTGCCATATATTTTAGGTTTATTATGTTCATGCATTATTTTTTTTTTTATTCACATGCATATTTCATGATAATATTATTTTATGTTTCATATCATTTCATGTCATTAATTCTATTCTATGTCATCTAAATTATGCCACGTCATTTAGAATATACCATGTCACTTAGATTTGCCATGTCATTTAAATTATGCTATGACATTTAGAATATACTATGATATTTAGAATATACTGTCATTTAGATTATATCATGTCACTTAGGATATACTATGTCACTTAGATTATATCATGTCATTTAGGTTATACTATGTCATCTAGATTTTGCCATGTCATCTTTTATTATGTGACACATGTTCATATTTATCTTTTTAAAATTGTTTTTTAGAAAAAGATATAATTTTCAATAAAAGTAAAGATATTCTCGAGTTAAAATAATTCATGAGTTCTCTACCGGGTTTGCTAGGAAGGCTATCATCAATTATCATTAATAAAGGAATATCTTTCTTTCAAAAACGAAAATGATTCGGAGATTTTTCAAATAAATAAAAATTTCTATATTTTGAAGAGTTTCTCGAGAAATGTAGGAAAATTTTGAATTAATAAATTATGGATCATTTTCATTTAAAAATGGAATTATTTTTTTTCTTCAAATTAGGAATTATTTTAAAATGTCAAATTTAAAACCAACTTTTTTCGAGATTTGAGATAACACACGATTAATAAGGTACCGTTTTATACGGGCGTTGTGGGGGTGCTAATCTTTCCCCGCACGTAACCGACTCCCGAACCTGCTTCTTTGATTTCTCTGGTTTAAAACGCAGACTTTGAAATTGGTTTTAAAAAAATATTTTAATTAATTTTAAAATATTTTACAAAACCTGTTTTAATAGGTGGCCAATCACACCTAGCCAAAAAAAGATTGGTGGCAACTCCGTTTCTTTTTCGAGCCCTCATTTTATTTCAAGAGAAATTAGGTCGTCTTTTCCTCTGTTTTCCTCAATGTCACGCTTAACGAATAAAGTCTCGTGATGAGACTTGTTATTTTTTAGGTTGCAACATTTTGGCGACTCCAGTGGGGAAGTTTAGAGAGTCAGGCCTAAAATAAGTCGTGTGTTATCAAAGTCTCGGTTTTGTTGATTTATTCGGTATTTAATTTTAATTCCCACATTTTTTTTAAAAATAAGGAGAATTTTGAAAATAATAAAATGTTTTTAATATGTCCATACTCATATGGATACATATTATTATTGTTCTCTGGTTATTTTGTTGTATTTATTTATTGCTTAATTGATACTTTACATTGTTTAATCTTATTGGGGCATTTAGAATAAGGGTTGTAGAATAGGTGGTGAAAGGTTTGTTGTTCTTTCTTACACGCTACACTTGCATATGCATAACATGAGCTCTATACCCAAGTTTCGTCATTTTAAGTGGAAGTAAAGTAGCTATGCTCTCGTGATGATCCTCCGCATGGGCCAGCAAAATACTTTCGGAGTATAAATTACCTAAGCTCTCGTGATGATCATTCGCATGGGCTAGGGAAATATACTTTTGAATACAGTTATACTCATGTGCATGCATTTTATTATTTTTCTCTAGTTATTTAATGTTGTATATTATAATTGCTTGTTGGTTAATGTGTTACACTATTCTTGATCTTTATTTTAATAAATTGTTGGGATATTTAGAATAAGGATTGTAGAATAGGTGGTGAAAGGTTTGTTGTTCCTCCGCACACACTACATTTGTATTTGCGTAACATGAACTCTCTACCCGGGTTTCGTCTTTTTAAGTGGGAGTAAAGTAACTACGCCTTTGTGATGATCCTCCGTATGGGCTAGTGAAACACTTTCGGAGTATAAAGTACCTAATGCCTTCGTGATGATCCTCCGTATGGGCTTAGGAAAATATACTCTAACGAATTGAAACCGCTTTTATCGGAGTGCCTTACTAGCCGTCACAGGCGACAGTGAGGAACAATTCAGGGTCTTTTAGAACTTCGTTCACCCACATTTAGTGAACCATAGAGCCAACATAGGTGAAGCCCTGTCGAATTTTTGATAGATATACCGAAGTTAGGAACACATGGAGGGACATTTCTAACCTTTTGTTACCTATTTTACATTCCGAATAAGTTTTGCAAATCAGGCGATGATGAACGAACATCGTTTTGCCCGTAATAAGTTCAATACTCAGTCCCAAAGGCATCATAATGCCAAATTTTCATCGGGACATCTGTTTACTTTATATTATTTGTTATTATTTTATTTCGTTGCCTTTATTGACTTGTTTCTTTTTTTTTTCATGCATTTTTTTGTCATCATAATGCATAGGGAAAGTTATTGGCCTCGGGATAATCCTCAACCAAAAGGGCTTTCATGGAGCATCAGGTTACTTCGATATTGGAAGAGCATGCAGTGCTACGAGAGCGTTCGAAATCAGATCAGAGAAGAAATGGGGATTGTTTAAAGGAGGGATATATATCAGTATTACCAGAACGGGTAGAGTTAGATTTTCGACAAAATGATCTCCGTGGGTTGACAGATATTTGGAGTCAATGGGATATTTAAGAGAAGAGAGCGTTCACTCAGATATATGGAGACATAGCATTGTTGATACCAGTTAGAATTAATAGTGAGTTGATTCAGGCTATGATACATTTCTGGAATCCTGCTTACCGATGCTTTACCTTCAACAAGGAAGATATGACACCGACCATAGAGGAATATTCAGCTTTGTTGTGTATTGAGGATACCATCCCGTATCAGATTTATTTGAAGGATTCGAAGACAATAGGGTATAAAAAGAAGTTAGCTAGGATTGTGGGAATGGACAGCAAGTGGGTCGATGCTCATGTGGTTAACAAAGGGAAAAGTGAGTGTATCCTTTGGGACGCCCTCCAATCTTTGATCCGAAGTTATTCGAATAGAGAGATTCCTAGAGATATCTTTGCCCTAGCTATATATGGTTTGGTTATTTTCCCGGGGATACTAGGACGTGTCGAGTTAGCCATAGACCTTTTCGAGAGGTTAAGGCAGAAGATAGATCCGTCTCCAGCCATCATAGCAGAAACAATACGGTCTTTGAATTTTTGCAAGCGAGCAGGAAAAGGGAGATTCAGTGGATTCGTACAACTCCTTTATGTTTGGATTCAGAGTCACTTCTGGAAAAGGGAGGATGTTTCTTTCAAACTGTACATGAAAACCCTAGTACCAATCAACGAGTTCTTTAAAAGAGATTGGCCCAAGGACAGAAATGAAGAACAATGGATCAACATGCTCTAGAATCTTAAGGGTGAGATGGTAACTTGGAGACCTCCGTGGATGGTTCCTATGCCAATTTTGTATAAATGTGGAAACAAGCCTGGGGTTCCACTACTTGGAATTTGGGGAGCCGTGGGTGTACGCACCTCTGTTGGTGCAAAGGCAGGTCAAGTCTTGGCAATTCAAACCTGCGACTCATGGATTGGGTTTATTAGAGTTCACCTACGAAGAAGAGGGGTACTCAAGAAAGGTGTGGGAAATAATTGAAGCATGGAAGAAAACTCATCGGATAAAGGTGGCTGGATATGCCGACATCGTCACACCCGACTACATGGTATAGAGAGAAAGAAGGGTTAATGATAAATTGTTGACATCTAATGGGGAAGAAGTTCAACTCATGAATTCACCACCAAAGGAAGCACCGTCAGAGCTAGCAATTGCAAGGTCAGAATTTGGAAAATAAAAAGTCCAAATGAGCAAAGAGATTGCCCGACTTCAAGAAGAGACCGAGGACTTGAAAAATAGGGAATCAATTTGGGAAAGAGAAATGGAAAATGTCAAGAGAGAAAGGGATACCATCAGGGGCGATCTCAAGGAATTACACTTGGAAAATAAAAGATTCTATTTCGAGCTAAAATTTGAAGGGACCATCAAGACTTCTAGGGTATGGGAGAAAGAAGTCAAAGTCCTCCGGAAAGAGAATAGCTATTGAAAAGAGAGAGTGAAGCAGGAAGAAGCCCGAGCCAACAGACTTGAGCAAGAGAAGCAAGCTAGGGAAAGCTCACACACTGCTGTTTCTGGTGAGCTATCAAGAGGCCAGTTGGAGAGTGAACGATTACGGGCCAGATTGAAAGGAAAGGCAATCCAAAGGGAGACTATGAAGGAAAGTCCAAGATCCGATGGGGTTAATCTAGGACCGGCACTTTGTTAAGGAACTTTGAAATAGATAGGCAAATTATTGGATTGTTTTAGGCAGTGATCTTGTTATTCTATCCTTGATGTATTTAATTCCAGAAATCAATGAAAAATTGTTTGATTGAAATTATCTCGGGGCCAATACTTTCAAATTCATTCATACATTTATTCATATTTATAATCATTCATTTATTCTTTCCTTTATATTTATTCATTCATACATTTATTCATATTTATAATCATTCATCTATTCTTTTCTTTATATTTATTCATTCATACATTTATTCATATTTATAATCATTCATTTATCCATTCTTTTACATTTATTCATATTCATGTACTTAGTCATTTATTTATTCATTTCATTTATTCATGCATTCATATTTAGTCATTCATTCATTTATAATAAAACATAAAGAATGTGTCAATAAATTCTAATCCATGATTTTTTTAAAAATTAAAGGTAAAATTGGGCGCACTCCGAAAGAACCTGATTTTTGACACCGTTATAACACCCAATCACAAGCCAGAATTATAGAGAATGACCATATTTCTTGTATTGAAATGATGGAACGGGCTCAGAGGGAACTGCAAGAGCAACTGGCTAAATCTCAGGAACAGGATGGCTAAACTCATGGAAATGATGAATGCCACGCTTAGACAAAAAGGGCCGGGTGAGAATTCGGTTACAGGAAAAGGGGTAGTGAATCAAGAGGGCCGACCTGAAGTTGTGTAGCTGAATGGCCAAAATTCTCAGAATATGGGGAATGAGCTTCCAACAGGGGCAGTGTTCTTTGTTTATATTCAACCGATGGCTGAAGCATAGAATTATGCTCCCGAAAAGGTTAACATTGGGGCTGACCCAACTGATGTTGTTGATGTTCCAAACTTTGAGGATATTGCTGAGAAGGAGAAAACAAAGATGGCTGAACTAAAGAGGATTGAATCTACAGAATCTCAGAAAAAGTATCAGCTGTTGGAAGAGAGGCTAAGGGTGGTAGAGGGTGCAGAATTATTTGGCAGTCTGGATGCCAAAGAGATGAGTTTGGTACATGGCCTGGTAATTCCTCCTAAGTTTAAAGTGCCAGACTTCAAGAAGTATAATGGGACCACCAACCCATCAGCACACCTAACCATGTACTGTCGAAAAATGACAGGACATGAAGACGAAAAGCTGCTCATCCACTGCTTCCAGGATAGTTTAACGGGTTTTGCAACCCAATGGTATAATCAGTTGACTGGCCTAAGATATGTTCTTGGATGGATTTGGCCAGAGCCTTCATGGAACATTATAAGCACGTATCTGATATGTTACTTGATAGGTTGTCGTTGCAGAATATTGAAAAGAAAACTACTGAGAGCTTTAAGGATACTCTCAAAGGTGGAGGGACTTGGCCACTCAAGTGCAACCCCCTCTGACCAGGAAAGAAACTATAGTGCTTTTCATCAACACTTTAAAGGCACCGTACTATGACAAATTGGTGGGGAGTGCCACTAAGAATTTTGCGGATATGGTTATATTCGACGAAATGATAGAAACCGCCATTAAGAGTGGCAAGATGGAAGGTGGAGAATCTTCAACTCCAAAGAAAGCAATCCCCGCTAAAAAGAAAGAAGGGGAAACTCATGCAGTTAGCTATAACCATTATCCCTATACATCTCCTAGACCCTATACACCTTCTACACCCTATACACCTTACCCAGTATACAATCCTTACTACCCTGTTGTGAACCACCTTACCTAAAACCCATTCCCTTACACAGCCATACTGCAACAACCATACCCAACTGGCGTATCCCCACAAATAACCCTTCCCCAAAACACTATCCCGAATACCCAGGGTGTCATGCGCAATGACAAATGATCACCAAGGAATAATCAAAAACCCCAATTTGATCCTATTCCTACAACTTATGGTGAATTATACCCCAAACTATTGCAGGGACAGCTTGTTGCACCCGTATACCTTCAACCCTTGAAACCACCATATCCCAAATTGTATAATGCAAATGCTAACTGCACATATCATGCGAGAATTCAGGGGTATTCATCCGAAGATTGCATTGCTTTTAAGAGGAAGGTTCAAAGCTTGATCGACATCGAGGTTGTGAACGGGCCTAATGTTGCTGGTAACCCATTGCCCAATCATACTGAGGCCAAGGTGAATGTGGTGTTGTCAGGGGAATATGGTAGGGTAAAAAGACACATCAATGAGGTGAAGACTCCGATGATAAAGGAGTGGTTTGAAATGGTTAGGACGGGAATAGTTCAGGGTGAAGATAGTCTGAAAATGGTTGCAAGCAGGACGGAGGATTATTGTCCATTCCATAAATGCAAGGGACACACTATATAGGAGTGTTGAGATTTTTTAGCTAAAGTTCAGCAAATGATGGATGAGGGCGAGGCCCATTTTTACGAAAAGAAAAAGGAAGAAGTGGATGCTACAAAGAATACAGCCGGATATGGGGTGGCAGACCTTTGGTGATCTACTATGATGAGCCGTAAGGGAAGGCTACCCCGGTTTATGAAGAAGTCACGCCAAAGTTAATTATAGAGCTGCCATCTTCTTTCTCATACAAGGAGAATAAGGCTGCACCGTGGAGATATGATTGCAACATGGTTACGCCGGGATCTTCTAGTCAGCAGGCAGCAAATGATATAACGTGTGTGGGGCATCTAACTCGTAGTAGTAGATGTTATGCCCCCAAAATTGTTGAGCAAAGTTCAGTGGGAAAGGAAGGAGAAATTGATAAAGGAAAGAGAATAGCAGAGCCGGTCCATATAGAGATGGATCAGTCAAAAGGAGTGGAGAAGAATTCAACACCGGTAAAAGAGTAAGTAAATGAAAAAGAGGCTTGTGAGTTTTTGAAGTTCATAAAACACAGTGAGTACAATATGGTAGAACAACTGCACCATCAACCAGCAAGGATTTTGATCCTTTCACTTTTGTTGAATTCAGAGTCACATAGAAATGCCCTGCTAAGGGTGTTAAATCAAGTATATGTGGCTAATAACATATTAGTTGAGAAATTGGATCGTTTGGTGGGGAATATAGCGGCTGATGATCACATCTTCTTTAGTTATGATGAAATACCACCCCATGGTGTTGGATCTACAAAAGCCCTTCACATTACGACTACTTGCAAGGGGCATATTTTACCACGGGTACTCTTGGATAACGGTTCTTGGTTGAATGTAATGCCCTTGGCAACCCTATCTAAACTGTCGGTTGACATGTCTTATATGCTACCGAGCCGCACTGTGGTCAGGGCTTTTGATGGTACTCGACGGGAAGTAATGGGAACTATTGAGGTCCCATTGGAGATAGGTCCTTGTACCTGTCAGGTGGATTTCCAGGTTATGGACATTACCCCGTCTTATAACTGTTTATTGGGAAGACCATGGCTACATTCTACTGGGGCGGTACCATCATCTCCACCAAAAATTGAATTTTGTAATAGAAGGACGCATGGTCAGTGTATCGGGAGAGGAAGATATCATAGCCTCTGCATCTACTGACTCCTCTTACATAGAACCAAATGAGGATGCTATGGAATGCTCATTCAAGTCTCTGGAATTTGTTAATGCTGTGTTCGTCACTGAAGGACGAAAAATTCCAGAGCCAAAGCTGTCCAAGAATACCAGGCTGGGAGTGAGAACGATGGTAGGAAAGGGCTGTAGAGCAGGAAAAGGACTGGAAAAGTATCTTTAGTGTATGGCCAAGGCAATTGAAGTAACTGGGAAGAAAGATTGGTTTGGTCTCGGATATCTCCCGAAAGCTCATGAAAAGAAGAGACAAATTGAGAAAAATCGAAATAGGAGGATGGCCCGTCTCTCGGGTATGGATATAGAGTGGGAACCCATCACTTTCCCACCAATCCTTCACAACTTCCGTTAGGCTGGCTTCGAGTTCGGGAAGAAGGATTCTGACGATGTGCTGGTAATAATTGAACAGGCCTTTGAGAAGTTCCATATGAGCAGGGACAAGCAAGTGCAAGACATGGTGATTTGTATGGCTGGTGAAGAATGAATTGAAGATAGAAATGCAGGTTGGATGGTGCGACCATGTCCACCAGGTTATAAATTAACAAATTGGAGTGTGACCGAGCTGCCTATAGTCTTTAGGTCTACTCCAAAGTAATACTTTGAAACAATCTTAATTATCTTTGCCCAAGGATATTAAGAATTTTTTTTGTACGGGCTTATGTTAAAACTCGTTATTTAATAAATAACAAGCACGATACATTTTTCTTCATATTGATGTGTCCATATTCTTTCATTTTTTGCTCTTTCATTTTCTTTCATTGCCTATATGCCTTCCTATATTGTTTCTTCCTCACCTATTTACAGGTGTACGGATGCGGAATATAAGGGCCATCCTGTCAATAATTCTGAAATTGATTTTGAAAGACCCATTTTCATTGGTGATTTTGACGTCAACGAAGATGCTGAAGATTATGGTCTACCCCCAGAGCTATTGAGGAAAATAGAACAAGAGGAGAAGCAAGTATTGCCTCATAAGGAGCTGTTAGAAATGATAAATCTGGGAAGTGGAGAAGAAATAAAGGAGGTTAAAATTGGGACTTCCTTGTCGCCATCAACAAAGGGTGAATTAATAGCTTTACTCCGGGAATATGTCGATGTATTCGCATGGTCATATCAAGACATGTCAAGGTTGGATCCTGATATTGTGGTTCACAAGATCCCTTGAAGACCAGATTGCAAGCCAATTCAGTAGAAATTGAGTAGAATGAGGCTTGACATGCTGTTAAAGATAAAAGAAGAGGTGAAAAAGCAGTTCGATGCTGGGTTCTTGGAAGTGGCAAAAGATTCGAAATGGGTAGCGAATATTGTCCCAGTTCCAAAGAAGGATGGCAAAGTACGGATGTGTGTTGATTACCGAGATCTGAATAAGGCCAGTCCTAAAGATAATTTCCCTTTGCCTCACATTGATACCTTGGTGGATAATACAACAAAGAGCTCTTTGTTTTCCATCATGGACGGATTCTCAAGGTACAATCATATTAAGATGGCACCAGAAGATATGGAGAAAACCATATTTGTGACGATGTGGGGAGCATTCTGCTATAAGGTAATGCCGTTTGGGTCGAGAAATGCCGGACCAATATATCAGAGAGCCATGGTGACTTTGTTTCATGATATGATGCATAAGGTCTATGTTGATGACATGATCGCAAAGATACAAGGAGAAGATGAACATATTGTGAATCTTAGGAAGCTTTTTGAAAGACTAAGAAAGTTTTGACTCAAACTAAACCCGGCAAAATGCACTTTCGGAGTCACTTCGGGGAAGTTGTTGGGCTTTGTTGTCAGTAAGAGGGGAATCGAGATTGATCCAGTTAAAGTAAAGGCCATCCAGAACTTGCCACCACCTCGTACTCAAAAAGAAGTGAGAGGTTTTCTAGGAAGATTGAATTACATTGCTCGGTTTATTTCTCAGTTAACCAACAAATGTGATCCAATATTTAAGCTACTTCGAAAGCGTGATCCAGGGGAATGGGATGAAGGGTGTCAGATCGCCTTTGAAAAGGTTAAGCACTATCTATTCAACCCACCAGTATTAATGCCACCTGTTCCGGAGAAACCAATGATACTATATTTATCAGTATTTGAGAGATCTATGGGTTGTGTCTTGAGGCAGCATGATGAGACCGGAAAGAATGAACAAGTGATTTATTACCTCAGCAAGAAGTTTGTAGACACCTAATTTTGTCCGGACCCTTAAATCAGGTACATTTTCTTCCTAAATTGATGTTTCAGAATGCTAAAAGGATTTTCTCATCCTGCAGGTGGTACTCCGAGGCTTACTCTAAGAAAGCAGATAGAAAAGTCAAACTAAAAAAAGTCAATCCTAGAAAAGTCAACCCCAAAAAAGTCAACTTGAAAAAGTCAACTACTAAAAAAGTCAACCCACTTTCAAAATCAAGATTTTAGGTTCAATTGAAAAACGGTGAAAGAATTTTGATAATCCGAGGTCTACATTGAAAGATATGGAGTTCGAAAGTTGGGTTATGAGATTCAGTAGAAAGGAAACCCTAATTCGAAAAATTTAGGGAAAAATGCTTAAAAGATCAAATTGGTCAGAATTGAAGGTCTCAAATGAAAGATAAGCACTGACTACGGGTAATGGAGGAGCCACTTGGAAGAAAAACTAATAGAAAAGTCAATTCGGAAGAAAACCGAGAATTAGGGTTTTTAGTGGATTTCGGTGAAATTTGGAAAAATTGTAGAAATGGCCCGATTCGGAAGATATAAAGCCCTTAATTGATGAGAAATGATTAAACAAGGATATCCCAAGGCTCAGTTTGAAGAAAATCTGAAAATCGGATTTGTTTTAAGCAAAATCGGGTTTCAAAGGCAAAAAGGCAAAATTGGAAAATATGGGAAAAATAGTAAATGAACTCCATCTGATTCTTAAATCATTTTGAAGAGATTGGCGAAAGAAAATATTGATTCGGAGTTCGTTTGCAAAATGACCAAATATCGGGTCTCCTATGCAGTAATTCAATAGGATAAATCCCAAAAAAATAGCAAATGAACTCCAAAAATTCTGAAAATTTGAAAATATCATTTTTAAATTATATGTAAGATATTGGCTAAAGAAAATCTTGATTCGGAGTTTGTTTGCGAAATGGCCAAATCCCGGGTCCCCTATGCAGTAATTCAAGCAGATAAATCCCGAAAAATAGAAAATGAGCTCCAAAAATTATGAAAACTTCCAGATCACATTTTTAAATTATTTTTAAGATATTGGTGAATAAAAATCTGAATTTGAATCTCGTTTAAAAAATGGTAAAGTTCGGGTGCATAAAAGGGGTAATTTCGGAAATAAATCCGAAATAAATAGCAAATGGACTCGAAAAATTTTGAAAACTTCCAAAATTCAATTTTTTATTATTTTGGAAGTATTGAAAAAATAAAATTCAAATTTGGAGTCAGTTTGCTATTTATTTAGGTTCGGGGGGCAAAACGGTCATTTCACCAAAGAAACCAAAAAGGGCAAATTTTGTAATTGATGAAATATGAAAGAAGAAGGAATTTCTGGGATTTTTCTTCCCTTGGTCAGCCATCATAGAGGATAAGAAGGAAGCTTGAACAATTTAATTCCCTAGTCACTGTCAAGCTTGAAAAAAAAGGTTTTCAATAGAGAGCTTGAAGGTAGTCATCTCTACCAAGCTTTCATATTGATTCCCATGGTGTTTTCGTATTTTTTATATCATGTTTTCCTACTACATTTTTCAGAGAAATAAAGTTTTTTAATGTTTACTTACGTTTTCATCTCTTATTCTTCATTAAAATGGTAGAAAACATTTTTTTCTTATGGTTTCATGCTATGGCCGAATATGGCATATTTTACTTGTCTTGGTTTTCTTTTTTTCTTCCATGTATGTGGTTGTGAAAAATGATTTTTACAAGGTTTTTACAGTATTCTAAGGTTCTGATTTTTTTACAAAATATGAAGCAAAAAAGGTTGAAATGGCTACATGATCTTGGCTAGACCAAGTGACCACGGTTAGGAGAGAGGCTATGCCCATTTTTACCTACCATGAAGCTCACCTTATTTTCTGTTTTGCATGGTTTATTTTCTGTTTTATTGAGATGGAAAGGCTTCATGATCTTGGCAAGACCAAGTGATTATGGTTAGGTGAGAGGCTATGCCCATTTGATACCAACCATGGAGCTTAATTTCCTTGTTCTACTTACTAGTTTTGCTTGTTATTTGTTTTGCATGTCTATGTTAAATCTTTTATATATATGTTCTTTACATTATTTTATATGCTATATTTACTTATATATTTTATTTCCATGCTTGATATTGCATCCTTGCATATTCGGCCATTGTTGTTCATATACTCATTTTGTGCATTTTTTTCATGTATTATGTCTTACATGTTTGCATTTTCTTGGTTTTGTTTCATGACCATTCTGCAACTCCGTTTTGTATGCCTTGCATGTGCATTTTCCTTTTACTTCTTAACTTATTTGCATCTCTATGCCATGAACTTGTACATTTTGATTTTAGTATGCCATGTGCTTATGAAAATGCTATGATAAAAATGCCATCATATTGTTCCATGACCATTCGGCAATCCCATTTTTGTTTGCCTTGCATGTGCATTTTCCTTTTGTTTCTTAACTTGTTTGCATTTCCATGCCATGAGCTTGTGCATTTTGATTTTAGTATGTTATATGCTTATGAAAATGTCATGACATTATGCATCTTAATATGATTTTTCATGTACTTATGTCATTTACTAAATAGGATTGCATTGGAGTCTCATGTGATCATTTGGCCTCTTCATGCATCCCTTGCCTTGTCATGCATTTTCATTTTGTTTAGGTAACATGCTTTGCATTATCATATCTTGAAATTGTGTATTAGTTGCTGTTTATTCCCGCATTGACATTAGTTTCATGAGTCATTGTATGTTCATAGTATTGCTATGCATGTTCATTACATCTTAGGTCTAGGCCATATTGGTATTGCCATGCATATTGAGTCTTAAATCACATTGGTATTGTCATGCATTACTATGCTATTTAGGCCTTAGTTCACATTAGCATTTTCATATTCATAACATATTAGGTCCTAGTCACATTTACATTATCAAGCATTGCATGCATATTGAGTTAGGATAGCATTTATTGCCATGCAAATTCATTCTAGGCATTTAGGTTCTCTTGAATTGTCATGCATTTCCTTTACCATGTAGACCTTTAGACCATGCATTTCATACATTTCATTTGCTGTATGTTCATGCATTCCATGTCATTTCCATTTGATTTGTGACTTAGGCCAATTAATAGCTCAAAGTCATGCTTTCTTGAGCATACTTGTGGAAAATTAAGGAATTGTCAAATTGATTGTTCTACCTTTGTGATTTTTTTTACTTAGCCAATTTTTGTCCAAGGTTTTTAAATGTTTTAGCTACTGTCCTTAGGTCTTTAGGATGATCTTCAATAATTTCTACTTTGATTTTTGAATGAATTTATCAAAGGCAGAAAATGTGTTTTGACAAAACAGTTTTTTTTTCACCTAGTACGCGAATTTCTCTAATTTTTATGGGCAGTCATATTTAATCAGAAAATTAAGCCAATTGTTTCTTGTGTATTTTTACATGTTATGAGTCTCCAGTATTTTTTTTAGATTTTTTTGAATTTTTAAAAATAGGCTAAAAAATCGTGTGGCGAAATCGGACAGTAGAGATTGATTTGAAATCAAAAGAGGAATAATGGTTGAATTTGGCTAAGGCATTTAGAGGGGTTGGTTAGAATATTTAGCTACTGTCTTAGGATAGTTTCTAAGCCTTTTTAAACTTTTAGAAGTGATTTTATAAATTTCGGGTTAAGGGTGGTCAAGTCCGGGATTTTAAACTTAGGAAATTAGAGCCATTTTAAAAGGATTTAGTAAGGGTTTTAATTTTTATTCAAGTTTTTTCTCAAAATTGTTTTCAAACAATCACAAAGTTTTATTTTTTTAGAAAATCTAACTTTACATATTTTCCTAAGGTAGCCGGATATCTTTTTTGATATACGAATTTCTTTATTTAGAGGAAAAATTACATTTTCATGAATTGCATTTTCCATGTTCATGCATTTTATTTAAATGTGTGATTTTTGCTATGATATTTTTCATGATGTTATTATTATTTTTATTCACATTTTATGATCTTATATTTGTTTGCCATATGATTTTGAATGTTTCATGATATCCTATGCTTTTTATTTAGTTGTTTTTGTCATATTGTTTAGCATATACTATGTTCATGCATATTTTATGATAGCATTATTTTATGTTTCATGTAATTTCTTGTCATTTAGATCATATTCCATGTCATTTAGGTTATTTTATTTATAACATGCCATGTCATTTAAAATATGCCATATCATTTAAAATTGCCATGTCATTTAAATTATTTTATCTCATTTAAAATATATCATGATACTTAGAATTTTTCGTTTTACCTAGAATATACTATGTCATTTAGATTATGTTATATCATTTAGGTTGCATTATATTATCTAGACTTTGCCATGTCATTTTATTTATGTCATACATGTTCATGTTCATATATTTTTTAAATGTTTTGAAAAAGATAATGATTTTCAATAAAAATAAAGATATTCCCGAGTTAAAATAATTCATGAGTTCTCTACAGGGTTTGCTGGAGGGAATATCATCAATTATCATTAATAAAGAAATATCTTTCTTTCAAAAAACGAGAATGATTCGGAAAGTTTTCCAAATGAATAAAAAATTTCTATATTTTGCCGATTTTGTCGGGGAATATAGGAAAATTTTGAATTAATAAATTCCGGATCATTTTCAATTAAAAATGGAATTATTTTTCTTAAAATTGGGAATTAACTTCAAATACTAAATTAAAAACCAACTTTTTACCGAGACTTGAGATAACTCACGATTAATAAGGTACCAATTTATACGGGCGTTGTGAGGGTGCTAATCCTTCCCCGCACGTAACTTTCTCCCGAACCCGCTTCTTTGATTTCTCTGGTTTATAACGCAGACTTGAAATTGGTTTTAAAAAATGTTTTAATTAATTTTAAAATATTTTATAAAACCGGTTTTAATAGGTGGCCGATCACACCTAGCTAAAAACGATTGGTGGCGACTCCTTGTCTTTTTACGAGGCCGTCTTCATACCCTCGCCTTTTTATTTTATTTCTAGAGGAATTAAGTCATCTTTTACTCTACTTTTGTTTCCCCCACACTTGAACGGGTTCTCCGCGATCGGGATCACGTATCGACACCTTCATTTTTCTAGAGGAATTAAGTCTACTTTTCCTCTTTTTTTAATGTCATGCCTAATGAATAATAAAGTCTTGCGATGAGACTTGTTATAGTTTTTTTTTTTTTTTTAAGGTTGCGACAGCTTGGCTAATCCGCTGGGGTCTTTTTTAGAGAGTCAGTCCTAGAATTAGTCGTGTGTTATCTAAGTCTCGATTTTGTTGGTTTAATTGGTATTTAATTTTAATTCCCATATTTTTAAAATAATAAAGAGAATTTTGAAAATAATAAAATGTTTAAAATATGTCCATCTTCATGTGCATTCATATTATTATTTGTTCTTTGGTTATTTTGTTGCGTATATTTATATGTTTGCTTGACTGATGCTTTACTTTGTTTGATTTTAGTGGGGTATTTAGAATAAGGGGTGTAGAATAGGTGGTGATAGGTTTGTTTTGTTCCTCCGCACACACTATGTCTGCATTTGCATAACATTAATCCTCTACCCGGGTTTCGTCCTTTTAAGTGGGACTAAAGTAACTACGCCTTCGTGATGATCCTCCGTATGGGCTAGTGAAACACTTTCGGAGTATAAAGTACCTAATGCCTTCATGATAATCCTCCGTATGGGCATAGGAAAGTATACTCTAACGAATTGGACCCGCTTTTATCGTGGTGCCTTACTAGCCTTCACAGGCGACTATGAGGAACAATTCGGGGCCTTAGAACCGATTCACCTTCATATAGTGAACCTAGACGAAGCCATGCCAGATTTCTGTTAGATACCTGAAGTTTAAGAACACATGGAGGAACATTTCCAACCTTTTACCATCTTTCTATATGTTAGATTTTACAAATTGGGTGATGATGAACGAACATCATATCGCTCGTAATAAATTTATTATTTTGTCCTAAGACGTCGTAATGCAAAAACTCTGTTTAAATTTTTGGGACATTTTTTTTAAAGCATGTTGTTATTTATGTTATATTTGTGAATTCATTTCTTTACTAATCTATTTCTTTCTGTTTTCTTTTCTTTGACATGCATCATAGACATCATCATACACTTGGAGTTTATTGGCCTCGGGATAGTCATCAACCCAAAGGACTTTCATGGAGTGTCAAGTTATTTCAGTGATAGAAGATCATGCAGTAGTCAGGGCACAGTCGCAAAAGGATCAGAGGGAGGATGGTGATTGCCTGAAGAAAGATTATGTGTCAGTATTGCCGGAAAGGGTCAAAGTAGATTCTAGACAGAATAATCTCCGAGGGTTAGTCGACATTTGGAATCAGTGGAATGTATCAGAAAGAAGCCTTCACTCAGAAATATGGAGATATAGCACTCTTAATTTCGATTCGGGTCAATAGTGGGTTGATTCAGGCTATGGTACAGTTTTGGAATCCTGCTTATAGATGTTTCACTTTTAACAAGGAGGATATGACCCCACTGATTGAAGAATATTCAGCACTGTTACGTATTGAATGTCCTAATCCTGATCGGGTATATTTGAAGGAAGTGAAACCTTCAGGTTTTAAGAGGAAAGTGGCTAGGATCACAGGAATGGATACAACATGGGTTGAGAGTCATGTGGATACAAAGAAGAAAAATGGATGCATTCCGTGGGAAACTCTTCGACAATTGATATTGGGTTATTCCGACAAAGAAAAAGCCAGGGACATCTTCGGTCTAGCCATCTACGGATTAATCATATTCCCGAAGATATTGGGTTATGTGGATGTAGCCGTGTTTGATTTCTTTGAAAAGTTGGAACAGAAGATCAACCCATCTCCGGCCATCATAGTTGAAACTATCCGATCTTTGAATTTTTGTAAAAGGGCAGGACAAGGGAGAATCAAAAGGTGTGTACAACTCCTCTATATTTGGATTCAAAGTCACTATTGGAAGATAGAAAAGGTTTCCTTCAAACCGTACATGAAGTCTTTAGTTCCAATTAGGGAATTCCTTCAAAATGACTGGCCTGAAGACGGGGATGAAGAGAAATGGGTCAACATGTTCCGGAATCTAAAAGGAGAGATGGTGACTTGGAAAGCTCCATGGATGGTTCCTATGCCGATTATGTACAAATGTGGGGACAACTCGGGAGTTCCACTACTTGGAATTTGGTGGTCTATAAGTTATGTGCCTTTGTTGGTGCAAAGACAGGTTGAGTCTCGGCAATTCACACCCGTGACTCATAATCTAGGGTCATCAGAGTTCACTTATGGAGAAGACGGATATTCTAAAAAGGTGCGGGCAGTGAATGAAGCATGAAAGAAAACTCACCGGATAAAAGTGGCCAGATATGCCGACATCGTCACACCTGATTACCTGGTATGGAGGGAATTAAGGGTTAATGATAGGCTACTGACATCAGATGGGGAAGAGGTCCAGTCCATGAATCCACCACCGAGGGAATTGCTATCAGAGTTAGAAATTGCAATGGCAGATTTTGAAAAAGAAAAAGCCCAGATGAGCAAGGAGATTGCCCGATTGCAAGAAGAGCTTGAGGACATGAAAAATAGGGAATCAGCTCAGGAAAGAGAAAAAGAAAAGATCAAGAGAGAAAGGGACACTGCTAAGGGCCATATTTGGGAATTACATTTGGAGAATAAGAGGTATCGCTTTGAGCTCAGGTTTGAGGGGACTCTCAAGACTTCCGGGGAGTGGGAACATGAGGTCAGAAACCTCAAGAAGGAGAATAACTACTAGAAAGAGAGAGCGAAGCATGAGGAAGCCCGAGCAATCAACTGGAGAAGCAAGCTAAGGAAAGCTTACACGATGATACTTCTTCTGATGCATCAAGGGGCCATGAACAAGTAGGGGTCAGATTGAAGAGCAGGGCAATCAAAAGAAGACTGTGAAAGAAAGTCCAAGATCCGAGGAAGTCACTATATGACTAATTTTGTAATAGCACTTTGAAAGGCGAGTTACGGACTTATCTTAGGCAGTGATCCTTTTATTCTATCTGTGATGTATTTAGTTCCAGGAAATCAATGAAAGACCGTTCGGTTGAAATTATCCCCGGGGCCAATACATTCAAATGCATTCATATTTTATATATTTTGTTTGTTCATCTGTACATTTACCCATATTTATAATCATTCATTTTTGAAATTCGTTCATGTTCATACACTTAACCACTTATTTATTCCTTTTACTTGTTCATTCATTCATATTCATACACTTAACCATTTATGTATTCCTTTTACTTGTTCATTCATTCATATTCATACACTTAAACACTTATTTGTTCATTTCACTTGTTCATTCATTTATTCTTTCGTATTCATATACGTAGTCATGTAATTATTCATTTTATTTATTCATTCACATTTAGTCATTCATTCATTCATTTTTTTTATAAAACATAAAAAAGAGGTGTCAATAATTTCTAATTCATGGTTTTCAAAACTAAAGGTACAATTGGTCGCACTCAGAAAGAATCGCATTTCCGAAACCTTTACAATACTCGATCTCAAGCTAAAGCTATGGAAAACGATCAGCTTTCTAGAATTGAAAGAATGGAAAGAACTCAAAGGGAACTACAGGAACAATTAGCTAAATCTCAGGAGGAGTCTCGAGCACAGATAACTAAGCTCATGGAAATGATGAGCGCCATGATGAAACAAAAAGGGCCTGGAGAGAACTCGGCCACCGAGAAAAGGGTGGTAGTTGAAAAGGATCAACCATAAAACATACAGTAAAAAGGCCAAGAGGTGCCAATTGGGGCAGCCTCCTATGTTTACATCCAGCCAGCCGCAGAGGCACAGAACTATGTTCCCGAAAAGGGTAATGTGAGAGCTGACCTAAATGATGTTAACGTTCCCGACTTTGAGGAACTAGCTGAAAAGGAAAAAGCAAAGATGACTGTGCTGAATAGGGTCGAAATGACAAAATCACAAAAAAAAAAATCAACTGCTAGAGGAAAGGCTGAGGGCCGTCGAAGGGGCAGAGTTATTTGGCAGTCTGGATGCCAAAGAGATGAGTTTAGTACACGATCTAGTAATTCCCCTAAAGTTCAAAGTACCAGACTTTCAAAAATATAATGGGACTACCAAACCCATCAGCACATCTAATCATGTACTACAGAAAGATGACGTGGTACGATGATAATCAGAAACTGATTATCCATTGTTTCCAAGATAGCTTGACAGGGCCAGCAACCTGATGGTACAATCAACTGAGTCATACCAAGATTCGTTCATGGATAGATTTAGCCAGGGCTTTCATGGAATATTATAAGCATGTGTCTGACATGGTACTGATAGGCTGTCGTTACAGAACATGGAAAAGAGGACCAATGAGAGTTTCAAAGAATACTCGCAAAGGTGGAGGGATCTGGCCACACAAGTGCAACCCCTTTTAACTAGAAAAGAAACTACAGTGCTTTTCATAAACACTTTGAAAGCGCCATATTATGATAAATTGTGGGGAGTGCCACCAAGGACTTTGCAGACATGGTGATATCCGGGGAAATGATTGAGTTGGCCATTGAGAATGGGAAAATGGAAGGGGTGAGCCTTCTATTCCAAAAAAGATGTTCCGTGCCAGGAAGAAAGAAGAGACCCATGCAGTTCGTATCAACCAATACCCATATGCACCTCCCACACCACATACAGCACCAAGGCCCTGTACTTCTACCACTTCTTATGCACCTCCTACACCCTACACACCTTACCCGGGGTATAATCCTTATTACCCCAATGTGAACCACTTTACCCAAAATCCCTTCCCTTATACCAATATACCACAACAACCGTTTCCAACTGGCATATCCCCACAAATAAACCTTCCCCGAAACACTGTTCCAAACACTCAGGGAGCCGGGCACAATGACCAATGTTCACCAAGGAATGATCAAAAACCTCAATTTGATCCGATTTCTACCACCTATGGTCAGCTATATCCCAAACTGTTGCAGGGTCAACTTGTTGCACCCGTGTACCTCAAACCTCTGACACCACCATAACCAAGGTGGTACAATGCAAACACTAACTGTGCGTACCACACATGAATTCAAGGACATTCGACTGAAGATTGCCTGGCCTTTAAAAAGAAAGTCCAAAGCCTGATCAATGCCAGAGTTATGAAGTTTGGGGAAAAGAATTGGCCGAATGTAGCGGGGAACCCATTGCTAGATCATGCGGGGAATCGGGTAAATGCAGTATGGACTGGTAAGTCAGAAGGGTAAAAAGGGACGTCAGGGAAGTCAAGACTCCAATGTTGGCAGTATGGGTCAAGATGGTTAAGGTAGGAATGGTAGGAGATGCTGACAGTTTAAAAATGGTTGGAAAGAGTGTGCAGAATTGGTGCCCGTTCCCTAAGTGTGGAGACCATGTCATACAGGACTGCGGGGACTTTCTGGCTAAAGTCTAAAAGATGATGGATGATGGGGAGGCCCAGTTTTACGAAGAGACAGAGGAGGAACCAGAGGCCCAGTTATTGAGAATGCAGTTGGCTACGGGATAGGAAGACCCTTGATCATTTGTTATTATGAACCAGAGGAGAAAGTCATGCCAGTCATTGAGGAAAGTGCGCCTAAGTTAATCATTGATTTGCTTATTTCCTTTTCATACAAGTAAAACAAAGCTGCACCATGGAATTACGACTGCAGCATGGTTATGCCTGGGTCTTCGAGTCAGCAAGATATCACAGGTGTAGGGCATTTAACACAAAGTGGAATGTGTTATGCTCCTGAGGCTGCTGAATAGGGGTTAACAGGAAAAGATAGAGGAATGGACAAAGGGAAGAAAGCATCTGAACCAATCCATATTGAGATGGATTTGTCAAAAGAAAAAGAAAAGGGATCAGCCCCGGTTAACAGAACAAAAGAATCGGTAAGTGAGAAGGAAGCCTGCGAGTTCTTAAAATTCATAAAGCACAGTGAGTATAGCGTGGTTGAGCAATTGCAACGTCAACCAGCTAGAATTTCAATCTTATCTTTGCTTTTGAATTCGGAGCCACACAGAAATGCCCTGTTGAGAGTGTTGAATCAGGCCTATGTGGCTAACAACATATCGATAGAAAAATTGGATAGGCTGGTGGGAAACATCGCGGCAGACGACCATATATATTTCAGTTATGAGGAGATACCATCCAATGGTATTGGGTCAACAAAAGCTCTCCACATAACTACCACTTTTAAGGGGCACATATTACCAAGAGTCCTTTTGGATAAGGGTTCTTCATTAAATGTGATGCCTTTGGCAACCCTGTCCAAATTGCCAGTAGATATTTCTTATATGTTGCCAAGCTGCATGGTGGTCAGTGCCTTTGACGGTACCAGGAGGAATGTAAAGGGAACTATTGAGGTTCCTCTGGAGATAGGCCCATGCAACTATACAGTGAACTTTCAGGTCATGGATATTAATCCATCCTATAATTGCTTGTTGGGAAGGCCGTGGATACATTCAATAGGCTATACCTTCATCTCTCCATCAAAAGCTGAAATTTGTGATAGAGGGGCGTTTGGTCACTGTATTAGGAGAAGAGGACGTGATAGCCTCTACATCTACTGAATCTCCTTATGTTGAAACCAATAAAGATGCCGTAGAATGTTCCTTTCGGTCTTTGGAATTCGTAAATGCAGTTTGCATCGCTAAAGGACGAAAAATTCCAAAACCAAGGCTGTCCAAGAACACAAGACTGGGGGTAAGAACTACCGTGGGAAAAAGCTGCAGGGCTGGAAAAAGTCTCGGAAAATATCTTCAGGGGATTGCCCGAGCAATGGAAGTAGTGGGAAAGAAAGATCGGTTTGGCCTAGGGTATCTTTTGAAGGCCTATGAGAAAAGGAAACAAGTTGAAAGAAACCGACAAAGGAGGATGGCCCGTCTTGCGGGTATGGATATTGAATGGGAGCCTATGATATTCCTACCTATCCTTCACAGCTTCCGTTCAGCCGGTTCTCTGTTTGGAGAAAAGAATTCTGATGATGTGCTCGTAATGATAGAGCAAGCCTTCGAGAGATTCCAGGTGAATAGGGATGAGCAGATGTATGATATGGAGATCTGCACGACTAGAGAAGAAAGAATTGAACGAGAGAATGCTAATTGGATGGTGCGACCTTGTCCACCAGGATATAGACTGATCAATTGGAGCGCAACCGAGCTACCTATAGTTTTTAGATCTATTCCAACGTAATGCTTTTAAACAAATGTTAAATATCTTTGCCCGAAGATATTAAGAATTTCTTTTGTAATGGGCTTTTGTTTAAAACTTTTCATCCAATCAATAACAAACATGATGCATTTCCTTCATATTGATGTGTCCATATTCTTTCATTTATGATATTTATTTTGCTTCGATTGTATATATGTTTTCCTATATTGTTTATTCCCCACCTATTTACAGGTGCACGGATGCGGAATATGAGGACCTTCCTATCAGTAATTCTGAAATTGATTTTGAGAGGTCCATTTGCACGAGTGATTTTGAGGCCGATGAAGATATTGAGGATTATGGTCTACCTCCGGACTTATTAAGAAAAATAGAACAAGAAGAGAAACAAGTACTTCCTCATAAGGAGCTTTTGGAATTGTTGAATTTGGGAAGTAGTGAGGAGATAAAAGAGGTTAAAATCGGGACTATATTGTCGCCATCAATAAAGGGTGAATTGATAGTCTTGCTTCGGGAATATGTAGATATATTTGCATGGTCATACCAAGAGATGCCGGGTTTGGACCCAGACATTGTGGTTCATAAGCTCATTTTAAGACCAGAGTGCAAGCCAATTCAGCAAAAGTTGAGAAGAATGAGGTCGGACATGCTGTTAAAGGTAAAAGAGGAGGTGAACAGGCAGTTTGATGCTGGATTTTTAGAGGTGGCAAAATATCCGAAATGGGTGGCAAACATTGTTCCAGTACCAAAGAAGGGTGGCAAAGTGCGTATGTGTGTTGATTATTGAGATTTGAACAAGGCCAGTCCCAAAGATAATTTTCCTTTGCCTCACATTGATACTTTGGTGGATAATACGACGAAGAGTTCTTGTTTTCTTTCACGGACGGATTCTCGGGATATAATCAGATTAAGATGGCACCGGAAGATATGGAGAAAGCCACATTTGTTACTGTCGCAACCTAAAAAATAACGAGTCTTATCGCAAGACTTTATTACTCGTTAAGTGTGACATTAAAAAAACCGAGGAAAAGTCAACTTAATTCCTCTAGAAAAATGAAGGTTTTGAAAATGACCTTGAAAAAGACATGGAGTCGCCACCAATCTTTTTTAGCTAGGTGTGATCGGCCACCTATTAAAACCGGTTTTATAAAATATTTTAAAATTAATTAAAACATTTTTAAAACCAATTTCAAGTCTGTGTTATAAACCAGAGAAATCAAAGAAGCAGGTTCGGGAGTCGGTTACGTGCGGGGAAGGATTAGCACCCCCACAACGCCCATATAAATCAGTACCTTATTAATCGTGTGTTATCTCAAATCTCGGTAAAAAAAAGTTGGTTTTAAATTTAGTGTTTCAAGTTAATTCCCAATTTAAAGAAAAATAATTCCATTTTTAATTGAAAATGATCCGAAATTTATAAATTCAAAATTTTCCTATATTCCCCAACAAACGTGGCAAAATATAGAAATTTTTATTATTTTTGGAAAACTTTCCGAATCATTCTCTTTTTTTGAAAGGAAGATATTCCTTTATTAATGATAATTGATGATATTCCCTCCAGCAAACCCGGTAGAAAACTCATGAATTATTTTAACTCAGGAATATCTTTATCTTTTTTATTGAAAAATCATTATCCTTTTGAAAACATTTTAAAAGATATGAATATGTTTGACATAAATAAAATGACATAGCAAAATCTAAATAATGTAATGCAACCTAAATGATACGATATAATTTAAATGTCTTAGTATATTATAAATGAAATGAAATATTCTAAGTTATATGATATAATTCTATATGAAATGAAATATCCTAAGTCACATGATATATTCTAAATGAAATGAAATATCCTAAATGACAATATATCCTAAATGAAATGAAATATCCTAAGTCATATGATATGTTCTAAATGAAATGAAATGACCTAAGTAACATAATATATTCTATATGAAATGAAATAACCTAGGTAACATGATATATTCTACATGAAATGAAATGACCTAAGTAACATAATATATTCTACATGAAATGAAATGACCTAAGTAACATAATATATTCTATATGAAATGAAATAATTTAAATGACATGGCAAATATGAATGATATGGCATATAATTTAAATGACATGAAATATAGAATAATGCTATCATATAATATGCATAAAAATAAAAAAAATAATGCATGAGCATAGTATATGCTAAATATAAAAATAACTAAATAAAAGCATAGGATATCTTGAAATATTCAAAACCATATAATAAACCATATAACATCAAAAAAAAAAATATAAATCAAAATAATAACAATATCATAGGAATTATTATAGCAAGAATCACATATTATATAAAATGCATGAATATGGAAAATGCAATGCATGAAATGTATGTTTTCCTTTAATTAAGGAAATCCGTATATCTAAAATGATATCCCGCTATCTTAGGAAAATATGTCAAATTAAATATTCTAAAACCGAAATACTTTGTGATTGTTTTTTTGAAAAGCTTAAATTAAAAGTAAAAACTGGGCTAAATCTTTTTTAAATGGCTCTAATTTCCTAAGTTTAAAAATCCGGACTTGACTACCCTGAACCCAAGACTTGAAAAATCAATTTTAGAGTTTAAAAAAACTTAGAACCTACCCTAAGTTAGTAGCTAAACCTCCTAATCAGCCCACTCTAAGTAACTTAACCAAAACAGAAAAAAGATTTTTCTTTAAATTCAATTCTGACTCCACTGTCCAGTTTTAAGCCACGATTTTTTACCCTATTTTTAAAATTCAAAAAATTTTGAAACAAATACTGGAGACTCAGGACATGTAAAACTACATGGGACAAAATCGTCTTAATTTTCTGATTAAAGATGAATTCCCAGAAAAATCGTAAATGTACGAGTACTGGGTGAAAAAACTGTTTTGTCAAAACACATTTTTTGCCTTTGATAAAATCATTTAAAAATCAAAGTAAAAATATTTGAAACTCATAAAATGGCTCACAAATAGTAGCTAGGACTTTTTGAAAGTTAGATAAAAATTGGCTAAGTAAAAAAAATCACAAAGGTAGAATAATCAATTTGACAAACTTTAATTTTCCATAAGTGTGCTCAAGAGAGCATGACTTTAAACCATTAATTGGCTCAAGTCATTATTCAAGTGGCATGAACATGAAATGCATGAAAAATTACAGCAAACATAGTGCATGAAATGCATGAGTTTAAACCTAAATGTCATGAAAAAATGCATGGCATCAATATAGTGACCTAGACCTAAATGAACTTGCATGGCATTTAATGCAACCTAGACCTAAAATGCATGAACATGCATGGCAAATAAACCTAACTTAATAACTAAAATGTGCATGGCATTTTCACAAACATAAAGCATGCTTAAACCAAGAACTCAACCAAGTATCATGCAAATGCTAACCTATCAACTAACATAGCAAAAATGCACATACAATGCAAAGATTCCAAAGAGTGGCCGAATGGCCTATGTAACTAGCAAACATGGCATTTTCACAAACACTTGGTATACTAACATGCAAAACTAAATCAAATGTCATGCAAATGCAAAAACATACCAACTAACATGGCAAAAATGCAACACACAATGCAAAACACATGGAGTAGCCAAATGGCCTCAAGCTCCAACAAGCATGGCATTTTCACAAACACTTGATATACTAACATGCTCAACTAAAATATAACACTCAAATCATGCAAAAACCACACAAGCATTTTCACAAACACTTGATATACTAAATCTAAAACATGCTCAACAAAAATATAAAACTCAAATCATGCAAACTCCACACAAGCATTTTCACAAACACTTGATATACTAAATCTAAAACATGCTCAAATTTAAACATCATGAAAACAGAAAATTAAAAATGCAAGAACATGATATTTAAATCATAAATGACAACAAACAAAGCAACGAAATTAAAATATAACTCAAGTATATGAAGTAGAACAACATTTAAAACCTCAAGATCAAAGAAAATAACATAAACAACATGATAAAATAAACAAAACAGCAACTTAAATAAGAATGTAGGCCATTCGGCCATGGTGAGTATATTGTAAAAAAAATTGTAAAAAATATATTTAAGAAAGAGACGAAGAAAGAACTTAAAAAGAACAATAAAAAAAAAACATTTATTTAAAATGGAAACTCACCAAATAGTAATCAAAATAGCAAAAATAAGAATGGAAAATCAAGAAAGTGCAAGAGTTAGTGCTCAAGAGCAACCTCAAGAAGCTATATTTCAAGCTTTATCTCTTCAAACATTCCTTTCTTTTCTAAACTTTTTCTTTTTGCCTTCAACCAAAGAGAGAAAAACCAAGTAAAAATCAAGAGAACTCAGCAAAAATAAAGTGTGAAAATGCAAATTCTGACCTCCCCCTACATGCTGGCCGAATGGCCCCTTAAAATGCTCAAGGATGTTGTCATTTTTTTGTAACCAATTTTCCATCAAATGGCTAATAATTCAAGGTGAAAAAAATCATGAAATTACCACCTTTAGATTAGCATCTCAGCTGTCCCAAATTACAGCTGTTCAAGAATAATGTTGACACTCTCTCTTGGCCTATGTGGCTTAATCACAATGGCTTGATCAAGAGGAATCTCTAACTAACTTTTAATTCTTGGCCATTTGATTGAAAAATCAGAAACTTCCTCTTCCCTTTGGGCCTTGGCAGGCTAGCACTTCTCTTTTCCAGCCCAAGTCTGATTTTTTGAAAGGCCCAAAGAAGCCCTTTTTGGTTGCTTGGGTGAAATGACCGTTTTTCCCCCCGGATGCAAATAAAATATCAAACGGACTCCAAATTCAATTTTTATTTTTCTAATACTTCCAAAATAATAAAACATTGAGTTCTGGAAGTTTTCAAAATTATCCGAGTCCGTTTGCTATTTATTTGGATTTTTTCTTCCAAAAATGCCCTTTTATGCCCCACATTTTACCATTTTTTAAACGAGCTCTAAATCAAAGTTTTTCTTCACCAATCTCTTCAAAATAATTTAAAAGTGTGATCTAGAAGTTTTCATAAATTTTGGAGCTCATTTGGTATTTTTTCGAGATTTATCGGCTTGAATTACTGCATAGGAGGCCTGACATTTGGCGATTTTGCAAACGAACTCCGAATCAAGATTTTTTTTCACCAATATCTTCCAAATAATTTAAAAATGATATTTTCAAAATTTCAAAATTTTTGGAGTTCATTTGCTATTTTTTCGGGATTTATCTTCTTGAATTATTGCATGAGGCCCGGGATTTGGCCATTTTGTAAACGAACTCCGAATCAAGATTTTATTTTTCCAATATCTTCCAAATAATTTAAAAATGATATTTGTAAAATTTCAGAAGATTTGGAGCTCATTTGCTATTTTTTTCGGGATTTTCCTTTTTGAATTACTACATAAGAAGCTCGGAATTTGGCCATTTTGCAAACGAACTCTGAATCAAGATTTTCTTTTGCCAATCTCTTTCAAATGATTTAGAAATGATATTTGCAAATTTTCAGAATTTTCGGAGTCCATTTGCTATTTTTCCCAAATTTTCCAATTTTGCCCTTTTACCTCTGAAACCCAGTTTTGCTCAAAACAAGTCCGATTTTCAGATTTTCTTCAAACTGAGCCTTGGGCTATCCTTTTTTAATCATTCCTCATCCATTGGGGCTTTGGTCCTACCAATTTGGGCCATTTTTGTGATTCTTCCCGATTTCACCGAAATCCACTAAAAACCCTAATTCTCGGTTTTCTCCCCGATTGACTTTTCTTTCAGTTTTTCTTTCAAGTGGTTTCTCTGTTACCCATAGTCAGTGCTTATCTTTCATTTGGAACCTTCAATTTTTACCAATTCAACGATTTAAACACTTTTCCCCAAATTTCTTGGATTAGGGTTTCCTTTCTACTGAATCTCTAAATCCCAATTTTCGAACTCCATATCTTTCGATGTAGACCTCGGATTATCAAAATTCTTTTTCCATTTTTCAATTGAGCTTAAAATCTTGATTTTGAAAGTTGGTTGATTTTTTCAGTAGTTGTCTTTTTGGGGTTGACTTTTTTGGGGTTGACTTTTTTTGGGATTGCCTTTTTTTGGGTTGGACTTTTTATGCTTGCCCCCTTAAACTAAGTCTCGGAGTACCACCTGCAGGATGAAAAAAGTGTTTTTACAGTCGAAAACATCAATTTAGGAAGAAAACATACCTGTTTTAGTGGTCCGGACAAAATTAGGTGTCTACAGTTACAATGTGGGGAACATTCTGCTACAAGGTAATGCCGTTTGGGTTGAAGAATGCTGGGGCAACGTATCAGAGAGCCATGGTGACCTTGTTTCATGACATGATGCATAAGGGAATTGAGGTTTATGTTGATGATATGATCAAAAAGTCACAAGGAGAAGAGGAGCATATTGCGAATCTTAGAAAACTCTTTAAAAGACTAAGAAAGTTTCAACTCAAGCTAAACCCGGCAAAATGCACTTTTGGAGTCACTTCGGGGAAATTTTTGGGTTTTGTTGTTAGCAAAAGGGGAATTGAGATTGATATGGATAAAGTGAAGGCCATCCAGAATTTGCCACCTCCACGTACTCAAAAAGAAGTAAGAGGTTTTCTGGGGAGATTAAATTACATTGCTCGGTTTATTTCTCAGTTAATCGATAAATGTGATTCAATATTCAAGTTACTTCAAAAACGTGATCTAGGGAATAGGATGACGGGTGTCAGATTGCCTTTGAAAAGGTTAAGCATTATCTATCAAACCCACCAGTATTAATGCTACCAGCTCCGGATAAACCGATGATATTGTATCTATCAGTATTTGAGAGATCCATGGGTTGTGTTTTGGGCAGTTTGATGAGACTGGAAAGAAAGAACATGCAGTTTACTACCTCAGCAAGAAGTTCACAGATTATGAATTGAAATATTCGTCGGTAGAAAAGCTGTGATCTGCTTTATCTTGGACTTCTCGGAGGCTCAGACAGTACATGCTATACCACACAACGTGGTTGATCGCCAAGCTTGATCCAATCAAGTACATGTTAGAAGCACCTTCTTTGTCAGGGAGGACGGCAAGATGATAGGTTTTGTTGTCAAAATACGACATTGTATATGTGAGTCAGAAAGCTATCAAGGGCAGTGCAGTGGCAAAATTTTTAGCAAGTAGGGTAGTGGAAGATTATGAGCCGTTGAACTTTGATTTCCCAGATGAAGATTTGATGTATGTTTCGCAAGCGGATGAGGTTCCCTTGAAGAAGAAAGTATGGAAGATGTACTTTGACGGGACATCCAATGCCATGGGGTACAAAAGCGATGCAGTGCTCATATCCCCAGAAAAAGATTATTATCCCTTCACCGCCAGATTGGATTTTGATTGTACCAACAATACGACTGAATATTGGGCGTGTACTATGGGCCTTCGTGCAGCAGTAGACAGAAAGATCAAGAAATTGAAGGTTTTTGGAGACTCGAACTTAGTGATATATACGAGGAGAATGGGAAACCCGAGATACAAAGTTAATCAGATACAGAGAACTCATTTTGAGTTTATTGGAAGAGTTTGAAGAAGTATGTTTCAATTACTTCCCCCGAGAAGAAAACCGGATGGCGGATGCTCTGGCGACTTTGTCATCAATGTTTAAAGTGAGTGAAGGGGCGGAAGTTGTGCCGATCAAAATGAGCATATATGAGTCTCCTGCCCGCTGCTTGATTATTGAAGAAGAAGCAGATGGTCTCCCTTGGTATAACGACATCTTGCAGTACACCAAGAGTCAACAGTATCTAGAACAGGCAACAGAAAACGACAAGAGAACTCTGAGAAGACTAGCAATGGGTTTTGTTCTAGACAGCGAGATTCTCTACAAGAAAGGGAAAGATCAAGTCCTGTTGAGATGTGTCGTCGGGTTTGTCGAAGCTCGAAGAATTATAGAGGAAGTCTATGAAGGGATATGTGGCACCCATGCTAATGGTTACATGCTTGCTAAGCAGATTATGAGAGCAGGATATTATTGGCTGACGATGGAAAGAGATTGTATCAGTTATTCCCGGAAGTGCCATAAATGCCAGATATATGCAGATAAAATTCATGTGCCGCCATCGCCATTGCATGTCATGATCGCACCATGGCCGTTTTCAATGTGGGGAATGGATTTGATTGGGCCTATTACCCTGAAAGATTCAAATGGACATCATTTCATCCTGGTGGCCATAGACTATTTCACAAAGTGGGTGGAAGTTGCTTCTTATACGAATGTAACGAAGTTGGTGGTATGCAAATTTGTTAAGAAGGAAATCATATGCCGATATGGATTGCCAGCAAGAATAATTTTACATAATGCTCTTAATCTGAATAATAAGATGATGAGAGAGGTATGTATTCAGTTCAAGATCACACATCACAATTCGGCACCTTATCGTCCGAAGATGAATGGGGTAGTAGAAGCAGCCAACAAAAATATCAAGAAGATTGTCAAGAAGATGACTGATGTGTACAAGGATTGGCATGAGATCTTGCCTTTTGCTTTTCACGCATATCGCACTTCGGTTCGCACATCTACAGGGGCAACGCCATTTCTTTTTGGTATATGATATGGAAGCAGTGTTACCCATTGAAGTTGAGATTTTTTCGCTTCGGGTTTTGATGGAGGTTGGCCTAGAAGAGGCAGAATGGGTTAAAGCTCTTTATGAACAGCTGATTCTCATCCAAGAGAAAAGATTGAAGGCAATTTGTCACGGGCACTTGTATCAGAAAAGGATGATTCGAGCCCATAACAAGAAGGTTCAACCCAGACAGTTCCGAGAAGAAGAGTTGGTACTGAGAAAAATTCTCCCCATAGTGAAAGATCAGCGAGGAAAATGGGCTCCAAATTGGGAAGGACCCTATATTGTAAAAAGAGCTTTTTCTGGAGGAGCATTGATTCTAACTCGGATGGACGGGGATGATTTTAGACATCCCGTGAATGCTGATGAATTGAAGAATAATTATGCTTAATAAAAAAAAAATTGTGATGCTATGCACCTGGGAATTCGAATGATTCCAAGTGTAGAAATGAAAATTCTATATATCTATCTCCCCTGAGAATTGCTTTTCAAAGACAATATTCATGCTTGATATGATGAATGGCCATCTTTCACATTCTCTTCACTAGGAAGAAACTAACCCTAGTCACCCCTTTGAGCCTTAGGAATTATTTCTTTCGTTGAACCCTGATCAAGGATCACCCTCCACACTGGAGGGCAAATACGAGGAAAAATAATCAAAATCATGGCAAAAAAGAGAGCCATTGGAAAATGTGAAATCAAAGAATGGCAAATGAAAGCCAGCAATAAAGAAGCAAAAAAAATAAAAAATAAAATGGGACAAATGTCTCAAGAATGAATTCTCCTCAGAAAATGATCCTTGATCCAATTACCCTTAAGCACATTTTGGGCCTATTTTATCCTTTCCTTCTAAACCCGAACCATGGCCTACATTACGTACTTTAAAAGTCTATTTTGATCAAGCATGAGTATTTAATTTGAAAGGTTTTTCTCATAATTCATCTCATCTTTTAAATTGACATTTTACCTTGGAAGCATTTAGAATTCTCAGATGTGTGGTAAAATATATATAAAAGAAAAAAGAAAAGAAAAAAAAATTAGAGGTTTAAGCCGAAAATCCGCAAAGGGCGACTTAATACCGAATGGGGGACACTTGAGTTGAAAACCCACAATGGGCGGCTCAAACTCTGATTAAGGTTTGAATCAATGATTCGTGTAAAGGGGGAGAAAGTGTTTGAAAATCAGAGAAAAGGGGAACGACTCAGTCTGACGTAACTACGGAAGCCAAGGGATTACCCAAGTTAATTGATCGTTCAAGAGAAATTTCAGATAATTTGAAAAAAAAAGGGTCCAAGATATTCCGCATCCGAGGCATCAACGACCTATAACTTTACATTTGTTTCTTATATCCTTGATATCCAATTTTACCATTTTAAAACATCTTGTTGCAATAAATTTTGTTACCCCTTTTATGACAATTGCTTGTTTCATACTTTCTTTCATACATTTTTGAAATTGCATTTTTGTTTGTTATTAAATTGAATGATGATTAGTAAACATAATTTTTTTTAATAAAAGGGAGTTTAAAAGTATTAGTAAGGAATAGATCTAAATATTAGAAAAAGTTTGGAAACCACTGATCCTGATGGAAAATTCACCCAGTAAAGGAAAACAGTGAATGTGTTGGAGATGCCGTCACGAAGTCAAAAATTTGTGAATTTCAGCGAAGTCAGAAACTGGGACTGTTTGACAAATTATCTTGAGTAAAGGATTCTTTAAGTGGGGCATCAGTGAACAATTGAAGACTCCGTTATGAAGTCAGATAATCTATGAACCTCAAAGAAGCCATGGATTAGAAATCATGACACAATCATTTGACTGCATTCATCCTTAGGAAACATATAAGCATTTGCAAAGCATTTCATTCTCATCATTGCATTTAGCTAACATTGCCGGAATCAAGAAAACTTTGGCTTCCTAAATCGAACTCGTTCTGCTTCTCAAATGAGTCGAGCCTTGAGACCACCGTCGAGGTATTTCCTTTTGTTTTAAATAGAATTCATTCTATTTTATCAAATGAGTCGAGCCTTGAGACCGTCGTCAAGGTATTTTAATCACGGGTGTCACAACCTAAATAAAATAACAATAACAAGTCTCACCGCTAGACTTTATTATTTCGTTAGGCGTGACATTTAAAGAAAACGAGGAAAATTCAACTTAATTCCTCTAGAAAAATGAGGGTGTCGATACGTGATCCCGAATCACAGGGAATCCGTTCGAGTGAGGGGCAAAACAGAAGCAGAGGAAAAGACGACTTAATTCCTCTTGAAATAGAATAAACGGTTGAGGGTATGAAAACAGCCTCGTAAAAAGACATGGAGTCGCCACCAATCTTTTTTAGCTAGGTGTGACCGGCCACCTATTAAAACCAATTTTATAAAACATTTTAAAATTAATTAAAACATTTTTTAAAACCAATTTCAAGTCTGCGTTATAAACCAGAGAAATCAAAGAAGCAGGTCCAGGAGTCGGTTACATGCGGGAAAGGATTAGCACCCCCATAATGCCCGTATAAATCGATACCTTATTAATCGTGTGTTATCTCAAGTCTCGGTAAAATGTTGGTTTTTAATTTAGTATTTCAAGTTAATTTCGAATTTTAAGAAAAATAATTCCATTTTTAATTGAAAATGATCCGGAATTTATTAATTCAAAATTTTTCTATATTCCTCGACAAAATCAGCAAAATATAGAAATTTTTGTTCATTTGGAAAACTTTCTTAATCATTCTCGTTTTTTTAAAAAAAAAAGATATTCCTTTATTACTGATAATTGATGATATTCCCTCCAGCAAACCCGGTAGAGAACTCATGAATTATTTTAACTCAGGAATATCTTTATTTTTATTGAAAATCATTATCTTTTTTCAAAACATTTAAAAATATGAACATGAACATGTATGACATAAATAAAATGACATGGCAAAGTCTAGATAGTATAATGCAACCTAAATGATATGAAATAATTTAAATGACATAGTATTCTATGTAAAATGAAAAATCCTAAGTATCATGGTATATTCTAAATGAGATAAAATGATTTAAATGACATGGCAAATTTAAATGACATGGCATGTTATAAATAAAATAACTTAAATGACATGGAATATGATCTAAATGACAAGAAATGATATGAAATTAAAATAAAGCTAACATATAATATGCATGAAAATGAAAATAAAAATAATAATGCATGAACATGGTATATGCTAAACAATATGACAAAAATAACTAAATAAAAAGCATAGGATATCATGAAACATTAAAAATCATATGGCAAACAAATATAAGATCATAAAATATGAATTAAAATAACAATAATATCATGAAAAATATCATAGCAAAAATCACACATTTAAATAAAATGCATGAACATAGAAAGTGCAATGCATGAAAAATGTATTTTTTCCTTTAATTAAAGAAATCCGTATATCTAAAAAGATATCCGGATACCTTAGGAAAATATGTCAAATTGAATTTTCTAAAAAAACTTTGTGATTGTTTGAAAACAATTTTGAGGAAAACTTGAATAAAAAATTAAAATCCTTACCAAACCCTTTTAAAATGGCTCTAATTTCCTAAGTTTAAAATCCGGACTTAACTACCCTTAACCCGAGATTTATAAAATCATTTTTAAATTTAAAAAGGCTTAGAAACTACCCTAATACAGTAGCTAAATCTTCTAACCAACCCCCTTTAAATGCCTTAGCCAAATTCAACCATTATTCCTCTTTTGATTTCAAATCTGCCTCTATTGTCCAGTTTTTCCACACGATTTTTAGCCTATTTTTAAAAATTCAAAAAAATCTAAAATAAATACTGGAGACTCAGAAAATGTAAAACTACAAGGGAAAAATGTTCTTAATTTTTTGATTAAATATGGCTGCCCAAAAAAATTGGAGATGTTGGAGTACTGGGTGAAAAAATTGTTTGTCAAAACACATTTTTTTGCCTTTGATAAATTCATTCAAAAACCAAAGTAGAAATTGTTGGAAATCATCCTAAAGACCTAAGGAAAGTAACTAAACATTTTAAAAATCTTGGACAAAATTGGCTAAGTAAAAAAAAAATCACAAAGGTAGAATAATCAATTTGACAATTCCTTAATTTTCCACAAGTATGCTATAGAGAGCATGACTTTGAGCCATTAATTGGCCTAAGTCACAAATCAAGTGGCAATGACATGGAATGCATGAACATACAACAAATGAAATGTATGAAATGCATGGTCTAAAGGTCTAAATGGTAAATGAAATGCATGACAATTCATGGCAACCTAAATGCCTAGCATGAATTTGCATGGCAATAAATGCTATCCTAACTCAATATGCATGCAATGCTTGATAATGTAAATATGACTTGGACCTAATATGTTATGAATATTCATGCAAATGCTAATATGACCTAAGACCTAAATAGCATAGTAATGCATGACAATACCAATGTGATTTAAGACTCATATGCATGGCAATACCAATATGGCCTAGACCTAAAATGTAATGAACATGCATAGCAATACTATGAACATACAATGACTCATGAAACTAATGTCAATGCTGGAACAAACAGCAACTAATACACAATTTCAAGATATGATAATGCAAATCATGTTACCTAAACAAAATGCAAATGCATGACAAGGCAAGGAATGCATGAAGAGGCCAAATGATCACATGAGACTCTAATGCAATCCTATTTAGTAAATGACATAAGTACATGGCAAATCATATTAAGATGCATAATATCATGACATTTTCAATAGCATATAACATACCAAAATCAAAATGCACAAGCTTATGGCATGGAAATGCCAACAAGTTAAGAAACAAAAGGAAAATGCACATGCAAGGCAAACAAAAATGGGATTGCCGAATGGTCATGGAACAATATGATGGCATTTTTATCATAGCATTTTCATAAGCACATGGCATACTAAAATCAGAATATACAAGTTCATGGCGTGGAAATGCAAACAAGTTAAGAAGCAAAAGGAAAATACACATGCAAGGCATACAAAATGGAGTGGCCGAATGGTCATGAAACAAAACCAAGAAAATGCAAACATGTAAGACATGATACATGAAGAAAATGCACAACATGAGCATATGAACAACAATGGCCGAATATGCAAGGATGCAATATCAAGCATGGAAATGAAATATATAAGTAAATATAGCATAGAAAATAATGTAAAGAACACATATAAAAGATTTAACATAGACATCCAAAGCAAATAACAAGCAAAACTAGTAAGTAGAACAAGGAAAGTTAAGCTCCATGGTTGGTATCAAATGGGCATAGCCTCTCACCAAACCATAATGACTTGGTCTTGCCAAGATCATAAGGCCTTTCCATCTCAATAAAATAGAAAATAAACCATGTAAAACAGAATATAAGGTTAGCTTCATGGTAGGTAAAAATGGGCATAGCCTCTCTCCTAACCATGGTCACTTGGTCTAGCCAAGATCATGTAGCCATTTCAACCTTTTTTGCTTCAAATTTTGTAAAAAATCAGAACCTTAGAATACTCTAAAAACCTTGTAAAAATCATTTTTCACAACAACATGCAAGGAAGAAAAAAAGAAGAAAACAAGGCAAGTGAATGTGCCATATTCGGCCATAGCATGAAACCATAAGAAAAAAATGTTTTCCACCATTTTAATGAAGAAGAAGAGATGAAAACATAAGTAAACATTAAAAACTTTATTTCTATGAAAAATGTAGTAGGAAAACATGATAGAAAAATCAAGAAAACACCATGGAAATGAAGAAGAAAGCTAGGCTAGAGATTGGTAGAGATGACTACCTTCAAGCTCGCTATTGAAAACCTTTTTTTTTTTTTTACCAAATTAGCTACTGTTTCCAGCCAAAAAACTTCTGAAAAAATGAAATCCTCCCCCTCCTTTAGCCTTGGCCGAATGGCCCTCTAGCCCTTGGATAGGAATTACACTTTTTCTCCTCCAATCTTGGCCTTTAAATTTAGATATTTTGATGACAACATAAAAATCTCATCTTGAAAATTGATAGCAGCCCTTAAGATGTGTACTCAGCCCTTGTAGTAACCTTAGCCATTAGATGCAAAAGAGGAACAATCTGCCCCTCTTGAGTGCCTACCCTTGGATGAGTTGTGCTCTTCCATTCTTGGTCATTGGATGAGGCCAACATAAAAATGAAATCTTGTAGATTAAATCCAGCCCTCAACATGTGTACTCAGCCCTTGTAGATGGCCTAAGCCATTGGATGAAAAGAGATAATCCCATGCACTCCCTTGTTCAACCTAATGGATGCTCACCCTTGGATGAATTGTGCTCATCTTTTTTCTTCCATTCTTGGCCATTAGATGAGGATTCTTTTATGAAAAATAAAAATGTCATTTTGGCATTTAAACTTGGCCATTGGATAGTGCATTCAACTTTCCTACAAGGCACCTAAGCCATTGGATGAAGGGGGGACCATTTGCAAGGTGTTAGTGGTAGCATGTGGCTTGATAGTGACTAGGGAATTAAATTGTTCAAGCTTCCTTCTTCTCCTCTATGTTGGCTGACCAAGGGAAGAAAAAATTCCAGCAATTCTTCTTCTTTCATATTTTCATCAATTACAGATTTGCCCTTTTTGGTTTCTTTGGTGAAATAACCTTTTTGCCCCCCGAACCTAAATAAATAGAAAACAAACTCCAAATTCAAATTTTATTTTTTCAATACTTCTGAAATAATAAAAAATTGAATTCTGGAAGTTTTCAAAATTTTTCGAGTCGATTTGCTATTTATTTCGGATTTATTTATGAAATTACCCATTTTTTGCACCTGAACTTTACCATTTTTTAAACGAGATCCAAATCCATATTTTTCTTCACCAATCTCTTCCAAATAATTTAAAAATGTGATCTGAAAGTTTTCATAATTTTTGGAGCTCATTTTCTATTTTTTCGGGATTTATCTACTTGAATTACTACATAGGGGACTCGAGATTTTTCTATTTTGCAAATGAACTCCGAATCAAGATTTTCTTTCGCCAATCTCTTCCAAATAATTTAAAAATTATATTTACACATTTTCAAAATTTTCAGAGTTCATTTGCTATTTTTTCGAGATTTATCCTGTTGAATTACTACATAGGAGACCCGGTATTTGGCCATTTTGCAAACGATCTCCGAATCAAGAATTTTTTTGCCAATCTCTTTGAAATGATTTAAGAATGAGATTTGAAAATTTTCAGAATTTTTGGAGTTCATTTGCTATTTTTCCCATATTTTCTAATTTTGCCCTTTTACCTCTGAAACCCGATTTTGCTCAAAACAAGTCCAATTTTTACATTTTCTTCAAACTGAGCCTTGGGCTATCCTTGTTTAATCATTTCTCATCAATTAAGGGCTTTAGATATTCTGAATCGGGCCATTTCTATAATTTTTCAAAATTTCACCAAAATCCACCCAAAAACCCTAATTCTCGGTTTTCTTTTGAATTGACTTTTCTATCAGTTTTTCTTCCAAGTGGCTTCTCCATTACCCATAGTCAGTGCTTATCTTTCATTTGAGACTTTCAATTCTGACCAATTTGATCGTTTAAGTACTTTTCCCCAAATTTCTCGAATTACGATTTTCTTTCTACTGAATCTCGTAACCAACTTCCGAACTCCATATATTTCAATGTAGACCTCGGATTATCAAAATTATTTCACCGTTTTTCAATTGAACCTCAAATCTTGATTTTGAAAGTGGGTTGACTTTTCCAATAGTTGACTTTTTTTGGGTTGACTTTTTTCGAGGTTGACTTTTTCTATCTGCTTTCTTAGACTAAGCCTCGGAGTACCATCTGCAGGATGAGAAAAGCCTTTTAGCATTCTGAAACATCAATTTAGGAAGAAAAATGTACCTGATTTAGGGGTCCGGACAAAATTAGGTATCTATAGCTGCCCCTCTTTGGCAATTGCTAAGAATCAGGAATCAGGCAAAGATAAACAAACACTAATTTTGTACGGTTAGTGAAATCACATGTGAAGGAAAGGAAAAGAGGTTTTCTTTTCTCATTTCTTCTTTTTCATCTTTTTTATTTATTTTTTTAAAAACTGTAAATTGAATATTTTGTCCTTAAATTGAATTCCCTGACTAATCAAGGCTCGATCCATCTTAAGGAAACGGGTTCGATTTCAAAAGAAAAATTATGCTCGAAGGTCTTAAAAATGGTGCCCGGAGGTCTTGAAAATGGTGCTCGAAGGTCTTTAAAAATGGTGCCCAAAGGTCTTTAAAATGGTGCCTGGAGGTCTTTAAAAATGGTGCCCGAAGGTCTTTAAAAATGGTGCCCGAAGGTCTTCAAAATGGTGCCTGAAGGTCTTAAAAATGGTGCCCGAAGGTCTTTAAAATGGTGCTCGGAGGTCTTAAAAAATGATGCCCGAAGGTCTTTAAAAACGGTGTCTGAAGGTCTTTAAAAATGGTGCCCGAAGGTCTTTAAAATGGTGCCCGAAGGTCTTTACAAATGGCGCCTGAAGGTCTTTAAAAAAGGTGCCCGAAGGTCTTTAAAAATGGTGCCCGATGGTCTTTAAAAATGGTGCTCGAAGGTCTTTAAAAATGGTGCTCGAAGGTCTTTAAAATGATGCCCGAAGGTCTTTAAAAATGGTGCTCGAAGGTCTTTAAAATGGTGCTCGAAGGTTTTTAAAAATGGTGCCCGAAGGTCCTTAAAAATGGTGCCCGAAGGTCTTTAAAAATGGTGCCCGAAGGTCTTTAAAAATGGTGCCTGAAGGTCTTACCCAGTGTAGACATCTAATTTTGTCCAGACCCCTAAATTAGGTACATTTTCTTCTTAAATTGATGTTTCAGAACGCTAAAAGGCTTTTCTCATCCTGTAGGTGGTACTCCGAGGATTAGTCTAAGAAAGCAGACAGAAAAAGTCAACCCCAAAAAAAGTCAACCCCAAAAAAGTCAACTACTAAAAAGTCAACCCACTTTCAAAATCAAGATTTGAGGTTCAATTGAAAAATGGTGAAAGAATTTTGATAATCCGAGGTCTATATTGAAAGATATGGAGTTCGAAAGTTGGGTTATGAGATTCAGTAGAAAGAAAACCCTAATTCAGGAAATTTGGGGAAAAGTGCTTGAACGGTCAAATTGGTTAGAATTGAAGGTCTCAAATGAAAGATAAGCACTGACTACGAGTAATGGAGAAGCCACTTGGAAGAAAAACTGATAGAAAAGTCAATTCGGAAGAAAATCAAGAATTAGGGTTTTGGGGCGGATTTCGGTGAAATTTGGAAAAATTGCAAAAATGGCTCGATTCGAAAGATCTAAAGCCTTTAATTGATGAGAAATGATTAAACAAGGATAGACCAAGGCTCAGTTTGAAGAAAATCTAAAAACCAGACTTGTTTTGAGCAAAACCAGGTTTCAGAGGCAAAAGGGCAAAATTGGAAAATATGGGAAAAATATCAAATGAACTCCAAAAATTCTGAAAATTTGCAAATCTCATTCTTAAATCATTTTGAAGATATTGGCGAAAGAAAATCTTGATTCGGAGTTCGTTTGCAAAATGGCCAAATACCGGGTCTCTTATGTAGTAATTCAACAGGATAAATCCTGAAAAAATAGCAAATGAACTCCAAAATTTTTGAAAATTTGCAAATCTCTTTTTTTAAATCATTTGGAAGAGATTGGAGAAATAAAATCTTGATTCGGAGTTCATTTGCAAAATGGCAAAAATCTCGGGTCCCCTATGCAGTAATTCAAGCAGATAAATCCCGAAAAAATAGGAGCTCCAAAAATTATGAAAACTTCCAGATCACATTTTAAATTATTTGGAAGAGATTGGTGAAGAAAAATCTGGATTCAGAGCTCGTTTAAAAAATGGTAAAGTTCGGGTGCATAAAAGGGGTAATTTTGAAAGTAAATCCGAAATAAATAGCAAATGGACTCGAATAAATTTTGAAAACTTCCAGAATTCAATTTTTTAGTATTTCAGAAGTATTGAAAAAAGAAAATTCGAATTTGGAGTCCGTTTGCTATTTATTTAGGTTTGGGGGGCAAAAAGGTCATTTCGCCAAAGAAACCAAAAAAGGTAAATTTGTAATTGATGAAAATATGAAAGAAGAAGGAATTGCTGGGATTTTTCTTCCCTTGGTTAGCCAACATAGAGAAGAAGAAGGAAGCTTGAACAATTAATTCCCTAGTCACTATCAAGCCACATGCTGCCACTAACACCTTGTAAATGGTCCTCCTACATCCAATGGCTTAGGTGCCTTGTAGGAAAGTTGAATTCACCATCTAATGGACAAGTTTAAATGCAAAAATGAAATTTTTATTTGTCATAAAAGAACCCTCATCTAATGGCCAAGAATGAAAGAAAAAAGATGAGCACAATTCATCCAAGAGTAAGCATCCATTCGGTCGAGCAAGGGAGTGCATGGGATTATCCCTTTTCATCCAATGTCTTAGGCCATCTACAAAGGATGAGTACACATGTTGAGGGCTGTATTTAATCTACAAGATGTGCCTCATCCAATGACCAAGAATGGAAGAGCACAACTCATCCAGGGTAGGCACTCAAGAGGAGCAAGCAAGGGAGTGCATGGGATTGGTCCTCTTTTGCATCTAATGGCTAAGGTTACTACAAGGTCTGAGTACATATCTTAAGGGCTGCTATTAATTGGCAAGATGACATTTTTATGTTGTCATCAAAATATCTAAATCTTAAGGCCAAGATTGGAGGAGAAAAAGTGCAATTCCCATCCAAGGGCTAGGGGGCCATTCGGCCAAGGCTAAAGGGAGGAGGATGTTTTCATTTTTTCAGAGGTTTTTTGGCTAGAAACAGTAGCTAATTTGGCAAATAAAAAGGTTTTGAAAGAAAAAAAAAAATTTCAATAGAGAGCATGAAGGTAGTCATCTCTACCAAGCTCTAGCATAGATTTCTTCTTGATTTCCATGGCGTTTTCTTGATTTTTCTATCATGTTTTCCTACTACATTTTTTTATAGAAATAAAGTTTTTTAATGTTTACTTATGTTTTCATCTCTTCTTCTTCATTAAAATGGTGGAAAACATTTTTTTCTTATGGTTTCATGCTATGGTCGAATATGGCATATTTTACTTGTCTTGGTTTTCTTTTTTTTCTTCCTTGTATGTGGTTGTGAAAAATGATTTTTACAAGGTTTTTAGAGTATTCTAAGGTTCTGAATTTTTACAAAATATGAAGCAAAAAAGGTTGAAATGGCTACATGATCTTGGCTAGACCAAGTGACCATGGTTAGGAGAGAGGCTATGCCCATTTTTACCTACCATGAAGCTCACCTTATTTTTTGTTTTGCATGGTTTATTTTCTATTTTATTGAGATGGAAAGACTTCATAATCTTGGCAAGACCAAGTGATTATGGTTAGGTGAGAGGCTATGCCTATTTGATACCAACCATGGAGCTTAACTTTCCTTGTTCTACTTACTAGTTTTGCTTGTTATTTGTTTTGGATGTCTATGTTAAATCTTTTATATATATGTTCTTTACATTATTTTCTATGCTATATTTACTTATATATTTCATTTCCATGCTTGATATTGCATCCTTTCATATTCGGCCATTGTTGTTCATATACTCATGTTGTGCATTTTTTTCATGTATTATGTCTTACATGTTTGCATTTTCTTGGTTTTGTTTCATGACCATTCGGCAACTCCATTTTGTATGCCTTGCATGTGCATTTTCCTTTTACTTCTTAACTTGTTTGCATCTCCATGCCATGAACTTGTACATTTTGATTTTAGTATGCCATGTGCTTATGAAAATGCTATGATAAAAATGCCATCATATTGTTCCATGACCATTCGGCAATCCCATTTTTGTTTGCCTTGCATGTACATTTTCCTTTTGTTTCTTAACTTGTTTGCATTTCCATGCCATGAGCTTGTGCATTTTGATTTTATTATGTTATATGCTTATGAAAATGTCATGACATTATGCATCTTAATATGATTTGTCATGTACTTATGTCATTTACTAAATAGGATTGCATCTGAGTCTCATGTGATCATTTGGCCTCTTCATGCGTCCCTTGCCTTGTCATGTATTTGCATTTTGTTTAGGTAACATGCTTTGCATTATCATATCTTGAAATTGTGAATTAGTTGCTATTTGTTCCAGCATTGACATTAGTTTCATGAGTCATTGTATATTCATAGTATTGCTATGCATGTTCATTACATCTTAGGTCTAGGCCATATTGGTATTGCCATGCATATTGAGTCTTAAATCACATTGGTATTGTCATGCATTACTATGCTATTTAGTTCTTAGGTCACATTAGCATTTTCATGCATATTCATAACATATTAGGTCCTAGTCATATTTACATTATCAAGCATTGCATGCATATTGAGTTAGGATAGCATTTATTGCCATGCAAATTCATGCTAGGCATTTACGTTCTCTTGAATTGTCATGCATTTCCTTTACCATTTAGACCTTTTGCCCATGCATTTCATACATTTCATTTGCTGTATGTTCATGCATTCCAAGTCATTGCCACTTGATTTGTGACTTAGGCCAATTAATGGCTCAAAGTCATGCTCTCTTGAGTATACTTGTGGAAAATTAAGGAATTTCAAATTGATTGTTCTACCTTTGTGAATTTTTTTACTTAGCCAATTTTTGTCCAAGGTTTTTAAATGTTTTAGCTACTGTCCTTAGGTCTTTAGGATGATCTTCAATAATTTCTACTTTGATTTTTGAATGAATTTATCAAAGGCAAAAAATGTGTTTTGACAAAACAGTTTTTTTTTCACCCAGTACTCGAACTTCTCTGATTTTTATGGGAAGACATATTTAATCAGAAAATTAATCAAATTTTTCTCATGTTTTTTTACATGTTCTTAGTCTCTAGTATTTTTTTTTATATTTTTTTAAATTTTTAAAAATAGTGTAAAAAATCGTGTGGCAAAACTGGACAGTAGAGACAGATTTGAAATCAAAAGAGGAATAATGGTTGAATTTGGCTAAGGCATTTAGAGGGGGTTGGTTAGAAGATTTAGCTACTGTCTTAGGGTAGTTTCTAAGCCTTTTTAAACTTTTAAAAGTGATTTTATAAATCTCGCGTTAAGGGTGGTCAAGTCTGGGATTTTAAACTTAGGAAATTAGAGCCATTTTAAAAGGATTTAGTAAGGGTTTTAATTTTTATTCAAGTTTTTCTCAAAATTGTTTTCAAACAATCACAAAGTTTTGTTTTTTTAGAAAATCTAATTTGACATATTTTCCTAAGGTAGCCGGATATCTTTTTAGATATACGGATTTTTTTATTTAAAGGAAAAAATACATTTTCATGCATTGCATTTTCCATGTTCATGCATTTTATTTAAATGTGTGATTTTTGCTATGATATTTTCCATGATATTTTCATTATTTTTATTCCTATTTTATGATCTTATATTTGTTTGCCATATGATTTTGAATGTTTCATGATATCCTATGCTTTTTATTTAGTTGTTTTTGTCATATTGTTTAGCATATACTATGTTCATGCATTTTTATTTTATTTTCATGCATATTTTATGATAGCATTATTTTATGTCTCTTGTCATTTCTTGTCATTTAGATCATATTCCATGTCATTTAGGTTATTTTATTTATAACATGCCATGTCATTTAAAATGTGCCATATCATTTGAAATTGCCATGTCATTTAAATTATTTTATCTCATTTAGAATATATCATGATACTTAGGATTTTTCATTTTACCTAGAATATACTATGTCATTTAAATTATGTTATATCATTTAGGTTGCACTATATTATCTACACTTTGCCATGTCAGTTTATTTATGTCATACATGTTCATGTTCATATTTTTTTAAATGTTTTGAAAAAGATAATGATTTTCAATAAAAATAAAGATATTCCCGAGTTAAAATAATTCATGAGTTCTCTATCGGGTTTGCTGGAGGGAATATCATCAATTATCATTAATAAAGGAATATCTTTCTTTCAAAAAACGAGAATGATTCGGAAAGTTTTCCAAATGAATAAATAATTTATATATTTTGCCGATTTTGTCGGGGAATATAGGAAAATTTTGAATTAATAAATTCCGGATCATTTTCAATTAAAAATGGATTATTTTTCTTAAAATTGGGAATTAACTTGAAATACTAAATTAAAAAACAACTTTTTACCGAGACTGAGATAACACACGTTTAATAAGGTACCGATTTATACGGGCGTTATGAGGGTGCTAATTCTTCCTCGCAAGTAACTGACTCCCGAACCCGTTTTTTTGATTTCTCTGGTTTATAACGCAGACTTGAAATTGGTTTTAAAAAATGTTTTAATTAATTTTAAAATATTTTATAAAACCGGTTTTAGTAGGTGGCCGATCACACCTAGCTAAAAAAGATTGGTGGCGACGCCATGTCTTTTTACGAGGTCGTCTTCATACCTTCGCCCTTTATTTTCTTTCTAGAGGAATTAAGTCGTCTTTTCCTCTGCTTCTGTTTCCCCCTCACTTGAAAGGGTTCCCCGCGATCGAGATCACGTATCGAGACCTTCATTTTTCTAGAGGAATTAAGTCAACTTTTTCTTATTTTTTTTAATGTCACGCCTAATGAATAATAAAGTCTGGCTATGAGACTTGTTATTGTTATTTTTTTTATGGTTCCGACAAAGTTCACAGAGTATGAGCTGAAGTATTCACCAGTAGAAAAGCTTTGTTGCGCCTTAGCTTGGACTGCTCGAAGGCTCAGACAATACATGTTCTACCATATGATGTGGTTGATTGACAAGCTAGATCCTACCAAGTTTATATTGGAAGCACCCTCTTTGTCGGGAAGAATGGCAAGATGGCAAGTTTTGTTGTCAGAGTATGACATTGTGTATGTGAGTCAGAAAGCTATAAAGGGCAGCGCAATAGCCGAGTTCTTAGCAAGTCGGGTGGTAGAAGATTATGAGCCTTTGAACTTTGATTTCTGATGAAGACTTGATGTGTGTTTCGCAGGAGGATGGGATTCCCCCGAAGAAGAAAGTGTGGAAAATGTACTTTGATGGTGCATCCAATACCATGGGGCACGAGATCGGCGCAGTACTCATATCCCTAGAAGAAGATTATTATCCTTTCTTTGCCCGATTGGATTTTGATTGTACAAACAATACTGCTGAATATGAGGCATGTATTATGGGCCTTCGTGCTACCGTAGACAGAAAGATAAAAAAACTGGAAGTTTTTGGAGATTAAGCCCTAGTGATATACCAATTACGGGGGAATGGAAACCCGAGATACAAAATTGATCCGATATCGAGAGCTCATATTGAGTCTGATAGAGGAATTCGAAGAAGTGAGTTTCAACTACTTTTCTCGAGAAAAAAATCGAATGGCGGATGCTTTAGCCACTTTATCGTCAATGTTCAAAGTAAATGAAGAGGTCGAAGTTGTCCCAATAAAGATGAGCATATACGAGTCTCCTGCCTACTGCCTGAGTATCGAAGAAGAAGCGGATGGCCTCCCTTGGTATCATGACATCTTGCAGTACATCAAGAGTCAACGGTATCTTGAACAAGCAATAGAAAATGATAAGAGGATTCTGAGAAGATTAACAATGGGTTTTGTCCTAGATGGTGAGGTTCTCTACAAGAAAGGGAAGGACCTGGTTCTATTGAGATGTGTCGGGTCTGTCGAAGCTCGGAGAATCATTGAGGAAGTCCACGAAGGGATATGTGACACTCATGCTAATGGTTACATGCTTGCTAAACAGATTATGAGGGCAGGGTATTATTGGCTAACGATGGAGGGAGATTGCATTAGTTATTCTCGGAAGTGCCATAAATGTCAAATATATGCGGATAAGATTCATGTGCCTCCATCACCATTGCATGTCATTACTGCACCATGGCCATTTTCGATATGGGGAATGGATATTATTGGGCCTATTACTCCAAAAGCTTCAAATGGACACTGTTTTATCTTAGTGGCCATAGATTACTTCACAAAGTGGGTGGAAGCCGCTTCTTATGCTAATGTAACGAAGTCAGTTGCATGCAGATTTGTCAAAAAGGAAATCATATGCAGGTATGATTTCCAGGGAGAATCATTTTAGACAATGCTCTCAATCTGAACAAGAAGATGATGAGAGAAGTGTGTACTAAATTCAAGATCATTCATCATAATTCGACACCTTATCGTCCGAAAATGAATGGGGAAGTAGAAGCAACCTATAAGAACATCAAGAAGATTATTGAGAAGATGACTGATGTGTACAAAGATTGGCATGAGATCTTGCCTTTTGCTCTTCATGCATACCGTACCTTGGCCCGCACATCTACGGGTGCCACACCATTTTCTTTGGTATATGGAATGGAGGCAGTGTTACCTATTGATGTTGAAATTCCTCCTCTTCGTGTTTTGATGGATATTGGTTTAGAAGAAGCAGAGTGGGTTAGAGCTCGCTATGAACAGTTGAATCTTATTGAAGAGAAAAGGATGAAAGCATTTTGCCATGGGCAGTTGTATCAGAAAAAGATGATTCGAGCCCACAACAAGAAGGTTCGTCCCAGGCAGTTCCGAGAAGGGGGGTTGGTATTAAGGAAAATCTCCCTATAGTGAAGGATCCGCGAGGGAAATGGGCTCCAAATTGGGAAGGGCCCTATGTGGTAAAAAGAGCTTTTTCTAAAGGAGCATTAATTTTGACTTGGATGGACAGGGATGACTTGAGAAATCTCGTGAATGCTAACTAATTGAAGAAGTACTATGCTTGAAGAAGAAAAATAATAATAAAAAAAAGAAATAAGTGTGATACTGTGCACATGGAAATTTGAATGAATCCAAATGTAAAATTGAAAATTCTATATATCTATTTCCCCTGAGGATTGCTTTTCAATGAGAATATTCGTGCTTGATACTATGAATGGCCATCTTTCATATTCCTTTCACTAAGAAGAAATTATCCCCAGTCACCCCTTTGAGCTTTAGGAATTCTTTCTTTCTTTGAACCTTGATCAAGGATCATCCTCTACACTGGAGGGTAGATGTGAGGAAAATAACCTCCAAAAAAATCATGGCAAAAAATCCATAAAAAAAAAAATTTGCGAAATCAAAGAATGGCAAATGAAAGCCAAGAATGAAAAAAGATTCCAAAAAAAGAGGAAAGTCCAAAAAAGGACGAATGTTTCAAGAATGAATTCTCTTAAGGAAATGATCCTTGATCCAATCACCCTTAAACACATTTTGGGCCTATTTACCCTTTCTTTCTAAACCCGATCCATGGCCTACATTACGTGCTTTTAAAAGTCCATTTTGATCAAGCATGGATATTTAATTTGATGGTTTTTTCTCAGAATTCATTCCATCTTTTGAACTGACATTTTTTTTACCTTGGAACCATTTAGAATTCTCAGATGCATGGTAGAACACAAGAAAAAAGAGAACCAAAAAAATGAAAATGAAAAAATAATGTAGAAGGAGAGGTTTAAGCCGAAAACCCGTAAAGGGCGACTTAATACCGAATGGGGATACTTGAGTTGAAAACTCGCAAAGGGTGGTTCAAGTATTGATTAAGGTTTGAATCAATGCTCCGTGTAAAGAGGGAGAAAGTATCTGAAAATCAGAAGAAAAAGGAAAAACTCAGTCCGATGCAACTACGGAAGCCGAGAGGTCACCTATGTAAATTGCTTATTCAAGAGAAATTTCAGATGAATTGAAGAATGAGGGGTCCAAGATATTCTGCATCTGGGGCATCTACAACCTATAACTCTACATTTGTTTCTTGTATCCTTGATATTCATCTCTGTCATTTTAAGACAGTGTTGCAATAAATTCTTGTTATCCCTTTTATGACATTTGTTTGATTCATACTTTTTCATACATTTTTGTGATGCATTTTGTTTGTTATTAAATTGAATGATGTTTAGTAAACATAAAAATCTTCAAATAAAAGGATTTCAGAGTATTACTAAGGAATAGATTAAATTTTAGAAGAGGTTTGGAAGCCATTAATCATGATGGAAAATTCACCAAGTAAAAGTAAACAGTGAATGTGTTGGAGACTTTGTCATGAAGTTGGAAAGTTTGTGAATTTCAGTGAAGTCATAAATTAGGACTGTTTGACAATTTATCTTGATTGAAGGTTCCTCAAGTGGGACTTCAGTGAAAAATTGAAGACTCCATCATGAAGTCAGATAATCTATGAACCTTAAAGAAATCATGGATTAGAAATCATGACACGATCATTTGATTGCATTCATCCTTAGGAAACATAGAAGCATTTGCAAAGCATGTCATTTTCATCATAGGATTTGGCTAACATTGCAAGAATCGTGGAAAATTTTGGCTTCCCCAAATCGACTTGTTCTGCTTCTCAAATGAGTCTAGCCCCGAGACCACCGTCGAGGTATTTTCTTTTATTTAAATCAAACTCGTTCTACTTCTCAAATGAGTCGAGCCCGAGACCACTTGTAGACACCTAATTTTGTCCGGACCACTAAATCAGGTACGTTTTCTTCCTAAATTGATATTTCAGAATGCTAAAAGGCTTTTCTCATTCTGCAAGTGGTACTCCAAGGCTTAGTCTAAGTAAGCAGACAGAAAAAGTCAAATTCAAACAAGTCAACCCCAAAAAAAGTCAACCTCGAAAAAGTCAACCCCAAAAAAATCAACAACTGAAAAAGTCAACCCACTTTCAAAATCAAGATTTGAGGTTTAATTGAAAAATGGTGAAAGAATTTTGATAATCCGAGGTCTCATTGAAAGATATGGACTTCGGAAGTTGGGTTACGAAATTTCAGTAGAAAGGAAACCCTAGTTCGAGAAATTTAGGGAAAAATGCTTGAACGATCATATTTTTCAGAATTGAAGGTTCCAAATGAAAGATAAGTACTGACTACGGGTAATGGAGAAGCCACTTGGAAGAAATACTGATAAAAAATTCAAATCAGAAGAAAATCGAGAATTAGGGTTTTTTTTTGTGGATTTCGGTGAAATTTGGAAGAATTATAGAAATGGCCCGATTCGGTAGGAATAAAGCCCTTAATTGATGAGGAATGATTAAACAAGGATAGCCCAAGGCTCAGTTTGAAGAAAATCTGAAAATTAGACTTGTTTTGAGCAAAACCGGGTTTCGGAGACGAAAGAGCAAAATTGGAAAATTTGGAAAAATAGCAAATGAACTCCAAAAATTCTAAAAATTTGCAGATCTCATTTTTAAATTATTTGGAAGAGATTGGCAAAAGAAAATATTGATTCGGAGTTCGTTTGCAAAATGGCCAAAATTCGGGTCCCCTATGTGGTAATTGAAGCAGATAAATTCCGAAAAAATAGCAAATGAGCTCCAAAAATTATGAAAACTTCCAGATCATATTTTTAAATTATTTGGAAGAGATTTGTGAAGAAAAATCTGGATTCGGAGCTCATTTAAAAAATGGTAAAGTTTGGGTGCATAAAAGGGGCAACTTTGAAAATAAATACGAAATAAATAGCAAATGGACTCGAAAATTTTTGAAAACTTCTAGAATACAATTTTTTATTATTTTATAGAAAAAATAAAATTTGAATTTGGAGTGCGTTTGCTATTTATTTAGGTCCAGGGGGCAAAAAAGTCATTTCACCGAAGAAACCAAAAGGGGCATGTAGACACCTAATTTTCTCCAGACCACTAAAACAGGTATGTTTTCTTAAATTGATGTTTCAAGATTTGAAGTTTAATTGAAAAATGGTGAAAGAATTTTGATAATCCGAGGTCTACATCGAAAGATATGGAGTTCGAAAGTTGGGTTATAGAGATTCAGTAGAAAGGAAACCCTAATCTGGGAAATTTGGAAAAAAGTGCTTCAACGATCGAATTGGTCAAAATTGAAGGTTCCAAATGAAAGATAAGCACTGACTACGGGTAATGGAGAAGCTACTTGAAAGAAAAATTGAAAGAAAAGTCAATCCGGAAGAAAACTGAGAATTAGGGTTTTTGGTGGATTTCGATGAAATTGGGAAAAATTACAGAAATGGCCCGACTCGGTAAGAATAAAGCCCCTAATGGATGAGGAGTGATTAAAAAAGGATAGCCCAAGGCTCAGTTTGAAGAAAATCTAAAAATCGGACTTGTTTTAAGCAAAATCGGGTTACGGAGTTAAAAGGGCAAAATTGGAAAATTTGGGAAAAATAGCAAATGAACTCCAAAAATTCTGAAAAATTGCAAATATCATTCTTAAATCATTTGGAAGAGATTGGCGAAAGAAAATCTTGATTCCGAGTTCGTTTGCAAAATGGCCAAATCTCGGGTTCTCCTATGTAGTAATTCAAGAAGATAAATCCAGGAAAAATAGCAAATGAACTCCAAAATTTCTGAAAATTTGCAAATCTCATTTTTAAACTATTTGGAAGAGATTTCCAAAATAAAATCTTGATCCGGAGTTTGTTTGCAAAATGGCCAAATCCCGGGCCCCAAATGCACTAATTCAAGCAGATAAATCCCGAAAAATACCAAATGAGTTCCAAAAATTATGAAAACTTCCAGATCACACTTTTAAATTATTTGGAAGAGATTGGTGTAGAAAAATCTAGATTTCGAGCTCGTTTAAAAATGGTAAAGTTTGGGGGCATAAAAGGGCAATTTTGAAAGAAAAAACCCAAATAAATAGAAAATAGACTCGGAAAATTTTGAAAACTTTCAAAATTCAATTTTTTATTATTTTGAAAGTATTGAAAAAATAAAATTTGAATTTGGAGTCCATTTGCCATTTATTTACATTCGGGGGGCAAAAAGGTCATTTTCCCCAAGAAACTGAAAAAGGGCTTTCCTTGCCTTTAAAAAAATGAAACATGGGCTGGAAGGAAAGGGGCTGGCCGGCCAAGGCCCAAATATGGGTAGGAGGTTTCTGATTTTTTAATCAAGAGGCCAACAATGAAGAGTTAGTTAGTGATTTTTTTATCAAGCCTTTGCAAATAAGCCACATAGACCAATACATGAAGAGGGAGAGTGTCAACATAATGGCTTAAGATTCTTGAACAGCTGTAATTGTGGATAGCTGATGGCCTAATCTAAGGGTGATAATTTCATGTTTTAAACATCTTGGATCAATAGCCCTTGGATGAAATTGGTTGAGGGAAAAATGACAACATCCTAGCCTAGAAAGAGAGGGGTTTCGGCCACTACAAGGGGACATTTTTATTTTCATTTTTAGAACACTCTCATTCTCTATTCTCTCTTGCTTTTGGCTGATTTTCTCTCCATTATTGAGAAGCAAAAAGAAAAGTTTAGAAAAGAAAAGTAATTAGAAGAGAAAAAGCTTGAAAGATAGCTTCTAGAGGTTGCTTTTAGCATCATACTCTTACACTTTCTTTGATTTTCCATTCTTGATTTGCTGTTTTGATTATTATTTTGGTGAGTTTCTTTTGATTTTTCTTTTTAAATAAGTGTCTTTAATGTTCTTCTTGAAGTTCTTTTTTTTATCCTTTCTTATAAAAAGCTCTGGAAATATTTTTTTCTTTGTTTTTTTGTAGTGGCCGAATAGCCCAATTTTTTTAGTTGCTGTTTGCATTGTTATTTCATGTTATTTTTTATATTAAATAAGTTTGGATGCTTTAAATCTTCTTCTACTACATAGGCTTGAAGTTTGTTTTAATGTGGTTGCTTGCTTATTTCCATTTATGAGTCTATTATCATGTTCTTGCATTTTTGATTTTCTGTTTTCAAAATGTTTAAGTTTGTTTATGTTTTATATTTTGAAATCCATGTGTTTGTGAAAATGCTTGTTGGTTTTCATGCCTCTACTTTATATTTGCATGATTTGAGTGTTATTCTTTAGTTAAGTATGTTAGTATTTCAAGTTTTTGTGAAAATGCCATGCTCTTTTTGAACATGAGGCCATTCGGCCACTTCATTTTATTTGCTTTGCGTGTGCATTTTTGTTATGTTAGTTGGTAGATTTGCATTTTCATGACATTTGGTTGAGTATTTTGTTTAAGCATGCCATGTGTTTGTGTTATTTCGATGCATACTTTAGATGTAGGATTGGTTTGTTTTGTCATGCATATCCATGCATTTTAGACCTAGGTTGCATTAAAGCCATGAAAGTTCATTTAGGTCTAGGTCATTTTATTGATGCCATGCATTTTTCATGACATTTAGGTTTAAAATCATGCATTTCATGCATCATATTTGCTGTATTTTTCTTGCATTTCATGTCCATGCCACTTGACTTACGACTTAGGCCAATCAATGGTTCAAAGTCATGCTCTCTTGAGCATACTTGTGGAAAATTAAAGAGTTGTCAAATTGATTATTCTACCATTGTGATTTTTTTTTTTACTAAGCCAATTTTTTCCTAACTTTTCAAAAGTGTTAGCTAATGTTTGTAAGTCTTTTAGAGAGTCTCAAATATTTTTACTTTGATTTTTAAATGATTTTATCAAAGGAAAAAAAATGTGTTTTGGCAAAACAGTTTTTTCACCTAGTACTTGTACTTTCTCGATTTTTCTGGGCATTCATCTTTAATCAGAAAATTAAGCCGATTTTTTCCCGTGTAGTTGTATATGTCCTGAGTCTCCAGTATTTGTTTTAGATTTTTTAGAATTTTAAAAATAGGGTAAAAAATCGTGGTTTAAAACTGGATATTGGAGTCATAATTGAATTTGAGGGAAAATCATTTTTCTGTTTTGGTTAAGTTACTTAGAGGGGGATGATTGTGAAGTTTAGCTACTGACTTAGGGTAGTTTCTAAGCCTTTTTAAACTCAAAAAATGATTTTTTAAGTCTCGGGTTAAGGGTGGTTAAGTCCGGGATTTTAAACTTAGGAAATTAGAGCCATTTAAAAAGGGTTTAGCCAAGTTTTTATTTTTAATATAAGCTTTTCAAAAAATTGTTTTCAAACAATCACAAAGTATTTTGACTTTAGAATATTTAATTTGATATATTTTCCTAAGGTAGCTGGATATCTTTTTAGATATACGAATTTCCTTAATTAAAGGAAAAAATACATTTTCATGCATTGCATTTTTCATATCCATGCATTTTATATAATATATGATTTTTGCTATGATAATTTCTATGGTAATGTTATTATTTTGATTTGAATTTTTGATGTTATATTGTTTATTATATGGTTTTGAATATTGCATGATATCCTGAGTTTTTTATTTAGTTTTTTTTTTGGTCATATTATTTAGCATATACTATGTTCATGCATTATTATTTTCATTTTTATTTTCATGCATATTATGTGATAGCATTATTTTATATTTCATGTCATTTAAATTATATGCCATATCATTTATATTTGCCATGTCATTTGAATTATTTTAATTCATATAGAATATATTATCTTACCCAGGTCATTTCATTTCATTTAGGATATATTATGTCATTTAAGATATTTTATTTCATTTAGAATATATCATATGACTTAGGATATTACATTTCATATAAAATATATTATATTACTTAGGTCATTTCATTTAATTTAGAATATATCATATAACTTAGGATATTTCATTTCATTTAGAATACACTAAGACATTTAAATTATGTCATATCATTTAGGTTGCATTATATTATTTAGACTTTGCTATGTCATTTTATTTATGTCATACATATTCATATTTATATTTTTTAAAATGTTTTCAAAAAGGTTATGATTTTCAATAAAATAAAGATATTCCCGAGTTGAAATAATTCATGAGTTCTCTGCCGGGTTTGCTGGGGAGGATATCATCAATTATCATTAATAACGAAATATCTTCTTTAAAATAAGAATGATTCGGAAAGTTTTCCAAACTAATAAAAATTTCTATATTTTGCCACATTTGTTGGGGAATATAGGAAAATTTTAAATTTTTAAATTCCGGATCATTGTCAATTAAAAATGGAATTATTTTTCTTTAAATTGGGAATTAACTTGAAATACTAAATTTAAAATCGACTTTTTTTACCGAGATTTGAGATAACACATGATTAATAAGGTACCGTTTTTGACGGGCGTTGTGGGGGTGCTAATCCTTCCCCACACGTAACAGAGTCCCGAACCCGCTTCTTTGATTTCTTTGGTTTAAAACGCAGACTTGAAATTGGTTTTAAAAATATTTTAATTAATTTTAAAATATTTTATAAAACCGGTTTTAATAGGTGGCCGATCACACCTAGCTAAAAAAGTTTGGTGGCGACTCCATATCTTTTTCAAGGTCATTTTCAAAACCTTCATTTTTCAAGAGGACTTAAGTTGACTTTTCCTCGGTTTTTTTTAATGTCACGCTTAACAAATAATAAAGTCTCGCGATGAGACTTGTTATTTTTTTTAGGTTGCGATAGCTTGGCGACTCCACTGGGGACTATTAGAGAATCAGGCCTAAAATTAGTCGTGAGTTATCAAATTCTCGGTTTTATTGGTTTAATTGGTTTAATTGGTATTTAATTTTAATTCTCACATTTAAAAAAAATAGGGATAATTTCAAAATTAATAAAATGTTTTTAATATGTCCATATTCATGTGCATACATATTATAATTGTTCTTTGGTTATTTTGATGCATATATTCATTTATTCATTTATTGATTAATTGATGATTTATGTTGTTTAATCTTGTTGGGGCATTTAGAATAAGGGATGTAGAATAGATGGTGAAAGGTTTGTTATTTCTCCTCACACACTACACTTGCATTTGCATATCATGAATCCTATACCCGGGTTCCATCCTTTTAGGTGGGAGCAAAGTAACTAAGCCTTCGTGATTAACAATCCGCATGGGCTAGTGAAACACTTCCGGAGTACTAAATTACCTAAGCCTTCGTGATTAACAATCCGCATGGGCTAGGGAAATAGACTCTAACGAATTGAACCCGTTTTTATCGGGGTGCTTTACTAGCCTTCACCGGCGACAGTGAGGAACAATTCAGGGCTTTTAGAACTAATTCACCTTCATATAGTAAACCTAGGCGAAGCCATATCGGATTTCCAATTAGATATCCCGAAGTTAAGAACATATGGAGGAATATTTCCAATCATTTTACCTTCTATTCTACTTTTCGAATAAGTTTATTTTTGAAAATCAGACAATGATGAACGTACATCACAATGCCTGTGATAAGTGTTGGTATTTCATCCAAGGGGTGTTATAATGCCGAAATTTTGTTGGCATCCTCAGGGATAATTATTGTTTTAAATAATGTGTTTTTTTTTTGTATTATTCGTATTTATTCCCGTTACTAATTTATTTTCTTTTTGTTGTTGTTTTTTGTTTTTTGCATTCTTGTCATCATTTTTTGCATATGGAAAGTTATTGGTCTTGGGATAATATTCAACCAAAGGGGCTTTCATGGAGGGTCAGAGTGTCTCAGTGGTCCAGAAGCATTTAGAGGTTAGGAAACAGTCCGAGAAAGGTCAGCAGGATAATGGGGATTGTTTGAAGATGGGATATGTGTCAGCATTGCCAGCCGAGGTTGATCTTACTATCAAGCAAAATGATCTCCGGGAATTGATGGATATATGGAATTAGTGGAACATATCAGAAAAAGAAGCCTTCGCTCAGACTTATGGGGACATCGCACTGCTAGTTCAGATTAAGGTCAGTGGTGAGGTAATCCGGGCTATGGTGCAATTTCGGAATCCAGCTTATCGGTGTTTTACCTTCAATCGAGAGGATATGACTCCAACCATAGAGGAATATTTGACCTTGCTGCATATTGAGAACGTTATTCCCGACCGTATTTGTTTGAAGGATACAAAGACGTCGGGTTTCAAGAAAAAAGTGTCTAAAATTCTGGGAGTGGAAAGAAATTGGGTCGAAAGCCATGTTGTCCGAAAAGGGGTAAGCTACTGTATATCTTGGGATATTTTACGGACCTTAATCCATAGCCACTCAAATAAGGAGACAGTTAGGAATATTTTTGCTTTGGCTATCTATAGTTTAGTTATCTTCCCAAAGACATTAGGGTATGTGGATGTGGCGATATTTGATGTTTTTGAGAGGCTTGAGCAAAGGATAAACCCAGCCCCGAAAATTATAGCAGAAACAATCCGATCCCTGAATTTCTATAGACGGGAAGGAAAAGGGCTTTTCTAGGTTGTATACAGCTCCTTTACATATGGTTCAGAGCCATTTTACTAAACAGGAGAATTTCCCTCTTCGCTCATACTGGAAAATTTTGCACCAATTGCTGAATTTCTTAAGAGGGATTGGCTTGAAAATAGGACTGAGGAACAATGGATCAACATATTCTGGAATATCAGGGCTGAGATGATAATTTGGAGAGCTCCATGGATAGCTCCTATGCCGACATTGTACAAGTGCGGAGATAAAGCTTCTATTCCACTATTGGGAGTATGGGGAGGAGTGAGTTATGCACCACTACTGGTACTGAGACAATCAGAATCCCGTCAGTTTACTCCTATGACCCATGACCTTAGTAATTTGGAATTTGCTTATAAAGAAGATGGATATTCGGGAAAGGTACGTGAGATTGTAGTAGCATGGAAGGAAACTCATTGAGTGGAAGTAGCTAGATATGCCGACATTGTCACACCTGATTACTTGACATGGAGGGAATTGTGGGTTAATGATAGGTTGTTGACATCAGATGGGGAAGAAGTTCAGCATTTGAGTTCATCGCCCAAAGAAGCGCCATCGGAGTTAGAAATCGCAAGGGTAGAATTCGAAAAAGAAAAAGGCCCAAATGAGCAAGGAAATTGCCCGTTTGCAAGAAGAGCTTGAGGATATGAAAATTAAGGAATCAGCCCGAGAAAGAGAAAAGGAAAAGATCAAGAGAGAGAAGGACACTGCTAAAAGCGATCTTTAGGAATTACACTTGGAAAACAAGAGGTACCGTTTCGAGCTCAAATTCGAGGGGACTTTCAAGACTTCCGGGGAATGGGAGCAAAAATTCAAAAACCTCAAGAAGGAGAAGAACTATTGGGAAGAAAGAGCAAAGCATGAGGAAGCCCGAGCCAATCAACTGGAGAAACAAGCTAAGGAAAGCTTACACGGTGATGCTTCTGCTGACATGTCAAAGGGTCGTGAACAAGTAGGGGTCAGATTGAAAAGCAAGGCAGTTAAAAGAGGACAGTGAAAACGGTTCAAGATCCGAGGGAGTTACTATAGGACCAATATTTTGTAATAGCATTTTTAAATTAGGAGAGATAGATTATCAGATAGTCTTATGCAGTGATCTTTTCTTTGATATATTTAGTTTCAGGAAATCAATGAAAGACCGTTTGGTTGGAATTATCCCGAGCCAATACTTTTAAATGCATTCATCATTCATTTGTTCTTTCTTTTATATATTTTATTTGTTCATTCATTTATATTCATAATCATTCATTCATTTATTCCTTATAAATTGTTCATACACTTAGTCATTTATTTATTTGTCCATTCATTTATTCTTTATAATTAGTCATTTAGGTTCATACACTCAGTCATTTACTTATTTGTTCATTCATTAACATTTAGTCATTTATTCATTCATTCATTTTTATAAAATAAAATAAAAAATGTGTCAATAATTTCTAATCCATGGTTTTTAAAACTAAAGGTACAATTGGTCGCACTCAGAAAGAATCAGACTTTCGACACCCTTACAATACTCGATCTCAAGCAAGAGCTATGGAGAACGATCAGCTTGCTAGAATTGAAAGGATGAAAAGAATTCAAAAAGAACTGCAGGAACAGTTAGCTAAGTCTCAAGAGGAGTCAGGGGAACAAATGAACAAACTCATGGAGATGATGAGTACCATGATGAGGAAGAAGTGGCAGGAGAAAATTCAGTTACAGGAATGGGGGCAGTAAACCAGGAAGACCGACCAGAGGTGGTACAGAAGAATGGCCAGACATCCCAGTCTGTGGGAAATGAACTTTCTACTGGGGCAGCATCCTATATTTACATCCAACCAGTGGCCGAAGCACAGAATTTTGGTCCTAAAAGGGGTAATATTAGGGTTGATCCAATTGATGTGGAAGTTCCATACTTTGAAGAAATGGCTGAAAAGGAAAGGGCAAAGATGACTGAACTGAAGAGGGTTGAAACTGCAGAATCCCATAAAAAATATCAGCTACTGGAGAAAAGGTTGAGGGCAGTTGAAGGGGCAGAGCTATTTGGCAGTCTAGATGCCAAAGAGATGAGTTTAGTGCACGGTCTGGTGATTCCTCCAAAGTTCAAAGTACCAGACTTTGAAAAATATAACGGAACTACCAACCCATCAGCGCATTTGACCATGTGTTGCCAGAAGATGACCGGACATGATGAAGATGACAAATTGCTCATCCATTATTTCCAAGATAGTTTGATAGGGTTCGCAACTCGGTGGTATAACCAGCTTACCCGTTCTAAGATCCATACCTGGATGGATCTCGCCAAAGCTTTCATGGAATAGTATAAGCATTAACAGACATGGTGCCTGACCGTCTAACTCTCCAGAACATGGAAAAGAAAGCTACTAAAAGCTTTAAAGAATATTCTCAAAGATGGAGAGACCTGGCTACACAAGTGCAACCCCCTTTAACCAACAAGGAAACTACAGTGCTTTTCATCAATACCTTGAAAGCACCTTATTATGATAAATTGTTGGGAAGCGCCACCAAGGACTTTGTAGATATGGTGATATCTGGGGAGATGATAGAGTTCGTTATTAAGAACGGAAAAATGGAAGGGGTTGAGTCTGCTACCCCGAAGAGAGTTTTTCCTGTAAAGAAGAAAGAGGAGGCACATGCAGTCAGTTTCAATCAATACCCCTATACACCTCCTACAGCATACACACCTCCTAGGCCTTACACACCTGCTATATCTTATGCACCTCCGACACCTTGCACACCTTACCCGCGGTATAATCCTTACTACCCCAATGTAAACCACCTTACGCAAAATCCATTCCCCTATACCAATATACCGCAACAGTCGTTCCCCACTAGTATATCCCTATAAATAACCCTTCCTTGAAACACTGTCCCAAACACTCAAGGTCCCGCGCGCAATGACTATCGTTCACCAAGGAATGATCAAAAACCCCAGTTTGATCCCATTCCTACCACCTATGGTGAGCTATATCCTAAACTACTGCAAGGCCAACTTATCGTGCCCGTATATCTTAAACCTTTGACCCCACCATACCCAAGATAGTACAATGCAAATACCAACTGTGCATGTCATGCAGGAATTCAGGGGCACTCAAGGATTGCATTGCTTTAAAAAAAAGTCCAAAGTTTAATTAATACCGGACTTGTGAAGTTTGGGTCAAAGAATGGACCGAATATAGCGGGAAACCCATTGCCCGATCATGCTGAGAATCTGGTAAATGCAGTATTGACAAGGGAAGTCAGAAGGTTAAAAAGGGATGTCATGGAAGTCAAGACTCCGATGTTAACAGTATGGGTCGAGATGGTTAAGACAGGAATGGTGGAGGATGTAGACAGTTTAAAAATGGTTGCAAATATGGTGCAGAATTCGTGCCCATTCCATAAATGTTCAGGTCATATCATACAGGACTGCGGGGATTTTCTGGCTAGGGTCCAAAAGATGATGGATGATGGAGAGGCCCAGTTTTATGAGGAGACAGAGGAGGAAGTAGAGGTTATTGAGAATGCGGCTGGCTACGAAATAGGAAGACCTTTCATCATCTATTATGATGAACCAGAGAAGACTACTCGGGTTGTTAAGAAGATTGCACCCAAGCTAATTATAGATTTGCCTTTTTTCTTTTCATACATCAAAACTACACCATGGAAATATGACTGCAGCATGGTTATGCCCGGGTCATCAAGTCAACAAGATATTACAGGTGTGGGGCACTTAACACGAAGTGGAAGGTGTTATGCCCCTTAGGTTGTTGAACAAGGATCAACAAGAAAAGATGGAGGACTGGACAAGGGGAAGAAAGTAGTTGAACCAATCCATATTGAATGGATTTGTCAAAAGAAGCAGAGAGGGGATTAGCCTCGGCAAACAGGATAAAAGAACCGATAAACGAGAATAAGGCATGTGAGTTTTTAAAGTTCATAAAAAAAGTGAGTATAGTGTGGTTGAGCAATTACAGTGTCAGCCAGTAAGAATCTCCATCTTATCCTTGCTATTAAACTCAGAACCACACAGAAATGCCCTGTTAAAAGTGTTGAATCAGGCATACGTGGCTAACAACATATCAGTAGAAAAGTTAGATAGGCTGGTGGGAAACATTGCGGCAGACGACCATATATTTTTCAGTATGATGAAATACCACCCAATGGTATTGGGTCCACAAAGGCTCTTCACATAACAACCACCTGCAAGGGGCATATACTACCAAGGGTGCTTCTGGAAAATGGTTCTTCATTAAATGTAATGCCCTTGGCAACGCTGTCTAAGTTGTCGGTGGATATATCTTATATGTTACCGAGTTGCACAGTAGTCAGGGCTTTCGATGGTACTAGGAGAGCGGTAATGGGAACTATTGAGGTTCCTCTGGAGATAGGTCCATGCACTTATACGGTGAACTTTCAGGTCATGGATATTAATCCATCTTATAATTGCTTGTTGGGAAGGCCATGGATACATTCAGCAGGGGCTGTACCCTCATCTCTCCACCAAGAACTGAAATTTGTGATGGAGGGTCGTTTGATCACTGTATTCGGAGAAGAATACATAATAACCTCCACATCTACTGAATCTCCTTATGTTGAACCCAATGAAGATGTCGTAGAATGTTTTTTTCGGTCTTTGGAATTCGTAAATACGGTTTTTGTCGGTGAAGGACGAAAAATTCCAAAGCCAAGGCTGTCCAAGAACACAAGGCTAGGAGTAAGAACCACAGTGGGAAAAGGCTGCAGGGCTGGAAAAGGTTTAGGGAAATATCTTCAAGGGATGGCTCGAGCAGTGGAAGCAGTGGGAAAGAATGATCGGTTTGGCTTAGGGTATCTTTCGAAGGCCCATGAGAGGGGGAAACAGGTTGAAAGGAACAGACAAAGAAGAATGGCCCATCTCACGGGTATGGATATTGAATAGGAACCCATAACTTTCCCAGCAATCCTTCACAACTTCCGCTTTGCTGGTTTTCTATTCGGAGAAAAGAATTCAGAAGATGTACTCATAATGATCAAGCAAGCTTTTGAAAAATTCTATGTGAATAAAGGGGGGCAGATTCAGGATATGGTGATTTTCATGATTGGGAAAGAAGGGATGGAAAGTGATAGTGCGAATTGGATGGTGCGACCTTGTCCACCAGGATATAGACTAACCAATTGGAGTGCGACTGAGTTGTCCATAGTTTTTAAGTCTATTCCAACGTAATACTTTTAAAAAAACAATCTTAATTATCTTTACCCAGAGATATTAAGAGTTTTTTCTGTAATAGGCTTTTTGTTTAAACATTTTCATTAAATAAATAACAAGCACAATGCATTTTATTCATATTAATGTGTCCATATTCTTTCATTTTTTTTTCATTCTATATTTTCTTATATTGTTTCTTCTCCACCTATTTACAGGTGTACGGATGTGGAATATGAGGACCTTCCTGTCAGTAATTCTAAAATTGATTTTGAAAGACCCATTTGCACGGGTGATTTTGAGGCTAACGAAGATACTGAGGATTATGGTCTACCTCCGAATCTATTAATGAAAATAGAACAAGAGGAGAAACAAGTACTTTCTCATAAGGAATTATTGGAAATGATAAATCTGGGAGATGGTGAAGAGATAAAGGAAGTCAAAATCAGAACTTCATTATCATCATCAATAAAGGGTGAACTGATAGCCTTGCTCCAGGAATATGTGGATGTATTTGCATGGTCTTACCAAGACATGCCAGGGTTGGATCCAGATATTGTGGTTCATAAGCTCCCTTTAAGGCCAAAATGCAAGCCAATTCAGCAAAAGTTGAGAAGAATGAGGCTATACATGCTGTTAAGGATAAAAGAGGAGGTGAAGAAGCAATTTGATGCTGGATTCTTAGAGGTGGCAAAATATCCAGAATGGGTGGCAAATATTGTTCCAATACCAAATAAGGATGGCAAAGTGCGGATGTGCATTGACTACCGAGATTTGAACAAGGCCAGCCCTAAAGATAATTTCCCTTTGCCCCATATTGATACTCTGGTGGATAATACGATGAAAAGTTCTTTATTTTCTTTCATGGACTGATTCTCAGGATACAATCAGATCAATATGGCACCGGAAGATATGGAGAAAACAACATTTGTTACAATGTGGGGAACCTTCTGCTACAAGGTAATGCTATTTGGATTGAAGAATGCTGGGGCAACATATCAGAGAGCCATGGTGACCTTGTTTCATGATATGATGCATAAGGGAATTGAGGTTTATGTTGATGATATGATCGCAAAGTCACAAGGAGAGGAGGAGCATATTGCGAATCTTGAGAAGCTCTTTGAACAACTAAGGAAGTTTAGACTCAAGCTAAATCTGGCAAAATGCACTTTGGAGTCACCTAGGGAAAATTGTTGGGTTTTGTCGTCAGCAAAAGAGGAATTGAGATTGACCCGGATAAAGTGAAGGCCATTCAGAATTTGCCACCACCTCATACTCAAAAGGAAGTAAGAGGCTTTCGGGGAGATTGAATTACATTGCTCGATTTATTTCTCAATTAACCGACAAGTGTGATCCAATATTTAAGTTACTTCGAAAATGTGATCCAGGAGAATGGGATGAAGGTTGTCAGATTACATTTGAAACGGTTAAACATTATCTATCCAACCCACCAGTATTAATGCCACCAGTTCCGGATAAACCAATGATACTATATTTATCAGTATTTGAGAGATCCATGGGTTGTGTTTTGGGGCAGCTTGATAAGACTTGAAAGAAAGAACAGGCAGTTTACTACCTCAGCAAGAAGTTCATAGATTATGAGTTGAAATATTGATCGGTAGAAAAGTTGTGTTGTGCTTTAGCTTGGACTGCTCGAAGGCTCAGACAGTACATGTTGTACCACACAACGTGGTTGATTGCCAAGTTGGATCCAGTCAAGTACATGTTGGAAGCACCTTCTTTGTCAGGGAGGACGGTAAGATGGCAGGTTTTATTGTCAGAGTAAGACATTGTATATGTAAGTCAAAAAGCTATCAAAGGTAGTGCAGTAGCTGAATTCTTAGAAAGTCGGGCAGTGGAAGATTATGAGTTGTTGAACTTTGACTTCCCGGATGAAGATTTGATGTATGTTTCACAAGCAGATGAGATTCCCCTGAAGAAGAAAGTATGGAAAATGTACTTTGATGGCGCATCTAATGCCATGGGGCATGGAATTGGTGCAGTGCTTATATCCCAGAAGAAGATTATTATCCTTTCACTGCTAGATTGGATTTTGATTGTACAAACAATACTGTCGAGTATGAAGCATGTACTATGGGCCTTCGTGCTGTAGTGAATAGAAAAATCAAAGTATTGGAATTTTTCGGAGACTCAGCCTTAGTGATATACTAGTTACGAGGAGAATGGGAAACCCAAGATACAAAACTAATCCGATACCGAGAACTCATATTGAGTTTATTGGAGGAGTTTGAAGAAGTGAATTTCAATTACTTTCCTCGAGAAGAAAACCGAATGGCAGATGCTCTGGCTACTTTGTCATCAATGTTTAAAGTGAATGAAGGGGCTGAAGTTGTGCCAATAAAGATGAGTATATATGAGACTCCTGCCCACTGTCTGAGTATTGAAGAAGAAGCAAATGGCCTCCCTTGGTATAACAACATCTTGTAGTACATCAAGAGTCAACAGTATCCAGAACAAGCAACAGAGAATGACAAGAGGACTCTAAGAAGGCTAGCAATGGGTTTTGTTCTAGACAGTGAGATTCTCTACAAGAAAGGAAAAGGCCAAGTCTTGTTGAGATGTGTCGGATCTACTGAAGCTAGGAGAATTATAGAAGAGGTCCATGAAGGGATATGTGGCACTCATGCTAATGGTCACATGCTTGCTAAACAGATTATGAGGGCATGGTACTATTGGTTGACGATGGAAGGAGATAAAGTGCCATAAATGCTAGATATATGCAGGTAAGATTCATGTGTCGCCATCACCATTACATGTCATGACTGCACCGTGGCCCTTTTCAATGTGGGGAATGGATATGATAGGGCCTATTACCCCGAAAGCTTCAAATGGACATCGTTTCATTTTGGTGGCCATAGATTATTTCACAAAGTGGGTAGAAGCTGCTTCCTATGCGAATGTAACCAAGTCGGTGGTATGCAGATTTGTTAAGAAAGAAATTATATGCCGTTACGGGCTGCCAGCAAGAATTATTTCGGATAATACTCTTAATTTGAACAATAAGATGATGAGCGAAATGTGTACTTAATTCAAGATCACACATCATAATTCGGCACCTTACCGTCCGAAGATGAATGGCGCAGTTGAACCAGCTAACAAGACCATCAAGAAGATTGTTGAGAAGATGACCAATGTGTACAAAGATTGGCATGAGATCTTGCCTTTTTCTCTTTATGCATATCGTACTTCGGTCCGTACATCTCAGGCGCAACGCCGTTTTCTTTCGTATACGGGATGGAAGTAGTGCTACCTATTGAAGTTGAGATCCCTTCACTTCGGGTTTTGATGGAAGTTGGCCTACAGGAAGCAGAATGGGTTAGAGCTCATTATGAACAGTTGAATCTCATCAAGGAGAAAATATTGAAAGCAATTTGTCATGGGCAGTTGTATCAGAAAAGGATGATTTGAGCCCATAACAAGAAAGTTCGTCCCAGACATTTTCGAGAAGGGGAGTTGGTACTGAGGAAAATTCTCCCTATAGTGAAGGTCCTGAGAGGAAAATGGGCGCCAAATTGGGAAGGACCCTATGTGGTAAAAAGAGATTTTCCTAGAGGAGCATTGATTTTAACTAGAATGGACGGGGAAGATTTCAGAAATCTCGTGAACTGAAGAAGTATTATGCTTAAAAAAATAAAAAATAAAAAGTGTGATGCTGTGCACATGGAAATTCGAAAGATTCCAAGTGTAAAAATAGAAATTCTATATATCTATCTACCTTGTGAATTGCTTTTCAAAGAGAATATTCATGCTTGATATGATGAATGGCCATCTTTCATATTCCTTTCACTAAGAAGAAATTATCCTTAGTCACCCCTTTGAGCCTTCGGAATTATTTCTTTCTTTAAACCTTGATCAAGGATCACCCTCTATACTAAGGGGCAAATGCGAGGAAAAATAATCAAAAATCATGGCAAAAAGAAAGCCATCAGAAAATATGGCAAATGAAAGCCAACAAAGCAAAAAAAAGAAAAAAAGAAAAAAAGAAAAAGAAAATAAAGTCCAAAAAGGGACAAATGTTTCAAGAATGAGTTCTCCTCAAGAAATGATCCTTGATCCAATCACCCTTAAACACACTTTGGGCCTATTTTATCCTTTCTTTCTAAATCTAAACCTTGGCCTACATTACGTGCTTTAAAAGTCCATTTTGATCAAGCATGGATATTTAATTTGAAAGGTTAATTTCAGAATTCATCCCATCTTTTGAATTGATATTTTTACCTTGGAAGCATTTAGAATTCTCAGATGCATGGTAGAATACAAATAAAATGGAAATGAAAAAAGGATGTAAAAGGAGAGGTTTAAGCCGAAAACCCGCAAAGGGCAACTTAATACCAAAATGGAGGACACTTGAGTTGGAAACCTCCAAATGGCAGCTTAGGTACTAATCAAAGTTCAAATCAATAGTCTGTGTAAAGGGGGAGAAAGTATTTGAAAATCAGAAGAAAGGGGAACAACTCAGTCTGATGTAACTACGAAAGCCGAGAGGTTACCCAAGTAAATTGCTTGTTCAAGAGAAATTTCAGATGGTTTGAAAAGGAAGGGTCCAAGATATTCCGCATCCGGGGCATCTGCAACCTATAACCTTACATTTGTTTCTTATATCCTTGATATTTATTTTTACGATTTTAAAACATTTCTTGCAATAAATTCTTGTTATCCTTTTCATGACAATTTTTGCTTGATTCATATTTTATTTCATGCACTTTTGAGATGCATTATGATTGGTATTAAATTGAATGATGATTAGTAATAAAAAATCTTTAAATAAAAGGATTTCAAAGTATTACCAAGGAATAGATTTAAATCTTGGGAAAGGTTTGCAAAGTTCACCAAGAAAAAAAAATAGTGAACGTGTTGGAAACTCCATCACGAAGTCAGAAAATCTATTAATTTCAGCGAAAGTCAGAAACTGAGACTGTTTGACAAGTTATCTTGAGTGAAGGATTCTTTAAGTGGGGCATCAATGAACAATTGAAGACTCGGTCATGAAGTCGGATAATCTATGAACCTCAAAGAGACCATGGATTAGAAATCATGACACAATCATTTGATTGCATTCATTCTTAGGAAACATACAAGCATTTGCAAAGCATGTCATTCTAATCATTGCATTTAGCTAACATTGCTGAAATCAGGAAAACTTGGACTTCTCCAAAGTAAGCTCGCTTTGTTTTTCAAACGAGTCAAGCCCCGAGACCGCCGTCGAGGTATGTTCTTTTCATTTTCAAGTTAAATTTATTCTTTTCCAAATGCACCAAACCCAGAATCATTCTTAGTATTTCTTTTTGTTTTAAATCGAATTCATTCTATTTTATCAAATGAGTCGAATCTTGAGACCACAGTTGAGGTATTTCTTTTTGTTTTGAATCGAATTCATTATGTTTTATCAAATGTGTTGAGCCTTGAGACCACCATTCCTTTTGTTTTTAAATCGAATTCATTCTGTTTTATCAAATGAGTCGAGCCTTGAGACCACCGTTGAGGTATTTCCTTTTGTTTTAAATCGAATTCATTCTGTTTCATCAAATGAGTCGAGCCTTGAGACCACCATCGAGGTATTTCCTTTTGTTTTAAATCGAATTCATTCTATTTTATCAAATGAGTCAAGCCTTGAGACCGTCGTCAAGGTATTTTCAAATCACGGGTAAGGCCTCCGGGCACCATTCTTAAGACCTCCGGGCACCATTCTTAAGACCTCCGGGCACCATTCTAAAGACCTCCGAGCACCATTCTTAAGACCTCCGGGCATCATTCTTAAGACCTCCGGGCACATTTGTTTTCTTGCAAATCGAACTCGTTTCCTTAAGACGAGTCGAGCCTTGATTAGTTAGGGAATTTATTTTAAGGACAATATCTTCTATTTACAATTTTTTTGAAAAAAAAAATGAATGAAAATGAAAAATGAAAAAGAAATCCCCTTCTCTTCACATGTGATTTCACTAACCGGACAAAATTAGTGTCTGTTTATCTTTGCCTGGTTCCTGATTCACAGCAATAGCCAAAGAGGGGCAGCTATAGACACCTAATTTTGTCCATACCACTAAAATAGGTATGTTTTCTTCCTAAATTGATGTTTCAGAATGTAAAAAGACTTTTTTCATCTTGCAGGTGGTACTCCGAGACTTAGTTTAAGAGGGCAAGCATAAAAAGTCAAACTTGAAAAAAGTCAACCTCAAAAAGTCAACCTCCAAAAGTCAACTACTGAAAAAGTCAACCCACTCTCAAAATCAAGATTTGAAGTTCAATTGAAAAATGGTGAAAGAATTTTGATAACCAAGGTCTACATCGAAAGTTATGGAGTTCGGAAGTTGGGTTATGGAGATTTAATAGAAAGGAAACCCTAATCCAGGAAATTTGGGGAAAAGTGCTTAAACGATCGCATTGGTCGAAATTGAAGGTTCCAAATGAAAGATAAGCACTGAATATGGGTAATGGAGAAGCCACTTGAAAGAAAAACTGAAAGAAAAGTCAATCGGGAAGAAAACCGAGAATTAAGGTTTTTGGTGGATTTCGGTGAAATTGGGAAGAATTACAGAAATGGACCGACTCGATAGGAATAAAGCCTCTAATGGATGAGGAGTGATTAAAAAAGGATAGCCCAAGGTTCAGTTTGAAGAAAATCTAAAAATCGGACTTGTTTTGAGCAAAATCGGGTTTCAGAGGTAAAAGGGCAAAATTGTAAAATTTGAGAAAAATAGCAAATGAACTCCAAAAATTATGAAAAATTGCAAATCTCATTCTTAAATCATTTGGAAGAGATTAGTGAAATAAAATCTTAATTCTGAGTTCGTTTGCAAAATGGCCAAATCCCGGGTCTCCAATGTAGTAATTCAAGAAGATAAATCCCGAAAAAATAGCAAATGAACTCCAAAAATTCTGAAAATTTTCAAATCTCATTTTAAAGTTTTTTGGCAAAGATTTCCAAAATAAAATCTTGATTCGGAGTTCGTTTGCAAAATGGCCAAATCCCGAGCCCCCTATATAGTAATTCAAGCAGATAAATCCCGAAAAAATACCAAATAAGTTGCAAAAAATATGAAAACTTCCATATCGCACTTTTAAATTAGTTGGAAGATATTGGTGAAGAAAAATCTTCCCAATTTAAAAATCTTCCCTTGGATGAAAATTGGTTGAGGGAAAAATGACAACATCCTAGCCTAGAGAGAGGGGGGTTTCGGCCACTACAAGGGGACATTTTTATTTTCATTTTCAGAACACTCTCATTCTCTATTATCTCTTGCTTTTGGCTGATTTTATCTCCATTGTTGAGAAGCAAAAAGAAAAGTTTAGAAAAGAAAATAAAGTTAGAAGAGAAAAAGCTTGAAAGATAGCTTCTAGAGGTTGCTTTTAGCACCATACTCTTGCACTTTCTTTGATTTTTCATTCTTGATTTGTTGTTTTGATTATTATTTTGGTGAGTTTCTTTTGATTTTTCTTTTTAAATAAGTGTTTTTAATGTTCTTCTTGAAGTTCATTCTTTATCTTTTCTTATAAAAAGCTCTTGAAATATTTTTTTCTTTGGTTTTTTGTAGTGGCCGAATAGCCCAGTTTTTTTAGTTGTTGTTTGCTTTGTTATTTCATGTTATTTTTTATATTAAATAAGTTTGGATGGTTTAAATCTTCTTATACTACATAGAATTGAAGTTTGTTTTAATGTGGTTGCTTGTTTATTTCCATTTATGAGTCTATTATCATGTTCTTGCATTTTTGATTTTCTGTTTTCAAAATGTTTAAGTTTGTTTATATTTATATTTTGAAATCCATGTGTTTGTGAAAATGCTTGTTGGTTTTCATGCCTCTACTTTATATTTGCATGATTTGAGTGTTATTCTTTAGATAAGTATGTTAGTGTATCAAGTGTTTGTGAAAATGCCATGCTCATTTTGAACATGAGGCCATTTGACCACTTCATTTTATTTGCTTTGTGTGTGCATTTTTGTTATGTTAGTTGGTAGGTTTGAATTTTCATGACATTTGGTTGAGTATTTTGTTTAAGAATGCCTTGTGTTTGTGTTTTTGCCACGCATACCTTATATGTAGGATTGGTTTGTTTTTTCATGCATATCCATGCATTTTAGACCTAGGTTGCATTAAAGGCCATGCAAATTCATTTAGGTCTAAGTCATTTTATTGATGCCATGCATTTTTCATGACATTTAGGTTTAAAATCATGCATTTCATGCATCATATTTGCTGTATTTTTCATGCATTTCATGTCCATGCCACTTGACTTATGACTTAGGCCAATCAATGGTTCAAAGTCATGCTCTCTTGAGCATACTTGTGGAAAATTAAAGAGTTGTCAAATTGATTCTTCTACCTTTATGATTTTTTTTACTTAGCCAATTTTTGCCTAACTTTTCAAAAGTGTTAGCTACTGTTTGTAAGTCATTTATAGAGTCTCAAATATTTTTACTTTGATTTTTAAATGATTTTATCAAAGGCAAAAAAAATGTGTTTTGGCAAAACAGTTTTTTCACCCAGTACTCGTACTTTCCCCATTTTTCTGGGCATTCATATTTAATTAGAAAATTAAGCCAATTTTTTCCCATGTAGTTTTACATGTCCTAGGTCTCCAATATTGTTTTTATATTTTTTATAATTTTTAAAAATAGAGTAAAAATTTATGGTTTAAAACTGGACAGTGGAGTCAGAATTGAATTTGAAGGAAAATCATTTTTCTGTTTTGGTTAAGTTACTTAGAGGGGGCTGATTGTGAAGTTTAGCTACTAACTTAGGGTAGTATCTAAGCATTTTTAAACTCTAAAAATGATTTTTTAAGTCTCGGGTTAAGGGTGATAAAGTCTGGGATTTCAAACTTAGGAAATTAGAGCCATTTAAAAAGGGTTTAGCCAAGTTTTTATTTTTAACCTAAGCTTTTCAAAAAATTGTTTTCACACAATCACAAAGTATTTTGATTTTAGAATATTTAATTTGATATATTTTCCTGAGGTAGCCGGATATCTTTTTAGATATACAGATTTCCTTAATTAAAGGAAAAAATACACTTTCATGCATTGCATTTTTCATATTCATGCATTTTATATAATATATGATTTTTGCTATGATAATTTCTATGGTAATGTTATTATTTTGATTTATATTGATGTTATATTGTTTATTATATGGTTTTGAATATTTCATGATATCCTATGCTTTTTATTTAGTTTTTTTCTTTGTCATATTATTTAACATATACTATGTTCATGCATTATTATTTTCATTTTTATTTTCATGCATATTATGTGATAGCATTATTTTATCTTTCATGTCATTTAAATTATATGCCATATCATTTATATTTGCCATGTCATTTAAATTATTTTATTTCATATAGAATATATTATGTTACCCAGGTCATTTCATTTCATTTAGGATATATTATGTCATTTAGGATATTTTATTTCATTTAGAATATATCATATGACTTAGGATATTACATTTGATATAGAATATATTATGTTACTTAGGTCATTTCATTTCATTTAGAATATATCATATAACTTAGGATATTTCATTTCATTTAGAATATACTAAGACATTTAAATTATATCATATCATTTAGGTTGCATTATATTATTTAGACTTTGCTATGTCATTTTATTTATGTCATACATATTAATATTTTAAAATGTTTTCAAAAAGGTAATAATTTTCAATAAAATAAAGATATTCTCGAGTTAAAATAATTAATGAGTTCTCTGCCGGGTTTACTGGGGAGGATATAATCAATTATCATTAATAACGGAATATCTTCTTTAAAATAAGAATGATTCGGATAGTTTTCCAAACTAATAAAAAATTATATATTTTGCCACGTTTGTTGGGGAATATAGGAAAATTTTAAATTTATAAATTCCGGATCATTTTCAATTAAAAATGGAATTATTTTTCTTTAAATTGGGAATTAACTTGAAATACTAAATTTAAAACCGACTTTTTTACCGAGACTTGAGATAACACATGATTAATAAGGTACCGTTTTATACGGGCGTTGTGGGGGTGCTAATCCTTCCCCACACATAACCGAGTCCCGAACCCACTTCTTTGATTTCTCTGGTTTAAAACGCAGACTTGAAATTGGTTTTAAAAATGTTTTAATTAATTTTAAAATATTTTATAAATTTGGTTTTAATAGGTGGCCAATCACACTTAGCTAAAAAAGATTGGTGGCGACTCCATATCTTTTTCAAGGTCATTTTCAAAACCTTCATTTTTCAAGAGGAATTAATTCGACTTTTCCTCGGTTTTTTTTTAATGTCACGCTTAACGAATAATAAAGTCTCGCGATGAGACTTGTTATTTTTTTTTAGGTTGCGACAGGGCAAATTTGTAATTGAGTAAGATATGAAAGAAGAAGGAATTGCTGAGATTTTTCTTCCCTTGGTCAGCCAACATAGAGGAGAATAAGGAAGTTTCAACAATTTAATTCCTTAGTCACTATCAAGCCACATGCTACCACTAACACCTTGCAAATGGTCCCCCCTTCATCCAATGACTTAGGTGCCTTGTAGGAAAGTTGAATGCACCATCCAATGGCCAAGTTTAAATGCCAAGATGACATTTTTATTTGTCATGGAAGAACCCTTATCTAATGGCCAAGAATGGAAGAAAAAAGATGAGCACAATTCATCCAAAGGTGAGCATTCATTCAGTCAAGCAAGGGAGTGCATGGGATTGTCTCTTTTCATCCATTGGCTTAGGCCATCTACAAAGGCTGAGTACACATGTTGAGGGCTGGATTTAATCTACAAGATGTCATTTTTATGTTGTCCTCATCCAATGACCAAGAATGGAAGAGCACAAATCATCCAAGGGTAGGCATTTAAGGGGGCAAGCAAGGGAGTGCATGGGATTGGTCCTCTTTTGCATCAAGGGCTGAGGTTACTACAAGGGCTGTGTACACATCTTAAGGGCTGCTATCAATTGGCAAGATGAAATTTTTATGTTGTCATCAAAATATCTTAATCTTAGGGCCAAGATTGGAGGAGAAAAAGTGCAATTTCCATCCTAGGATGAGAGGGCCATTCGACCAAGCCATTAGAGGGGATGATTTCATTTTTTTCATAGGTTTTTTGGCTGAAGTCAGTAGCTTATTTAGCAAGAAAAAGGTTTTGAAAGAAAAAAAAAGGTTTTCAATAGTGCATTTTGATTTTAGTATGTCATATGCTTGTGAAAATGTCATGACATTATGCATCTTAATATGATTTGTCATATATTTGGGTCATTTACTAGATAGGATTGCATTAGAGTGTCATGTGACCATTCGGCCTCTTCATGCATTCCTTGCCTTGTCATGCATTTGCATTTTGTTTAGGTAACATGCTTTACATTATCATATCTTGAAATTGTATATTAGTTTCTATTTGTTCCAGCATTAGCATTAGTTTCATTGGTCATTGTATGTTCATAGTATTGCTATGCATTTTCACTACATGTTAGGTCTAGGCCATATTGGTATTACCATGCATATTGGGTCTTAAATCATATTGGTATTGCCATGCATTGCTATGCTGCTTAGGTCTTAGGTTACATTAGCATTTTCATGCATATTCATAACATATTAGGTCCAAGTCATATTTGCATTATCAAGCATTGCATGCATATTAAGTTAGGATAGCATTTATTGCCATGCAAACTCATGCTAGGCATTTAAGTTATTTTGAATTGTCATGCATTTCCTTTACCATTTATGCTTTAGACCATGCATTTCATACATTTCATTTGCTCTATGTTCAAGCATTCCATGTCATTGCCACATGATTTATGACTTAGGCCAATCAATGGCTCAAAGTCATGCTCTCTTAAGCATACTTGTGAAAAATTAAAGAGTTGTCAAATTGATTATTCTACCTTTATGATTTTTTGTACCTAGCCAATTTTTGTCCAAGGTTTTTACAAGTTTTAGCTACTGTTTTTAGGTCTTTAGGTTGATTGCCAACAATTTTTACTTTGATTTTTAAATGATTTTATCAAAGGCAAAAATGTGTTTTGATAAAACAATTTTTTCTTTTTCACCCAGTACTCGAACTTATCTGCTTTTTCGGGCAGTCATCTTTAATTAGAAAATTAAGCCAATTTTTTGTGTGTGCAGTTTTACATGTTCTGAGTCTTCAGTATTTAGTTTATATTTTTTTGGATTTAAAAAATAGGCTAAAAAATCGTGTGTCAAAATCGGACAGTAGAGGCAGATTTGAAATCAAAAGAGAAATAATGGTTGAATTTGGCTAAGGTATTTAGAGGGGGTTGGTTATAATCTTTAGCTACTATCTTAGGGTAGTTTCTAAACCTTTTTAAACTTTAAAAATGATTTTATAAATCTCGGGTTAAGGGTGGTCAAGTTCGGGATTTTAAACTTAGGAAATTAGAGCCATTTTAAAGGGTTTGGTTCAAGTTTTTCCTCAAAATTGGTTTCAAACAATCACAAAGTTTTTTTTTTCTAGAAAATCTAATTTGACATATTTTTCTAAGGTAGTCGGATATCTTTTTAGATATACGGATTTCTTTATTTAGAGGAAAAAAAATACATTTTCATGCATTGCATTTTCCATGTTCATTGCATTTTATGTAATATGTGATTTTTGCTATGATATTTTCCATGGTATTATTATTATTATTATTATTTTGATTTACATTTTATGATGTTATATTGTTTTCCATATGATTTTGAATATTTCATGATATCCTATATTTTTAATTAGTCATTTATTTTTGTCACATTATTTAGCATATACTATGTTCATGCATTTTTATTTTTATTTTCATGCATATTTTATGATAGCATTATTTTATGTTTCATGTCATTTCTTTTCATTTAGATCATATTCTATGTCATTTAGGTTATTCTATTCATAATATGCCATATCATTTAAAATTGCCATGTCATTTAAATTATTTTATCTCATTTAAAATATACCATGATACTTAGAAATTTTCATTTCACCTAGAATATACTATGCCATTTAAATTATGTCATATTATTTATGTTGCATTATATTATCTAGACTTTGACATGTCATTTTATTTATGTCATACATGTTCATGTTCATATTTTTAAATGTTTTGAAAAAGATAATGATTTTCAATAAAAATAAAGATATTCCCGAGTTAAAATAATTCATGTGTTCTCTACCAGGTTTGCTGGAGAGAATATCATCAATTATCATTAATAAAGGAATATCTTTCTTTCAAAAAATGAGAATGATTCGGAAAGTTTTCCAAATGAATAAAAATTTCTATATTTTGTCGGTTTTGTCGGGGAATATAGGAGAATTTTGAATTAATAAATTCCGGACCATTTTCAATTAAAAATGGAATTATTTTTCTTAAAATTGGGAATTAAATTGAAATACTAAATTAAAAAAAAAAACCAACTTTTTATCGAGACTTGAGATAACACATGATAAATAAGGTACCGTTTTATACAAGCGTTGTGGGGGTGCTAATCCTTCCCCGCACGTAACCGAGTCCCGAACCTGATTCTTCGATTTTCTCTGGTTTATAACGCAGACTTGAAATTGGTTTTAAAAATGTTTTAATTAATTTTAAAATATTTTATAAAACCGGTTTTAATAGGTGGCCTATCACACCGAGCTAAAAAAGATTGGTGGCGGCTCCATGTCTTTTTACGAGGCCGTTTTCGTACCCTCGACCGTTTATTTCAATCTAGAAGAATTAAGTCATCTTTTCCTCTGCTTTTGTTTCCCCCTCACACGAACGGATCCCCGAGATCAGGATCACGTATCGACAGCTTGGCGACTCCACTGGGGAATATTAGAGAGTCAAGCCTAGAATTAGTCGTGTGTTATCAAAGTCTCGGTTTTGTTGGTTTAATTGGTATTTAATTTTAATTCCCACCTTTTTTAAATTAAAGGAGAATTTTCAAAATAATTAAATGTTTTAATTATGTTCATATTCATTCACATGAATTTTATTATTGTTTTCTAGTTATTTAATGTTGTATATTATAATTGCTTGTTGGTTAATGCGTTACACTATTCTTGATCTCTGTTTTAATAAATTGTTGGGGTTTTAGGATAAGGGGTGTGGAATAGGTGGTGACAGGTTTGTTGTTCCTTCGCACACACTACATTTGCATTTGCATAACATTAACTCTCTACCCAGGTTCCGTCCTTTTAAGTGGGAGTAAAGTAACTACGCCTTCGTGATGATCCTCCGTATGGGCTAGTGAAACACTTTCGGAGTATAAAGTACCTAATGCCTTCAGGATGATCCTCCGTATGGGCTTAGGAAAATATACTCTAATGAATTGAACCCGCTTTTATCGGGGTGCCTTACTAGCCTTCACCGGCGATAGTGAGGAGCAATTCGGGGCCTTTAGAATCGATTCACCCTCATATAGTGAACCTAGGCGAAGCCATGCCAGATTTTCGTTAGATACACCGAAGTTAGGAACACATGGAGGGACATTTCTAACCTTTTATTACTCTGAATAAGAGTTATAGATCGGGAAAAGATGAACGTACATCGCCAATAATAAATGTAATAATTTGCCCCAAAAGCTTTGTGATGCCTAAATGGGTGGATACTGTTGGGGCAAGTGTTCACTAACTTTTTGAAATTCAAAATAAACATTCTTTTTCAAACATTATTTCATTTTGCACATTTCATGCAAGTGTGAAAAGAGCATGTACATTCATGGTTGTATTTTTAATCTCATTCTTTGCAATAAACAGTTGGTAATAATCTCATTTGATGATTATGAACCGGTAGTGTTACATGAACATATGCATATTATAACATATTAGGATCCACTATCCTGAAATTCTTTTGAAAATAAAATGTGTGGTTTTCATAGAGAAAACATGTTTCAAAAAAATCATAGATTAAATTTGGAGGCAAATTTTGAATAGTGAGATTTTTGAATAATCAAAATTTGGTCCCACCAATTTCGTGAAATCATTGGTCATTGTATATACCTTTGTGCTAATTCATTTATTCTTTACATGTATCATTTTGACATCATGTTACAGTCATAGCATGCATGGTCATTCATTATAAATAAATTTATGACATGCATGGTCATTATTTGTATATACCTGTGTATCAATTTATTTATTCTTTAAATGCATCATGTTGGCATTAGGTTACATCCATGGCATACATAGTTATCATGATATGCTCATGCATTAATCTGTCATATTAAAATCAGGATACATTTATTACATACATGGTCAGCATGATTTTCTTTGTATATACTCTATGTCAATCATTCATTGCTTACATACATCATAATTGACATCATGTTGCATTCATAGTGTATATGATCATCCATTGGGAAATACACTGAAATATACATGGTCATTCATTGCATATATCCATATGTTGATTTATTTATTCTTTGCTTGCAGCATGTTGGCATCGTGATTGCATTTATTACATACATGGTCAGCATGTTTCTACTATACATGTCCATACATCACATTGTTTATGTTTCACGGGCATCAAATTACATTCATGGCTCCTTCATCATGACATACATTTGGGGGGAATAAAACAGAAGTTGGCTTGGCTTTAAGAGTGTTTGAAAGAATTTCCATTCCAAATCAGAGGTATAAGAAGTAAATGAGTACCCTTTTAATACAGGCTAGAGCTATGGAAAATGAACAAGCTGTCCGAATGGAAAGAATGGAAAGGGCACATGAAGAATTGCGAGAATAGCTGGCAAAGTCTCAAGCAGAACCTAAGGATCAGATAACTAAATTGATGGAGCTGATGTCCGCAATTATCAAGGGAAAGGGATACACTGAAAACTTGGCCGCCAGAGAAGGGTTAGAGGCACAAGAGGGTCAGAGTGAGGACATGATGTTAAATGGCCAGAATACAGTTAATCCCATCAACATTCTAAATTTAGATGATCAAGCTAAACAAGCAAAACTGAAGATGGTTGAGTCGAACGAGGCTGAGTTGGCAGATTCCCAAGGAAAATATCAATTGCTAGATGAAAGGCTCCGGGCAAGAGAAAATACAGACGTATTTGGGAGTGTGGATGCTAAAGAACGATGCTAGGTCCTCAATTTAGTCATTCCCTCTAAATTCAAGGTCCCTGACTTTTTGAAATATGACGAGACGACCGATCCATCAACCCACATCACCATGTTCTGCCGAAAGATGGAAAGTCACATAGATAATGATAAGCTTTTGATTCACTGCTTTCAAGATAGCCTTAGCGGGTCTGCAATTAGTTGGTATAGTCAGTTGAGCAAGGATCAGATTTGCTCTTGGAATGATTTGGCCAGGGCTTTTCTAAACCAGTACAAGCATGTGATCGACATGACACCTGATCGTCTCACCTTTCAAAATATGGAGAAAAAGGTTACTGAGAGCTTCAAAGAGTATGCTCAGAGGTGGAAGAACATGGCCACCCAAGTACAACCTTCCTTAACTCATAAGGAAACCACTGTCCTTTTTGTGAATACACTACAGGCCCCATACTACGATAGACTTGTTGGCAACACCACGAAGAAATTTTCAGATATGGTAATCTGCGGGGAAATGATTGAAAATGCTATCAAGGCTGGGAAACTCGGAGGAGGTAAAACATCTAATGTAGAGAGAAACAGGACGCCCAAAAAGAAAGAAGAAGATGTCCAAGCCATGGGAGACTTTGCTCCGTATATTCCGACTACTTCATACCAACCACCCTGTCCTTCTATGAACTATGTACCCCAAGGTTCATACTTATACCCAATGGCCTTTCAGAATCCAGTAAATTTTCAACCTTTTGTCAGTCAGAGGAAATCGAAGAATATCCGAAAAAGAGATCAGTTTGAGCCACTCCCCATGTCTTACTCTGAACTATTGCCCCAGCTGGTCGAAGAGCAACTCCTCACTAAAGTTTCAGTGGAGCCTATCCAACCCCCCATATCTGGTATGACGAGAATGCATATTGTGATTATCATTCTGGGATTCGGGGACATTCCACGAAAAATTGCCTATGTCTGAAACGGAAGGTTCAAGCACTCATTAATAAATGACAGTTAGATGTGGGGAAGAAACAAAGGTCAGACAGCGAGGAGAATCAACTGAATGGGAATGATGAGACCATTGTGGATATCATAATAGTGGAAGAAGATGGAAAAGTCGAAAAGAGTACCGAGGAATAGCCAATTTGAATTGGGGAGAACATGTCAAGGGGAAGTTTTATGCATTTAGTTTCATACCTCATGATGAAAACACTTATCTTATGTTAACATCCCTATGAAATAAATGAATTTTGAATGTTTTTATGTTTGTTGTGTTTTAACAATATTGGATGTGCAAAAACGAGCATTAAGGAGGTTCTAATAATGGATAGTCTCGAGAATATTGATGATCATTGTTAGAAATGACCCAATACCTTCCTTTTGGAGATTCCATATGTCTAAATCCCTGAAACTAAGATCACTTGAAAGACCTAATGCTTCAAGGAATATGATTGATTAAACTTCATAAACCATTGTCATTGCAGAATAAGCAAAGATATAAATCCTAGTCTAGGCCATGAACAAAGGAACGAATATTTTGAAATTTTTTCGAATTCCTTGAAATTCAAACAAATGCGACATTCTTTCAAGAATCTAGAACATGGTAATTTGGTGTGTGTCAAGGTTGTGCTAAAACAATTCATGACCTTTACCAAATTACCCCAGACGTCACTTCATGATTGACACCCTGGGGCACAATGATTAAACTAGATTATCCCATATCCCAGATGAAACTCGTTTTTGGGTTGTACTTTCCTTGTCCTTTCAAAGAACTCATATTTGAAACTCAGCCTTTTTAAAATAGACCTAAACTTGCTATGTTCCTCGTTGATACGAATTCTCATGGTTAATCAAACTGGGGCATCATATGTGGAAATGATGGTTTTATGGTGAAAAAAGGATGGACTAACGCATGAATCATAGGGGCATGCGACAAAAAAAAACACAAAAAATTGTGATATCATGCATATGAGAATTCAGATGATTCCAAAGTGCAGAATGAAATTCTGAATATCTATTTCCCCTGGTGATTGCTTTTTAATGTGAATATTCGTGCTTGACATGAGAAATGGCCATCTTTCATGTCCCTGCCACAAAAAGAAATTATCCATAGTCACCCCTTTTGAGCCGAAAGAATTTTTTCTTCTTTGAACCCTGATCAAGGATCACCCTCTAAATTGGGGGGCAAATGCTAGGAAAGATCTTCTCAAAGATCACGAAAAAATGAGTCCTAGCTCAAAGACAGATACAAAGCAAATGGAGCCCCGAATAAATACGGGCTCACTTTGTCAAAGAAAAAGGAAAAGGAAAAGATGGCGAAATCTTTGACAATTTTGAGGAGAAATCTATTTTTGGACTTTTCATTCCTCAAAATTATTTTCAAACAATCACAAAGTTTTTCTTTTTTTTAGAAAATCTAATTTGACATATTTTTCTAAGGTAGCCGGATATATTTTTAGATATACGGATTTCTTTATTTAGAGGAAAAAAAATACATTTTCATGCATTGCATTTTCCATGTTCATTGCATTTTATGTAATATGTGATTTTTGCTATGATATTTTCTATGGTATTATTATTATTATTTTGATTTACATTTTATGATGTTATATTGTTTTCCATATGATTTTGAATATTTCATGATATCCTATATTTTTTATTTAGTCATTTATTTTTGTCACATTATTTAGCATATACTATGTTCATGCATTTTTATTTTTATTTTCATGCATATTTTATGATAGCATTATTTTATGTTTCAAATGTCATTTCTTGTCATTTAGATCATATTCTATGTCATTTAGGTTATTCTATTTATAATATGCCATATCATTTAAAATATGGCATATCATTTAAAATTGCCATGTCATTTAAATCATTTTATCTCATTTAGAATATACCATGATACTTAAGATTTTTCATTTCACCTAGAATATACTATGACATTTAAATTATGTCATATCATTTAGGTTGCATTATATTATCTAGACTTTGCCATGTCATTTTATTTATGTCATACATGTTCATGTTCATATTTTTAAATGTTTTGAAAAAGATAATGATTTTCAATAAAAATAAAGATATTCCTGAGTTAAAATAATTCATGAGTTCTTTACCAGGTTTGCTAGAGGGAATATCATCAATTATCATTAATAAAGAAATATCTTTCTTTCAAAAAATGTGAATGATTCGGAATGTTTTTCAAATGAATAAAAATTTCTATATTTTGTCGATTTTGTAAGGGAATATAGGAGAATTTTGAATTAATAAATTTTGAAAGTTAATTCCCGATTTAAAAAATAATAATAATTCCATTTTTTATTGAAAATGATCCGAAATTTATAAATTCAAAATTTTCCTATATTCCCCAACAAAACGTGACAAAATATAGAAATTTTTATTAATTTGGAAGACTTTCCGAATCATTGTTATTTTAAAGAAGATATTCCGTTATTAATGATAATTGATGATATCCTCCCCAGCAAACCCGGTAGAGAACTCATGAATTATTTTAACTCGGGAATATCTTTATTTTATTGAAAATCATTACCTCTTTGAAAACATTTAAAAAAAAATATGAATATGAATATGTATGACATAAATAAAATGACATAGCAAAGTCTAAATAATATAATGCAACCTAAATGATATGATATAATTTAAATGTCTTAGCATATTCTAAATGAAATGAAATATCCTAAGTTATATGATATATTCTAGATGAAATGAAATGACCTAGGTAACATAATATATTCTATATGAAATGTAATATCCTAAGTCATATGATATATTCTAAATGAAATAAAATATCCTAAATGACATAATATATCCTAAATGAAATGAAATGACCTAGGTAACATAATATATTCTACATGAAATGAAATGACCTAGGTAACATAATATATTCTATATGAAATGAAATAATTTAAATGACATGGCAAATATAAATGATATGGCATATAATTTAAATGACATGGAATATAAAATAATTCTATCATATAATATGCATGAAAATAAAAATGAAAATAATAATGCATGAACATATTATATGCTAAATAATATGACAAAAGAAATAACTAAATAAAAAGCATAGGATATCGTGAAATATTCAAAACCATATAATAAACAATATAACATAAAAAAATATAAATCAAAATAATAACAATACCATAGAAATTATCATAGCAAAAATCTCATATTATATAAAATGCATGAATATGGAAAATGCAATGCATGAAAGTGTATTTTTCCTTTAATTAAGGAAATCCGTATATCTAAAAAGATATCCGACTACCTTAGGAAAATATATCAAATTAAATATTCTAAAATCAAAATACTTTGTAATTGTTCGAAAACAATTTTTTTTGAAAAGCTTAGATTAAAAACAAAAAAACTTGGCTAAACCCTTTTTAAATGGCTCTAATTTCCTAAGTTTAAAATCTCGGACTTGACCACCCTTAACCCGAGACTTAAAAAATCATTTTTAGAGTTTAAAAAGGCTTAGAAACTACCCTAAGTCAGTAGCTAAACTTCCTAATCAGCCCCCTCTACGTAACTTAACGAAAACAGAAAAATGATTTTCCTTCAAATTCAATTCTGACTCCACTGTCCAGTTTTAAACCATGATTTTTTACCCTATTTTTAAAAATTATAAAAAATCTAAAAAAAATACTGGAGACTCCGGTTTAATTTTTTGATTAAATATGACTGCCCAGAAAAATCGGAAAAGTATGAGTACTCGGTGAAAAAACTGTTTTACCAAAACACATTTATGCCTTTGATAAAATCATTTAAAAATCAAAGTAAAAATATTTAAGACTCTCTAAATGACTCACAGACAGTAGCTAACACTTTTGAAAAGTTAGAAAAAAATGGGCTAAGTAAAAAAAATCACAAAGGTAAAATAATCAATTTGTTAACTCTTTAATTTTCCACAAGTATGCTCAAGAGAGCATGACTTTAAACCATTGATTGGCCTAAGTCATAAGTCAAGTGCATGGACATGAAATGCATGAAAGATACAGCAAATATGATGCATGAAATGCATTAGTTTAAACCTAAATGTCAGGAAAAATGAATGGCATCAATAAAATGACCTAGACCTAAATGAATTTGCATGACATTTAATGCAACCTAGGTCTAAAATGCATGGAAATGCATGGAAAAACAAACCAATCCTAACATCTAAAATGTGCATGGCAATAACACAAATACAAGGCATGCTTAAACCAAATACTCAACCCAATGTCATGAAAATGCATACCTATCAACTAACATAACAAAAATGCACACACAAAGCAAAGAAAGTGAAGTGGCTGAATGGCCTCATGTTCAAAGTGAGCATGGCATTTTCACAAACACTTGATATACTAACATACTTAACTAAAACATAACACTCAAATAATGCAAATATAAAGTAGAGGTATGAAAACTAACAAGCATTTTCACAAACACATGGATTTCAAAATATAAAACATAAACAAACTTAAACATTTTGAGAACAGAAAATCAAAAATGCAAGAACATGATAATAGACTCATAAATGGAAATAAGCAAGCAACCAAATTAAAACAAGCTTCAAGTATATGTAATAGAAGAAGATTTAAAGCATCAAGACTTATTTAATATCAAATATAACATGAAAAAACAAAGCAAAATAGCAACTAAAACTAAAAACTAAAAAAAAATGGGCCACTCGGCCATATCAAAGAACAAGGGAAAAAAAATATTTCAAGAACTTTTTATAAGAAAAGATGAAGAAAGAACTTAAAGAAGAACATTAAAAACACTTATTTAAAAAGAAAAATCAAAAGAAACTCATCAAAGTAATAATCAAAATAGCAAATCAAGAATGGAAAATTAAAGAAAGTGCAAGAGTATATTGCTAAAAGCAACCTCTAGAAGCTATCTTTCAAGCTTTTTCTCTTCTAACTTTCTTTTCTTTTCTAAACTTTTCCTTTTACTTCTCAACAATGGATAGAAAATCAGCCAAAACCAAGAGAGAATAGAGAATGAGAGTGTGCTGAAAATGAAAGAAAAATAAAACCCTTGTAGTGGCCGAACCCCCATCTCTCTAGGTTAGGATGTTGTCATTTTTCGATCAACCAATTTTCATCCAAGGGCTATTGATCCAAGATGTTTAAAACATGAAATTATCACCCTTAGATTAGGCCATCAGCTATCCACAATTACAACTATTCAAGAATCTTAAGCCATTATGTTTGCACTCTCCTTCTTCATGCATTGGTCCATGTGGCTTATTTGCAAAGGCTTGATAAAAAAATCACTAACTAACTCTTCATTTTTGGCCTCTTGATTAAAAAAATCAGAAACCTCCTTTCCATCCTTGGGCCTTGGCCGGCCAGTCCTCCTTCTTCCAGCCCATGTTTGATTTTTTTTTTTTAAAAGGCATGAAGAGCCCTTTTCAGTTTCTTGGGTAAAATTACCTTTTTGCCCCCCAAATGCAAATAAATGGAAAATGGACTCCAAATTCAAAATTTATTTTTTCAATACTTTCGAAATAATAAAAAATGGAATTCTGGAAGCTTTCAAAAATTTTCGAGTCGATTTGCTATTTATTTGGATTTTTTCTTTTAAAATTGCCCTTTTACGCCCCCAAATTTTACCATTTCTTAAACAAGCTCAAAATCAAGATTTTTCTTCACCAATCTCTTCCAAATAATTTAAAAGTGTGATCTGAAAGTTTTCATAATTTTTGGAACTCATTTGGTATTTTTTTTGGATTTATCTGCTTGAATTACTACATAGGGGGCCCGGGATTTGGCCATTTTGCAAACGAACTCTGAATCAATATTTTCTTTCTCCAATCTTGTCCAAATAATTTAAAAATGAGATTTGCAAATTTTCAGAATTTTTGGAGTTCATTAGCTATTTTTTTGGGATTTATCTTCTTGAATTTCTGCATAGGAGACCCGGGATTTGGCCATTTTGCAAACGAACTCTGAATCAAGATTTTATTTCTCCAATCTCTTCCAACTAATTTAAAAATGAGATTTGCAAATTTTCAAAAATTTTGGAGTTCATTTGCTATTTTTTCGGGATTTATCTTCTTGAATTACTACATTGGAGACCCGAGATTTGGCCATTTTGCAACAAACTCTGAATCAAGATTTTCTTTCGCCAATCTCTTCCAAATGATTTAAGAATGAGATTTGCAAATTTTCAGAATTTTTGGAGTTCATTTGCTATTTTTCCCAAATTTTCCAATTTTACCCTTTTGCCTCCGAAACTCGATTTTGCTCAAAACAAGTCCGATTTCAGATTTTCTTCAAACTGAGCCTTGGGCTATCCTTTTTTAATCACTCCTCATCCATCAGGGGCTTTAGTCCTACCGAATCAGACCATTTCTTGTAATTCTTCCCAATTTCACCGAAATCCGCTAAAAACCCTAATTCTCGATTTTCTTCCGGATTGACTTTTCTTTAGTTTTTCTTTCAAGTGGCTTCTCCATTACCGTAGTCAGTGCTTATCTTTCATTTGGAACCTTCAATTTTGACCAATTCAATCGTTTAAGCACTTTTCCCCAAATTTCTTGGATTAGGGTTTCCTTTCTACTGAATCTCCATAACCCAACTTTCGAACTCTATATCTTTCGATTTAGACCTCGGATTATCAAAATTCTTTCGCCATTTTCAATTGAACTTCAAATCTTGATTTTGAAAGTGGGTTGACTTATTTAGTAGTTGACTTTTTAGGGTTGACTTTCTGAGCTTGACTCTTTTCAAGTTTGTCTTTTTATGCTCGCCCTCTTAAACTAAGTCTCGGAGTACCACCTGCAGGATGAAAAATTCTTTTTACATTCTGAAACATCAATTTAGGAAGAAAACATACTTGTTTTAGTGGTCCGGACAAAATTAGGTGTCTACAGCTGCCCCTCTTTGACTATTGCTGAGAATCAGGAATCAGGAATCAGGCAAAGATAAACAAATACTAATTTTGTTCGGTTAGTGAAATCACATGTGAAGAGAAGGGATTTCTTTTTTCTTTTTCCATTTTCATTCATCATTTTTTTTTTTGTTGTTGAGAAAAACTATAAATAGAAGATATTATCCTTAAATTAAATTCCCTGACTAATCAAGGCTCGAGCCGTCTTAAGGAAACGAATTTGACTTGCAAGAAAAAATTGTACCCGGAGGTCTTAAGAATGATGCTCGGAGGTCTTAAAAATGGTGCCCGGAGGCCTTACCCGTTATTTTGAAAAAAATGCCCGGAGGTCTTAAGAATGGTACCCGGAGGTCTTAAAAATTGTGCCCAGAGGCCTTACCCGTGATTTGAAATTACCTTGACGACGGTTTCAAGGCTCGACTCATTTGATAAAGCAGAATGAATTCGATTTAAAACAAAAAGAAATACCTCGACGGTGGTCTCAAGGCTCGACTCATTTGATAAAACAGAATGAATTCGATTTAAAACAAAAGGAAATACCTCGACGGTAGTCTCAAGGCTCGACTCATTTGATAAAACATAATGAATTCGATTTAAAACAAAAGGAAATACCTCGATGGAGTTCTCAAGGCTCGACTCATTTGATACAAGAGAATGAATTCAATTTAAAACAAAAAGAAATACCTCGACGAAGATCTCAAGGCTCGACTCATTTGATAGAACAGAATGAATTCGATTTAAAACAAAAGGAAATACCTCGACGGAGGTCTCAAGGTTCGACTCATTTGATAAAACAAAATGAATTCGATTTAAAACAAAAGGAAATACCTCGACGGAGGTCTCTAGGCTCGACTCATTTGATAAAACATAATGAATTCGATTTAAAACATAAGGAAATACCTCGACGGAGGTCTCAAGGTTCGACTCATTTAATAAAACAGAATGAATTCGATTTAAAACAAAAGGAAATACCTCGACGGATGTCTCAAGGCTCGACTCATTTGATAAAACAGAATGAATTCGATTTAAAACAAAAAGAAATACTAAGAATGATTCTGGGTTTGGTTCATTTGGAAAAGTTAAATTTAACTTGAAAATGAAAGGAACATACCTTGACGGTGGCCTCGGGGCTCGACTTATTTGAGAAGCAAAATGAGTTCGATATGGAAAGGAAACATACCTCGACGGTGATCTCAGGGCTTTACTCGTTTGAAAAACAAAACGAGCTCACTTTGGGGAAGTCCAAGTTTTCCTAATTTCTGCAACGTTAACTAAATGCAATGATGAGAATGACATGCTTTCCAAATGCTTGTATATTTCCTAAGAATGAATGCGATCAAATGATTGTGTCATGATTTCTAATCCATGGTTTCTTTGAGATACACAGATTATCCGACTTCATGACAGAGTCTTCAATTGTTCATTGATGCCCCACTTAAGGAATCCTTCACTCAAGATAACTTGTCAAACAGTCTTAGTTTCTGACTTTCGCTGAAATTCACAGATTTTCTGACTTCGTGATGGATTTTCCAACATGTTCACTGTTTTCTTTTCTTGGTGAACTTTCCAAACCTTTCCCAAGATTTAAATCTATTCCTTAGTAATACTTTGAAATCCTTTTATTTAAAGATTTTTTTATTACTAATCATTATTCAATTTAATAACAATCATAATGCATCTAAAAAATGTATGAAAGAAAATATGACTCAAGCAAAAAATTTAATGAGAAGGATAACAATAATTTATTACAAGAAATGATTTAAAATAGTAAAAATAAATATCAAGGATATAAGAAACAAATGTAAGGTTATAGGTTGTAGATGCCCCCGATGCGGAATATCTTAGACCTCTCTTTTTTCAAACTACCTGAATTTTCTCTTGAATGAGCAATTTACTTGGGTAACCTCTCGACTTCCGTAGTTACATCAGACTGAGTTGTTCCCCTTTCCTCTGATTGTCAGATACTTTCTCCCCCTTTACACGGAGCATTGATTCGAACTTTTAATTAGTACCTAAGCCGCCTTTTGCGGGTTTTCAACTTAAGTGTCCTCTATTCGATATTAAGTCGCCTTTTGCGGGTTTTCGGCTTAAACCTCTCCTTTTACATTCTTTTTTTATTTCCATTCTTTTTTTGTATTCTACCATGCATCTGAGAATTCTAAATGTTTCCAAGGTAAAAATGTCAATTCAAAAAAACTGGGATGAATTCTGAGAATAACCTTTCAAATTAAATATCCATGCTTGATCAAAATGGGCTTTTAAAGCACGTAATGTAGGCCAAGGTTTAGGTTTAGAAAGAAAGGATAAAATAGGCCAAAGTGTATTTAAGGGTTATTGGATCAAGGATCATTTCCTGAGGAGAACTCATTCTTGAAACATTTGTCCCTTTTTGGACTTTCTTTTCTTCTTTTTTGCTTTGTTGGCTTTCATTTGCCACATTTTTTGATGGCTTTTTTTTTTCCATGATTTTTTTTATTATTTTTCCTCGCATTTGCCCTCCAATGTAAAGAGTGATCCTTGATCAAGGTTTAAAGAAAGAAATAATTCCTAAGGCTCAAAGGGGTGACTAAGGATAATTTCTTCTTAGTGAAAGGAATATGAACGATGGCCATTCATCATATCAAGCATGAATATTCTCTTTGAAAAGCAATTCACAGGGGAGATAGACGTATAGAATTTCCATTTTACACTTGGAATCATTCGAATTTCCATGTGCACAGCATCACATTTTTTTTAAGCATAATACTTCGTCAGTTCATCAGCATTCACGGGATTTCTGAAATCCTCCCCGTCCATTCTAGTTAAAATCAATGCTCCTCTAGAAAAAGCTTTTTTTACCACATAGGGTCCTTCCCAATTCGAAGCCCATTTTCCTCTCGGGTCCTTCACTATAGGGAGAATTTTCCTCAGTACCAACTCCCTCTCTCGGAACTGTCTAGGACGAACTTTCTTGTTATGGGCTCGAATCATCCTTTTCTGATACAACTGCCCATGACAAATTGCTTTCAATCTTTTCTCCTTGATGAGATTCAACTGTTCATAATGAGCTCTAACCCATTCTGCTTCCTCTAGGCCAACTTCATCAAAACCCGAAGAAAAGGGATCTCAAACTTCAATAGGTAGCATTGCTTCCATCCCGTATACCAAAGAAAACAGCGTTGCCCCTGTAGATGTGCGGACCGAATTACGATATGCATGAAGAGCAAAAGGCAAGATCTCATGCCAATCTTTGTAACCATTGGTCATCTTCTCGACAATCTTCTTGATGTTCTTGTTAGCTACTTTTACTGTGCCATTCATCTTCGGACGGTAAGGTACCGAATTATGATGTGTAATCTTGAATTGAGTACAAACTTCTCTCATAATCTTATTGTTCAAATTGAGAGCATTATCAGAAATAACTCTTGCTGGCAAGCCGTAACGAGATATGATTTCTTTCTTAACGGATCTGCATACCACCGACTTTGTTACATTCGCATCGGAAACAGCTTCTACCCACTTTGTGAAGTAATCTATGGCCACCAAGATGAAACGATGTCCATTTGAAGCTTTAGGGGTAGTAGGCCCTATCATATCCATTCCCCACATTGAAAAGGGCCACGGTGCAGTCATGACATGTAATGGTGTTGGCGGCACATCAATTTTATTTGCATATTCGCACTTTGCTATCCTTCTTTGGTACTGGAACAATATTTGCCACCCATTTTGGATATTTTGCCACCTCTAAGAATCCAGCATCAAATTGCTTCTTCACCTCCTCTTTTATCTTTAACAGCATGTCTGGCCTCATTCTTCTCAACTTTTGTTGAATTGGCTTGCATTATGGCCTTAAAGGGAGCTTATGTACCACAATATCTGGATCCAACCCTGGCATGTCTTGGTAAGACCATGCAAATACATCCACGTATTCCTAGACCAAGGCTATCAATTCATTCCTTATTGATGATGACAATGAAGTTCCGATTTTGACTTCCTTTATCTCTTCACCATCTCCCAGATTTATCATTTGGAATAATTCCTTATGAGAAAGTACTTGTTTCTCCTCTTGTTCTATTTTCCTTAATAGATCCGGAGGTAGACCATAATCCTTAGTATCTTTGTTAGCCTCAAAATCACCCGTGCATATGGGTCTTTCAAAATCAATTTCAGAATTACTGACAGGAAGGTCCTCATATTCCGCATTCGTACACCTATAAATAGGTGGAGAAGAAAAAATATAGGAAAATATATAATGAAAACAAAATAAATAACAAAAATGAAAGAATATGGACACATCAACATGGATAAAATGCATTGTGCTTGTTATTTATTGAATGAAAATGTTTAAACAAAAAGCCCATTACAAAAAAAAAAAAAAACTCTTAATATCTTTGGGTAAAGATAATTAAGATTGTTTTTTTAAAAGTATTACGTTGGAATAGACTTAAAAACTATGGGCAACTCAGTCGCACTCCAATTGGTTAGTCTATATCCTGGTGGACAAGGTCGCACCATCCAATTCGCACTGTCACTTTCTATCCCTTCTTTCTCGATCATGCAAATCACCATATCCTGAATCTGCCCCACTTTATTCACATGGAATTTTTCAAAAGCTTGCTCGATCATTATGAGTACATCTTCTGAATTCTTTTCCCCGAATAGAAAACTAGCAGAGCGGAAGTTGTGAAGGATTGGTGGGAAAGTCATGGGTTCCCATTGAATATCCATACCCGTGAGACGGGCCATTCTTCTATGTCTGTTCCTTTCAACCTGTTTCCTCTCCTCATGGGCCTTTGGAAGATACCCTAAGCCAAACTGGTCTTTCTTTCCCACTGCTTCCATTGCTCGAGCCATCCCTTGAAGATATTTTTCCAAACCTTTTCCAGCCCTACAAGCTTTTTCCACTGTGGTTCTTACTCACAGCCTTGTGTTCTTGGACAACCTTGGCTTTGGAATTTTTCGTCCTTCAGCAACGAAAACCGCATTTACGAATTCCAGAGATCGAAAACAACATTCTACGACATCTTCATTGGGTTCAACATAAGGAGATCCAGTAGATGGGGAGGCTATTATGTCTTCTTCTCCTGATACAGTGATCAAACGGCCATCCATCACAAATTTTAGCTTTTGGTGGAAAGACGAAGGTACAACCCCTTCTGAATGTATCCATGGCCTTCCTAAAAAATGATTATAAGACGGATCAATATCCATGACCTGGAAATTCACCGTATAAGTGCATGGGCCTATCTCCAGAGGAACCTCAATAGTTCCCATTACCTCTCTCCTAGTACCATCGAAAGCCCTAACTACTGTGCAACTCGGTAACATATAAGATATATCCACTAGCAACTTAGACAAGATTGCTAAGGGCATTACATTTAATGAAGAACCATTGTCCAGAAGCACCCTTGGTAGTATATGCCCCTTGTAGGTAGTTGTTATGTGAAGAGCCTTTGTGGACCCAATACCATTAGGTGGTATTTCATCGTAACTGAAAAATATATGGTCATCCGCTGCGATATTTCCCACCAGCCTGTCCAACTATTCTACTGATATGTTATCAGCCACGTATGCCTGATTCAACACTCTTAACAGGGCATTTCTGTGTGGCTCTGAGTTTAATAGCAAGGATATGATGGAGATTCTTGCTGGCTGACGCTGCAATTGCTCAACCACACTATACTCACTATGTTTTATGAACTTTAAAAACTCACATGCCTCATTCTCAATTACCGACTCTTTTATCCTGTTTACCGGGGCTGATCCCCTCTCTGCTTCTTTTGACAAATCCATCTCAATATGGATTGGCTCAACTACTTTCTTCCCTTTGTCTGCTTCTCTGTCTTTCCCTGTTAACCCCTGTTCAGCAGCCCCAGGAGCATAAACCTTTCGCTTCGTGTTAAATGCCCCACATCTGTGATATCTTGCTGACTCGAAGACCCCGGCATAACCATGCTGCAGTCGTATTTCCATGGTGCAACTTTGTTTTCCTTGTATGAAAAGGAAACAGGCAAATCAATGATTAACTTAGGTGCACTTTCCTCAACTACTGGCATAACTTTCTCCTCTAGTTAATCATAATAGATGATCAAGGGTCTTCCTATCCCGTAGCCAGCTGCATTCTCAATAACTTCTATTTCCTCCTCTGTCTCTTCGTAAAACTGGGCCTCTCCATTATCCATCATCTTTTGGACTTTAACCAGAAAGTCTCTGCAGTTCTATATGACATGACCTCCACACTTATGGAACGGGCACCAATTCTGTACCCTCTTTGCAACCATTTTTAGACTGTCTGCATCTCCCACCATTCCTGCATTGACCATCTCGACCCATACTGTCAACATTGGAGTCTTGACTTCCCTGACGTCCTTTTTTACCTTTATGACTTCCCCTGTCAATACTGCATTTACCCGATTCTCAGCATGATTAGGGCAATGGGTTTCCCACTACACTCAGTCCATTCTTTGACCCAAACTTCACAACTCTGGTATTAATTAAGCCTTGGACTTTCTTTTTGAAAGCAATGAAATTTTTCGTTGAATGCCCCTGAATTCCTGCATGATATGCACAGTTGGTATTTGCATTGTACCATCTAGGTATGGTGGGGTCAAAGGTTTAAGATATACGGGAGCGATAAGTTGGCCTTGTAGTAGTTTAGGATATAGCTCACCACAGGTGGTAGGAATGGGATCAAATTGGGGTTTTTTTATCATTCCTTGGTGAACGATAGTCATTGCGCGCAGGACCTTGAGTGTTTGGGATAGTATTTCAAGAAAGGGTTAGTTGTGGGGATATACCAGTTGGGAACGGCTGTTGTGGTATATTGGTATAGGGGAATGGATGTTGGGTAAGGTGGTTCACATTGGGGTAGTAAGGATTATACCCCGGGAAAGGTGTGTAAGGTGTCGGAGGTGCATAAGATGTTGTAGGAGTATAAGGCCTGGGAGGTATGCATGGTGTAGGAGGTGTATAGGGGTATTGATTGAAACTGACTGCATGTGTCTGCTCTTTCTTCTTTGCAGGAAAACCTTTCTTTGGGGTAGCAGACTCTCCCCTAATAGCAGACTCTATCATCTCTCCAGATATTACCATATCTACAAAGTCCTTGGTGGCGTTTCCCACCAATTTATCATAATAAGGTGCTTTCAAGGTATTGATGAAAAGCACTGTAGTTTCCTTGTTGGTTAAAGGGGGTTGCACTTGTGTAGCCAGGTCTTTCCATCTTTGAGAATATTCTTTAAAGCTTTCAGTAGCTTTCTTTTTCATGTTCTGGAGAGTTAGACGGTCAGGCACCATGTCTGTCACATGCTTATTCTGTTCCATGAAAGTTTTGGCGAGATCCATCCAGGAACGGATCTTAGAGCGGGTAAGCTGGTTATACCACCGAGTTGCGGACCCTATCAAACTATCTTGGAAACAGTGGATGAGCAATTTGTCATCTTCATCATGTCCGATCATCTTTCGACAATACATGGTCAGATGCGCTGATGGGTTGGTAGTTCCGTTATATTTTTCAAAGTTTGGTACTTTGAATTTTGGAGGAATCACCAGACCGTGTACTAAACTCATCTCTTTGGCATCTAGACTGCCAAATAGTTTTGCCCCTTCAACTGCCCTCAACCTTTCCTCCAGCAGCGGATATTTTTTCTGGGATTCTGCAGTTTCAACCTTTTTTAGTTCAGTCATCTTTGCCCTTTCCGTTTCAGCCATTTCTTCAAAGTCTGGAACTTCCACATCAATTAGATCAACACCGATATTACCCCTTTTAGGACCAAAATTTGGTGCTTCGGCCGCTGGTTGGATGTAAATATAGGATGCTGCCCCAGTCGAAAGTTCATTTCCCATTGGTTGGGATGTTTGGCCATTCTTCTGTATCACCTCTGGTCAGTCTTCCTAGTTTACTGCCCCCATTCCTTTAACTGAATTTTCTCCTAGCCAGTTCTGCCTCATCATGGTACTCATCATTTCCATGAGTTTGGTCATTTGTTCCCATGACTCCTCTTAAGACTTAGCTAACTATTCCTGCAGTTCTTTTTGAATTCTTTCCATCCTTTCAATTCTAGCAAGTGGATCGTCCTCCATAGCTCTTGCTTGAGATCGAGTATTGTAAGGGTGTCAAAAGTCTGATTCTTTCTGAGTGAAACCAATTTTACCTTTTGTTTTAAAAACCATGGATTAGAAATTATTGACACATTTCTTATTTTATTTTTATAAAAATGAAAGAATGAATAAATGACTAAATGTTAATGAATGAACAAATAAGTAAATGACTAAGTGTATGAACCTAAATGACTAATTATAAAGAATAAATGAATGGACAAATAAATAAATGACTAAGTGTATGAACAATTTATAAAGAATAAATGAATGAATGATTATGAATATAAAAAATATAAAAGAAAGAACAAATGAATGATGAATACATTTAAAAGTATTGGCCCCGGGATAATTCCAACCAAACGGTCTTTCATTGATTTCCCAGAACTAAATACATCAAAGAAAATATCACTGCTTAAGACAATCTGATAATTTGTCTCTCTTAATTTAAAAATGCTATTACAAAATATTGGTCCTATAGTAACTCCCTCGGATCTTGAACCTTTTTCACTGTCCTCTTTTGACTGCCTTGCTCTTCAATGTGACCCCTACTTGTTCCCGACCCTTTGACATGTCAGCAGAAGCATCACCGTGTAAGCTTTCCTTAGCTTGTTTCTCCAGTTGATTGGCTCGGGCTTCCTCATGCTTTGCTCTTTCTGTCCAATAGTTCTTCTCCTTCTTGAGGTTTTTGACTTCTTGCTCCTATTCCCCGGAAGTCTTGAGAGTCCCCTCGAATCTGAGCTCGAAACGGTACCTCTTGTTCTCCAAGTGTAATTCCTGAAGATCGCTTTTAGCAGTGTCCCTTTCTCTCTTGATCTTTTCCTTTTCTCTTTCTTGGGTTGGTTCCCTATTTTTCATATCCTCAAGCTCTTCTTGCAATCGGGCAATTTCTTTGCTCATTTTGGCCTTTTCTTTTTCGAATTCTGCCCTTGTGATTTCTAACTCTGATGGCGCTTCCTTGGGCGGCGAACTCAAATGCTGAACTTCTTCCCCATTTGATGTCAACAACCTATCATTAACCCTCAATTCCCTCCATGCCAGGTAATCAGGTGTGATAATGTCAGCATATCCAGCTACCTCCACTCGATCGTTTCCTTCCATGCCACTACAATCTCACGTACCTTTCCCGAATATCCATATTCTCCATAAGCAAATTCCAAAATTTTAAGGTCATGGGTCATAGGAGTAAACTGATGGGATTCTGATTGTCTCAGTACTAGCACTAGTGCATAGCTCACTCCTCTCCATACTCCCAATAATGGAACAGAAGCTTTATCTCCGCATTTGTACAATGTCGGTATAGGAGCTATCCATGGAGCTCTCCAAATTATCATCTCAGCCCTGATATTTCAGAATATGTTGATTCATTGTTCCTCAGTCCTATTTTCAAGCCAACCCATTTTAAGAAATTCAGCAATTGGTGCAAAAGATTTCCAGTATGAGCGATTCTCTTGTTTACAAAAATGGCTCTAAACCCATATGTAAAGGAGCTATATACAACCTAGAAAATGCCCTTCTCCTTTCAATTTACAGAAATTCAGGGATCGGATTGTTTCTGCTATAATTGCTAGGGCTGGGTTTATCCTTTGCTCAAGCCTATCAAAAACATCAAATATCGCCACATCCACATACCCTAATGTCTTTGGGAAGATAACTAAACCATATATAGCCAAAGCAAAAATATTCCTAACAGTCTCCTTACTTGAATGGCTATGGATTAAGGTCCGTAAAATGTCCCATGATATACAGTAGCTTACCCCTTTTCGGACAACATGGCTTTCGACCCAAATTCTTTCCACTCCCAAAATTTTAGACACCTTTTTCTTGAAACCCGACGCCTTTGTATCCTTCAAATAAATACGGTCGGGAATAATGTTCTCAATATGCAGCAAGGTCGAATATTCCTCTATGGTTGGAGTCATATCCTCTCAGTTGAAGGTAAAACACCGATAAGCGGGATTCCAAAATTGCACCATAGCTCGGATTACCTCACCACTGACCTTAACCTTAACTAGCAGTGCTATGTCCCCATAAGTTTGAGTGAAGGCTTCTTTTTCTGATATTTTCCACTCATTCCATATATCCATCAATTCCCGGAGATCATTTTGCTTGATAGTAAGATCAACCTCGGCTGGCAATGCTGACACATATCCCATCTTCAAACAATCCCCGTTATCCTACTGACCTTTCTCGGACTATTTCATAACCTCTAAATGCTTCTCGACCATTGAGACACTCTGACCCTCCATGAAAGCCCTTTTGGTTGAATATTATCCCGAGACTAATAACTTTCCATGTTTAAAAAATGATGACAAGAATGCAAAAACAAAAAACAACAACAAAAAGAAATGAATTTGTAACGGGATTAAATACGAATAATACAAAAAAAACATATAATTCAAAACAATAATTATCCCTGAGGATGCCAACAAAATTTCGGCATTATAACACCCCTGGGATGAAATACCAACACTTATTACGGGCATTGTGATGTACGTTCATCATTGTCCGATTTTCAAAAATAAAATTATTCGGAAAGTAGAATAGAAGGTAAAAGGATTGGAAATATTCCTCCATGTGTTCTTAACTTCGGGATATCTAATTGGAAATTCGGCATGGCTTCGCCTAGGTTTACTATATGAAGGAGAATTTGTTCTAAAAGCCTCGAATTGTTCCTCACTATCGTCGGTGAAGGCTAGTAAGGCACCCCGATAAAAGCGGGTCCAATTCGTTAGAGTCTATTTCCCTAGCCCATGCGGATTGTTAATCACGAAGGCTTAGGTAATTTAGTACTCCGGAAGTGTTTCACTAGCCCATGGGGATTATTAATCACGAAGGCTTAGTTACTTTTCTCCCACCTAAAAGGACGGAACTCGGGTATAGGATTCATGATATACAAATGCAAGTGTAGTGTGTGAGGAGAAATAACAAACCTTTCACCACCTATTCAACATCCCTTATTCTAAATGCCCCAACAAGATTAAACAACATAAATCATCAATTAATCAATAAATGAATATATGCACCAAAATAACCAGAGAACAATTGTAATATGTATGCACATGAATATGGACATATTAAAAACATTTTATTATTTTTGAAATTATTTTTTTAAAAGTGAGAATTAAAATTAAATACCAATTAAACCAACAAAACTGAGACTTTGATAACATACGACTAATTTTAGGCCTGACTCTCTAAATGTCCCCAGTGGAGTCAGCAAGCTGTCGCAACCTAAAAAATAACAAGTCTCATCGCAATACTTTATTATTCGTTAAGGGTGAAATTAAAAAAAGGAGGAAAAGTCAACTTAATTCCTCTAGAAAAATGAAGGTTTTGAAAATGACCTTGAAAAAGACATGGAGTCGCCACTAATCTTTTTTAGCTAGGTGTGATCGGCCACCTATTAAAACCGATTTTATAAAATATTTTTAAATTAATTCAAACATTTTTAAAACCAATTTAAAGTCTGCGTTTTAAACCAGAGAAATCAAAGAAACGGGTTCGGGACTTGGTTACGTGTGAGGAAGGATTATCACCCCCACAACGCCCGTATAAAATGATACCTTATTAATCATGTGTTATCTCTAGTCTCGGTAAAAAAAAAGTCGCTTTTAAATTTAGTATTTCAAGTTAATTCCTGATTTAAAAAAAATAATTCCATTTTTTATTGAAAATGATCTAGAATTTATAAATTCAAAATTTTCCTATATTCCCCAACAAATGTAGCGAAATATAGAATTTTTTATTAATTTGGAAAACTTTCCGAATCATTCTTACTTTAAAAAAGATATTCCGTTATTAATGATAATTGATGATATCCTTTCTAGCAAACCCGGCAGAGAACTCATGAATTATTTTAACTCGAGAATATCTTTATTTTATTAAAAATCATTATCTCTTTGAAAACATTTTAAAAAAATATGAATATGAATATGTATGACATAAATAAAATGACATAGAAAAGTCTAAATAATATAATGCAACCTAATTGATATGATATAATTTAAATGTCTTAGCATATTCTGAATGAAATGAAATATCCTCAGTTATATGATATATTCTAAATGAAATGAAATGACCTAGGTAACATAATATATTCTACATGAAATGTAATATCCTAAGTCATATAATATATTCTAAATGAAATAAAATGACCTAGGTAACATAATATATTCTATATGAAATGTAATATCCTAAATGACATAATATATCCTAAATGAAATGATATGACCTAGGTAACATAATATATTCTACATGAAATGAAATGACCTAGGTAACATAATATATTCTATATGAAATGAAATAATTTAAATGACATGGCAAATATAAATGGTATGACATATAATTTAAATGACATGGAATATAAAATAATGCTATCATATAATATGCATGAAAATAAAAATGAAAATAATAATGCATGAACATGGTATATGCTAAATAATATGACAAAAAAAAATAACTAAATAAAAAGCATAGGATATCATGAAATATTCAAAACCATATAATAAACAATATAACATAAAAAAATATAAATCAAAATAATAACAATACCATAGAAATTATCATAGCAAAAATCATATATTATATAAAATGCATGAATATGGAAAATGCAATGCATGAAAGTGTATTTTTCCTTTAATTAAGGAAATCTGTATATCTAAAAAGATATCCGACTACCTTAGGAAAATATATCAAATTAAATATTCTAAAATGAAAATACTTTGTCATTGTTTGAAAACAATTTTTTGAAAATCTTAGATTAAAGACAAAAACTTGGCTAAACCCTTTTTAAATGGCTCTAATTTCCTAAGTTTAAAATCCCGGACTTGACCACCCTTAACCCGAGACTTAAAAAATCATTTTTAGAGTTTAAAAAGGCTTAGAAACTACCCTAAGTTAGTAGCTAAACTTCCTAATCAGCCCCCTCTAAGTAACTTAACCAAAACAGAAAAATGATTTTCCTTCAAATTAAATTATGACTCCATTGTCCAGTTTTAAACCAAGATTTTTTACCATATTTTTAAAAATTCTAAAAAATCTAAAGAAAAATACTGGATTCTCAGGACATGTAAAAATACACGGGAAAAAATCTTCTTAATTTTATAATTAACGATTACTTCCCAGAAAAATCAGGAAAGTACGAGTACTGGGTGAAAAAACTGTTTTGCCAAAACACATTTTTGCCTTTGATAAAATCATTTAAAAATCAAAGTAAAAATATTTAAGACTCTCTAAATGACTCACAAACAGTAGCTAACACTTTTAAAAAGTTAGACAAAAATGGGCTAAGTAAAAAAAATCACAAAGGTAGAATAATCAATTTGACAACTCTTTAATTTTCCACAAGTATGCTCAAGAGAGCATGACTTCAAACCATTGATTGGCCTAAGTCATAAGTCAAGTGGCATGGACATGAAATGCATGAAAGATACAGCAAATATGATGCATGAAATGCATGAGTTTAAACCTAAATGTCAGGAAAAATGCATGGCATCAATAAAATGACCTAGAACTAAATGAACTTGCATGGCATTTAATGCAACCTAGGTCTAAAATGCATGGAAATGCATGGCAAAACAAACCAATCCTAACATCTAAAATATGCATGGAAATAACAAAAATACAAGGCATGCTTAAACCAAATACTCAACCAAATGTCATGAAAATGCAAACCTATCAACTAACATAACAAAAATGCACACACAAAGCAAAGAAAGTGAAGTGGCCGAATGGCCTCATGTTCGAAGTGAGCATGGCATTTTCACAAACACTGATATACTAACATAACTAAAAGATAACACTCAAATCATGCAAATATAAAGTAGAGGTATGAAAACTAACAAGCATTTTCACAAACAAATGGATTTCAAAATATAAAACATAACAAACTTAAACATTTTGAAAACAGAAAATAAAAAATGCAAGAACATGATAATAGACTCATAAATGGAAATAAGCAAGCAACCAAATTAAAACAAGCTTCAAGTATATGTAATAGAAGAAGATTTAAAGCATAAAGACTTATTTAATATCAAAAATAACATGAAATAACAAAGCAAAACAGCAACTAAAAAAAAAAAAAAAAGGCCATTCGGCCATATCAAAGAACAAAGGAAAAAATATTTCAAGAACTTTTTATAAGAAAAGATGAAGAAAAAACTTAAAGAAGAACATTAAAAAAACTTATTTAAAAAAAAAAAGAAAAGAAACTCACCAAAAATATTAATCAAAATAGCAAATCAAGAATGGAAAATTAAAGAAAGTGCAAGAGTATGGTGCTAAGAGCAACCTCTAGAAGCTATCTTTCAAGCTTTTTCTCTTCTAAATTTCTTTTCTTTTCTAAACTATTCTTTTTGCTTCTCAACAATGGAGGGAAAATCAGCCAAAAGCAAGAGAGAATAGAGAATGAGAGTGTGCTGAGAATGGAAGAAAAATAAAACCCTTGTAGTGGCCGAACCCCCCTCTCTTTAGGTTAGGATTTTTTCATTTTTTCATCAACCAATTTTTATCCAAGGGCTATTGATCCAAAATGTTTAAAACATGAAATTATCACCCTTAGATTAGGCCATCATCTATCTACAATTAAAGCTATTTAGGAATCTTAAGCCATTAAGTTGACACTCTCCCTCTTCATGCATTGGCCCATGTGGCTTATTTGCAAAGGCTTGATCGAAAAATCACTAACTCTTCATTTTTGGCCTCTTGATTAAAAAATCAGAAACCTCCTTCCCATCCTTGGGCCTTCGCCAGCCAGCCCTCCTTCTTCCAGCCCATGTTTGATTTTTTTTAAAAGGCAAGAAGAGCCCTTTTTGGTTTCTTGGGTAAAATAACTTTTTTGCCCCCCGAATGCAAATAAATGGAAAACGGACTCCAAATTCAAATTTTATTTTTTCAATACTTTCAAAATAATAAAAAATTAAATTCTGGAAGTTTTCAAAAAATTTTGAGTCCATTTGCTATTTATTTGGATTTTTTCTTCCAAAATTGCCCTTTTATGCCCCCAAATTTACCATTTTTTAAACGAGCTCCAAATCAAGATTTTTCTTCACCAATCTCTTCCAAATAATTTAAAAGTGTGATCTGGAATTCATAATTTTTGGAACATATTTGGTTTTTTTTCGGGATTTATCTGCTTGAATTACTACATAGGGGGCCCGGGATTTGGCTATTTTACAAACGAACACCGAATCAAGATTTTCTTCCACCAATCTCTTCCAACTAATTTAAAAATGAGATTTGCAAATTTTTAGAATTTTTGGAGTTCATTTGCTATTTTTTCGGGATTTATCTTCTTGACAAGGAGACCCGAGATTTGGCCATTTTGCAAGCGAACTCCGAATCAAGATTTTCTTTCTCCAATATCTTCCAAATAATTTAAAATTGATATTTGCAAATTTTCAAAATTTTTGGAGTTCATTTGCTAATTTTTCGGGATTTATCTTCTTGAATTACTACATAGGATGAAAAAACCCATTACCCTAATTAGGGGCTTTAGTCCTACCGAATCAGGCCAATTCTTGTAATTCTTCCTAAGTTCACCGAAGTCCACCAAAAACCCTAATTCTCGATTTTCTTCCGGATTGACTTTTCTTTCAGTTTTTCTTTCAAGTGGCTTCTCTATTACCCGTAGTCAGTGCTTATCTTTCATTTGGAACCTTCAATTTCGACCAATTCGATCGTTTAAGCACTTTTCCCCAATTTTCCTGGATTAGGGTTTCCTTTCTACTGAATCTCCATAACCCAAATCTCCATAACCCAACTTTCGAACTCTATATCTTTCGATGTAGACCTCGGATTATCAAAATTCTTTCGCCATTTTTCAATTGAACTTCAAATCTTGATTTTGAAAGTGGGTTGAATTTTTTAGTAGTTGACTTTTTGAGGTTGACTTTTTGAGGTTGACTTTTTTCAAGTTTGACTTTTTATGTTCGCCCTCTTAAACTAAGTCTCGGAGTACCACCTACAGGATGAAAAAAGTCTTTTTACATTCTGAAACATCAATTTAAGAAGAAAAAATAGTTGTTTTAGTGGTCTGGACAAAATTAGGTGTCTACACTCAAGGCTCAATTTGAAGTAATTCCGAGAAAAGAGCCGGTTGGAGGAAAAACGGAGAAACGAAGAAATTCCCAATATTGAAAAAAGGAAAAATCAAATCGAAGGGGAATTTGATCGTACAAATTGGGCGTTTCTGGACCAACTCCAATTCAATATATAACAAAGGCCTGGAAAAAGAAAATCTGGAAATCGGCTTGTTTTGAGTAAAACCGAGGTTTCGGAAGTTAAAGGACAATCTTGGAAAATCTAGGAAAAATAGTAAACGAGCTCGAAAAATTACCAAAACTTCTAGATCACAATCTTATATCATTTGGAAGAGACCGTGGAAGAAAAATCCGGAATCGGAGCTCATTTGAAGAATGGCAAAGTTCGGGTCAACTAAGCTGAAATTCCAGAAGATAAATTCGGGAAAATAGCAAATGAGCTCGAAAAATTATGAAAACTTCCAGATCTCAATTTTATATTATTTGGAAGAGATTTGCAAAGAAAAATCCAGAATCAGAGCTCGTTTGAAAAATGGCAAAAGTTCGAGCCCACTAAGCTGAAATTCCAGAAGATAAATTCTATAAAAATAGAAAATGAGCTCAAAAAATTTTGAAAACTTTTAGATCTCAATTTTATATTATTTAGGAAGTATTGGAAAAAGAAAAAGAGGATTTGGAGTCCGTTTGCAATTTAATAGAGTTTGGGGGGCTAAAATGCAATTTTATCGAAGAAACTGAAGAGGGCTATTTTTGCAATTTAAAAAAGTAGAGAGATGGCTGGAATTTGAAGGGCCATTTGGCCAGCCCAAGAAATGGAGAGGTTTTGCTGAGTTCTTCCATCCAAAGGCCAAAATTGGATGGTAAGGTGGTTATTTGTTTATTAAGCCTTTGTGATTTTGCCACAAGGTCAAATGAATGAAGAGAAAGGATGTCAACATTATGGTTCCATATTTTAGAATAGCTGTATTTTTTAGGAGCTAATCACTTTATCTAAGGGTGGTAAATTCATATTTGTAGCATCTTTGATTAGTGACCTTTGGATCAAATTAGCTAGGAAAAAAATGACAACATCCTTGCACCATAGTGACCATTCGACTGCCTCTACTTAGGGGGGAAGTTTTCAACTTTGGGGGGTTCTTTTGGCTGATTACTATCGAGGTTGGAGCAATAGCTAAGTTTAGAAAAGCAAAGAAAAATTTAGAAGAGAAGAAAAGCTTGAAAGATAGCATTGAAAGGTAGCCTTTTGGCACCTAACTCTTGCATTTTTCTTTCTTTTTCTAAGCTGATTTTGCTCATTTTTTCATATGATTTCTTGTTATTTTGTTATGAAATAATGGTTTTTAAAACTCCCTCTTAAGGCTCCTATCTTGTGTTTTCATGAAAAAAATCAAAAAACAAAATTTTCACCATTTTTTTCATGTTGGCTGAATGCCCCTTGGTATGCTTGTGTTGTGTTTGATTTTATTCCAATGTTGGTTGTGGTATGTTAGCTTGTTTTGATGTTTTTTGCTTTCTAAAATAATCAAGATATGGAGCTTATTTTTAACTTTCTTTACTTACTTGTTCTTATTTTACTGTTTTTATCATTTATTTTCATGTCTACTTGCTTTGTCTACTAATTTTAATTTTCTGATTTCACTATATTAAGTTGTTCATGCTTTGTGTTATTGCCATACCATGCTTTTGTGTATTTGTCTAGCTATATCTTTGCATTTTCCTCATGATTATTTGCTTATCATGCCTTCACTTATATCTTACATGCTTGCCATGCCATTTATGTTTGTGTTATTGCCTTGCTAGCATTTCACATATTATGTAAATGACCATTCAGTTTCTTATTATTATTATTATTTTTTTTGTAGTTGCATTTTCATCTTGTTTGGCTATCGTGTTTTTTTTTCATGCTTTGCATCATTATGCCATGTGTTTGTGTTATTGTCATGCCATATTGTATGTCATTTTAGGTCTTCAATAGGTTTTCATGCTCTCATTTAATGCACATTTCCATTTGGTTCTTGTAATGCCATATTGTATGTCATTTTAGGTCTTCCTTAGGTTTTCATGCTCTCATTTCATGCACATTTCCATTCGGTTATTGTCATGCCATAATGTATGTCATTTTATGTCTTTATTTGGTTTTCATGCTCTCATTTCATGCACATTTCCATTCTGTTATTGTCATGCCATATTGTATGTCATTTTAGGTCTTCATTAGGTTTTCATGCTCTCATTTCATGCACATTTCCATTCGGCTAGGTCATCTTGTATAACATTTTAGGTCTTCATTAGGTTTTCATGCTCTCATTTCATGCACATTTCCATTCGGCTAGGCCATCTTGTATAACATTTTAGGCATTAGGTTATCATGTTCTCATTTCATGCCATACATATTTCTTATGACATCTTAGGCATTAGGACCATTTGCATAAAAAAAAAAAATTGATATTTTAGGTCCTAGGTCATCCTTGTATGCCATGCATAATTTCATGCTTAGTAGGTCTTAGATCATTTTGTAGTTCCATGCATTTTTCATGTCCATTTAGGTCTAGGGCCATATTTATGGCCATGCATGTTTCATGCATAATTAGGTCTAGGGTTATATTATTGCCATGCATTTTTCTATCTAGGCATTAGATCATCTTTCATGCCATGCATTTTCTATGTCATTTAGGCATTAGTTCATGCATTTCATGCATTTAACTTGCTGTTTTTTCATGCATTTCATCATCCCACTTGATTTTGGACTTAAGCCAATCAATAGCTCAAAGCCAAGCTCACATGAGCATGCTTGTGAAAAATTAAGAAGTTGTCAAGTTGAATTTTCTACCTTTGTGATTTTGTTTCATTAGGCAATCCTTGTCCAAAATTTTAGAAATTTTTACTACTGTTTGTAGGACCTTAGAGGAGTCTCCAATATTTTTATTCTGATTTTTTAGTATTTTTATCAAAGGTTTAAAAATGTTTTTTGGTTAAACAGTTTTTCACCCAGCGTTCTAACTTTAGTGATTTTTTTGGTAGGTCATCCTAGTCTAAAAAGTAAGCCAAATTTTTCCCATAAATTTTGACATGTTCTAAGTCTCCCATAAAATTTTCAGATTTTTTTTTGAAGTTTTAAAAATAGTTAAAAAAAAAATCACATTTTAAAACTGGTCAGAAAAGTCAGATTTGATTTCAAGGGAAAAATAATTTTCTATTTTGGTTAAGGCATTAAGAAGAGGCTGATTTAGAACCATAGCTACTGTCCTAGATTGATTTCTAAGTTATTTTAACCCTAAAAAATGATTTTATAAAGGTCGGGTCAAGGGTGGTCAAGTCCGGGTTTTCGAAGTTAGGAAAATAGAGCCTTTTTAAAGTGAATTTCGACCTAGTGCCATTTTCATCCAAAATTTTTCAAAATTGTTTTCAATTCAATCACAAAGTATTTTTGGTTTAGAAAAATCTGATTTGATGTCTTTTCCTAAGGTAGTCGGATATCTTTTTAGATATATGAATTTCCTTATTTAAAGGAAAAAAATACACTTTCATGCATTACATTTTCCATGTTCATGCATATTATATGATATATGATTTTTGCTATGAATATTTATATGGCTATGTTATTTTTTATTTATTTATATTTCATGATGTTATATTGATTGTTATGTGGTTGTGAATATTTTATGTTATTCTATGTTTTTTGCTTAATTATAAATTGTTTTGCCATATATTTTAGGTTTATTATGTTCATGCATTATTTTTTTATTCACATGCATATTTCATGATAATATTATTTTTTGTTTCATATCATTTCATGTTATTAATTCTATTGCTATGTCATCTAAATTATGCCATGTCATTTAGAATATACAATGTCACTTAGATTTGCTATTTCATTTAAATTATGCTATGTCATTTAGATTATATCATGTCACTTAGGATATACTATGTCACTTAGATTATATCATATCATTTAGGTTATACTATGTCTTCTAGCTTTTGCTATGTCATCTTTTATTATGTCACACATGTTCATATTCATCTTTTTAAAAATGTTTAAAAAAAAAAGATAATGATTTTCAATAAAAATAAAGATATTCCCGAGTTAAAATAATTCATGAGTTCTCTGCTGGGTTTGCTGGAGGATATCATCAACTATCATTAATAAAAGAATATCTTTCTTTCAAAAACGAAAATGATTTGGAGATTTTCGAAATAAATTAAAATTTCTATATTTTGCCGAGTTTTTCGGGAAATGTAGGAAAATTTTGAATTAATAAATTTCGGATCATTTTCAATTAAAAATGGAATTATTTTTTTCTTCAAATGGGGAATTATTTTAAAATGCCAAATTTAAAACCAACTTTTTCCGAGATTTGAGATAACACACGATTAATAAGGTATTGTTTTATACGGGCGTTGTGGGGGTGCTAATCCTTCCCCGCACGTAACCGACTCCCGAACTCGCTTCTTTGATTTCTCTGGTTTAAAACACAGACTTTGAAATTGGTTTGAAAAAATATTTCAATTAATTTTAAAATATTTTACAAAACCGGTTTTTATAGGTGACCGATCACACCTAGCCAAAAAAAGATTGGTGGCGACGCCATTTCTTTTTCGAGGTTATCTTTGAACCCTCATTTTATTTCAAGAAGAATTAAGTTGTCTTTTCCTCTGTTTTCCTTAATGTCATGCCTAACGAATAAAGTCTCGCGATGAGACTTGTTATTTTTCATGTTGCGACATTGTGAATTTTTTATTTATTCATTAAATTCTTATTTTCCTTTTTCTCTTCAAACCAATTCTTCTTCAACCCCACTTCAAAATTAGACCTTCCAATATAAATATTTATTGATCTTATTCCATTTGGAATCTCCAATTTCGTCCAATTTGATCGTTTACGCACTTTTCTCCAAATTTGCAAAATTAGATATTTTTCCTACACTGAATTTTTGCAATCAGTCTTTCAAACTCTCTATCTTCAATGGTAGATCTCTGATTATCAAAATTCTTTCATCATTGTTTAATTCAACTTCAAATCTTGATTTTGACTGAGAGTTGACTTTTTTAGTGGTTGACTTTTTAGGGTTGACTTTTTGGAGTTGACTTTTTTCGTGTTGACCTCTGAATTAAAGTCTTGGAGACCCATCTGAGGAACGGTGGAAGTTTCTTTGCATTCTAAAAAGTTGAAAAAAAGAAACACCTTGTTTAAGGGGCTCGAACAAAACTAAGTGTCTACAACCAGTATATGCATGATTAGGCTTAGGAAAATTACAAAATTGAGAATACTTGAATTTACCAGGAGAGAATGAATTGGACTTAGTGGCAATATCTGAAGATGGAATTACCAGATCAGATGTTGTTTCCTGTTTCTTAAGAACATCTTCATATTCTGACAGCTTATCAGGAAGCTCTTTAAATGAGATATAAGATTCTCAAGCCCTTATACCAGTGACAAGTTCTTTGAAATTAGTTTCAATGCCATTTAAGGCATGAATGACAATGTCCTCTTCATTGACAAGAGAGTTGATCAAAGCTATTTGATCAATTATGTTGCGAAACTATCGAAGATATTCTGAAACAATTTATTATCCTTTGGAGTAGTCAATTTTTTCTCAGATTCATCATTGTGGACTTGGATCTATTGGCATACATTTGATTAAGTTTATGCCAAACAACATAAGATATTTCAACAAAAGAAAAAAAGGGAATCACACTTTCTGTTGCATATGAAATCATGCCATTGAGAAGTAACTGATCCTGGTGTACCCAGTGATCATATGCAGGGTTTTGAATCATGAATGGAGGAGTAGTACCTTCCTAACGAATATAAGGAGGACAAGGGTTGGAACCATCAATATAGCCAAAAAGATTATAGCCAACATGTAAAGACTTGAACTGATTTCTCTAAGATGGATAATTGAGAAGGGTTAATTTTAAAGGAAGATGAGTTGCTGCATTAATGTTGATTAAAGGAGTTTGTTGATTTGAGAAAAGAAAAGTTGGAGTGGAAGAGATTGTAGAAGCTTTGAGAACCTTTTCAGAGGTTGAAGAGGCCATGGGAAAAAAATGCTACTCGTTAGAGACTCAATACTCTAATACCATATAGAACTTTAACCAAGAGATGTTTGAATGGAAAGGTTGTACTTTGTTGTATTATATTTGTCTATATTTATAGTACAACTATACATGATAAGATAAGTTTAAAAGCTTGAGATAAGTCCTACTTTAATCTAAAGAGACAACTAAAGTAAATAAAAATTTAAGCTAGAGATAAATCTTTCATGCAGCAGTAGATATATCTTCATCTTTTTCAAAAGTTTAAGTTTATCTTTATTTCTAACAGACGACTCAAGTGAAAGTGGCTATATTGATGGGGATTGCCCATTCTTTTGCTACTATTTTTTCTTTGAGTAGTTGTAAGCAACTGTTGCTTACTTGTCTTAGGTTTCTTGTTTCTCTCAAAGAAGTAAAAAAGTAAAATAAAAAGACAAGATATTTCTTGTTAACTTTAAATTGATCATTGTTCTGAAATGACAAAAACTCTAAATGTGTTTTTCAAACTAATTAGCTTTAGATTTTTGCGTTGTTCTCAAACCAAAAATTAACTTTAAAGATTATTTATTTAAAGCTTAAATGCAAGTCTATTTGCTAATTCAAAGAAAATTTATTTCTTGGACTTAATATACTTTTGATTGGTTTTAAGAAAATAAATTTTTTTTTAATTTGTTTTACATGAAAATGCTTTTCGTTGGACTTAATACAATTTTAACATTACTGATTTCAAGAATATAAAATTTTCATGCTTTTATTCTTTAAAAGGAAATATTTTTTTAGCTTTAATATTTTTTTAAGAAATGAAATTTTGGAAAATTTGAAAGTGAAGAAATATTTTCATTACTAAGCTAAAAAGAAAGTCTAAAGATATTCACTTTGCAAATTTTACTTTGGACCTATATATTAAGTGAAATATTTTTCCAAAATTTATTTAATTCTTATCGCAATTTTTTGGCCTTAAATAATTGTCAAGTGAACACTTCTAAACTTGAGAAAGAAAAGAAAAGTGAATCAAATATTTTAAATATTTTTTTCAAGCCACTAGTACATGAGAGCATTCAACATGAGATGTAGGGGATCACTCTATTTTTTATTGGATCAATCTCATATACGATAACAACATTCCTTAAATCCATTTTGTTTCAAGGGATCGATCCCTTGTTTTAGAGGATAGATCCCTTTAAGGGTTTGAGCAAGTAACGGTTAAAATTTTTCAACCACTAATGGCTCTTTTCCATCTCCAACTTTCTGCAACTGCTCTAAAGCCATATCAAGTTATAAAAAGGCACTCCAACACATTTGTAAAGAAAGAGAACAAGCACGATAGAGTCATGTCTTCATTTTCTCAAAAGAGACACCATTTACAAGAGCTATCTATCAAGCATTCAAGAGCATTTAAGTGTCTTAGAGTTTTAATTCTATATTCCTTTGTAATTATTGTATCCAAGCCTTATTTCATATTCATTTGTCTCTCATTGTACTATATTGGAAAATACCCAACCTTTGTGACGTCATTTAGTTTGCAAAAACCTTTCTTTACATACTTGAGATCATGAGATCAAGGGGTAAGGTATCATCTTGAGTGTTTTTGTGAGTTTTGGTAGAAACTGATTTTCAGATTTAGAGGTTGTTAACTTAGCCTTGAAAGGTAGGAATTTAGAGGTTATACGCCTTGAAAGGTAGAGATTGTGAATGTAACAACCGTGGTTACGTACGATCGTGCAAAGTCAAACCTCAAAAATTTTAAGGGCAAACTTGGAAATTGGTAAAAAGTTATAAGTGAAGGAAATAAAAGAAGAAAGGATCAAATTGAACAAATTAAAAAGTTTAGGGGATTAACGGTTATTTATAAAAAGTTGAGGGACCAATGTGCAATTATACCAAAAATTTAAAAATATCTCTTAAGTTTATTTTATCTCTTTAAAACTCTAGGAATTTTCTTCCTCTCCCAAGTAGCAGCCGGCCTCTCCTATCCTCCCTCTCTCTCAAAATTCTCTTCAAACAATTCCACCAAAATCTCATCAACAATCACATTCAAGGTTAGTTTCTTGATTTATTCTTCCTTTCTTTAGATATTCTACATAAATATGTTAAGATCTTAGCTCAATAAACATGTTAAGGTCTGAAAATTCATCTATTAAGTATGAGTTTTTCTCTCCTTTGTTAAGAATTAAAAGGATTTGAAAGTATGAACAAGAAAATGGGAAGAAAAAGCAAAACAGGGGAATTGAGCATGCTTAATGTTCTGATTTTTTGGGTTCGTCACAACTGGATTTATATTTTTTTTATATTTTTCCTAGAAAACGGACTTCAATACGAGAATTTTGGTCTTTGAATCACTCAAAACCAATAAGCGGTTAAAAAGATAAAATTCGGTGAATTGGCTGTTCTGTTTTGACCCCTGTTTTGGCATAGTTTCGGGATTTATCAAATTTGATCAAGATTTTGTTCTAATTGTCTAAGTTAGTTATTTTGTTCATAAATTAGAGTTATTGACTGAGATAAACCAATTGGAATCACTTCAAAATTCCTTACCAAACTCAAGTTATGGTTTTTCTAATCTAGCTTGACAGTAAGGAATTCATTGCTTCAGAGGAATATAGTACTAAATGATGATTATGGATTATGGAAATCTCTAAGGCATGGAGTATTAGAAAGGAAATTTGATAAGGACATTAATTTGGAGTTTAATTATGGAGAAAATGATTATGAAAATGATATTAAAAATTGAGGATAAGTTGTCTCGAGTATGAGAAATTAGTATTGACATTAGGGTAGATTAATGGGACTTAAGTTGCATCCATAATTATATAATGCCTTGAGTATGTATAGATACTAATTATCGTTAATCTCTAGGCCACGTAGATCCAACATCACCTGAAGATCTCGAGGTTTCAGACCAAGGTGTATAGAGAGATCATCTCAAGGACTGTGAGTAGACTATATTTATGGAGTTTCTTTAATTATAATTATAATTTATTTAGCATAATATTTATTTTAAGTATTAAAGACATGCGATTTACAAACATAAGAATTGATTTTGTTATTAATGTGCAAGTATTGCAAGAAATATTATATTGAATAAGTTGGATGATTTACAAAATATGATTATACATAGATTTTGACATACATGGTTTTGGCTCCACGTGACTTAATGTATGAGATTATACCCATGATCGAAATACGGGAGCTGCGTGCTACGCCTTTGTGGAGGGAGCCACCTCCAGAGTCCCAATTCCATGATATTGGATCAGAATACGGGAGCTGCGTGCTACGCCTTTGTGGCAGGAGCTACCTACAAAGTCCTAATTCCATGAAATTAGACTAGGGTATGGGAGCTGCGTGCTACGCCTTTGTGGTGGGAGCCACCTCCAAAGTCCCTATCCCGTTATATTTGCCTTTTGGGGGCACATCATAGCAACACATATGCATTTGGGGCGTCCTATGGTGGTATTGGCCTTTAGGGCCGGCTACTAGTATGCCTACATGGATATTACCTGGTTATTTCGTGGATGTATTCTTATGCATGACAGTAAGTTGGAGCCCAATTATATGAAACCTGATATACTTTACAGATTTTATAAATTTATTTGATATTATAATATTGTTATATATTTGAAAACTTTGCTACATTTCGAATTATACATTATAGTTTTACTATTATTTATTTTGGAAACGTTTATTATGTTTTAAAGGATTATCATCATAGTTTTCCAATGTTTTAAAAGTTGTCTACTCACTGAGATATTCATATATCTCACCTTCTCATATTCTCATTTTCAGGTGACAGTTAGGTGTCTGGATTGCTGCCTTCCTCTACTCTCCACTTCAAATAGTATATTAACGTGGTGGGCATCGTACTTAAATTTTTAAAAGTCTTGATCTTTTGATATCTCTATCTAATAAACCTTTCTGAGATAGGTTTACTTGAAGATGATTTGTATATATTTGAAGCTATGAGACAATAAATCAATATGTATTGACTTGAATATAGATTGATTATGGATAATGTTTGAATATGCATGTATAAATGTGATAAATGGTATTGAGAAATATTGCTTGCTTAGAATATGAACTGAGTGTTAATTGCAGGATGGTTATAGTTAAGATAGAAAGGAAACTCTATCGGATTTTAGGTAGATTATCTGAACATTGTAGACACCTAATTTTGTCCAAACCACTAAAACAGGTATGTTTTCTTCCTAAATTGATGTTTCAGAAGGTAAAACGACTTTTTTTCATCTTACAGGTGGTACTCCGAGACTTAGTTTAAGAAGGCGAGCATAAAAAGTCAAACTCGAAAAAAGTCAACCTCAAAAAAAGTCAACCTCGAAAAAGTCAACCCCAAAACGTCAACTACTGAAAAAGTCAACCCATTTTCAAAATCAACATTTAAAGTTCAATTGAAAAATGGCGAAAGAATTTTGATAATCCGAGGTCTACATCGAAAGATATGGAGTTGGGAAGATGGGTTATGGAAATTCAGTGGAAAGAAAACCCTAATCCGGAGAATTTGGGGAAAAGTGCTTAAACGATTGAATTGGTCGAAATTGAAGGTTCCAAATGAAAGATAAGCACTGAATATGGGTAATGGAGAAGCCACTTGAAAGAAAAACCGAAAGAAAAGTCAATCCGGGAGAAAACTGAAAATTAGGGTTTTTTGTGGATTTTGGTGAAATCGGGAAGAATCACAGAAATGGCCCAACTTGGTAAGACCAAAGCCCCCAATGGATGAGGAATGATTAAAAAAGGGATAGCCCAAGGCTCAGCTTGAAGAAAATCTGAAAATCGTACTTGTTTTGAGCAAAACCGAGTTTCGGAGGTAAATGGGCAAAATTGGAAAATTTGGGAAAAATAGCAAATGGACTCCGAAAATTTTGAAAATTTGCAAATCTAATTCTTAAATCATTTGAAAGAGATTGGAGAAATAAAATCTTGATTCGGAGTTCGTTTGCAAAATGGCCAAATCCCCGGTCTCTTATGTAGTAATTCAAAAGGGAAAAGCTCGAAAAAATAGCAAATGAACTCCAAATCTTCTAAAAATTTGAAAATCTCATTTTTAAATTATTTGAAAGAGATTTGGGACAGAAAATCTTGATTCGGAGTTCGTTTGCAAAATGGCCAAATCCCAGGCCTCTTATGCAATAATTCAAAAAGATAAATCTCGAAAAATAGCAAATGGACTCCAAAAAATCTAAAATTTTGCCAATCTCATTTTTAAATTATTTGGAAGAGATTGGCGAAAGAAAATCTTGATTCGGAGTTTGTTTGCAAAATGGCCAAATCTCGAGCCCTTATGTAGTAATTCAAGCATATAAATCCCGAAAAAAATACCAAATGAGCACCAAAAATTATGAAAACTTCCAGATAACACTTTTAAATTATTTGGAAGATATTGGTGAAGAAAAATCTTGATTTGGAGTTCGTTTAAAAAATGGTAAAATGTAGGGGCATAAAAGGGCATTTTTGGAAGAAAAAATCCGAATAAATAGCAAACGGACTCAAAAAATTTTGAAAATTTCCAGAATTCAATATTTTATTATTTTGAAAGTATTTAAAAGATAAAATTTAAATTCGGAGTCCGTTTCACATTTATTTGCATCTGGGGGGCAAAACGGTCATTTCACCCAAGCAACCGAAAAGGGCTTCTTTTGGCCTTTCAAAAAATCAGACTTGGGCTAGAAAAGAGAATTTCTCACCTGCCAAGGCCCAAAGTAAGGAGGAAGTTTCTGATTTTTCAATCAAGTGGCCAAGAATTAAGAGTTAGTTAGAGATTCTTTTTCATCAAGCCATTGTGACTAAGCCACATAGGCCAAGGGAGTGTCAACATTATTCTTGAACAGCTGTAATTATGGACAGCTGATATGCTAATCTAAGGGTGATAATTTCATGATTTTCACCTTGAATTACTAGCCATTGGATGGAAATTGGTTAGGATCAAAATGACAACATCCTTGCAAGAGAGAGAGGGGTATTCGGCCAGCCTTAAGGGAGGGGGCAGAATTCATTTTCCATAACTTCATTTTTCAGATTTCTCTTGGTTTTGCTTAGTTTTTCTCTCCTTGGTTGAAAGCAAAAAAAAAAAAAAAAAGTTTAGAAAAGAAAGGAAAGTTTGAAGAGATAAAGCTTGAAATATAGCTTCTTGAGGTTGCTCTTGAGCACCAACTCTTGCACTTTCTTGATTTTCTATTCTTGTTTTTTCTATTTTGATTATTATTTGGTGAGATATTTTTTTTTTTTTAAATAAGTGTTTTTTTATATTCCTTTTAAGTTCTTTCTTCATCTTTTTCTTAAACAAAGTTTTCTTACATTTTTTTTTACATTTTCCTCACCATAGCCGAATGGCCTATATTATTTTTAATGTTGTTGTTTTGTTTATTTTATCATTTTATCTATGTTATTTTCTTTAATATTGATGCTTTAAGTGTTCTTCTACTTCATATACTTGAATCATATTTTAATTTGGTTGCTTTGTTTGTTGCCATTTATGATTTAAATATCATGTTCTTGCATTTTTAATTTTCTGTTTTCATAATGTTTAGATTTGTTGATGTTTTATATTTAGTATCTCAAGTGTTTGTGAAAATGCTTGTTTGGTTTTAGTATTTCTATTTTGTATTTGCATGATTTGAGTGTTATATTTTAGTTGAGCATGTTAGTATATCAAGTATTTGTGAAAATGCTTGTTTGGTTTTAGTATTTCTACTTTGTGTTTGCATGTTTTAAGTGTTATATTTTAGTTGAGCATGTTAGTATATCAAGTGTTTGTGAAAATTCTTGTTTGGTTTTAGTATTTCTACTTTGTGTTTGCATGTTTTGAGTGTTATATTTTAGTTGAGCATGTTAGTATATCAAGTGTTTGTGAAAATGCCATGCTTGTTGGAGCTTGAGGCCATTCGGCTACTCCATGTGTTTTACATTGTATGTGCATTTTTGCCATGTTAGTGGATAGGTTTTGCATTTGCATGACATTTGATTGAGTATTTAGTTTAAGTATACCAAGTGTTTCTGAAAATGCCATGCTTGTTAGGAACCATAGGCCATTCGGCTACCATGTTATTTTGCATTGTGTGTTGCATTTTTGCTATGTTAGTTGATAGGTTAGCATTTGCATGATATTTGGTTGAGTTTTTGGTTTAAGCATGCCTTGTGTTTGTGATATTGCCATGCATATTTTAGATGTTAGGTTAGGTTTATTTTGCCATGCATGTCCATGCATTTTAGACCTAGGTTGCATTAAATGCCATGCAAGTTCATTTAGGTCTAGGTCACTATATGGATGCCATGCATTTTTTCATGACATTTAGGTTTAAACACATGCATTTCATGCATCATATTTGCTTTAATTTTTCATGCATTTCATGTTCATGCCACTTGAATAATGACTTAGGCCAATTAATGGTTCAAAGTCATGCACTCTTGAGCACACTTGTGGAAAATTAAGTTTTGTCAAATTGATTATTCTACCTTTGTGATTTTTTTACTTAGCCAATTTTCATCTAACTTTTAAAAAGTCTTAGCTACTGTTTGTGAGTCATTTTGTGAGTTTTAAATATTTTTACTTTGATTTTTAAATGATTTTATCAAAGGCAAAAATATATTTTGGCAAAACAGTTTTTTTTCACCCAGCACTTGTATTTTCCCGATTTTTCTGGGCATTCATCTTTAATCAGAAAATTAAGCTGATTTTTTCCTGTGTATTTTTATATGTCCTAAGTCTCCAGTAATTTTTTTTATATTTTCTTGATATTTTAAAAATAGGATAAAAAATCGTGGCTTAAAACTGGCCAGTGGAGTCAGAATTGAATTTAAAGAAAAATCATTTTTCTGTTTTGGTTAAGTTACTTAGAGGGGGTTGATTAGGAAGTCTAGCTTCTGACTTAGTGTAGTTTCTAAGCCTTTTTAAACTCTAAAACTGATTTTTTAAGTCTTGGGTTAAGGGTGGTTAAGTCCGGATTTTTTAAACTTAGGAAATTAGAGCCATTTGAAAAAAGGTTTAGCCCAGTTTTTTTTTTCTTAATCTAAGCTTTTTCAAAATTGTTTTCAAACAATCACAAAGTATTTTGGTTTTAGAATATTTAATTTGATATATTTTCCTAAGGTAGCCGGATATCTTTTTAGATATACGGATTTCCTTAATTAAAGGAAAAAATAAATTTTCATGCATTACATTTTCCTTACTCATGCATTTTATATAATATGTGATTTTTGCTATGATAATTTCTATGATATTGTTATGATTTTGAGTTATGTTATATTGTTTATTATATGATTTGGAATATTTCACGATATCCTATGCTTTTTATTTAATTATTTTTTTTGTTATATTATTTAGCATATACTATGTTCATGCATTATTATTTGCATTTTTATTTCCATGCATATTATATGATAGCATTATTTTATATTCCATGTCCTTTTAATTATTAATTCCTATAGAATATATTATGTTACTTAGGCCATTTCATTTCATTTCATGTAGAATATATTATATTACCTATGTCATTTCATTTAGGATATATTATGTCATTTAGGATACTTTATTTCATTTAGAATATATCATATGACTTAGGATATTACATTTCATTTAGAATATATCATATGACTTAGGATATTACATTTCATATAGCATATATTATGTTACCTAGGTCATTTCATTTCATTTAGAATATGTCATATAACTTAGGATATTTCATTTCATTTAGAATATGCTAGGGCATTCAAATTATGTCATATCATTTGGGTTGCATTATATTATTTAGATTTTGCTATGTCATTTTATTTATGTCATGTATATACATATTCATTTCTTTTAAATGTTTTCAAAAAAAAAAAAAGATAATGATTTTCAATAAAATAAAGATATTCCCGAGTTAAAATAATTCATGAGTTCTCTGTCGGGTTTGCTGGGGAGGATATCATCAATTATTATTAATAATGGAATATCTTCTTTAAAAAGAGAATGATTTAGAAAGTAATCCAAAATTAATAAAAATTTCTATATTTTGCCACGTTTGTTGGGGAATATAGGAAAATTTTGAATATATAAATTCCGGATCATTTTCAATTAAAAATGGAATTATTTTCTTTAAATTGGGAATCAACTTGAAATACTAAATTTAAAACCAACTTTACACCGAGATTTTAGATAACACAAGATTAATAAGGTACCGTTTTATACGGGCGTTTTGGGGTGCTAATCCTTCCCTATACGTAATCGAGTCCCGAATCCGTTTCTTTGATGTCTCTGGTTTAAAACGCAGACTTGAAATTGGTTTTTAAAATGTTTTAATTAATTTTTAAAATATTTTATAAAACCGGTTTTAATCGGTGGCCGATCACACCTAGCTAAAAAAGATTGGTGGCGGCTCCATGTCTTTTTCAAGGTCATTTTCAAAACCTTCATTTTTCTAGAGTAATTAAGTCAACTTTTCCTCGGTTTTTTTTTTTAATGTCACGCTTAAAGAATAATAAAGTTTTGCGATGAGACTCGTTATTTTTTAGGTTGCGACAGCTTGGCAACTCCACTGGGACAATTAGAGAGCCAGGCCTAACATTAGTCGTGTGTTATCAAAGTCTCGGTTTTGTTGGTTTAATTAGTATTTAATTTTTAATTCCCATATTTTAAAAAATATAATGATAATTTCAAAAAAATAATAAAATGTTTTTAAATATGTCCATATTCATGTGCATACGTATTATAATTGTTCTCTGGTTATTTTGGTGCATATATTCATTTATTGATTAATTGATGATTTATGTTGTTTAATCTTGTTGGGGCATTTAGAATAAGAGATATAGAATAGGTGGTGAAAGGTTTGTTATTTCTCCTCACACACTACACTACACGTGCATTTGCATATCATGAATCCTATACTCGGGTTTCGTCCTTTTAAGTGGGAGCAAAGTAACTAAGCCTTCGTGATTAACAATCCGCATAGGCTAGTGAAACACTTCTGGAGTACTAAATTACCTAAGCCTTCGTGATTAACAATCCGCATGGGCTAGGGAAATAGACTCTAACGAATTGAACCCGCTTTTATTGGGGTGCCTTACTAGCCTTCACCGGCGACAGTGAGGAACAATTCGGGGCTTTTAGAATTCATTCACCTTCATAGAGTAAACCTAAGCGAAGCCATGCCGGATTTCCAATTAGATATCCTGAAGTTAAGAACACATGGAGGAATATTTCCAATCCTTTTACCTTCTATTCTACTTTCCGAATAAGTTTATTTTTTTGGACAATGATGAACGTACATCACAATGCCCATAATAAAATTTCATCCCCGGGGTGTTATAATTTTGTTGGCATCCTCTGGGATAATTATTGCTTTGAATTATATGTTTTCTGTATTATTCATATTTATTCCCGTTACTAATTCATTTTCTTTTTGTTGTTGTTTTTTTGTTTCTTTTTTGCATTCTTTCCATCATTTTTGCACATTTGAAGGTTATTGGTCTTGCGATATTATTCAACCAAAAGGGCTTTCATGAAGGGTCAGAGTGTCTCAGTGGTCGAGAAAAATTTAGAGGTTAGGAAGCAGTCCGATAAAGGTCAGTAGGATAATGGGGATTGTTTGAAGATGGGATATGTGTCAGCATTGCCTGCCGAGGTTGATCTTATTATCAAGCAAAATAATCTCCGGGAATTGATTGATATATGGAATCAGTGGAACATATCGAAAAAAGAAACCTTCACTCAGACATATGGGGACATAGCACTGTTAGCTCAGGTTAAGGTCAGTGGCGAGGTGATCCCGGCTGTGGTACAATTTTGGAATTTTGCTTATCGGGGTCTTACTTTCAACCGAGAGGATATGACTCCAACCATAGAGGAGTATTCGACCTTGCTGCATATTGAAAAGGTTATTCGCGATCGTATTTATTTGAAGGATACAAAGACGTCGGGTTTCAAGAAAAAGGTGTCTAAGATTTTGGGAGTGGAAAGAAATTGGGTAGAAAGCCATGTTGTCTGAAAAGGGGTAAGCTACTGTATATCATGGGACATTTTACAGGCTTTAATCCATAGCCATTCAAGCAAGGAGATAGTTAGGAATATGTTTGCTTTGGCTATCTATGATTTAGTTATCTTCCCGAAAGTATTAGGGTTTGTAGATGTGGCGATATTTGATGTTTTCGAGAGGCTTAAGCAAAGGATAAACCCAGCCCCGGCAATCATAGCAGAAATAATCCGATCCCTGAATTTCTGTAGACGGGAAGGCAAAGGTCGTTTTCTAGGTTGTATACAGCTCCTCTATATATGGGTTCAGAGGCATTTCTGTAAACAGGAGAATTTCCCTCTTCATTCAAACTGGAAATATTTTGCACCAATTAGTGAATTTCTTAAGAGGGATTGGCTTGAGAATAGGACTGAGGAGCAATGGATCAACATATTCCGGAATATCAGGGCTGAGATGATAGTTTGGAGAGCTCCATGGATAGCTCCTATGCCGACATTGTATAAATGCGAAGATAAAGCTTCTGTTATATTATTGGGAGTATGGTGAGGAGTGAACTATGCACCACTGCTAGTATTGAAGCAATCAGAATCTTGTCAGTTTACTCCAATGACCCATGACCTTAGTAATTTGGAATTTGCTTACGGAGAAGATGGATATTTGGGAAAGATCCGTGAGATTGTGGTGGCATGGAAGGAAACTCATCGGGTGGAGGTAGCTAGATATGCTGATTTCGTCACACCTGATTACCTGACATGAAGGGAATCAAGGGTTAATGAAAGGTTGTTGACACCAGATGGGGAAGAAGTTCGACATTTGAGTTCGAGTCCCAAGGAAGCGCCATCAGAGTTAGAAATCGCAAGGGCAAAATTTGAAAAAGAAAAGGCCCAGATGAACAAGGAGATTGCCCGACTGCAAGAAGAGCTTGAGGATATGAAAGATAGGGAGGTAGCTCGAGAAAAAGAAAAGAAAAAGATCAAGAGAGAGCGGGACACTGTTTAAAGTGATCTTCAGGATTTACACTTGGAGAATAAGAGGTACCATTTCGAGCTCAAATTCGAGGGGACTCTCAAGACTTCTGAGGAATAAGAATAAGAAGTCAGAAACCTCAAGAAGGAGAAGAACTATTGGGCAAAAAAGGAAAAACACGAGGAAGCCCGAGCAAATCAACTTGAGAAACAAGCTAGGGAAAGCTTACACAGCGATGCTTCTGCTGACACGTGAAAGGGTCGTGAACAAGAAGGGATCAGATGGAAGAGCAAGGTAGTTAAAAGAGGGCTGTGAAGAAGGTCCAGGATCCGAGGGAGTTATTATAGGACCAATATTTTGTAATAGTTTTTTAGGAGAGACAGATTATCATATTGTTTTAAGCAGGGATCTTTTTTTGATGTATTTAGTTCCCGAAAATCAATGAAAGACCGTATGGTTGGAGTTATCCCGGAGCCAATACTTTTAAATGCATTCATCATTCATTTGTTCTTTCTTTTATATATTTTTTCATTCATTTATATTCATAATCATTCATTCATTTATTCTTTATAAATTGTTCATACACTTAGTCATTTATTTATTTGTCCATTCATTTATTCATTATAATGAGTCATTTAGGTTCATACACTTAATTATTTACTTAGTAGTTCTTTCATTAACACTAGTTCATTCATTCATTCATTTATTCATTCATTCATTCATTTTTTATAAAAGAAAATAAGAATTGTGTCAATAATTTCTAATCCATGGTTTTTAAAACTAAAGGTACAATTGGTCGCACTTAGAAAGAACCAGACTTCCAACACCCTTACAATACTCGATCTAGAACAAAATCCATGGAAAACGATCAGCTTGCCAGAATTGAAAGAATGGAAAGAATCCAGAAAGAACTGCAGGAACAATTAACTAAGTCTCAAGAGGAAACCCGGGAACAGATGACAAAACTCATGGAGATGATGAGCACTATGATGAAGCAGAAGTGGCCCGGAGAAAATTCAGCTACTGGAATGGGGGCAGTGAATCAGGAAGATCGACCAGAATTGGTACAGAGAAATGGCCAGACATCCCAACCTGTGGGAAATGAACTCCCAACTGGGGCAGCATCCTACATCTATATCCAACCAACAGCCAAAGCACAAAACTTTGGTCCAAAAAGGGGTAATATCGGAGTGGATCCAATTGAGGTTGAGGTTCCAGACTTCGAAGAAATAGCAGAAAAGGAAAAAGGCAAAATGACTGAATTGAAGAGGGTCAAAACTGCTGAATCTCAGGTGCTGGAAGAAAGGCTAAGGGCAGTTGAAGAAGCAGAGTTATTTGGCAGTCTGGATGCCAAAAAGATGAGCTTGGTACATGATCTAGTAATTCCCCCAAAGTTCAAAGTACCAGACTTTGAAAAATATAATAAGACCACCAACCCATCAGCTCATCTGACCATGTACTATAGAAGGATGACGGGGCATGGTGATAATGAGAAATTGCTTATTCATTACTTCCAAGATAGCTTAACAGGGTCAGCCACCCGATGGTACAATCAACTGAGTCGAACCAAGATTCGTTCATGGACGGATTTGGCCAGGGCTTTCATGGAATATTATAAGCATGTTTCCGACATGGTACCGAATAGGCTGTTATTACAGAATATGGAAAAGAGGTCCAAAGAGAGATTCAAAGAGTATTCGCAGAGGTGGAGGGATCTGGCCACACAAGTGCAACCCCCTTTAACCAACAAAGAAACCACGGTGCTTTTCATCAACACCTTGAAAGCACCTTATTATGTCAAATTGGTGGGAAGCGCTACCAAGGATTTTGCAGACATGGTAATATCTGGAGAAATGATTGAGTTAGCTGTTAAGAATGTGAAGATGGAAGGGGGTGGGACTGCTACCCCAAAGAGAGTTTTTCCCACAAAGAAGAAGGAAGAAACACATGCAGTAAGCTTCAGTCAATACCCCTATACACCTCCTACACCATACACACCACCAAGGCCCTATACTACTACCACACCTTATGCACCTCCGACACCTTACACACCATATCCGGGGTATAATCCTTATTACCCCAATGTCAACCACCTTACCCAAAATCCATTTCTCTACACCAATATACCACAACAGCCATTTCCAACTGGCATATCCCCTCAAATAACCCTTCCTAGAAATACTGTCCAAAACACACAAGGGCCTGCGCGCAATGATCAACGTTCACCAAGGAATGATCAAAAACCCCAATTTGATCTGATTCCTACCACATACGGTGAGCTATATCCAAAACTATTAGAGGGTCAACTTGTTGCACCCATGTACCTCAAACCGTTGACACCTCCATATCCAAGATGGTAAAATGTAAACACTAACTGCGCATAACACGCGGGAATCCAAGGAAATTCGATTGAAGATTGCCTAGCCTTCAAAAAGAAAGTCCAAAGCCTAATCAATGCTGGGGTTGTGAAGTTTGGATAAAAAAAATGGGCCGAACGTAGCTGGAAACCCATTGCCTGATCATGCTAGGAATCAGGTAAATGCAACATTGACTGGAGAAGGCAGAAGATTAAAAAGAGATATTGGGGAAGTTAAGACTCTGATGATGACAGTATGGGTTGAAATGGTCAAGGCAGGATTGGTGGAAGATACAGATAGTCTGAAAATGGTTGCAAAAATGATGCATAATTGGTGCCCATTCCATAACTGTGGAGGCCATGACATACAGGATTGCGGGGAGTTTTGGGTTAAAGTCCAAAGGATGATAGATAATGGGGAAGCCCAATTCTATGAGGAGATAGAGGGGGAAATAGAAGTCATTGAAAATGCAGGTGGCTATGGGATAAGAAGACCTCTGATCATCTACTAAGATGAACCGGAGGAGAAAATTATGCCAGTCATTGAAGAAAATGCGCCCAAATTAATCATTGATCTACCTGTTTCCTTTTCATACAAGGAAAACAAGGTTGCACCATGGAAATACGACTGTAGCATGGTTATGCCTGGGTCTTCAAGCCAGCAAGATATCACAAGTGTGGGGCATTTAACCCAAAGCAGGAGGTGTTATGCTCCGGAGGCTGCTGAACAAGGGTTAGCAGGGAAAGACAGAGGAACAGATAAAGGGAAGAAGGTCGTCGAGCCAATCCATATTGAGATCGATTTACCAAAAGAAACAGAGAGGGGATCAACCCCGTTTAACAGAATGAAAGAACTAGTATGTGAGAAGGAAGCTTGTGAGTTCTTAAAATTCATAAAGCATAGTGAGTATAGCCTGGTCGAACAACTACAGCGTCAACCAGCTATATTCTCAATCTTATCCTTGCTTTTGAATTCAGAGCCATACAGAAATGCCCTGTTAAGAGTATTAAATCAGGCATACGTGGCTAATAATATATCAGTAGAAAAATTGGACAGGCTTGTGGGAAACATCACAGCAGATGACTACATATTTTTCAGCTATGAGGAGATACCACCCAATGGTATTGGATCAACGAAAGCTCTCCATATAAATACCACTTGTAAGTGGCACATATTACCAAGGGTCCTTTTGGATAATGGTTCTTCACTAAATGTGATGCCTTTAGCAACCCTATCCAAACTGCCAATGGATATATCTTATATGATACCAAGTTGCACAGTGGTCAGGGCTTTTGATGGAACAAGGAGAGAGGTTATGGGAACCATTGAAGTTCCTCTGGAGATAGGCCTGTGCATTTATACAGTGAACTTCCAGGTCATGGATATTAATCCATCTTATAATTGCTTATTGGGAAGGCCGTGGATACATTCAGCTGGGGCTGTACCCTCATCTCTTCACCAAAAACTGAAATTTGTGATGGAGGGCCGGTTGATCACAGTATCAGGAGAGGAAGACATAATAGCCTCCGCATCTACTGAATCTCCTTATGTTGAACCCAATGAAGAGGCCGTAGAGTGTTCTTTCAGGTCTTTGGAATTCGTAAATACAATTTTCGTTGCTGAAGGACAAAAAATTCTGAAACCAAGATTGTCCAAGAACACAAGGCTGAGGGTAAAAACTACCGTGGGAAAAGGCTGCAGGGCTGGAAAAGGTCTCGAGCAATGGAAGTAAAAGGAAAGAAGGACTGGTTTGGCCTAGGGTATCTTCCGAAGGCCCATGAGAAAATGAAACAAGTTGAAAAGAACCGACAAAGGAGGATGGCCCGTCTTACGGGTATGGATATTGAATGGGAGCCTATGACTTTCCCACCTATCTTTCACAGCTTTCGCTCAGCCGGTTCTCTATTCAGAGAAAAAAATTCTGATGATGTGCTCGAAATGATAGAACAAGCCTTCGAGAGATTTCAGGTGAATAGGGATGAGCAAATGTATGATGTGGAGATTTGCACGACTGAGGAAGAAAGAATTGAAAGACAGAATGCTAACTGGTTGGTGCGACCTTGTCCACCAGGATATATACTAACCAACTGGAGTGCGACTAAGTTGCCCATAGTTTTTAAGTCTATTCCAAAGTAATACTTTTAAAAAAGCAATCTTAATTATCTTTACCCAAAGATATTAAGAGTTTTTTCTGTAATGGGCTTTTTAAAGATTTTCATTCAATAAATAACAAGCACAATGCATTTTATCCATATTTGATGTGTCTATATTCTTTCATTTTTGATATTTATTTTGTTTTAATTATATATTTTCCTATATTCTTTCTTCTCCACCTATTTACAGGTGTGTGGATGCAGAATATGAGGACATTCCTGTCAATAATTCTGGAATTGATTTTGAAAGACCCATTTGCAAGGGGGATTTTGAGGCTAACGAAGATACTGAGGATTATGGTCTACCTCCGGATCTATTAAGGAAAATAGAACAAGAGGAGAAGCAAGTACTGCCTCATAAGGAATTATTGGAAACGATAAATCTGGGAAATGGTGAAGAGATAAAAGAAGTCAAAATTGGAACTTCATTGTCACCATCAATAAAAGGTAAATTGATAGCTTTGCTCCAGGAGTATGTGGATGTATTTGCATGGTCTTACCAAGACATGCCAGGGTTGGATCCGGATATTGTGGTTCATAAGCTCCCTTTAAGGCTAAAATGCAAGCCAATTCAGCAAAAGTTGAGAAGAATGAGGCCAGACATGCTGTTAAAGATAAAAGAAGAGGTGAAGAAGCAATTTGATGCTGGATTCTTGGAGGTGGCAAAATATCCAGAATGGGTGGCAAATATTGTTCCAGTACCAAAGAAGGATGGCAAGGTGCAGATGTGCGTTGATTATCGAGATTTGAACAAGGCCATTCCCTTTGCCCCACATTGATACTCTGGTGGATAATACGACGAAGAGTTCTTTATTTTCTTTCATGGACGGATTCTCAGGATACAATCAAATCAAGATGGCATCGGAAGACATGGAGAAAACCACATTTGTTACAATGTGGGGAACCTTCTGCTACAAAGTAATGCCATTTGGGTTGAAGAATGCTGGGGCAACATGTCAAAGAGCCATGGTGACCTTGTTTCATGATATGATGCATAAAGGAATTGAGGTCTATGTTGATGATATGATCGCTAAGTCACAAGGAGAAAATGAGCGTATTGATAATCTTAAGAAGCTCTTTGAACGACTAAGGAAGTTTAGACTCAAGCTAAATCCGGCAAAATGCACTTTTGGAGTCACCTCGGGGAAATTTTTGGGTTTTGTCGTCAGCAAAAGAGGAATTGAGATTGACCCGGATAAAGTGAAGGCTATTCAGAATCTGCCACCATCTCGCACTCAAAAGGAACTTAGAGGCTTTCTAGGGGGATTGAATTACATTGCTCGATTTATTTCACAGTTAACCGATAAATGTGATCCAATATTTAAGCTACTTTGAAAACGTGATCCAGGAGAATGGGATGAGGGTTGTCAGATTGCATTTGAAAAGGTTAAGCATTTTTTATCCAACCAACCAGTATTAATGCCACCTATTCCGGATAAACCAATGATACTGTATTTATCAGTATTTGAAAGATCAATGGGTTTTGTTTTGGGGCAGCTTGATGAAACTGGAAAGAAAGAACAGGCAGTTTACTACCTCAGCAAGAAGTTCATAGATTATGAGTTGAAATATTCATCGGTAGAGAAGTTGTGTTGCGCCTTAGCTTGGACTACTCGAAGACTCAGACAGTATATGTTGTGCCACACAACGTGGTTGATGGCCAAGCTTGATCTAGTGAAGTACATGTTGGAAGCACCTTCTTTATCAGGAAGGACGACAAGATGGCAGGTTTTATTGTCAGAGTACGACATTGTATATGTAAGTCAAAAAGCTATCAAAGGCAGTGCAGTGGCTGAATTTTTAGCAAGTTGGGCAGTGGAAGATTATGAGCAGTTGAACTTTGACTTCCCAGATGAGATTCCCTTGAAGATGAGATTCCCTTGAAGAGGAAAGTATGGAAAATGTACTTTGATGGCGCATCTAATGCCATGGGGCATGGAATCGGTGCAGTGCTTATATCCTCGGAAGAAGATTATTATCCTTTCACTACCAGATTGGATTTTGATTGTACAAACAATACTGCCAAGTATGAAGCATGTACTATGGGCCTTCGCACTGTAGTGGATAGAAAGATCAAAGTATTGGAAGTTTTCGGAGACTCAGCCTTAGTGATTTACCAGCTACGAGGAGAATGGGAAACCTGAGATACAAAGCTAATCCGATACCGAGAACTCATACTGAGTTAATTGGAGGAGTTCGAACAATTGAATTTCAATTACTTTCCTCGAGAAGAAAACCGAATGGCAGATGCTCTGGCTACTTTGTCATCAATGTTTAAAGTGAATGAAGGGGCGGAAATTGTGCCGATCAAGATGAGCATATATGAGTCTCCTGTTCACTGTCTGAGTATTGAAGAAGAAGCAGATGGTCTCCCTTGGTATAACGACATCTTGCAGTACATCAAGGGTCAACAGTATCCAGAACAAGCAACAGAGAATGACAAGAGGACTCTGAGAAGGCTAGCAATGGGTTTCTTTCTATACAGTGAGATTCTCTACAAGAAAGGGAAAGATCAAGTCCTATTGAGATGTGTCGGGTCTGCCGAAGCTTGAAGAATCATAGAAGAGGTCCATGAAAGGATATGTGGCACTCATGCTAATGGTCACACGCTTGCTAAACAGATTATGAGGGCAGGTTACTATTGGTTGACAATGGAAGGAGATTGCATTAGTTATTCCCGGAAGTGCCATAAATGTCAGATTTATGCAGATAAGATTCATGTGTCGGCATCGCCATTACATGTCATGACTGCACCTTGGCCTTTTTCAATTTAGGGAATGGATATGATCAGGCCTATTACCCCGAAAGCTTCAAATGGACATCGTTTCATCTTAGTGGCCATAGATTATTTCACAAAGTGGGTAGAAGCTGCTTCCTATGCGAATGTAACAAAGTCGGTAGTGTGCAGATTCGTTGAGAAAGAAATCATATGCCGTTACGGGTTGCCAGCAAGAATTATTTCGGATAATGCTCTCAATTTGAAAAATAAGATGATAAGAGAAGTGTGTACTCAATTCAAGATCACACATCATAATTCGGCATCTTATCGTCTAAAGATGAATGGCGCAGTAGAAGTAGCTAACAAGAATATCAAGAAGATTGTCGAGAAGATGACCAATGTGTATAAAGATTGGCATGAGATCTTGCCTTTTGCTCTTCATGCATATCGTACTTCGGTCCGCACATCTACAGGGGCAACACCGTTTTCTTTGCTATACGGGATGGAAGCAGTGCTAGCTATTGAAGTTGAGATCCCTTCACTTTGGGTTTTGATGGAAGTTGGCCTAGAGGAAGCAGAATGGGTTAGAGCTCGTTATGAATAGTTGAATCTCATCGAGGAGAAAAATTGAAAGCAATTTGTCACGGGAAGTTGTATCATAAAAGGATGATTCGAGCCCACAACAAGAAGGTTTGTCCTAGACAATTCCGAGAGGGGGAGTTGGTATTAAGGAAAATTCTCCCTATAGTGAAGGACCCGAGAGGAAAACGGGCTCCGAATTGGGAAGGACCCTATGTGGTAAAAAGAGCATTTTCTGGAGGAGCATTGATTTTAACTAGAATGGACGGGGAAGATTTCAGAAATCCTGTAAATGCTGATGAACTGAAGAAGTATTATGCTTGAAAAAATATATATATGTTTGATGCTGTGCACATGGAAATTCGAATGATTCCAAGTGTAAAAATAGAAATTCTATATATCTATTTCCCCTGAGAATTGCTTTTCAAAGAGAATAGTCATGCTTGAGTTGATGAATGCCCATCTTTCGTATTCTTTTCACTAAGAACAAATTATCCTTAGTCACGCTTTTGAGCCTTAGGAATTATTTCTTTCTTTAAACCTTGATCAAGGATCACCCTCTACACTGGAGGGCAAATGCGAGGAAAGATAATCAAAAATCATGGCAAAAAAGAAAGCCATCGAGAAATATGGCAAATAAAAACCAATAAAGCAAAAAAAAAAAAAAGAAAAGAAAGTCCAAAAAGGGACAAATGTTTCAAGAACGAATTCTCCTCAGGAAATGATCCTTGATCCAATTACCCTTAAACACATTTTGAGCCTATTTATCCTTTCTTTCTAAACCTAAACCTTGGCCTACATTACATGTTTTAAAAGCCCATTTTGATCAAGCATGGATATTTAATTTGAAAGGTTATTCTCAGAATTCATCCCATCTTTTGAATTGATATTTTTACCTTGGAAGCATTTAGAATTCTCAGATGCATGGTAGAATAAAAAAAATGGAAATGAAAAAAGAATGTAAAAGGAGAGGTTTAAGCCGAATACCCGCAAAGGGAGACCTAATATCGAATGGAGGACACTTGAGTTGAAAACCCACAAAGGGCGGCTCAAGTACTGATCAAAGTTTGAATAATTGCTCTGTGTAAAGGGCGAGAAAGTATCTGACAATCAGAGGAAAGGGGAACAACTCATTCTGATGTAACTACAGAAGCTAAAAGGTTACCCAAGTGAATTGCTCGTTCAAGAGAAATTTCAGATGGTTTGAAAAATGAGGGGTCCAAGATACTCCACATCCGTGGCATCTACAGCCTATAACCTTACATTTGTTTCTTATATCCTTAATATTTATTATGTCAAAAACATTTCTTGCAATAAATTCTTGTTATCCTTTTCATGACAATTTTTGCTTGATTCATATTCTCTTTCATATACTTTCGAGATGCATTATGGTTGTTATTAAATTGAATGATGATTAGTAATAAAAATCTTTAAATAAAGGGATTTGTAAGTATTACTAACGAATAGATTTAAATCTTGGGAAAGGTTTGGAAAGTTCACCAAGAAAAGAAAACAGTGAACGTGGTGGGAACTCCATCACGAAGTCAAAAAAATCTATGAACTTTAGCGAAAGACAGAAATTGAGACTGTTTGACAAGATATCTTGAGTGAAGAATTCCTTAAGTGGGGCATCAATGAACAATTGAAGACTCTGTCCTGAAGTCAGATAATTTGTGAACTTCAAAGAAACCATGGATTAGAAATCATGGCACAATCATTTGATTGCATTTATTTTTAGGAAACATACAAGCATTTGCAAAGCATGACATTCTCATCATTGCATTTAGCTAACAGTGCAGAAATCAGGAAAACTTAGACTTCCCCAAAGATAACTCGTTTTGCTTCTCAAAATATTCAGACTCCGAGACCACCATCGAGGTATTTCCTTGTTTTAAATCAAATTCATTTTGTTTATCAGACGAGTCGAGCCTTGAGACCATTGTCAAGGTATTTTCAAATCCCAATTTTAAAGTCCTTCGGGCAACCGTTTTAAAGACCTTCGGGCACCAGTTTTAAAGACCTTCGGGCACCAGTCTTAAAGACCTTCGGGCATCAGTTTTAAAGACCTTCGGGCATCCGTTTTAAAGACCTCCGGGCCCCAGCTTTAAAGACCTTCGGGTACCAGTTTTAAAGACCTTCGGGCACCAATTTTAAAGACTTCCGGGCACCAGTTTTATAGACCTTCGGGCGCCAATTTCAAAAGACCTTCGGGCAGCAATTTTAAAGACCTTCGGGCATCAGTTTTAAAGACCCTCAGGCACCATTTTAAAGACCTTCGGGCACTAGTTTTTTTAAGACCTTCGGGCACTATTCTTAAGACCTTCGAGCATAAATTTTCTTTTGAAAATCAAATCCGTTTCCTTAAGACGGGTCGAGCCTTGATTAGTTAGGGAATTAAATTTAAGGACAAATCTTCAATTTACAGCTTTTTCAAAAAAAAAAAAAACAAAAACAAAAAAAAGAATGAATGAAAAAATGATAGAAGAATGAAAAAGAAACCCCTTTCCCTTTCCCTCACATGTGATTTCACTATTTCCCTCACATGTGATTTCACTAACTATACAAAATTAGTGTTTGTTTATCTTTGCCTGATTCCTGATTCTCAGCATTAGCCAAAGAGGGGAAGCTGTAGACACCTAATTTTTTCCGGACCACTAAAACATGTATGTTTTCTTCCTAAATTGATGTTTCAGAAGGTAAAACGACTTTTTTCATCTTATAGGTGGTACTCCGAGACTTAGTTTAAGAGGGCGAGCATAAAAAGTCAAACTCAAAAAAAGTCAACCCTAGAAAGTCAACTACTGGAAAAGTCAACCCACTTTCAAAATCAAGATTTGAACTTCAATTGAAAAATGGAGAAATAAATTTGATAATCCGAGGTCTACATTGAATGATATGGAGTTCGAAAGATGGGTTATGGAAATTCAGTAGAAAAGAAACCCTAATCCGAGAAATTTGGAGAAAAATGCTTAAACGATCGAATTGGTCGAAATTGAAGGTTCCAAATGAAATATAAGCACTGACTACGGGTAATGGAGAAGCCACTTGAAAGAAAAATCGAAAGAAAAGTCAATCCGGGAGAAAACCAAGAATTAGGGTTTTTGGTGGATTTTGGTGAAATCGGGAAGAATCACAGAAATGGCCCAACTTGGTAAGACCAAAGCCTCCAATGGATGAGGAATGATTAAAAAGGGTTAGCCCAAGGCTCAGCTTGAAGAAAATCTGAAAATCGAACTTGTTTTGAGCAAAACCGAGTTTTAGAGGCAAAGAGGCAAAATTGGAAATTTTGGGAATAATAGAAAATGGACTCCAAAAATTCTGAAAATTTGCAAATCTCATTTTTAAATCATTTGAAAGAGATTAGCAAAAGAAAATCTTGATTCGGAGTTCGTTTGCAAAATGGCCAAATCCCGGGTCTCTTATATAGTAATTCAAGAGGGAAAATCCCAAAAAATTAGCAAATGAACTCCAAATCTTCTAAAAATTTGCAAATCTCATTTTTAAATTATTTGAAAGAGATTGGAAAAAGAAAATGTTGATTCAGAGTTCGTTTGCAAAATGGCCAAATCCCGGGCCTCCTATGCAATAATTCAAAAAGATAAATCCCAGAAAAATAGCAAATGGACTCCAAAAATTCTGAAATTTTGCAAATCTCATTTTTAAATTATTTGGAAGAGATTGGCAAAATAAAATCTTGATTCGGAGTTCGTTTGCAAAATGGTCAAATCTCGAGCCCTTATGTAGTAATTCAAGCAGATAAATCCCGAAAAAATACCAAATGAGCTCCAAAAATTATGAAAACTTCCAGATCACACTTTTAAATTATTTGGAAGATATTGGTGAAGAAAAATCTTGATTTGGAGTTCGTTTAAAAAATGGTAAAATATAGGGGTATAAAGGGGCATTTTTGGAAGAAAAAATCTGAAAATTTTGAAAACTTCCAGAATTCAATATTTTATTATTTTGAAAGTATTTAAAAAATAAAATTTAAATTTGGAGTCCGTTTGACATTTATTTGCATCCGGGGGGCAAAACGATCATTTCACCCAAGCAACCGAAAAGGGCTTCTTTTGGCCTTTAAAAAAATCAGACTTCGGCTGGAAAAGAGAAGTGCTGGCCTGCCAAGGCCCAAAGGAAGGAGGAAGTTTCTGATTTTTCAATCAAGTGGCCAAGAATTAAGAGTTAGTTAGAGATTCTTTTTCATCAAGCCATTGTGATTAAGCCACATAGGCCAAAGGAGAGTGTCAATATTATTCTTGAACAGTTGTAATTATGGACAGCTGATATGCTAATCTAAGGGTGAAAATTTCATGATTTTTCACCTTGAATTACTAGCCATTGGATGGAAATTGGTTAGGATCAAAATGACAACATACTTGCGTGAGAGAGAGGGGTATTCGGCCAGCCTTAAGGGAGGGAGCATAATTCATTTTCCTTCACTTCATTTTTTCAGATTTCTCTTGGTTTTGCTTAGTTTTTCTCTCCTTGGTTGGAAGCAAAAAGAAAAAGTTTAGAAAAAAAAAGGAAAGTTTGAAGAGATAAAGCTTGAAATATAGCTTCTTGAGGTTGCTCTTGAGCACCAACTCTTGCACTATCTTGATTTTCCATTCTTGTTTTTGCTATTTTGATTATTATTTGGTGATTTTTCTTTTTAAATAAGTGTTTTTTTATATTCCTTTTAAGTTCTTTCTTCATCTTTTTCTTAAACAAAGTTTTCTTACATTTTTTTTACATTTTCCTCACCATGGCCGAATGGCCTATATTATTTTTAATGTTGCTGTTTTGTTTATTTTATCAGGTTATCTATGTTATTTTCTTTAATCTTGATGCTTTAAGTGTTCTTCTACTTCATATATTTGAATCATGTTTTAATTTGGTTGCTTTGTTTGTTGTCATTTATGATTTAAATATCGTGTTCTTGCATTTTTAATTTTCCGTTTTCTTAATGTGTAGATTTGTTGATGTTTTATATTTAGTAACTCAAGTGTTTGTGAAAATGCTTGTTTGGTTTTAGTATTTCTATTTTGTATTTGCATGATTTGAGTGTTATATTTTAGTTGAGCATGTTAGTATATCAAGTGTTTGTGAAAATGCTTGTTTGGTTTTAGTATTTCTACTTTGTGTTTGCATGTTTTGAGTATTATATTTTAGTTGAGCATGTTAGTATATCAAGTGTTTGTGAAAATGCTTGTTTGGTTTTAGTATTTCTACTTTGTGTTTGAATGTTTTGAGTGTTATATTTTAGTTGAGCATGTTAGCATATCAAGTGTTTGTGAAAATGCCATACTTGTTGGAGCTTGAGGCCATTCGGCTACTCCATGTGTTTTACATTGTATGTGCATTTTTGCCATGTTAGTGGATAGGTTTTGCATTTGCATGGCATTTGATTGAGTATTTAGTTTAAGTATACGAAGTGTTTGTGAAAATGCCATGCTTGTTAGGAACCATAGGCCATTCGGCTACCATGTTATTTTGCATTGTGTGTTGCATTTTTGTTATGTTAGTTGATAGGTTAGCATTTGCATGATATTTGGTTGAGTTTTTGGTTTAAGCATCCCTTGTGTTTTTGATATTACCATGCATATTTTAGATGTTAGGTTAGGTTTATTTTGCCATGCATGTCCATGCATTTTAGACCTAGGTTGCATTAAATGCCATGCAAGTTCATTTAGGTCGAGGTCACTATATGGATGCCATGCAATTTTTCATGACATTTAGGTTTAAACTCATGCATCATATTTGCTGTAATTTTTCATGCATTTCATGTTCATGCCACTTGAATAATGACTTAGGCCAATTAATTGTTCAAAGTCATGCTCTCTTGAGCACACTTGTGGAAAATTAAGTTTTGTCAAATTGATTATTCTACCTTTGTGAATTTTATCTAACTTTTAAAAAGTGTTAGCTACTGTTTGTGAGTTTTAAATATTTTTACTATAATTTTTAAATGATTTTATAAAGGCAAAAATGTATTTTGGCAAAACAGTTTTTTTTCACCCAGCACTTGTACTTTCTCGATTTTTCTGGGCATTCATATTTAATCAGAAAATTAAGATGATTTTTTCCTGTGTAGTTTTACATGTCCTTAGTCTCTAGTATATTTTTTAGATTTTCTTGAATTTTTAAAAATAGGGTAAAAAATCGTGGCTTAAAACTAGATAGTGGAGTCAGAATTGAATTTAAAGAAAAATCATTTTTCTATTTTGGTTTAGTTACTTAGAGGGGGCTGATTAGGAAGTCTAGCTACTGACTTATGGTAGTTTCTAAGCCTTTTTAAACTCTAAAACTGATTTTTTAAGTCTCGGGTTAAGGGTGGTTAAGTCTGGATTTTTTAAACTTAGGAAATTAGAGCCATTTAAAAAAAGGTTTAGCCTAGTTTTTATTCTTAATTTAAGCTTTTTAAAAAAAAAAATTCAAACAATCACAAAGTATTTTGGTTTTAGAATATTTAATTTGACATATTTTCCTAAGGTAGCTGGATATCTTTTTAGATATACGGATTTCCTTAATTAAAGGAAAAAATACATTCTCATGCATTTCATTTTCCATACTCATGCATTTTATATAATATGTGATTTTTTCTATGATAATTTCTATGATATTGTTATGATTTTGAGTTATGTTATATTGTTTATTATATGATTTGGAATATTTCATGATATCCTATGCTTTTTATTTAAAAATTTTTTTGTTATATTATTTAGCATATACTATGTTCATGCATTATTATTTCCATGCATATTATATGATAGCATTATTTTATATTCCATGTCATTTAAATTATATGCCATATCATTCATATTTTCCATGTCATTTAAATTATTTCATTTCATTTCATATAGAATATATTATGTTACTTAGGCCATTTCATTTCATGTAGAATATATTATATTACCTATGTCATTTCATTTCATTTAAGATATTTTATTTCATTTAGAATATATCATATGACTTAGGATATTACATTTCATTTAGAATATATCATATGACTTAGGATATTACATTTCATATAGCATATATTATGTTACCTAGGTTATTTCATTTCATTTAGAATATGTCATATAACTTAGGATATTTCATTTCATTTAGAATATGCTAGGGCATTCAAATTATGTCATATCATTTAGCTTGCATTATATTATTTAGATTTTGCTATGTCATTTTATTTATGTCATGCATATACATATTCATTTCTTTTAAATGTTTTCAAAAAAAAAAAAAGATTATGATTTTCAATAAAATAAAGATATTCCCAAGTTAAGATAATTCATGAGTTCTCTGCCGGGTTTGCTGGGGAGGATATCACCAATTATTATTAATAACGGAATATCTTCTTTAAAAAGAGAATGATTCGGAAAGTTTTTCAAAATTAATAAAAATTTCTATATTTTGCCACGTTTGTTGGGGAATATAGGAAAATTTTGAATTTATAAATTTCGGTTCATTTTCAATTAAAAATGAAATTATTTTCTTTAAATTGGGAATTAACTTGAAATACTAAATTTAAAACCAACTTTACACCGAGATTTGAGATAACACACGATTTATAAGGTACCGTTTTATACGAGCGTTTTTGGGGTGCTAATCCTTCCACATACATAATCGAGTCTCGAACCCGTTTCTTTGATGTCTCTGGTTTAAAACGCAGACTTGAAATTGGTTTTTAAAATGTTTTAATTAATTTTTAAAATATTTTATAAAACCGTTTTTAATAGGTGGTCGATCACACCTAGCTAAAAAAGATTGGTGGCGACTCCATGTATTTTTCAAGGTAATTTTCAAAACCTTCATTTTTCGAGAGGAATTAAGTCGACTTTTCCTCGATTTTTTGAATGTCACGCTTAACGAATAATAAAATCTTGCGATGAGACTCGTTATTTTTTAGGTTGCGACAAACATGGTGTTACAATTTGGTATCAAAGCAAGGTTATAGGTTCTGTAGACTTAGGAACTATTTGTTGAAGTATTAAAAGATTGTCACTTGTGTAGGAAATCCAACACGATGCCACCACGTCGAAGAGGAAGGCCTAGAATCAATCCCCTACCCCAAAATAGGGATAGGAATAGAAATGAGATTATTGATGAGCAAGTTGGAGCATGAGCTCCAGTTACTGGTTCATCTTCTATTGCTGTACCCCCAGCGGCACCCCCCGTAGCTAATCTTAATTTAGCTGAGGTAGTTGCGGCCTTGGCAAGAGTAATTTCTGCTTTGACTGCCTCTGCTAAAAAGGGGATAGTTGATTACTATAAATACCTAAAGAATATGGGTTGCAAGATTTTTACAAGATCTTTAAAATTAGACCTAGCTTGGACATGGCTACGAAAATTTGAGACTACTTATATTACTCTTTAGATTCTCGAGCCCATGAGATTACCATGTGCGGTGCAATTCTTAGAAGATTATGCACACACATGGTGGAAAACTACAGTGCATAGGTATGTTGGATGTCCTGCCATAACCTGGGCAGCTTTCGAAGAGAATTTGAAAAAAAAATATTATTCTCGGGCTTTATGAGAAAATAAATGGATTGAATTTATGAATTTAAAGCAGGGTAATATGTAAGTTTAGAGTATGAGCAGAAATTTAGTGAACTATCAGAATTTGCTCAATCATTAGTAGCCAACGATGTTGACAAATGCAAGAAATTCCAAGATAGGCTACATGTTAGTATTCGGGATAGGTTGACAACCTTGGATACAGATGATTTTAATAAATGGGTCATCATGGCAATCAAAGCTGAACATAAGTTGAAAGAAATGAAAGATAGAGAAGAAAAGTTTAGAAAAAGAAAAGGGCAGTCCTCTAGTGAAGACGTGAGGCCTAAGAAAATTTATTTAGAGAGTAGTACCAGTAGTTACAAACTCTCGAGATTTCAAGAGGGATCAAACAGAAAACTTTTTAGTGGTGCTTCGAGTGGACCTGCCATTGGACCTCAACAGCAGACTAGATTGCTGCCTGGGAGGTCAGGAGGACCTCGGACCTCGACTTATCCTCAGTGTCCCCATTGTGGGAAGAATCATCTTGGTGAATGTTAGAGACTACAGGGTGTATGTTTTTACTGCCAAGAATCGAGACACATGAAATGTGATTGTCCCAAGCTGGAGAACAAGGGAGCTACCAATCAGTTATCAATGGGCCAAAGAAAAAGGACCTAACCTACTACTACACCTCAGCCGACAGCAGTTAGAGATAGAACTGGGGCACAATCTCAAGTTGGTTCATCTTCTGGTCCTCGACAGATTGGACAGCCTAGCAGGCCCCGAACTACAGCCAAAATTTATGCTATGACCCAATAGCAGGCTCAGGCTAGTCCTGAAATGGTTACAGCTATTCTCCCAATTTCTAAGGCAAATGCTAGAATCTTAATAGATCCAGGTGCAACCCATTCTTTCGTTGCTAATTCATATGTCATGCATTTGGGTAGAGAGTCTAAGAGGTTAGACATTCCTATGGTCGTTCGTACCCTAGTGGGAGCAATTTTGAAAATTGATGTGGTTTATCCGAGTTGTATCGTTATGGTTCAGGAGCATGAATTACCAGTTGATTTGTTTCCATTAGGAATATATGATTTTGATGTGATTCTGGGAATGTATTGGTTGTCTAAGCATAATGCAGTGATAGATTGCTTTTCCAAAACTATGACTTTTAAGAAGTTGGGAGACCTGGAGTTCACCTTTTATGGAGAAAGGAAAGTTTTACCTTCTTGCCTTATCTTTACGATGGTAGCCAATAGATGCTTCCGTAAAGGGTATTCTGCTTACTTTGCTTATGTGATTAACAAGGACATACATGAGGCAAAGTTGGAAACCATATCTGTGGTCAAAGAGTTTCCTGAGATCTTTCCTGAAGAATTGATTGGTTTACCTCCTAATAGAGAATTGGAGTTTACTATCGACTTAATCCCTGGTAGTGCTCCTATTTCTCAAGCACCCTATAGAATGGCACCCTCGGAGCTAAAGGAATTGAAAGTGCAGTTGCAAGACCTAGTTGATAGATGTTTCATTCGGCCTAGTGCCTCACCATGGGGAGCACCAGTTTTGTTTGTAAAGAAAAAGGATGGATCTTTACGATTGTGTATCGACTACCGGCAACTGAACAAGGTCACCATTAAGAACAAGTATCCTTTGCCAAGGATTGATGACTTGTTTGATCAGTTGCATGGTGCAAGTGTATTTTCCAAAATAGACCTAAGGTCGGGTTATCATCAATTGAAGATCAAAAGATCTGATATTCCAAATACTGCTTTTAGAACTTGATATGGTCATTATGAATTCTTAGTTATGCCTTTCGGGCTAACTAAAGCATCTGCAATCTTTATGGATTTGATGAATAGGGTGTTTCGACCCTACTTAAATAAGTTTGTCATTGTGTTCATCATGATATCCTAGTTTATTCTAGGAATAAAGATGATCATGTAAACTATTTGAGAACGGTGCTGCAAACTATGCGTGAAAAACAACTTTATGCTAAGTTTTTCAAGTGTGAATTATGGCTGGACAAAGTAGCATTCCTTGGTCACGTAGTATCTAAGGAAGGGATCTTTGTAGATCCATAAAAGATAGAAGTTGTAGTTGCTTAGGAAAGACCCACAAATGTCACAGAAGTTAGAAGTTTTCTCTAATTAGCAGGATACTATCGAAGATTCGTGGAAGGATTTTCCGTGATTGCCTCTCCTTTGTCGAAGCTGACACGGAAGCATGCTAAGTTTGAGTGGACTGATGAATGTGAGCAAGCTTTCCAAGAGCTCAAACGTAGATTGACCACAACACCAGTTCTTACACTACCATCAGGGACTGGAAGCTTTGTGGTATACACTGATGCCTCGAGGCAAAGTTTGGGTTGCGTTTTGATGCAACATGGGAAGGTGATAGCTTATGCTTCTCAACAACTGAAACAGCAAGAGCAGAACTATCCCACTCACGATCTAGAGTTGGCGGCAATGGTGTTTGCACTAAAAATTTGGAGGCATTATTTGTTTGGAGAAAATGTACAATCTACACTAATCATAAGAGTCTAAAATATCTGATGGATCAGAAAGAACTGAATTTAAGGCAAAAGAGATGGTTGGAATTGATAAAAGATTATGATTGTGTAATTGACTACCATCCAGGAAAGGCCAATGTAGTGGTCGATGCTCTTACTCGAAAGTCTTCTAGTTCTCTTGCTCATATGCGAGCGATTCAGAAACCTTTACAAAATGAGTTGAAGTCTTTACCTTTGGAATTGATGATGGATGAGAATGATCTCCTAATAGCCCACTTGAAGGTTAAACCGATTCATATTGATAGGATACGTGAAGCACAGAATAATGACCCTATGCTGGTAAAGTTAAAGCAAGAAGTAAGGGATGGCGTGAGGACTGACTTTCAAATGAAAGACGATGATGTACTGATAATGAGAAAAGGCTTTGTGTGCCTCAGGATGAAGAACTCTTGAAGGTGATCTTGGAGGAAGCTCATAATGCACCATATGCGTTACATCCCGATAGTGTGAAGATATATCGAACTTTGAGAGAACACTATTGGTGGCAAGGTATGAAACGGGACATAGCTGAGTTTGTTTCTAAATGCTTGGTATGCCAACAAATTAAAACCGAACATCAAAAACCTTCAGGGAAATTGAACCCCCTACCTATTCCTCAATGGAAGTGAGAAGATATTGCTATGGATTTCATTTCGGGACTGCCAAGAACGTAGTCTAGTTATGACAATATTTAGGTGATTGTTGATCGTCTAACAAAATCAGCTCACTTTTTGCCAATCAAGAAGACTTTTTCCATGGAAATGCTGGCTAAACTTTATGTGAATGACATTGTTAGGTTACATGGTGCCCCAGTATTGATTGTATTTGATCGAGACCCTCGATTCACATCTCGGTTTTGGCCAAGTTTGCAGAATGCTATGGGCACTAAACTCAAGTTCAGTACCGCTTTTCATCCCCAGACAGATGGACAGTCTGAACAGACAATTCAAATTCTAGAAGATATGCTCAGATCTTGTATTATGGAACTCAAAGGAAACTGGGATGAACACTTGCCTCTAGCAGAGTTTGCATATAACAATAGTTATAGTCCAACATCGACATGGCTCCATTTTAAGCATTGTATGGAAGGAAGTGCAAAACTTCGGTATGTTGGGATGATACAGATGAAAGGAAATTGCTAGGTCCAGAAATTGTTATGATGACTGTAGACAAAGGAAAGGTAATCCGGGTAAAGATAAAAATAGCTCAAGATCGACAAAAGAGTTATGCAGATAACCGGAGAAAAGATTTAGAGTTTGAAGTTGGTGATATGGTGTTTCTGAAAGTGACTCCTTGGAAAGGAGTAATCTAGTTTGGAAGACGAGGAAAGCGGTGTCCTCGATATATAGGGCCATATAAGATCATCAAAAGGATTGGCCCAGTTGCTTATAGATTGGCCTTACCAAAAGAATTGTCACAAATTCATAATGTATTTCATGTTTCTATGCTCCGAAAGTACATTTTTGATTCTTCACATAAATTGAAGGACTTGCCTATGGAGATTGAGAAAAAGTTAACTTACAAAGAGCAACCGGTTGAGATTTTGGATAGAAAAGACCAAGTTCTAAGGACTAAGACTATCCCATTGGTGAAAGTTCTTTGGAGGAATCATTCATATGAAGAAGCTACATGGGAAAGGGAGGAAGATATGCGGACTCAATATCCTCACTTGTTCAATCAAGTTGGTAAGTAAATTTCGAGGATGAAATTTTTCTAAGGGGGGTAGGTTGTAACAACCGTGGTTACGTACGATCGTGCAAAGTCAAACCTCAAAAATTTTAAGGGCAAACTTTGAAATTGGTAAGAAGTTAAAAGTGAAGGAAATAAAAGAAGAAAGGATCAAAATTGAACAATTTAAAAAGTTTAGGGGCTTAATGGTTATTTATATAAAGTTGAAGGACCAATGTGCAATTATACCAAAAATTTAAAAATTTCTCTTAAGTTTATTTTATCTCTTCAAAACTCTAGAAATTTTCTTCCTCTTCCAAGTAGTATCCGGCCTCTCCTATCCTCCATCTCTCTCAAAATTCTCTTCAAACAATTCCACCAAAATCTCATCAACAATCACATTCAAGGTTAATTTCTTGATTTATTCTTCCTTTCTTTAGATATTCTACATGAATATGTTAAGATCTTAGCTCCATAAACATGTTAAGGTCTAAAATTTCATCTATTAAGTATGAGTTTTTCTCTCTTTTGGTAAGAATTAAAAGTATTTGAAAGTATGAACAAAAAATGGGAAGAAAAAGCAAAACAGGGGAATTGAGCATGCTTACTGTTCTGATTTTTTGGGTTTGTCATAGCTGGTTTTGTATTTTTTTTTTGATATTTGTCCTAGAAACCATACTTCAATACGAGAATTTCTGTCTTTTAATCACTCAAAACCGATAAGTGGTTAAAAAGATAAAATTCGGTGAAGCTGGATGTTCTGTTTTGACCCCTGTTTTGGCATAGTTTCGGGATTTATCAAATTTGATCATGATTTTGTTCTAATTGTCTAAGTTAGTTATTTTCTTCATAAAGTATACTTATTGGCTAAGATAAAACAATTGGAATCACTTCAAAATTCCTTACCAAACTCAAGTTATGATTTTTCTAATCTAGCTTGATAGTAAGGAATTCATTGCTTCAGAGGAATATTGTACTAAATGATGATTATGGATTATGGAAATCTCTAAGGCATGGAGTATTAGAAAGGAAATTTGGTAAGGACATGAATATGGAGTTGAATTATGGAGAAAATGATTATAAAAATGATATTAAAATTGAGGATACGTTGTCTCGAGTATGAGAAATTAGTATTGACATTGGGGTAGATTAATAGGACTTAAGTTGCATCCATAATTGTATAATGCCTTGAGTACGTATAGATACTAATTATCGTTAATCTCTAGGCATGTAGAGCCAACATCACCTGAAGATCCTGAGGTTTCAGATCGAGGTGTATAGAGAGATCATCTCAAGGACTGTGAGTAGAATATATTTATGGAGTTTTTTTAATTATAATTCTAATTTATTTAGCATAATATTTATTTTGCGTATTAAAGACATGCGATTTACAAACATATGAATTGATTTTGTTATTAATGTGCAAGTATTTCAAGAAATATTATATTGAACAAGTTGGATGATTTACAAAATATGATTATACATATATTTTGACATACATGATTTTGGCTCCACCTGACCTAATGTATGAGATTATACCCATGATCGGAATACGGGAGCTACGTGCTACGCCTTTGTGGCGGGAGCCACCTCTAGAGTCCCAATTCCGTGATATTGGATCGGAATATAGGAGCTGCGTGCTACGCCTTTGTGGCGGGAGCCATTTACAGCGTCCCAATTTCGTGAAATTAGACTGGGGTATGGGAGCTGCGTGCTATGCCTTCGTGGTGGGAGCCACCTCCAAAGTCCCTATTCCGTTATATTTGCCTCTTGGGGGCACATCATAGCGACACATATACCTTTGGGGCATCCTATGGTGGTATTGGCCTTTGGGGCCGGCTACTAGTATGCCTACATGGATATTACCTGGTTATTTCATAGACGTATTCTTATGCATGACAGTAAGTTGGAGCCCAATTATATGAAACCTGATTTACTTTACAGATTTTATACATTGATTTGATATTATAATACTATTATACATTTGAAAACTTTGCTACATTTTTGAATTATACATTATAGTTTTACTATTATTTATTTTGGAAATGTCTATTATGTTTTAAAAGATTATCATCATAGTTTTCAAATGTTTTAAAACTTGTCTACTCACTGAGATATTCATATATCTCACCTTCTCATATTCTCATTTTCAGGTGACAGTTAGGTGTCTGGATTGCTGCCTTCCTCTACTCTCCGCTTCAAATAGTATATTGACGTGGTGGGCATCATACTTAAATTTTTAAAAGTCTTGATCTTTTGTTGTCTCTATCTAGTAAACCAACTGAGATAGGTTTACTTGAAGATGATTTTTATATATTTGAAGCTATGAGACAATAAATCAATATCTATTGACTTGAATATAGATTGATTACGGATAATGTTTATATATGCATGTATAAATGTGATAAATGGTATTGAGAATTATTGCTTCCTGAGGATATGAACTGAGTGTTAATTGCAGGATGGTTATAGTTAAGATAGAAAGGAAACTTTGTCGAATTTTTGGTAGATTATCAAATAGGGTGTTACAGTGAAGGTTATACCATAGCCTCCAAAAGATATTTGTAAGATCGAAAGAATAATGGATTGGACTCTTTGGTAAGGGGAAACTAAGGGAGAGGACATAATTGTTGGTGTATGCCTTAAGACCAATCGGATTGGCTATGGGATACATGTCATATTAAGCTTTACTATTATTAACTCAAGTCATTCTTTATCTACAAGTTTGTGTACATATCTGATATTACTTACTTGTTAGATAAAGTCCTTTGAATAAATAAAACCTTGCAAGAGCAGTACAAGCATATTATTGCAATTATGAGACACTTATTGCATCAAAGCTATATTCCTAAATTGTTCCTAGTTAATTCTTTGTTGAGATAGGGCATTGACAAAGCTATTAAGACTGGCACGTGGTTATACTCTTGCTTATGAAGCAGGCAACCGATCTCATAGAGGTTGAAATTTGGATAAACTTGAGCTACCAGTGGGTGCTTGTTACAAGAACAAGTTCACTGAAAATAACTCGATATGAGAATGCCATTTGGTAAATCACTTAGTGTCTATGGCAACATTCTCATGTGGTAAGTTGTATAAGTGATCCTCTGAATTGAGATTACTAATGATATTATATGAGAAATGTTATACTTTGATTTTACCTTAATTATGATCCTAACCATGGATGATCCAGTCAGTTTTTTTTTTTTTTTTTTTTGTGTGGCTAAATGCTCAATTTAGGATCAAACCTTTGCAGGATTGCTTATTAAGAACGTTTGATTTGTGTCAATTTGGGACTTATGTTATTGAAAGTTTACATTTAAGGATAATTCTTGACAAAAAGGTGTGCGTTAACAACACGCGTAGTTAAATCCTGTAATTGTTAAAATAACGTGATGATATATCATATTTTTTACCAGATGGCATACACCTAACATAACATATTACATTTAATTTTTTATTTATTTATTTTTTCTTTTCCTTTTTATTTTCATTTTATCTCTTTCCTTCATTTTTCTGGAAAATTATCTTTTTACTTCTCTTTTTGTCAAACTAAAAAAATGGATTGCAGGAACAACACATCTCTTGCTTGGTCTTCAATCCCCTTGTGAAATATCCAAGCTTGCTGAACACAATATACCCCCCTACACCAAGCCATATCAAATGAATTGTAAGGGTAGATATGCTCCTACTACTCTTCCATCTTTAGCCATAAAATTTTTCTTTCTCTCACTTGCTTTGGCTTTAAAAAAAAATCTTATTTTTTGGGTCATTCATTCATAAATCACACTATGTATTTGATTTTCAACCAACATCTCTTTCATTAAATTTTTTTAAAATTTTAAGGAGTTTTTGAGATTTGAATTTGTATATATAAGAAAAAAATTCAAATTCAGTGAAAAATAAGGGAAAAAAAGAGATATGAAGAGAGGGGGAGAAAAAGAGGTAGAGATCTCTTCATATGCTTATTTCTTCTTTCATCCTCATTGCCCTTCTTGTTCTCCTCGTATCAAGTCAATTCCCTCTTGAACCTTAAAATCCATGTTTTTCTTTTTTTTTTTACTTTTTTTTTTGTATTTGCTTGTATTTTTGTTTATATCATTCTTTTTTGTCAGAATTATATGATGCTTTGCTATTAGCTTGATGGGTAATGATTGTAGACACCTAATTTTGTCTGGACCACTAAAACAGGTATGTTTTCTTCCTAAATTGATGTTTCAGAATGTAAAAAGACTTTTTTCATCCTGCAGGTGGTACTCCGAGACTTAGTTTAAGAGGGTGAGCATAAAAAGTCAAATTCGAAAAAAATCAACCCCGAAAAAAGTCAACCCCAAAAAAGTCAACCCTAGAAAGTCAACTACTAAAAAAATCAACCCACTTTTAAAATCAAGATTTGAATTTCAATTGAAAAATGGTTAAAGAATTTTGATAATCCGAGGTCTACATTGAAAGAAATGGAGTTCGGAAGTTGGGTTATGGAGATTTAGTAGAAAGGAAACCCTAATCCGAGAAATTTGGGGAAAAGTGCTTAAACGATCGAATTGGTCAAAATTGAAAGTTCCAAATGAAAGATAAGCATTGACTACGGGTAATGGAGAAGCCACCCGAAAGAAAAATTGAAAGAAAAGTCAATCCGGGAGAAAATCGAGAATTAGGGTTTTTGGTGAATTTCGATAAAATCGGGAAGAATTACCGAAATGGCCTAACTTGGTAAGACCAAATCCTCCAATGGATGAGGAATGATTAAAAAGGGATAGCCCAAGGCTCAGCTGGAAGAAAATTTGAAAATCAGACTTGTTTTGAGCAAAACCGGGTTTCGAAGGTAAAAAGGCAAAATTGGAAAATTTGGGAAAATAGCAAATGGACTCTGAAAATTTTGAAAATCTGCAAATATCATTCTTAAATCAGTTGGAAGAGATAGGCGAAAGAAAATCTTGATTCGGAGTTCGTTTGCAAAATGGCCAAATCCCAGGTCCCCTATGCAGAAATTCAAGAAGGAAAATCCCGAAAAAATAGCAAATGAACTCCAAATCTTCTGAAAATTTGTAAATCTCATTTTTAAATTATTTCTAAGAGATTGGCGAAATAAACTCTTGATTCGAAGTTCGTTTGCGAAATGGCCAAATCCCAGGTCTCCTATGTAATAATCCAAGAAGATAAATCCCGAAAAAGTAGCAAATGGACTCCAAAAATTTTGAAATTTTGCAAATATTATTTTTAAATTATTTGGAAGAGATTGGTGGAAGAAAATATTGAATCAAAGTTCGTTTGCAAAATGGCCAAATCCCGAGCCCCTATGCAGTAATTCAAGAAGATAAATCTCGAAAAAATACCAAATGAGTTCCAAAAATTATGAAAACTTCTAGATCACACTTTTAATTCTTTGCAAGAGATTGGTGGAGAAAAATCTTGATTTGGAGCTCGTTTAAAAATGGTAAAATGTGGGGGCATAAAAAGGCATTTTTGGAAGAAAAGATCCAAATAAATAGCAAACGGACTCGAAAATTTTTGAAAACTTCTAGAATTCAATATTTTATTATTTTGAAAGTATTAGAAAAAGAAATTTTTAATTTGGAGTCCGTTTGCCATTTATTTGCATACAGGGTGCAAACGGTCATTTCACCCAAGCAACCGAAAAGGGCTTCTTTTGGCCTTTCAAAAAATCAGACTTGGGCTGGAAAAGAGAGTGCTGGCTTGCCAAGGCCCAAAGGAAGGAGGAAGCTTCTGATTTTTCAATCAAATGGCCAAGAATTAAGAGTTAGTTAGAGTTTTTTTTATCAAGCCATTGTGATTAAGCCACATCGGCCAATGCATGAGGAGGAAGAGTGTCAACATTATTCTTGAACACCTGTAATTATGGACAGCTGATATACTAATCTAAGGGTGATAATTTCATGATTTTTTTCACCTTGAATTACTATCCATTGGATGGAAATTGGTTGGGAAAAAAATGACAACATTCCTTGTAGGAGAGAGGGTCCATTCGGCTAGCTTAAGGGAGAGGGAGAAATTTCATTTTTCTTCACTTCATTTTCAGATTTCTTCTTGGTTTTTCTTAGTTTTTTCTCTCCTTGGTCGAAAGCAAAAAGAAAAAGTTTAGAAAAGAAAGGAAAGTTTGAAGAGATAAAGCTTGAAATATAGCTTTTTAAGGTTGCTTTTAGCACCAACTCTTGCATTTTCTTGATTTTCCATTCTTGTTTTTTCTATTTTGATTATTATTTGGTGAGTTTTCTTTTTAAATAAGTGTTTTTTTTTTATGTTCTTCTTAAGTTCTTTCTTCATCTCTTTCTAAATAATTTTTACAAATTTTTTTCTTATTTTTCTTTAATGGCCGAATGGCCTACATTTTTTTTTTATTATTGTTGCTATTTTTGCTTTAATTTATCATGTTATTTATGTTATTTTATTTAATTTGATGCTTTAAGTGTTCTTCTACTTCATATACTTGAATCATGATTTAATTTGGTTGCTTTTTTTGTTGCCATTTATGAGTTAAATATCATGTTCTTGCATTTTTAATTTTCTGTTTTCATAAATTTGTTGATGTTTTATTTTTAGTATATCAAGTGTTTGTGAAAATGCTTGTTAGTTTTGATATCTCTACTTTGTGTTTGCATGATTTGAGTGTTATATTTTAGTTGAGCATGTTAGTATATCAAGTGTTTGTGAAAATGCCTGTTAGTTTTAGTATCTCTACTTTGTGTTTGCATGATTTGAGTGTTATATTTTATTTGAGCATGTTAGCATATCAAGTGTTTGTGAAAATGCCATGCTTGTTGGAGCTTGAGGCCATTCGGCTACTCCATGTGTTTTACATTGTATGTGCATTTTTGCCATGTTAGTTGGTAGGTTTGCATTTGCATGACATTTGATTGAGTATTTAGTTTAAGTATACCAAGTGTTTGTGAAAATGCCATGCTTGTTGGAGCTTGAGGCCATTCGGCTACTCCATGTGTTTTGCATTGTGTGTTGCATTTTTGCTATATTAGTTGATAGGTTAGCATTTGCATGATATTTGGTTGAGTTTTTGGTTTAAGCATGCCTTGTGTTTGTGTTATTGCCATGCCTATTTTAGATGTTAGGTTAGGTTTATTTTGCCATGTATGTCCATGCATTTTAGACCTAGGTTGCATTAAATGCCATGCAAGTTCATTTAGGTCTAGGTCACTATATTGACGCCATGCATTTTTTCATGACATTTAGGTTTAAACTCATGCATTTCATGCATCATATTTGCTGTATCTTTTCATGTATTTCATGTTCATGCCACTTGACTAATGACTTAGGCCAATTAATGGTTCAAAGTCATGCTCTCTTGAGCACACTTGTGGAAAATTAAGGTTTGTCAAATTGATTATTCTACCTTTGTGATTTTTTTTTACTTAGCCAATTTTTATCTAACTTTTAAAAAGTTCTAGCTACTGTTTGTGAGTCATTTTGTGAGTCTTAAATATTTTTATTTTGATTTTTAAATGATTTTATCAAAGGCAAAAAATGTATTTTGGCAAAACAGTTTTTTCACCCAGTACTCGTACTTTCCCGATTTTTCTGGGCATTCATCTTTAATCAAAAAATTAAGTTGATTTTTTCCCATGTAGCTTTACATGTCTTGAGTCTCCAGTATTTGTTTTAGAGTTTTTTGAATTTTTAGAAATAGGGTAACAAATCATGGCTTAAAACTGGACAGTGGAGTCATAATTTAATTTAAAGAAAAATCATTTTTCTGTTTTGGTTAAGTTACTTAGAGGGGGCTAATTAGGAAGTTTAGCTACTAACTTATGGTAGTTTCTATGCCTTTTTAAACTCTAAAAATGATTTTTTAAGTCTCAGGTTAAGGATGGTCAAGTCCGGGATTTTAAACTTAGTAAATTAGAGCCATTTAAAAAAAAAATAGTTTAGCCCAGTTTTTGTTTTTTAATCTAAGCTTTTCAAAATTACTTTCAAACAATCACAAAGTATTTTGGTTTTAGAATATTTAATTTGACATATTTTCCTAAGGTAACTGGATATCTTTTTAGATATACGGATTTCCTTAATTAAAGGAAAAAATACATTTTCATGCATTGCATTTTCCATATTCATGCATTTTATATAATATGTGATTTTTGCTATGATAATTTCTATGATATTGTTATGATTTTGAGTTATGTTATATTGTTTATTATATGATTCGAAATATTTCATGATATCCTATGCTTTTTATTTAGTTTTTTTTTGTCATATTATTTAGCATATACTATGTTCATGCATTATTATTTTCATTTTTAATTTCATGCATATTATATGATAGCATTATTTTATATTTTATGTCAGTTAAATTATATGCCATATCATTCATATAAGCTATGTCATTCAAATTATTTCATCTCATATAGATTATATTATGTTACCTAAGTCATTTCATGTAGAATATATTATGTTACCTAGGTCATTTCATTTAGGATATATATTATGTCATTTAGGATATTTTATTTCATTTAAAATATATCATATGATTTAGATATTACATTTCATATAGAATATATTATGTTACCTAGGTCATTTCATTTCATTTAGAATATGTCATATAGCTTAGGACATTTCATTTCATTTAGAATATGCTAAGGCATTTAAATTATATCATATCATTTAGGATGCATTATATTATTTAGATTTTGCCATGTCATTTTATTTTATTTATGTCATGCATATACATATTAATATCTTTTAAAATGTTTTCAAAAGGATAATGATTTTTCATTAAAAAATAAAGATATTCCCGAGTTAAAATAATTCATGAGTTCTCTACCGGGTTTGCTGGAGGGAATATCATCAATTATCATTAATAAAGGAATATCTTTCTTTCAAAAAAAGAGAATGATTCGAAAAGTTTTCCAAAACTAATAAAAATTTCTATATTTTGCCACGTTTGTTGGGGAATATAGGAAAATTTTGAATTTATAAATTCCGGATCATTTTCAATTAAAAAATGTAATTATTTTTCTTTAAATTGGGAATTAACTTGAAATACTAAATTTGAAACCGACTTTCTACCGAGACTTGAGATAACACACGATTAATAAGGTACCGTTTTATACGGGCGTTGTGGGGGTGCTAATCCTTTCCCGCACGTAACCGAGTCCCGAACCCGTTTCTTTGATTTCTCTGGTTTTAAACGCAGACTTGAAATTGGTTTTAAAAAATGTTTTAATTAATTTTTAAAATATTTTATAAAATCAATTTTAATAGGTGGCCGATCACACCTAGCTAAAAATCTTTTTCAAGGTCATTTTCAAAACCTTCATTTTTTCTAGAAGAATTAAGTCGACTTTTCCTCGGTTTTTTTTAATGTCACGCTTAACGAACAATAAAGTCTTGCGATGAGACTCGTTATTTTTTAGGTTGCGACAGCTTAGCGACTCCACTGGGACCTATAGAGAGTCAGGCCTAGAATTAGTCGTGTGTTATCAAAGTCTCGATTTTGTTGGTTTAATTGGTATTTAATTTTAATTCCCATATTAAATAAAAGAGAATTTTGAAAATAAAAAAATGTTTTAATATGTCCATATTCATGTGCATTCATATTATTATTTGTTCTCTGGTTATTTTGTCGCGTATATTTATATGATTGCTTGACTGATGCTTTACATTGTTTGATTTTAGTGGGGTGTTTAGAATAAGGGTTGTAGAATAGGTGGTGACAGGTTTGTTTTGTTCCTCCGCACACACTGTATTTGCATCATTTCATGAATCCTCTACCCGGGTTTCGTCCTTTTAAGTGGGAGTAAAGTAACAATGCCTTCGTGATGTTCCTCAGTATGGGCTAGTGAAACACTTTCGAAGTATAAAGTACCTAATGCCTTCGTGATAATCCTCCGTACGGGCATAGAAAAATATACTCTAACGAATTGAACCCGCTTTTATCGGGGTGCCTTACTAGCTTTCAACGACGACAGTGAGGAACAATTCGGGGCCTTAGAACCGATTCACCTTCATATAGTGAACCTAGGCGAAGCCATGTCGAATTTCGGTTAGATACCCGAAGTTTAAGAACACATGGAGGAACATTTCCAACCTTTTACCATCTTTCTATATGTTAGATACAAATTGGGTGATGATGAACGAACATCATATCGCTCGTATTTTTTTTATTTTGTCCCATAGGCATCGTAATGCCGAAGCTCTGTTTAAATTTTGGGGACATTTTTTTTTAAAAAGCATGTTGTTATTTATGTTATAGTTGTGAATTCATTTCTTTACTAATCTATTTCTTTCTGTTTTCTTTTCTTTGACATGTATCATAGACATCATCATACACTTTGGAGTTTATTGGCCTCGGGATAGTTATCAACCCAAAGGACTTTCATGGAGTGTCAGGTTATTTCAGTGATAGAAGACCATGCAGTAGCTAGGACACGGTCGGAAAAAGATCAGAGGGAGGATGGTGATTGCCTTAAGAAAGATTATGTGTTAGTATTGCCGGAAAGGGTCAAAGTGGATTCTAGACAGAATAATCTCTGAGGGTTAGCCAACATTTGGAATCAATGGAATATATCAGAGAAAGAAGCCTTCACTTAGAAATATGGAGATATAGCACTCTTAATTCCGATTCAGGTCAATAGTGGGTTGATTCAGGCTATGGTACAGTTTTGGAATCCTGCTTATAGATGTTTCACTTTTATCAAGGAGGATATGACACCACTGATCGAAGAATATTCAGCACTGTTACGTATTGAATGTCCTAATCCTGATAGGGTATATTTGAAGGAAATGGAACCTTCAGGTTTGAAGAAGAAAGTGGCTAGGATCACAGGAATGGATACAACATAGGTTGAGAGTCATGTGGACACAAAGAAGAAAAATGGGTACATTCCGTGGCAAACTCTCCGACAGTTGATATTGGGTTATTCCGACAAAGAAAAAGCCAGGGACATCATCGCTCTAGCCATCTACGGGTTAATCATATTCCCGAAGATATTGGGTCATGTGGATATAGCTGTGTTTGATTTCTTTGAAAAGTTAGAATAGAAGATCAACCTATCTCCGGCCATCATAACTGAAACTATCCGATCCCTGAATTTTTGTAAAAGAGCAGGACAAGGGAGAATCAAGGGGTGTGTACAACTCCTTTATATTTGGATTCAAAGTCACTTTTGGAAGATGCAAAATGTTTCCTTCAAACCATACTTGAAGTCATTAGTTTCGATTAGGGAATTCCTTCAAAATGATTGGCCTAAAGACGGGAATGAAGAGAAATGGGTCAACAGGTTCCGAAATCTAAAAGGGGAGATGGTGACTTGAAGAGCTCCATGGATGGTTCCTATGCCGATTATGTACAAATATGGGGACAACCCGGGAGTTCAACTACTCGAAATTTGGGGGTCTGTGAGTTATGCGCCTTTGTTGGTGCAAAGACAGGTTGAGTCTCGGCAATTCACACCCGTGACTCATAATCTAGGATCATCAGAGTTCACTTATGGGGAAGACGGATATTCTGGAAAAGTGCGGCCATTGATTGAAGCATGGAAGAAAACTCATCGGATAAAAGTGGCCAGATATGTCGACATCGTCACACCTGATTACCTGGTATGAAGGGAATTAAGGGTTAATGATAGACTGTTCACATCAGATGGGGAAGAAGTCTAGTTCATGAATCCGCCACCGAGGGAAATGCCATCAGAGTTAGAAATCGCAAGGGCAGAATTTGAAAAAGAAAAGGCCCGTATGAGCAAGGAGATTGCCCGACTGCAAGGAGAGCTTGAGGACATGAAAAATAGGGAATCAGCTCGGGAAAAAGAAAAGGAACAGATCAAGAGAGAAATGGACACCGCTAAGGGGGATCTTCGGGAATTACATTTGGAGAACAAGAGGTACTGCTTCGAGCTCAGATTTGAGGGGACTCTCAAGACTTCCGGGGAGTTGGAACATGAGGTCAAAAACCTCAAGAAGGAGAATAACTACTGGAAAGAGAAAGCAAAACACGAGGAAGCCCGAGCAAATCAACTGGAGAAACAAGCTAGGGAAAGCTTACACGGCGATGCTTTTGTTGACACGTCAAAGGGTCGTGAACAAGTAGGGATCTGATGGAAGAGCAAGGCAATCAAAAGAGGACAGTGAAGAAGGTCCAGGATCCGAGAGAGTGATTATAGGACCAGTATTTTGTAATAGTCTTTTAGGAGAGACAGATTATCATGTTGTCTTAAGTAGGGATCTTTTCTGTGATATATTTAGATCCAGGAAATCAATGAAAGACCGTTTTGTTGGAATTATCCCGGGGCCAATACTTTAAATACATTCATCATTCACTAGTTCTTTTTTTTTAATATATTTTATTTGTTCATTCATTTATAATCATTCATTCATTTATTTTTTATAAACTGTTCATACAATTAGTCATTTATTTATTTGTTCATTCATTTATTCTTTATAATTAGTCATCTAAGTTCATACACTTAGTCAATTACTTAGTTGTTAATTCATTAACACTGGTTCATTCATTCATTTATTCATTTTTTTATAAAATAAAAATAAGAAATGTGTCAATAATTTCTAATCCATGGTTTTTAAAACTAAAGGTACAATTGGTCGCACTCAGAAAAAACCAGACTTCCAACACCCTTACTATACTCGATCTCGAGCAAGAGCCATGGAAAACGATCAGCTTGTCAGAATTGAAAGAATGTAAAGAATCCAGAAATAACTGCAGGAACAGTTAACTAAGTCTCAAGAGGAGACACGGGAACAGATGACAAAACTCATGGAGATGATGAGCACTATGATGAAGCAGAAGTGGCCCGGAGAGAATTCGACTACCAGAATAGGGGCAATGAATCAGGAAGATCGACCAGAAGTGGTACAGAGGAATGGCCAGACATCCCAACCTGTGGGAAATGAACTCCCAACTTGGGAAGCATCCTACATTTATATCCAACCAGCGGCCGAAGCACAAAATTTCGGTCCTAAAACGAGTAACATTGGAGTTGATCCAATTGAGGTTGAGGTTCCAGACTTCGAAGAAATGCAGAAAAGGAAAGGGCCAAAATGACTGAATTGAAGAGGGTCGAAACCGCTGAATCTCAGAAGAAATATCAGCTGCTGGAAGAAAGGCTAACAGCAGTTGAAGGGGCAGAGTTATTTGGTAGTCTAAATGCCAAAGAGATAAGCTTGGTACACGATCTAGTAATTCCCCCAAAGTTCAAAGTACCAGAGTTTGAAAAATATAATGGGACCACCAACCCATCAGCTCATCTGACCATGTACTGCAGAAAAATGATGGGGCATGATGATAATGAGAAACTGCTTATTCATTGCTTCCAAGACAGCTTAACAGGGTCAGCCACCCGATGGTACAATCAACTGAGTCGTACCAAGATTCGTTCATGGACGGATTTGGCCAGGGCTTTCATGGAATATTATAAGCATGTTTCTGACATGGTACCGAATAGGCTGTCATTACAGAATATGGAAAGAGGTCCAATGAGAGCTTTAAAGAGTATTAGCAGAGGTGGAGGGATTTGGCCACACAAGTGCAACCCCTTTTAACTTGCAAAGAAACCACGGTGCTTTTCATCAACACCTTGAAAGCACCCTATTATGACAAATTGGTGGGAAGCGCTACCAAGGACTTTGCAGATATGGTAATATCTAGGGAAATGATTGAGTCAACTATTAAGAATGGAAAGATGGAAGGGGGTGAGTCTGCTACCCCAAAGAGAGTTTTTCCTGCAAAGAAGAAGGAAGAAACACATGCAGTAAGCTTCAGCCAATACCCCTATACACCATACACACCACCAAGGCCCTATACTCCTACCACACCTTATGCACCTCGACACCTTACACACCATATCCGGGGTATAATCCTTATTACCCCAATGTCAACCACCTTACCCAAAACCCTTTCCCCTACACCAATATACCACAACAGCCAATCCCAACTGGCATATCCCCTCAAATAACCCTTCCTAGAAATACTGTCCCAAACACTCAGAGTCTTGCATGCAATGACCAACGTTCACCAAGGAACGATCAAAAAACCCAATTTGATCTGATTCCTACCACCTACGGTGAGCTATATCCAAAACTATTGCAGGGTCAACTTGTTGCACCCGTGTACCTAAAACCTTTGACACCTCCATATCCAAGATGGTACAATGCAAACACTAACTGCGCATACCACACGGAAATCCAAGGACATTCTATTGAAGATTGACTAGCCTTCAAAAAGAAAGTCCAAGGCCTAATCAATGCTGGGGTTGTGAAGTTTGGATAAAAAAAGGGCCGAACGTAGCTGGAAACCCATTGCTCAATCATGTTGGGAATCAGGTAAATGCAATATTGACCGGAGAGGGAAGAAGATTAAAAAGGGATATCAGGGAAGTCAAGACTCCGATGCTGACAGTATAGGTTGAAATGGTCAAGGCAGGATTGGAGGAAGATACAGATAGTCTGAAAATGGTTGCAAAAAGGGTGCATAATTGGTGCTCGTTCCATAAGTGTGGAGGCCATGACATACAGAACTGCTGGGACTTTCAGGTTAAAGTCCAAAGGATGATGGATAATGGGTGTCGCAACCTAAAAAATAACGAGTCTCATCACAAGACTATATTTTTCGTTAAGCCTGACATTAAAAAAAAAACAAGGAAAAGTCGACTTAATTCCTCTAGAAAAATAAAGGTTTTGAAAATGACCTTGAAAAAGACATGGAGTCGCCAGCATTTTTTTTTAGCTAGGTGTGATCGGCCACCTATTAAAACTGGTTTTATAAAATATTTTAAAATTAATTAAAACATTTTAAAAACCCAATTTTAAGTCTACGTTTTAAACCAGAGAAATCAAAGAAGTGGGTTCGGGAGTCGATTACGTGCGGGGAAGGATTAGCACCCCCACAACACCCGTATAAATTGCTACCTTATTAATCGTGTGTTATCTCAAGTCTCGGTAAAAAATCGGTTTTAAATTTAGTATTTCAAGTTAATTCCCAATTTAAAGAAAAATAATTCCATTTTTAATTGAAAATGGTCCGGAATTTATAAATTCAAAATTTTCCTATATTCCCCAACAAACATGGAAAAATATAGAAATTTTAATTAATTTTGGAAAAATTTCCGAATCATTCTCTTTTTTTGAAAGAAAGATATTCCTTTATTAATGATAATTGATGATATTCCCTCCAGCAAACCCGGTAGAGAACGCATGAATTATTTTAACTCGCGAATATCTTTATTTTTTATTGAAAACCATTATCTTTTTTGAAAACATTTAAAAGAAATGAATATGTATATGCATGACATAAATAAAAAGACATAGCAAAATCTAAATAATATAATGCTACCTAAATGACATGACATGATTCGAATGCCTTAGCATAATCTAAATGAAATGAAATATCCTAAGTTATATGATATATTCTAAATGGAATTAAATGACCTATGTAACATAATACATTCTATATGAAATGCAATATCCTAAGTCATATGATATAATCTAAATGAAATAAAATATTCTAGATGACACAATATATCCTAAATGAAATGAAATGATTTAAATGACATGACAAATATGAATGATATGGCATATAATTTAAATGACATGGAATAAGATAATGCTATCATATAATATGCATGAAAATAAAAATAATAATGCATGAACGTAGTATATGCCAAATAAAAATAACTAAATAAAAGCATAGGATATCATGAAATATTCAAAGCCATATAATAAACTATATAACATAAAAATATATATATATATATATATCAAAATAATAATAATATCATAGAAATTACTATAGCAAGAATCACATATTATATAAAATGCATGAATCTGAAAAATGCAATGCATGAAATGTATTTTTTTCCTTTAATTAAGGAAATCCGAATATCTAAAAAGATATCCGGCTACCTTAGGAAAATATGCCAAATTAAATATTCTAAAACCAAAATATTTTGTGATTGTTTGAAAACAATTTTGAAAAGCTTGAATTAAAAATAAAAACTGGGCTAAATCTTTTTTAAATCGCTCTAATATTCTAAGTTTAAAAAATCCGGATTTGACTACCCTTAACCCGAGACTTGAAAAACCATTTTTAGAGTTTTAAAAGGCTTAGAAACTACCCTAAGTCAGTAGCTAACCCTCCTAATCAGCCCATTCTAGGTAACTTAACCAAAACAGAAAAATGATTTTTCTTTAAATTCAATTCTGACTCCACTGTCCAGTTTTAAACCATGATTTTTTGCCCTATTTTTAAAAAATCAAAAAATTCTGAAAACAATATTGGAGATTCAGGACATGTAAAACTACACGGGAAAAAATCGGCTTAATTTTCTGATTAAAGATGAATTCCCAGAAAAATCAGAAAAGTATGAAAACTGGGTGAAAAAACTGTTTTGTCAAAACACATTTTTGCCTTTGATAAAATCATTTAAAAATCAAAGTGAAAATATTTGAAACTCATAAAATATCTCACAAACAGTAGCTAAGACTTTTGGAAAGTTAGATAAAAATTGGCTAAGTAAAAAAAAAATCACAAAGGTAGAATAATCAATTTGACAAACTTTATTTTCCACAAGTGTGCTCAAGAGAGTATGACTTTGAACCATTAATTGGCTCAAGTCATTGTTCAAGTGGCATGAACATGAAATGCATGAAACATTACAACAAACATAGTGCATGATATGCATGAGCTTAAATCTAAATGTCATGAAAAAATGCATGGCATTCATATAGTGACCTAGACCTAAATGAACTTGCATGGCATTTAATGCAACCTAGACCTAAAATGCATGAACATGCATGGCAAATAAACCAAACCTAATAACTAAAATATGCATGGCATTTTGACAAACACAAAGCATGCTTAAACCAAAAACTCAACCAAATATCATGGAAATGCTAACCTCTCAACCAACATGGCAAGAATGCACATAAAATGCAAAAATTCAAGGGTGGCCGAATGAAACAATGCGACTAGCAAACATGGAATTTTCACAAACACTTGGTATATTAGCATGCAAAACTAAATCAAATGTCATGCAAATGCAAAAACCTACCAACTAACATGGCAAAAATGCAACACACAATGCAAAACACATGGAGTAGCCAAATGGCCTCAAGCTCCAACAAGCATGGCATTTTCACAAACACTTGGTATACTAACATGCTCAACTAAAATATAACACTCAAATCATGCAAAAACCAGACAAGCATTTTCACAAACACTTAATATACTAAATCTAGAACATGCTCAACTAAGATATAAAACTCAAATCATGCAAAGACCACACAAGCATTTTCACAAACACTTGATATACTAAATCTAAAACATGCTCAAATTTAAACATTATGAAACAAAAAATTAAAAATGCAAACACATGATATTTAAAACATAAATGGCAACAAACAAAGCAACCAAATTAAAATATAACTCAAGAATATGAAGTAAAATAACATTTAAAACACCAAGATCAAAGAAAATAACATAAACAATATGGTAAAATAAATCAAAACAGCAACTTAAATGAATAATGTAGGCCATTTGGCCATGGTGAGTTTATTGTAAAAAAAATTGTAAAAAATATCTTTAAGAAAGAGATGAAGGAAGAACTTAAAAGAACAATAAAAAAACATTTATTGAAAATAGAAACTCAACAAATAATAATCAAAATAGCAAAAATAAGAATGGAAAATCAAGAAAGTGCAAGAGTTGGTGCTCAAGAGCAACCTCAAGAAGCTATCTTTCAAGCTTTATCTCTTCAAACTTTTCTTTCTTTTCTTTTTTAATTTCAACCAAGGAGAGAAAAAAACTAAGTAAATACCAAAAGAACTCAGCAAAATGAAATCAAAAAATGAATTTTCTGCCCCCTCAACATGCTGGCCGAATGGCCCTTAATATTCCTCAAGGTGTTGTCATTTTTTGTAACCAATTTCCCATCAAATGGGTAATAATTCAAGGTGAAAAAATCATGAAATTACCACCTTTAGATTAGCATATCAGCTCTCTCAAATTACAGCTGTTCAAGAATAATGTTGACATCCCTCTTGGCCTATGTGGCTTAATCACCATGGCTTGATCAAAGAGAATCTCTAACTAACTCTTGATTTTTAGCCATTTGATTGAAAAATCAGAAACTTCCTCCTTCCTTTGGGCTTGGGCAGGCCAACACTTCTCTTTTCCAGCCCAACTCTGATTTTTTGAAAGGCCCAAAGAAGCCCTTTTACGTTGCTTGGGTGAAATGACCGTTTTGCCCCCCGAATGCAAATAAATATCAAACGGACTCCAAATTCAATTTTTCTTTTTCTAATACTTTCAAAATAATAAAACATTGAGTTCTGGATGTTTTCAAAATTATCCGAGTTCGTTTGCTATTTATTTGGATTTTATTCTAAAAATGCCCTTTTAAGCCCCTACATTTTACCATTTATTAAACGAGCTCCAAATCAAGATTTTTCTTCACCAATCTCTTCAAAATAATTAAAATGTGTGATCTGAAAGTTTTCATAATTTTTGGAGCTCATTTGGTATTTTTTCGGGATTTATCGGCTTGAATTACTACATAGGAGGCCCGGGATTTGGCCATTTTGTAAACGAACTCCAAATCAAGATTTTCTTTCACCAATATATTCCAAATAATTTAAAAATGATATTTTTCAAAATTTTAGAATTTACGGAGTCCATTTGTTATTTTTTCGAGATTTATCTTTTTGAATTATTGCATAGGAGGCCCGGGATTTGGCCATTTTGCAAACGAACTCCGAATCAAGATTTTCTCTCGCCAATCTCTTTCAATAATTTAAAAATGAGATTTTCAAAATTTTAGAAGATTTGGAGCTCATTTGCTATTTTTTGGAGATTTTTCTTTTTGAATTACTACATAAGAAGCCCGGGATTTGGCCATTTTGCAAACAAACTCCGAATCAAGATTTTCTTTCGCCAATATCTTTTAAATGATTTAAAAATGATATTTAAAAATTTTCAGAATTTTCGGAGTCCATTTGCTATTTTTTCCAAATTTTCCAATTTTGCCCTTTTGCCTCCAAAACCCGGTTTTGCTCGAAACAAGTCCGATTTTCAGATTTTCTTCAAGCTGAGCCTTGGGCTATCTTTTTTTTAATCATTCCTCATCCATTGGGGGCTTTGGTCTTACCAAGTCGGGCCATTTCTGTGATTCTTCCCGATTTCACCGAAATCCACTAAAAACCCTAATTCTCGGTTTTCTCCCGGATTGACTTTTCTTTCGATTTTTCTTGCAAGTGACTTCTCCATTACCCATAGTTAGTGCTTATCTTTCATTTGGAACCTTAAATTTTGACAAATTTGATCGTTTAAGCACTTTTCCCCAAATTTGTCGAATTAGGGTTTCCTTTCTACTGAATCTCCAAATGCCAACTTCCGAACTCCATATCTTTCAATATAGACCTCGGATTATCAAAATGCTTTCACCATTTTTCAATTGAACTTAAAATCTTGATTTTGAAAGTGGGTTGACTTTTTAGTAGTTGACTTTTTGGGGTTGACTTTTTCGGGGTTGACTTTTTTCGAGGTTGACTTTTTTCAAGTTTGACTTTCTATGCTCGCCCTCTTAAACTAAGTCTCGGAGTACCACCTGTAGGATGAAATCAGTCTTTTTACACTCGAAAACATCAATATATGAAGAAAACATACCTGTTTAGTGGTCCGGACAAAGTTAGGTGTATACAGCTGCCTCTCTTTGGCTATTGCTGAGAATCAGGAATCAGGCAAAGATAAACCGACACTAATTTTGTACGGTCAGTAACATCACATGTGAAGGAAAGGGAAAGGGGTTTTCTTTTTCATTCTTCTACCATTTTTTCATTTTTCATTTCTATTTTTTTATTTTTTTTTTAATAGTAAATTGAAGATTTTGTCCTTAAATTGAATTCCCCGACTAATCAAGGCTCGACCCGTCTTAAGGAAACGAATTCGATTTTCAAAAGAAAAAATTATGCTCGAAGATTTTTAAAATGATGCCCGGAGGTCTTAAAATGGTGCCCGAAGGTCTTTAAAATGGTGCCCAGAGGTCTTAAAATGGTGCCCAAAGGTCTTTAAAATGGTGCCCGGAGGCCTTACCCCTGAATTTTAAAAAAAGGTTATGCCCGGAGGTCTTACCCGTGATTTGAAAAATTATGCCCCAAAGTCTTAAAAATGGTGCCCGTAGGCCTTACCCCTGAAAAAAAGTTATGCCCGGAAGTTTTAAGAATGTTGCCAGAAGGTCTTACTCGTGATTTGAAAAATTATGCCCGGAGGTCTTAAAAATGGTGCCCGTAGGCCTTACCCCTGAAAAAAAAAAAGTTATGCCCAGAGGTCTTAAGAATGTTGCCCGGAGGTCTTTAAAATGGTGCCCGGAGGTCTTTAAAATGGTGTCCAGAGGTCTTAAGAATGGTGTCCGGAGGCCTTACCCCTGAAAAAAAATTATGCCCGGAGGTCTTACCCGTGATTTGAAAAATTATACCTGGAGGTCTTAAAAATGGTGCCCGTAGGCCTTACCCCTGAAAAAAAGTTATGCCCGGAGGTCTTAAGAATGTTACCTGAAGGTCTTACCCGTGATTTGAAAAATTATGCCCGAAGGTCTTAAAAATGGTGCCCGTAGGCCTTACCCCTGAAAAAAAAAGTTATGCCCGGAGGTCTTAAGAATGTTGGCCGGAGGTCTTACCCGTGATTTGAAAAATTATGCCCGGAGCTCTTAAAAATGGTGCCCGTAGGCCTTACCCCTGAAAAAAAGTTATGCCGGGAGGTCTTAAGAATGTTGCCCGGAGGACTTACCCGTGATTTGAAAAATGATGCCCGGAGGTCTTAAAAATGATGCCCGTAGGCCTTACCCCTGAAAAAAAGTTATGCCCGGAGGTCTTAAGAATGTTGCCCGGAGGTCTTACCCGTGATTTGAAAAATTATGCCCGGAGGTCTTAAAAATGGTGCCCGTAGGCCTTACCCCTGAAAAAAAGTTATGCCCGGATGTCTTAAGAATGTTGCCCGGAGGTCTTACCCATGATTTGGAAAATTATGCCCGGAGGTCCTAAAAATGGTGCCCGTGAAAAAAAGTTATGCCCGGAGGTCTTAAGAATGTTGCCCGGAGGTCTTACCCGTGATTTGAAAAATTATGCCCGGAGGTCTTAAAAATGGTTTTTGAAGAATTGTTGAAAATTAACCTAAAGATTTTGAGAAGATGCGAATGCTTTTTAATGCAGATGCAGATGTTGAATAAGATATGAATGACTTAAACTGGTGCAAACGTCTTTGAGGCAAATGTAAATAACTTAGATTGATGCAAATGCTTCTTGATGTAGATTCAAATAACTTAGATTGATGCAAATTTTCGTGATGTAGATGCCCTTACTAATTGTGTTCATGTAATTGGTTTATGATTATTACACAATAATGAAAATGTAATGATTCTAGAAATGATGCAATTGCTTGAGATGACGCAAATGCGAATTCCATGAAGAATGTAAATGTAAAATGCAGATGCTTATGGAATAATGCCAATGCAAATACCCATGAATGATGCAAATGCTTGCCGCCACTGTGCAGATGCAAAAGCTTGATAAAGAGATGAGTGCTCATGAGTGATGCAAATGCCCTCGGTTGTTTTTCTAGACTTTGGCTTAGCCTTTCAAATTCATTTTTCCTCTTCAAATCAGAGTATATCTTCAATTCATTTTGGCTATTCTCTTTGCCCCAACAGTTTTCAAACTTTCATCAACAGAGATCTGAACTGGGTTTGATTTCTTCTTCCCATATCTGGAAGTCAGGACCTATCTTGGCAGTTCTATACCTTTGGGTTAGAAAAAATCCTTGTCTCATGTCAACATCAAAATGGGTATTTCAAAAAATATCTTTATTTGTTTTCTTATTTTGAAAACTTCTGAACAAAAAATATTAACCCCACAATGTGTGATGTACAAATCTTTTGAAGACTGATGATCATTGTTAGAAATTTCTCTAAGTGTCAATCTGGGTTTTTTAACTGGGATTGGCAAGGCTTGGTATAACAAGATTCTGTCTTTTCCAGGAAAACTTCACGAAAAAAATGTATATTCCTTCTAGGCTCACAAATGGAACAGGTTTTATAAATCATGAATTCATTGAGAACCAAACAAATTCAACATTCTTTTAGTTTCCATATCAAGGCATTTTGACAAGCATCAAGATTAGCTGGGATGTTTAAACCGAAAAGTTTAATCTTGGAGAAAAAAAGTTTCAGTTCTTTTTTAAGACAATCCTTTGAATGAGAATTGACAATTTGGGAGGTTCAGGAATTCTTAAATATTCCTCGTTGACCACTTTTTAAGAAGATCTTTTCTTTTGTGGTATCGGCACTATCATCAATGGCATTGAAAATTCCCATTCTACTCTAGACCGCCCGTTTTTTGGGTTTTCGCCCTAGAGTCCCATTCTTTCCAACTTTTCTCTTTTTTTACCATGCACTTAAGAATTCTAAATTCTTCCTTAGTGAAATGAGAATTTGATGAGATGGGATAAAATCTGAGGAAAACCCTTCAAATTAAATATTCATGCTTGATCAAAATGGACTTTTAAAGCACGTAATGTAGGCCATGGCTCAGGGTTCAAAAAAAAGGATAAATGGGCCCAAAATATGTGTTTGAGGGTAATCAGATCAAGGATCCTTTCTTTGTGGAGGATTCTCTTTGAAGCATTTGTCCCTTCTTGGACATTTCTTTCCTCTTGACTTTGCTCTTTTTCTTCTTTGCTTTTGGCTTTCAATTTACCATGTCTTACACACATTTTTTTTTTCTTTCATTTTGCCCCCTTCTTTTTCAACGGAGTGAGCCTGTCTTTATTCGGGGCTCTATTTGCTTTGCATCTGTCTTTGAGCTAGGACTCATTTCTCAATGATCTTTAAAAGATCTTTCCTTGCAGTTGCCCCTTAGTGTAGAGGGTGATCCTTGATCAGGGTTCAAAGAAGAAAGAATTCTTTTGGCTCAAAAGGGGTGACTATGGATGATTTCTTTTTTTATGCGAAAGGGATATGAAAGATGGCCGTTTCTCATGTCAAGCACAAATATTCATATTGAAAAGCAATCCCAGGGGAAATAGATATTCAGAATTTCATTTTGCACTTTGGAATCATCCGAATTCTCATATGCATAATATCACAAATTTTTTCATTTTCTTTTTTTCCATCGCATACCCCAATGATTCATGCATTAGCCCATCCTTCTTCACCATATATCCATCATTTCCACATATGATGCCCTAATTTGATTAACCATGAGAATTTGTATCAACGAGGAACATAGCAAGTCTAGGTCTATTTTGAAAAGGTTGAGTTTCCAATCTGAGTTCTTTGAAGAGACAAGGAAAATATGACCCAAAAACGGGTTTTCTCTGGGACAAGGGATAATCTAGTTTAATCATTGTGCCCCAAGGTGTCAATCATGAAGTGATGTTTGGGCAAGTAGTGTTTTGTGGTTTGTTGAAAATGACATGAATGGTTTTGGCACAACCTTGACACAGATCAAATTACCAAAATCTAGATTCTTGAAAGAATGTCTCATTTGTTTGAATTTCAAGGAATTTGAAAAATTTCAAAAAGTTCGTTCCTTTGTTCATAGCCTAGACTAGGATTTACATCCTTGCTTATTCTGCAATGACAATGCTTCTCTCTTTTTTTTTTTTTTCAAATTAATTTTTCCTTGAAGTATTAGGTCTTTCAACTGTTCTTGATTCAAGGTTTAGGTATAGAGAAGCCCAAAAAAGAGGGGGATGGTGTTAGGTCATTTCTAACACTGATCATCAATCTTCTTGAGACTATATATTATTAAAACTTCCTTAATGCTTGTTTTTGCAAATTCATGTTATTGTTAAAACAAAACAAACACAAAGCATTTAAAATTCAAAATTCATTTAATTCATGTAGATGTTAACATGAGACAAGTGCTTTCATCATCACAGTGTATAAAACTACATGCGTCAAAAACCTAATATGATCATGCACAATGTTTCTTATGATACTTGGCTTCCCCATCTTCAAAACTTATCGAACCAGCCTTGATGAGATCCCTGACCTTGTACTTCAAAGCGGGGCAGTTCTATGTTGAGTGACCTTGATTGCCAGAATGATAACCACAACACTCATTAGCATCATACCAGCTCGGATAAAGGGGCTTCAGAGGCTCTAATTGTATGGGTGTCACAAGGTGATTCTGGATGAGTTGAGGTAGTAGCTCACTGTATGTCACAGGAATCGGGTCAACCTGATTTCTTTTTCGCTTTTTATGCCCCCTTCGATTATTCCCAAGGGTGTTCGATTGATAGACAAATGTAAATTCTGGTGTAGTTGCAGTCATTGGTTGGTAAGGATAAAAGCTTTGAGAGACATTGTTCAGGGTAGAGTAAAATGGCTGACACGAGGAGAATTGGGGAGGTGGGGCAAAGTCTTCCATGACTTGGGTATCTTTCTTTTTCTTTTCAGATGCCCCTTTTTCCTTGGTATTGGATGTTCTTTCTCCTTCAATTTTCCCATCCTTGATAGCATTCTCAATCATCTCCTCTAAAATTACCATGTCCGAAAAATTCTTCGTGGTGTTGCCAACAATTATATCATAGTACGGGGCCTGTAGTGTATTCACAAAAATGACAGTGGTTTCCTTCTGAGTTAAGGGCGGTTGTACTTGGGCGGCCAGGCTCATCCACCGTTGCACATATTCTTTGAAGCTCTCAGTAGCTCTTTTTTCATATTTTGCAAAGTGAGACGGTCAGGTGTCATGTCGGTCACATGCTTGTACTGGTTTAGAAAAGCCCAAGCCAAATCATTCCAAGAGCGAATCTGATCCTTGCTCAACTGACTATACCACCTAATTGCGGACTCGCTGAGGCTATCCTGAAAGCAGTGAATTAAAAGCTTATCATTATCTATATGACTTGTCATCTTCCGGCAGAACATAGTGATGTGGGCTAATGGATCGGTCGTCCCGTCATATTTCACAAAGTCAGGGATCTTGAACTTAGGAGGAATGACTAAATCGAGAACCAAACATCATTCTTTCTCATCTAAACTCTCAAATATATATGTACTTTCTACTGCCCGGAGCCTTTCATCTAACAATTGATATTTCCCTTAGGAATCTGCCAACTCAACCTCAGTTACTGCAACCCTTTTCAACTTTGCCTGTTCAGCTGGATCATCTGAGTTTAGGTTATTGACGGGGTTAACAGTGTTCTGGGCATCAATTATTACGACCTCATACTGACCCTTTCGTGCCTCTAACCCTTTCCTGGGACAAAGTTTTCAGTGTATCCTTTTTCCTTGATTACGGCAGACATTAGCTCCATTAATTTAGTCATCTGATCCTTAGATTCTGCTTGAGACTTTGCTAGCTGTTCTCGCAATTCTTTCTGTTCCCTTTCCATTTTTTCCATTCGGGCAACTTGTTCATTCTCCATAGCACTAGCCTGTATTAAAAGGGTACTCAGTACTTCTTCTTATTTGAAATGGAAATTCTTTCAAAGACTCTTAAAGCCAAGCCAACTTCTGTTTTATTTCCCCCAAATGTATGTCATGATGAATGAGCCATGAATGCAATTTGATGCATGTGAAGCCTAAACAATATGATGTATGGACATGTACAATTGAAACATGCTGACCATATATGTAATAAATGCAATCACGATGCCAATCATGTTGCAAGCAAAGAATAAATAAATCAACACATGGATATATGTAATGACTGACCATGTACATTTTAGCATATTTCCCAATGAATGATCACATACACTATCAATGCAACACGGTGTCAATTATGCAAGCAATGAATGATTGATATAGTATATACCAAGAAGATCATGCTAACTATGTGTGTCATGAATGTGACCTAATGCTAACATGATGTATGTAATAAGCAAATTAATGCATGAACATATACACAGAAATCATGCTGACTATGTTTGTTATGAATGCAACCCAAAGTCAACATGATACACATAAAGAATAAGCAAATTAATGCATGGATATATACAGAAAAATCATGCTGATTATGAATGCATGAATGCAACCTGACAAATAATTGATCGGATGCAAAATGCAAAGGGGAAGATATCATGGAGGAAATAAGAATCGAAGGAACTTAATCATCAACATCTCATAAATTTGAAGCATAGTCAATTCATTCCCATATCAATGTTCACAATGGTATAAACCATGTTTTACAAAATTTGAGCAGTAGTTAAAACTGTCTTTACAAGCACTTTATTCTTCCTAGCATCCTAAGGCTATAAGAGCCAGCTACTGAATAAGTGAAATCCTATTACATCATATAAGACAGATGTCTTTCCATCTTGATGCTGTAAATCTCCCAATCCTAATGACGCTTTCCCAGTTCTCCATCAGTCAGTGTCGTTGGATCCAACCACTTGGCATCTATAAGAGTTTGCACTTTCCTTTTGACTGCTATACAATCTTCGATGCTATGGCCAACAATTCCATAGTGATAATCACATCTTGCATTTGGATTATACCACCTTGGATATGGTGGTAACGGGGGTTTCAATGGGACACAGGCAACCATGTGATTTTGGATCAGTATAGGGAGGAGCTCTTGGTAGCTGATTGGAATGGGATCAAAATGCATTTGGGTCTTATTTTGGGGTCGTTTCTTAGTCACACATGGCCTAGGAGTTGGGCACTTGGTGGTTGTATTAAGGTCCGAACCGGAGTGTTTACATGGAGATGTGGCGGAACAGTATGGTAAGGGTATGGATTTGGACACAGGGCCTTTGGAGGTTGTACATAGCTCGAGGTTCCTATCCCAGATACTGGATAAGGTGATTGATGAGGAAAATAGTATGAAATGGCAGTTGGTGGTAATGGAGTGGGATTCAGGAATCCCATAGTGGTTGTCCCAATGGACGATTGGACCATAGTAGGGTGGGGATACTGGTTTGGACCTAGAACAGTTTGCAGGTATGGTATAGGATCCGAGGTTTCTATCTTTGGTACCAGGCTCTCAGGTTTAATCATTTTCACGATTTGGTCCATAATTTCATTAGGATTGCGACCTTTGTGGCATTGACAAGTGTAGGATCCTGCATGGATTGTATGTTCTGGACCTAATGGTTTTGGTTGATCCGAAGGCGATGCAGAGCCCTGAGAAAGTTCCTCTTTATTCTTACTCATATCCTCAACCATTTTCAGCAATTTGGCGAGCTGTTCTTTCACTTCCCGGATTTCATGTCTACATTCCTCTTGATTGCGTTCCAAAGCACCCAATCGTTCCTCCGATTCGTTCCTCATATCTTGAACCCCTTTCATGCAAATGAAAATATCATGAGATTAAGAATACAATTATGAATGTACATGCTCTATTCCTATGTGCATGAATATACTGATGATTAATGCATGAACATATACCGAGAAATTATGATGACTATGTATGCTATGGATGCAATCTAATGCCAACATGATGGATTTTAAAAAAATGAATAAATTGATGCATGGGTATATACAAATAATGACCATGTATGTATTCTACAATAAATGACCATGCATGCTATGATGTCAAAATGATACATGCTAAGACTAAATGAATTAACACAAAGGTATACACAAAGAATGACCATGTATATCACAAATGTATTCTACAATGAATAACCATGCATGTTAGGACTGTGACACGATGTCAAAATGATACAAATAAATTAACCAATGATTACACGAAATTGGTGGGACCTAAATCTTGATTATTCAAAAATCTCATTATGCAAGATTTGCCTCCAAATTTATGATTTTTTTTTTTTTCAAACATGTTTTTTTTTTTATGAAAAATCAATCATATTATTTTAAAAAGAATTCTGGGGTAGTGGATCTTACTATGGTACAATGTCCAAATGTTCATGCAACACTACCGGTTTTATGAAACTATCAAATGAAATTATTATCACCATCCATTTATTGCAAAAACGAGATCAATAATACAACCAAAATGTACATGCTCTATTCACACATGCATGAAATGTGCAACATGCAAAAATGCTTGAAAAATGATTTTTTTTTTATTAAAAAGAATAGCTAATGAACATCTGCCCCAACAATATCTGCTTATTTAGGCATCACGATGCCTTCGAGGCAGAGTATCACATTTATTACGGGCAATGTACGTACATCGTTGCCCGATCTACCACACTTATTCGAAGTGTAAAATAGGTAACAAAAGGTTTAGAAATGTCCCTCCATGTGTTCCTATTTTCGGTATATCTAACGAAAATCCGGCATGGCTTCGCCTAGGTTCACTATATGACGGTGAATCGGTTCTAAGGCCCCAAATTGTTCCTCACTGTCGCCGGTGAAGGCTAGTAAGGCACCCCGATAAAAGCGGGTTCAATTCGTTAGAGTATATTTTCCTATGCCCATGCGGAGGATTATCACGAAGGCATTAGGTACTTTATACTCCGAAAGTGTTTCACTAGCCCATACGGAGGATCAATCACGAAGGCTTAGTTACTTTACTCCCACTTAAAAGGACGGAACCCGGGTATAGGATTCATGATATGCAAATGCAAATGCACGTGTAGTGTGTGTGGAGGAATAACAAAGCTTTCACTACCTATTCTACAAACCTTATTCTAAATGCCCTAGCAATTAAAACATTTAAGAATAGTGTAACGCATTAACTAACAAGCAATTATAATATACAACCTTAAATAACTAGAGAACAATAATAAAATGCATGCACATGAGTATGAACATATTTAAAAATATTTTATTATTTTCAAAATTCTCCTTATTTAAAAAAAAATGCAGGAATTAAAATTAAATACCAATTAAACCAATCAAAATAGAGACTTTGATAACACACGACTAATTCTAGGCCCGACTCTCTAATGTCCCCAGCAGAGTCGCCAAGCTGTCGCAACCTAAAAAATAACGAGTCTCATCGCAATACTTTATTATTCGTTAAGCGTGACATTAAAAAAAAAACGAGGAAAAGTCGACTTAATTCCTCTAGAAAAATGAAGGTTTTGAAAATGACCTTGTAAAAGACATGGAGTCGCCACCAATCTTTTTTAGCTAGGTGTGATACCTATTAAAACCGGTTTTATAAAATATTTTAAAAATTAATTAAAACATTTTAAAAACCCAATATCAAGTCTGCGTTTTAAACCAGAGAAATCAAAGAAGCGGGTTCGGGAGTCGGTTACGTACGGGGAAGGATTAGCACCCCCACAACGCCTGTATAAATCGATACCTTATTAATTGTGTGTTATCTCAAGTCTCGATAAAAAATCGGTTTTAAATTTAATATTTCAAGTTAATTCCCAATTTAAAGAAAAATAATTCCATTTTTAATTGAAAATGGTCCGGAATTTATAAATTCAAAATTTTCCTATATTCCCCAACAAACATGGCAAAATATATAAATTTTTATTAATTTCGGAAAACTTTTCGAATCATTCTCTTTTTTTGAAAGAAAGATATTCCTTTATTAATGATAATTGATGATATTCCCTCCAGCAAACCCGGTAGAGAACTCATGAATTATTTTAACTCGGGAATATCTTTATTTTTTATTCAAAACCATTATATTTTTTTTGAAAACATTTAAAAGAAATGAATATGTATATGCATGACATAAATAAAATGACATAGCAAAATCTAAATAATATAATGCAACCTAAATGACATGACATGATTTGAATGCCTTAGCATATTCTAAATGAAATGAAATATCGTAAGTTATATGATATATTCTAAATGGAATTAAATGACCTATGTAACATATACATTCTATATGAAATGCAATATCCTAAGTCATATGATATAATCTAAATGAAACAAAATATTCTAGATGACACAATATATCATAAATGAAATGAAATGATTTAAATGCCATGACAAATATGAATGATATGGCATATAATTTAAATGACATGGAATAAGATAATGCTATCATATAATATGCATGAAAATAAAAATAATAATGCATTAACATAGTATATGCTAAATAAAAATAACTAAATAAAAGCATAGGATATCATGAAATATTCAAAGCCATATAATAAACCATATAACATCAAAAATATATATATAAATCAAAATAATAACAATATCATAGAAATTACTATAGCAAGAATCACATATTATACAAAATGCATGAATCTGAAAAATGCAATGCATGAAATGTATTTTTTTCCTTTAATTAAGGAAATCCGTATATCTAAAAAGATATCCAGCTACCTTAGGAAAATATGCCAAATTAAATATTCTAAAACCAAAATATTTTGTGATTGTTTCAAAACAATTTTGAAAAGCTTGAATTAAAAATAAAAACTGGGCTAAATCTTTTTTAAATCGCTCTAATATTCTAAGTTTAAAAAATCCGGATTTGACTACCCTTAACCCGAGACTTCAAAAACCATTTTTAGAGTTTTAAAAGGCTTAGAAACTACCCTAAGTCAGTAGCTAACCCTCCTAATCAGCCCACTCTAGGTAACTTAACCAAAACAGAAAAATGATTTTTCTTTAAATTCAATTCTGACTCCACTGTCCAATTTTAAGCCATGATTTTTTACCCTATTTTTAAAACTTCAAAAAATTCTGAAAACAATACTGGAGATTCAGGACATGTAAAACTGCATGGGAAAAAATCCGCTTAATTTTCTGATTAAATATGAATTCCCAGAAAAATCGAAAAAGTACGGAAACTGGGTGAAAAAACTATTTTGTCAAAACACATTTTTGCCTTTGATAAAATCGTTTAAAAATCAAAGTGAAAATATTTGAAACTCATAAAATAGCTCACAAACAGTAGCTAAGACTTTTGGAAAGTTAGATAAAAATTGTCTAAGTAAAAAAAAAAAATCACAAAGGTAGAATAATCAATTTGACAAACTTTATTTTCCACAAGTGTGCTCAAGAGAGCATGACTTTGAACCATTAATTGGCTCAAGTCATTATTCAAGTGGCATGAACATGAAATGCATGAAACAATACAGCAAACATAGTGCATGAAATGCATGAGCTTAAATCTAAATGTCATGAAAAAATGCATGGCATTCATATAGTGACCTAGACCTAAATGAACTTGCATGGCATTTAATGCAACCTTGAACTAAAATGCATGAACATGCATGGCAAATGAACCAAACCTAATAACTAAAATATGCATGGCATTTTGAAAAACACAAAGCATGCTTAAACCAAAAACTCAACCAAATATCATGCAAATGCTAACCTATCAACCAACATGGCAAGAATGCACATAAAATGCAAAAATTCAAGGGTGGCCGAATGAAACAATGCAACTAGCAAACATGGCATTTTCACAAACACTTGGTATATTAGCATGCAAAACTAAACCAAATGTCATGCAAATGCAAAAAACTACCAATTAACATGGCAAAAATGCAACACATAATGCAAAACACATGGAGTAGCCAAATGGCCTCAAGCTCCAACAAGCATGGCATTTTCACAAACACTTGGTATACTAACATGCCAAATTTTTATTTTTTTTAAGACTTTCAAAATAATAAAACATTGAGTTCTGGAAGTTTTCAAAATTATCCGAGTCCGTTTGCTATTTGTTTGGATTTTTTCTTCCAAAAATGCCCTTTTATGCCCCTACATTTTACCATTTTTTAAACGAGCTCCAAATCAAGATTTTTCTTCACCAATCTCTTCATCATAATTAAAAAGTGTTATCTGGAAGTTTTCATAATTTTTGGAGCTCATTTGGTAATTTTTTCGGGATTTATCGGCTTGAATTACTGCATAGGAGGCCCGGGAATTGGCCATTTTGCAAACGAACTCCGAATCAAGATTTTCTTTCGCCATTCTCTTCCAAATAATTTAAAAATGAGATTTGCAAAATGTCTGAATTTTTGGAGTCCATTTGCTATTTTTCCGAGATTTATCTTTTTGAATTATTGCATAGGAGGCCCGAGATTTGGCCATTTTGCAAACGAACTCCGAATCAAGTTTTTATTTCTCCAATCTCTTTCAAATAATTTAAAAATGAGATTTGCAAAATTTCAGAAGATTTGGAGCTCATTTGCTATTTTCTCGAGATTTTTCTTTTTGAATTACTCCATTAGAAGTCCGGGATTTGGCCATTTTGCAAACGAACTCCGAATCAAGATTTTCTTTCTCAAATCTCTTTTAAATGATTTAAAAATGAGATTTGAAAATTTTCAGAATTTTCGGAGTCCATTTGCTATTTTTCCCAAATTTTCTAATTTTGCCCTTTTGCCTCCAAAACCCGGTTTTGCTCGAAACAAGTCCGATTTTTAGATTTTCTTCAAACTGAGCCTTGGTTTTTTTAATCATTCCTCATCCATTGGGGGCTTTGGTCTTACCAAGTCGGGCCATTTCTGTGATTCTTCCCGATTTCACCGAAATCCACTAAAAACCATTATTCTCGGTTTTCTCCCGGATTGACTTTTCTTTCGATTTTTCTTGCAAGTGACTTCTCCATTACCCGTAGTCAGTGCTTATCTTTCATTTGGAACCTTCAACTTCGACCAATTTGATCGTTTAAGCACTTTTCCCCAAATTTCTCAGATTAGGGTTTCCTTTCTACTGAATCTCCAAATGCCAACTTTCGAACTCCATATCTTTCAATGTAGACCTCAGATTATCAAAATTCTTTCGCCATTTTTCAATTGAACTTAAAATCTTGATTTTGAAAATGGGTGGACTTTTTTAGTAGTTGACTTTCTGGGGTTGACTTTTTCGGGGTTGACTTTTTCTGAGGTTGACTTATTTCAAGTTTGATTTTTTTACACTCGAAAACATCAATATAGGAAGAAAACAGTCTTTTTACACTCGAAAACATCAATATAGGAAGAAAACATACCTGTTTAGTGGTCCGGACAAAATTAGGTGTCTACAATGGGGAAGCCTAATTCTACGAGGAGATAGAGGAGGAAATAGAAGTCATTGAAAATACAGGTGGCTATGGGATAGGAAGATCCCTGATCATCTATTATGATGAACCGGAGGAAAAAGTTATGCCAGTCATTGAGGAAAATGCGCCCAAGTTAATCATTGATTTACCTGTTTCCTTTTCATACAAGGAAAACAAGGCTGTACCATGGAAATACGACTGCAGCATAGTTATGCCTGGGTTTTCAAACCAGCAGGATATCACAGGTATGGGGCATTTAACCCGAAGCGGAAGGTGTTATGCTTCGGAGGCTACTGAACAGGGGTTAGCAAGGAAAGACAGAGGAACAGTTAAAAGGAAGAAGGTAGTCGAGCCAATCCATATTGAGATGGATTTGCTAAAAGAAACAGAAAGGGGATCAGCCTCGGTTAACAGAATGAAAGAACCGGTATGTGAGAAGGAAGCCTGTGAGTTCTTAAAATTCATAAAGCATAGTGAGTATAGCGTGGTTGAACAACTGCAGTGTCAACCAGCTAGATTCTCAATCTTATCCTTGCTTTTGAATTCAGAACCACATAGAAATGCCCTGTTTAGAGTATTGAATCAGGCATATATGGCTAATACTATATCAGTAGAAAAATTGGATAGGCTGGTGGGAAACATTGCAGCAGATGACTACATATTTTTCAACTATGAGGAGATACCACCCAGTGGTATTGGATCAACGAAAGCTCTCCATATAATTACCACTTGTAAGGGGCACATATTACCAAGAGTCCTTTTGGATAATGGTTCTTCACTAAATGTGATGCCTTTAGCAACCCTATCCAAATTGCCAGTGGATATATCTTATATGTTACCAAGTTGCACAGTGGTCAGGGCTTTTGATGGAACAAGGAGAGAGGTTATGGGAACCATTGAAGTTCCTCTAGAGATAGGCCCATGCATTTATACAATGAACTTCCAGGTCATGGATATTAATCCATCTTATAATTGCTTGTTGGGAAGGCCATGGATATATTTAGCTGGGGCTGTACCCTCGTCTCTCCACCAAAAGCTGAAATTTGTGATGAAGGGTCGTTTGATCACAGTATCAGGAGAAAAAGATATAATAGCCTCCGCATCTATCGAATCCACTTATGTTGAGCCCAATGAAGAGGCCGTAAAGTGTTCTTTTCAGTCTTTGGAATTTTTAAATGCAGTTTTCGTCGCTGAAGGAGGAAAAATTCCGAAACCAAGGTTGTCCAAGAACACAAGGCTGGGAGTAAGAACCATAGTGGGAAAAGGCTGCAGGGCCGGAAAAGGTTTGGGGAAATATCTTCATGGAATGGCTTGAGCAATGGAAGTAGTAGGAAAGAAAGATCGGTTTGGCCTAGGGTATCTTCCGAAGGCCCATGAGAAAAGGAAACAAGTTGAAAGGAACCGACAAAGGAGGATGGCCCGTCTTACGGGTATGGATATTGAATGGAAGCCTATGACATTCCCACCTATCCTTCACAGCTTTCGTTCAGCCGGTTCTTTGTTCGAAGAAAAGAATTCTGATGATATGCTCGTAATGATAGAACAAGCCTTCGAGAGATTCCTGGTGAATAGGGATGAGCAGATGTATGATATGGAAATCTGCACGACTGAGGAAGAAAGAATTGAAAGAGAGAATGCTAACTGGATGGTGCAACCTTGTCCACCAGGATATAAACTAACCAACTGGAGTGCGACTGAGTTGTCCATAGTTTTTAAGTCTATTCCAACGTAATACTTTTAAAAAAGCAATCTTAATTATCTTTACCCAGAGATATTAAGAGTTTTTTTTTTTTTTTTTTGTAATGGTCTTTTTAAACATTTTCATTCAATAAATAACAAGCACAATGCATTTTATCCATATTTGATGTGTCTATATTCTTTCATTTTTGTTATTTATTTTGTTTTCATTATATATTTTCCAATATTGTTTCTTCTCCACCTATTTTCAGGTGTACGGATGCGGAATATGAGGACCTTCCTGTCAGTAATTCTGAAATTGATTTTGAAAGACCCATTTGCACGGTGATTTTGAGGCTAACGAAGATACTGAGGATTATGGTCTACCTCCAGATCTATTAAGGAAAATAGAACAAGAGGAGAAACAAGTACTTCCTCATAAGGAGTTATTGGAAATGATAAATCTGGGAAACAGTGAAGAGATAAAGGAAGTCAAAATCGAAACTTCATTGTCATCATCAATAAAAGGTGAATTGATAGCTTTGCTCCAAGAATATGTGGATGTATTTGCATGGTCTTACCAAGACATACCAGGGTTAGATCCAGATATTGTGGTTCATAAGCTCCCTTTAAGGCCAGAATACAAGCCAATTAAGCAAAAGTTAAGAAGAATGAGGCCAAACATGCTGTTAAAGATAAAAGAGAAGGTGAAAAAGCAATTTGATGCTGGATTCTTAGAGGTGGGAAAATATTCAGAATGGGTGACAAATATTGTTCCAGTACCAAAAAAGGATGGCAAGGTATGGATGTGCGTTGATTACCGAGATTTGAACAAGGCCAGCCCTAAAGATAATTTCCCTTTGCCTCATATTGATACTCTGGTGGATAATACAGCAAAGAGTTTTTTATTTTCTTTCATGGACGGGTTCTCAGGATACAATTAGATAAAGATGGCACCGGAAGACATGGAGAAAACCACATTTGTCACAATGTAAGGAACCTTCTGCTACAAAGTAATGCCATTTCAGTTGAAGAATGCTGGGACAACATACCAAAGAGCCATGGTGACCTTGTTTCATGATATGATGCACAAGGGAATTGAGGTCTATGTTGATGATATGATCGCTAAGTCACAAGGAGAAGAGGAGCATATTGCGAATCTTAAGAAGCTCTTTGAACAACTAAGAAAGTTTAGACTTAAGCTAAATTCGGCAAAACGCACTTTTGGAGTCACATCGGGGAAATTGTTGGGTTTTGTCGTCAGCAAAAGAGAAATTGAGATTGACCCGGATAAAGTGAAGGCTATTCAGAATCTGCCATCACCTCGTACTCAAAAGGAAGTAAGAGGTTTTTTGGGGAGACTGAATTACATTGCTCGATTTATTTCATAGTTAACCGAAAAATGTGATCCAATATTTAAGTTACTTCAAAAACGTGATCCAGGAAAATAGGATGAAGGTTGTCAGATTGCATTTGAAAAGGTTAAAAATTATCTATCCAACCCACCATATTAATGCCACCTATTCCAGATAAACCAATGATACTGTATTTATCAGTATTTGAGAGATCCATGGGTTGTGTTTTGGGGCAGCTTGATGAAACTGGAAAGAAAGAACATGTAGTTTACTACCTCAGCTAGAAGTTCACAGATTATGAGTTGAAATATTCGTCGGTAGAGAAGTAGTGTTGCGCCTTAGCTTGGACTGCTCGAAGACTTAGACAATATATGTTGTACCACACAACGTGGTTGATTGCCAAGCTTGATCCAGTCAAGTACATGTTGGGAGCACATTCTTTGTCAGGAAAGACAGCAAGATGGCAGGTTTTATTGTCAGAGTACGACATTGTATATGTAAGTCAAAAAGCTATCAAGGCAGTGCAGTGGCTGAATTTTTAGCAAGTTGGGGCAGTGGGAGATTATGAGCCGTTGAACTTTGACTTTCCAGATGAAGATTGGATATATGTGTCGCAAGCAGATGATATTCCATTGAATAAGAAAGTATGGAAAATGTACTTTGATGGCGCATCTAACGCCATGGGGCATGGAATCGGTGCAGTGCTTATATCCCCAGAATAAGATTATTATCCTTCACTGCCAAATTGGATTTTGATTGTACAAACAATACTGCCGAGTATGAAGCATGTACTATTGGCCTTCGTGCTGCAGTGGATAGAAAGATCAAAGTATTGGAAGTTTTCGGAGACTCAGCCTTAGTGATTTACCTGCTACGAGGAGAATGGGAAACCCGAGATACAAAGCTAATCCGATACCGAGAACTCATACTAAGTTTATTGGAGGAGTTTGAAGAAGTAAATTTCAATTACTTTCCTCGAGAATAAAATCAGATGGCAGATGCTCTGGCTACTTTGTCATCAATGTTTAAAGTGAATGAAGGGGCGAAGTTGTGCTGATTGAGATTAGCATATATGAGTCTCCTGCCCACTGTTTGAGTATCAAAGAAGAAGCAGATGGTCTCCCTTGGTATAACGACATCTTACAGTACATCAAGAGTCAACAGTATCCAGAACAAGCAACAGAGAATGACAAGAGGACTCTGAGAAGGCTAGTAATGGGTTTCGTTCTAGACAGTGAGCTTCTCTACAAGAAAGGGAAAGATCAAGTCCTATTGAGATGTGTCGGGTCTGCCGAAGCTTGAAGAATCATAGAAGAGGTCCATGAAGAGATATGTGGCACTCATGCTAATGGTCACATGCTTGCTAAAAAGATTATGAGGGCAGGTTACTATTGGTTGACAATGGAAGGAGATTGCATTAGTTATTCTCGGAAGTGCCATAAATGTCAGATTTATGCAGATAAGATTCATGTGTCGCCATCGCCATTACATGTAATGACTGCACCTTGGCCTTTTTCAATGTGGGGAATGGATATGATCGGGCCTATTACCCCGAAAGCTTCAAATGGAAATCATTTCATCTTGCTGGCCATAGATTATTTCACAAAGTGGGTAGAAACTATTTCCTATGCGAATGTAACAAAGTCGGTGGTATACAGATTCGTTAAGAAAGAAATCATATGCCGTTACGGGTTGCCAGCAAGAATTATTTCGGATAATGCTCTCAATTTGAACAATAAGATGATGAGAGAAGTGTGTACCCAATTCAAGATCACACATCATAATTCGGCACCTTACCGTCCAAAGATGAATGGCGCAGTAGAAGCAACTAACAAGAACATCAAGAAGATTGTCGAGAAGATGACCAATGTGTACAAGGATTGGCATGAGATCTTGCCATTTGCTCTTCATGAATATCGTACTTCAGTCCGTACATCTACAGGGGCAACACCATTTTTTTTTGGATACGGGAAGGAAGCAGTGCTACCTATTGAAGTTGAGATCCCTTCACTTCGGGTTTTGATGGAAGTTAAGCAGAATGGGTTAGAGCTCGTTATGAGCAGTTGAATCTCATCGAGGAGAAAATATTGAAAGCAATTTGTCACGGGCAGTTGTATCAGAATAGGATGATTTGAACCTACAACAAGAAGTTCATCCTAGACAGTTCCGAGAGAGGGAGTTGGTATTGAGGAAAATTCTCCCTATAGTGAAGGAGCTGAGAGGAAAACAGGCTCAGAATTGGGAAGGACCCTATGTGGTAAAAAGAGCTTTTTTTGGAGGAGCGTTGATTTTAACTAGAATGGACGGGGAAGGTTTAAGAAATCCCGTGAATGCTGATGAACTGAAGAAGTATTATGCTTGAAAAAAAAGAAAAGAAAAAAAAAGTGTGATGCTATGCACATGGAAATGCGAATGATTCCAAGTGTAAAAATATAAATTCTATATATCTATCTCCCCTGAGAATTACTTTTCAAAGAAAATATTCGTGCTTGATATGATGAATGGCCATCTTTCATTTTCCTTCCACTAAGAAGAAATTATCCTTAGTCACCCCTTTTGAGCCTTAAGAATTATTTCTTTCTTTAAACCTTGATCAAGGATCACCCTCTACACTAGAGGCCAAATGCGAGGAAAAATAATCAAAAAAATCATGGCAAAAAGAAAGCCATCGAAAAATGTGGCAAACGAAAGCCAACAAAGCAAAAAAAAAGAAGAAAAGAAAGTCCACAAAAGGGACAAACGTTTCAAGAATGATTTCTCCTCAGAAAATGATCCTTGATCCAATCACCCTTAAACACACTTTGGGTCTATTTTATCCTTTCTTTCTAAACCTAAACCTTGGCCTATATTACGTGCTTTAAAAGCCCATTTTGATCATGGATATTTAATTTGAAAAATTATTCTCAGAATTCATCCCATCTTTTGAATTGATATTTTTTACCTTGGAAGCATTTAGAATTCTCAGATGCATGGTAGAATACAAAAAATGGAAATGAAAAAAAGAATCTAAAACGAGAGGTTTAAGCCAAAAACCTGCAAAGGGCGACTTAATATCGAATGGAGGACACTTGAGTTGAAAACCGGCAAAGAGCGGCTTAGGTACTGTTTAAAATTTCGAATTAATTCTCCGTGTAAAGGGGGAGAAAGTATCTGAAAATCAAAAGAAAAGGGAACGACTCAGTTTGACGTAACTACGGAAGCTAAGAGATTACCCAAGTGAATTGCTCGTTCAAGAGAAATTTCAGATGGTTTGAAAAAGGAGGGGTCCAAGATATTTCGAATCCGGGGCATCTACAACCTATAACCTTACATTTGTTTCTTATATCCTTGATATTTATGTTTACTATTTTAAAACATTTCTTGCAATAAGTTCTTGTTATCCTTTTCATGACAATTTTTGCTTAATTCATATTTTCCTTCATATACTTTTGAGATGCAGTATGGTTGTTATTAAATTGAATGATGATTAGTAATAAAAATCTTTAAATAAAAGGATTTCAAAGTATTACTAAGGAATAGATGTAAATCTTGGGAAATGTTTGGAAAGTTCACCAAGAAAAGAAAACAGTGACCGTGGTGGAAACTCCATCACGAAGTCAGAAAATCTGTGAATTTTAGCGAAAAACAGAAACTGAGACTGTTTGACAAGTTATCTTGAGTGGGGCATCAATGAACAAATTGAAGACTCCGTAATGAAATCAGATAATCTATGAACCTCAAAGAAACCATGGATTAGAAATCATGGCACAATCATTTGATTGCATTTATTCTTTGGAAACATACAAGCATTTGCAAAGCATGTAATTATCATCATTGCATTAAGCTAATAGTGCATAAATCAGGAAAACTTGGACTTCCCCAAAGAGAACTCGTTTTACTTCTCAAAAGATTCAGACTCCGAGACCGCCATCGAGGTATTTCCTTCTATTTTAAATCAAATTCATTTTGTTTATTAGACGAGTCGAGCCTTGAGATCGTCGTCAAGGTATTTTTAAATCACAATTTTAAAGACCTTCAGGCACCAGTTTTAAAGACCTTCGGGCACCAGTTTTAAAGACCTTCGAGCACCAGTTTTAAAGACCTTTAGGCACCAGTTTTAAAGACCTTCGGGCACCAATTTTGAAGACCTTCAGGCACCAGCTTTATAGACCTTCGGGAACTAATTTTAAAGACTTTCGAGCACCAATTTTAAAGACCTTTGGGCACCAGTTTTAAAGACCTTCGGGCACCAGTTTTAAAGACCTTCGGGCATCAGTTTTAAAGACCTTTGGGCACTAGTTTTAAAGACCTTCGGGCACCAATTTTAAAGACCTTCGGGCACCATTTTTACGATCTTCGGGCAAAATTTTTTCTTTTGAAAATCGAACCCGTTTCCTTAAGATGGGTCGAGCCTTGATTAGTCAGGGAATTCAATTTAAGGACAAATCTTCAATTTACAGCTTTTTCAAAAAAAAAAAAAACGAAAAAATGATAGAAGAATGAAAAAGAAACTCCTTTCCCTTTCCTTCACATGTGATTTCACTAACCGTACAAAATTAGTGTTTGTTTATCTTTGCCTGATTCCAAATTCTCAGCAATAGCCAAAGAGGGGCAGCTGTAGACACCTAATTTTGTCCGGACCACTAAAACATGTATGTTTTCTTCCTAAATTGATGTTTCAGAATGTAAAAAGACTTTTTTTCATCCTGCAGGTGGTACTCCGAGACTTAGTTTAAGAGGGTGAGCATAAAAAGTCAAATTCAAAAAAAGTAAACCCTAAAAAAAGTCAACCCCAGAAAGTCAACTACTGAAAAAATCAACCCACTTTCAAAATCAAGATTTGAAGTTCAATTGAAAAATGGCAAAATAATTTTGATAATCCGAGGTCTACATTGAAAGATATGGAGTTCGAAAGTTGGGTTATGGAGATTCAGTAGAAAGGAAACCCTAATCCGGGAAATATGGGGAAAAGTGCTTAAACGATCGAACTAGTCAAAATTGAAAGTTCCAAATGAAAGGTAAGCATTGACTACGGGTGATGGAGAAGCCACTCGAAAGAAAAATTGAAAGAAAAGTCAATCCGAGAGAAAATCGAGAGTTAGGGTTTTTGGTGAATTTCGGTGAAATAGGGAAGAATTACCGAAATGGCCTGACTTGGTAAGACCAAAGCCTCCAATGGATGAGGAATGATTAAAAAGGGATAGCCCAAGGCTCAGCTTGAAGAAAATCTGAAAATCGGACTTGTTTTAGCAAAACCGGGTTTCGGAGGCAAAAGGTCAAAATTGGAAAATTTAGGAAAAATAGCAAATGGACTCCGAAAATTCTAAAAATTTGCAAATCTCATTCTTAAATCATTTGGAAGATATTGCGAAATAAAATCTTGATTCGGAGTTCGTTTGCAAAATGGCCAAATCCCGGGTCCCTTTATAGAAATTCAAGAAGAAAAATCCCGAAAAAATAGCAAATGAACTCCAAATATTCTGAAAATTTGCAAATCTCATTTTTAAATTATTTCTAAGAGATTGGAAAAATAAAATCTTGATTCGGAGTTCGTTTGCAAAATGGCCAAATCCCGAGTCTCCTATGCAATAATTCAAGAAGATAAATCCCAGAAAAATAGCAAATGGACTCCAAAAATTTTGAAATTTTGCAAATCTCATTTTTAAATTATTTGGAAGATATTGGCGGAAGAAAATCTTGATTTGGAGTTCGTTTGCAAAATTGCCAAATCCCGAGCCCTTATGTAGTAATTCAATAAGATAAATCCCGAAAAAATACCAAATGAGTTCCAAAAATTATGAAAACTTCCAGATCACACTTTTAAATTGTTTGGAAGATACTGGTGAAGAAAAATCTTGATTTGGAGCTCGTTTAAAAAATGGTAAAATGTGGGGGCATAAAAGGGCATTTTGGAAGAAAATATCCAAATAAATTGCAAACGGACTCGGAAAATTTTGAAACCTTCTAGAATTAAATATTTTATTATTTTGAAAGTATTAAAAAAATAAAATTTGAATTTGGAGTCTGTTTGCCATTTATTTGCATATGGGGGCAAAACGGTCATTTCACCCAAGCAACCGAAAAGGGCTTCTTCTGGCCTTTCAAAAGATCAGACTTGGGCTGGAAAGAGAGTGCTGGCTTGCCAAGGCCCAAAGGAAAGAGGAAGCTTCTGATTTTTTAATCAAATGGCCAAGAATTAATAGTTAGTTAGAGATTTTTTTATCAAGCCATTGTGATTAAGCCACATAGGCCAATGCATGAGGAGGGAGAGTGTCAACATTATTCTTGAACAGCTGTAATTATGGACATCTGATATGCTAATCTAAGGGTGATAATTTCACGATTTTTTTTACCTTGATTTACTAGCCATTGGATGGAAATTGGTTGGGAAAAAAATGACAACATTCCTTGGAGGAGAGAGGGTCCATTCGGCTAGCTTAAGGGTGAGGGAGAAATTTCATTTTTCTTCACTTCATTTTCAGATTTCTTCTTGGTTTTTCTTAGTTTTTTCTCTCCTTGGTTGAAAGCAAAAAGAAAAAGTTTAGAAAAGAAAGGAAAGTTTGAAGAGATAAAGCTTGAAATATAGCTTCTTGAGGTTGCTTTTAGCACCAACTCTTGCACTTTCTTGATTTTTCATTCTTGTTTTTGCTATTTTGATTATTATTTGGTGAGTTTTCTTTTTAAATAAGTGTTTTTTTATGTTCTTCTTAAGTTCTTTCTTCATCTCTTTCTTAAATAATTTTTACAATTTTTTTTCTTATTTTTCTTTAATGGCGGAATGGCCTACATTTTTGTTATTATTGTTGCTATTTTTGCTTTAATTTATCATGTTATTTATGTTATTTTCTTTAATCTTGATGCTTTAAGTGTTCTTCTACTTCATATACTTTAATCATGATTTAATTTGGTTACTTTGTTTGTTGCCATTTATGAGTTAAATATCATGTTCTTGCATTTTTAATTTTCTGTTTTCATAAATTTGTCGATGTTTTATATTTAGTATATCAAGTGTTTGTGAAAATGCTTGTTAGTTTTAATATCTCTACTTTGTGTTTGCATGATTTGAGTGTTATATTTTAGTTGAGCATGTTAGTATATCAAGTGTTTGTGAAAATGCTTGTTAGTTTTAGTATCTCTACTTTGTGTTTGCATGATTTGAGTGTTATATTTTAGTTGAGCATGTTAGCATATCAAGTGTTTGTGAAAATGCCATGCTTGTTGGAGCTTGAGGCCATTCGGCTACTTAATGTGTTTTACATTGTATGTGCATTTTTGCCATGTTAGTTGGTAGGTTTGCATTTGCATGACATTTGATTGAGTATTTAGTTTAAGTATACCAAATGTTTGTGAAAATGCCATGCTTGTTGGAGCTTGAGGCCATTCGGCTACTCCATGTGTTTTGCATTGTGTGTTGCATTTTTGCTATGTTAGTTGATAGGTTAGCATTTGCATGATATTTGGTTGAGTTTTTGGTTTAAGCATGCCTTGTGTTTGTGTTATTGCCATGCCTATTTTAGATGTTAGGTTAGGTTTATTTTGCCATGCATGTCCACGCATTTTAGACCTAGGTTGCATTAAATGCCATGCAAGTTCATTTAGGTCTAGGTCACTATATTGATGCCATGCATTTTTTCATGACATTTAGGTTTAAACTCATGCATTTCATGCATCATATTTGCTGTATATTTTCATGCATTTCATGTTCATGCCACTTGACTAATGACTTAGGCCAATTAATGGTTCAAAGTCATGCTCTCTTGAGCCCACTTGTGGAAAATTAAGGTTTGTCAAATTGATTATTCTACCTTTGTCATTTTTTTTACTTAGCCAATTTTTATCTAACTTTTAAAAAGTCCTAGCTACTGTTTTTGAGTTATTTTGTGAGTCTTAAATATTTTTACTTTGATTTTTAAATGATTTTATCAAAGGCAAAAAATGTATTTTGGCAAAACAGTTTTTTCACCCAGTACTCGTACTTTCCCGATTTTTTTGGACATTCATCTTTAATCAGAAAATTAAGCTGATTTGTACCCTTGTAGTTTTACATGTCCTGAGTCTCCAATATTTTTTTTAGATTTTTTTGAATCTTTAGAAATAGGGTAACAAATCATGGCTTAAAACTGGACAGTGGAGTCAGAATTGAATTTAAAGAAAAATCATTTTTCTGTTTTGGTTAAGTTACTTAGAGGGGGCTGATTAGGAAGTTTAGCTACTGACTTATGGTAGTTTCTAAGCCTTTTTAAACTCTAAAAATGATTTTTTAAGTCTCGGGTTAAGGGTGGTCAAGTCCGGGATTTTAAACTTAGGAAATTAGAGCCATTTTAAAAAAAGAGTTTAGCCCAGTTTTTATTTTTTAATCTAAGCTTTTCAAAATTGTTTTCAAACAATCACAAAGTATTTTGGTTTTAGAATATTTAATTTGACATATTTTCCTAAGGTAATTGGATATCTTTTTAGATATACGGATTTCCTTAATTAAAGGAAAAAATACATTTTCATGCATTGCATTTTCCATATTCATGCATTTTATATAATATGTGATTTTTGCTATGATAATTTCTATGATATTGTTATGATTTTGAGTTATGTTATATTGTTTATTATATGATTTGGAATATTTCATGATATCCTATGCTTTTTAGTTAGTTTTTTTTTTGTCATATTATTTAGCATATACTATGTTCATGCATTATTATTTTCATTTTTAATTTCATGCATATTATATGACAGCATTATTTTATATTTTATGTCATTTAAATTATATGCCATATCATTCATATTTGCTATGTCATTCAAATTATTTCATCTCATATAGAATATATTATGTTACCTAGGTCATTTCATGTAGAATATATTATGTTACCTAGGTCATTTCATTTAGGATATATATTATGTCATTTAGGATATTTTATTTCATTTAAAATATATCATATGATTTAGGATATTACATTTCATATAGAATATATTATGTTACCTAGGTCATTTCATTTCATTTAGAATATGCTAAGGCATTTAAATTATATCATATCATTTAGGATGCATTATATTATTTAGATTTTGCCATGTCATTTTATTTATGTCATGCATATACATATTCATATCTTTTAAAATGTTTTCAAAAGGATAATGATTTTTCAATAAAAAATAAAGATATTCCCGAGTTAAAATAATTCATGAGTTCTCTACCGGGTTTGCTGGAGAGAATATCATCAATAATCATTAATAAAGGAATATCTTTCTTTCAAAAAAAGAGAATGATTCGGAAATTTTTCCAAAAGTAATCAAATTTTTTATATTTTGCCACGTTTGTTGGGAAATATGGGAAAATTTTGAATTTATAAATTCCAGATCATTTTCAATTAAAAAATAAAATTATTTTTCTTTAAATTGGGAATTAACTTGAAATACTAAATTTAAAACTGACTTTCTACCGAGACTTGAGATAACACACGATTAATAAGGTACCGTTTTATACGGGCGTTGTGGGGGTGCTAATCCTTCCCCGCACGTAACCGAATCCCGAACCCGTTTCTTTGATTTCTCTGGTTTTAAACGCAGACTTGAAATTGGTTTTAAAAAATATTTTAATTAATTTTTAAAATATTTTATAAAACCGGTTTTAATAGGTGGCCGATCACACCTAGCTAAAAAAGATTGATGGCGACTCCATGTCTTTTTCAAGGTCATTTTCAAAACCTTCATTTTTTCTAGAGGAATTAAGTCAATTTTTCCTCGTTTTTTTTTAATGTCACGCTTAACGAATAATAAAGTCTTGCGATGAGACTCGTTATTTTTTAGGTTGCGACAATGATTATTTAGTTGATTTTTTGTTTAGTAGCTAGAAATACTTATGCAAAATTTTGTGCCTTTGCGTTGAGAAAAGGAGAGAATATAAGTTTATTGTCTGGTGGTAATTTGTCTTTCCAAGTGATATACGGTTTGCTGATATAAGTGTGGTTGTGATATTTTGTTATCAAGGTGTTATCCTTTGAGATCAATAGTGCGAGGATTTCCCATATTTGTTGTTGGGTTTAAATGTTATATACTATGTTTAAGTCCAGTTTGAATAAAAATTTAATGAATTAGCACAAAAAAAGAGTGAGAGAGTGCGTTTATCTGGGTATTGAATTTTGTTGTAAGAATTCTTGCAACTATTAAAGAAAAAATTGGAATGAGTTTAAAGGGTTTAAATGAAAATTTTCTACTTTTTTTAGTTTAAATGTGATGATGAAAAAATAAAAGTCAATTTTTTTAAGAAAAAATAAATTTATTTTCGTTTAAGAAAAAATGAAGCTTTTAAGGGTTTTTTTTTTCATTTTTATTTAAAATGATCGATAAATGATCAACTAACACATGACATTTTTTTCTTTATCTGGTGACATTAAAGAGAATTAATCTCATGTGATATACACTTTCAATTTTCCGTTGCATTTTATCCTTAAATGTAAACTTTCAATAACGTTGAGTCACAAATTGACACAAATCAAAAGTTTGATCCTTAAATAAGCAATACCGCAAATGTTTGATCATAAATTGAGCATTTAGCCTCTTTTTTTTTGGGTATAACATGAGGCATATGAAGATGCATAAGTTATCAAGATAGGATTCATCACCTTGAGTGATTGAGAGAATATCTCAACTAGTCTTGATGAGAACTAAATCAAGAAATCTTTGGCTAGAGGAATGAAAATTTGGAATAGTTCTAAAACTTATTCGAAGAGTTAATTGCTAATCAGAGGCTTAACATGGTTGAAAAATTTTGAGTAGACATTAATCCATGCTCATTGTTAAACCAATATATTAAGTGATGAAAGGATAATCATTATACTAGGAAAAACCATGGATAGTCTTGTCAAACCTCATTGACTTTTCTTAACAATAGGAGGTCATGACTCATTACTAAATGACAATCATGACTTATAAATATAAGATTGATTAATTAGAGAATTAAAAATGAACTCAAATAGTTTGATTCATGTAATCCTAATTTAATTAAGGATTACAATGCTTATATTTATTGCCAACAAGTTAAGAAACCTAATGGGCCAGACACAATAGAACATGGTTTGTGAAAATTAAATTAGGTTGAAGTTAGACTTAAATTAAATAAATAAGAGATTTAATTAAGGACCAAATTGAATTAATTTAATTAGTCTTTAAGGGATGGCATTAAGTTCTATTTGGAATACAAAGATGCTTGACCGGCCAAAGAGCAATTCTATTTGAATTGTAACTTGGCCTAGCCACATATCGTAGTTCTATTGGGAGTATAACTATGTCTGGCTCCCTCTCCCCTATTTATATGCTCTATGCCTCCTCGTCTAAGAATATGGTTACATGAGAAAAGCTCAACCGTTCAATTGAAAATTGAATTCCCTTTCTTCTTTTTGTTGAGAACAAATTGAGAGAAAGAAAACTAAAGAGCAATCGAAGATCTTACTAGCATAGGATTTCGGCTAGAACACTATGTTGGAAAAGTCCGGGCTCATGCATAAACAGATTTATACAAAAGTAAATCAGGGGAAGTAAACATACAAACACTCGGACAACTTCAGGATCTCGGATCATGATTTACAAGGGTTTCATGGCATTTAAAACTTTTAAAACACCAATCAAGATGAAAATCATACCTACTCGAGAACTTGTAATTCGAGTGTGCCGATCCCTGTAACAAATCAGCAAATGGACAATCACCGAACGGCTTCTCCAAGGCCACGAGCAACACAGGTGTCTTGCCTCCAACAGTGATCCACACGGACGGCTGTTGGCACCTTCGAAAGGCCTTGGGGATACCACTGTGCTTGCAGCCCGATCTTTCGATCGATAATCAAAGGCCAACTCTCTCTTTGATTTTCTCAATGGCCGAAACTCACAAGAACAGTTCTTGTATTTTCGGTGATCGAAAACTAGAAGAATAATGGGAGGTGTAGATACGGCAATTGTAGATTTGCCTAGGCCAAATTGAGTTGTTCACTTAGAAAGAAAAACAACTTTTTCTTTTTCATTCTCATAAAGCCAAAAGATTCTATTCATCAATTCACGTGAAACCCAAAGTTATTCACGTGAAAACAAAAACAAATCATGGCTTTCTCACCAAAACTTTATATCCATAAGTAAGAATTCGTTTCAATTCTTTTCACGTAAAACCATAAAGGATTCTTTCTCTACTATTCATGTAAAGCCAATGTCATTTTTTTCTTGTATTCACGTGAATTATTAAAAGAATTCTATCTCAATTAAACTACATGGTCGGCAACCTCCATAGGGATATAAGATAGAGTTTTGTTTTAATTAAAACTCCTATTTAAAAGAGAACACTTCTCTTTCAAAGTGAACTAGTTCTACCCAAACTCTTTCACAAAGGCTTAGATGAACCTAGACATTTTTTTAGTCCCCATTCAGCGGCCTGTGATAGATAAGAGATAGGAGTTTAAATTAAATAAAGCAACCTAGTTGAGGTGAAACTCTTTGAACCTCAAGCATTCCAGTTCAACCAAAACTCTAATTCTTAAAGCCGAGGTTGAATCTATCTCGGATTACGTCTATGTTAATTGCTCGATTTCACAGGGATAAGAGTTTGATTCAAAATCAAAGTCTTAGAGTCCAAATTAAACTCAAGCAGCTTGGATTAATAGAGGACTTGTTCAACTGAAACTCTTTCACTTAACAAGTGTTAGAGTCCTAGTCAAACACTAACTCTTAGTGCCAGACTCGAACTTAAACATAATCGAAGCAATGTATGGTTTAGTGAAATACGAGAAGTCGGAATTGGATTCATAATCAAAATCCTCTAAAACGAGGAACTTTTTCTCATTTCGGACAACTTCATTTTTCGGGCATGACAACTTTATCTTAAGACATATCTAAATTAAGACATTGTCTACTTAAGACAAGCTTATCCATATTGTCTTATTGAGACATCTTTATTTGGATTTCTCAAATCCAAATTGACTTAACCTTCCTAATTTGAATCTTATTCAATTAGGTCCTCCAAATTAACCTTTTATTCAATTAAGTCATTACTTAATTAAATCCCAAGTTTAAGCCAACAATTTCGTCTTTGTGTGTGACCCATTAGGTTCCCAATATGTTGGCAATGCGTATAAATTAATCTCATTAATTTATACACATAGATCAAGAGCGGGATCTAGCAACCCATCATGACCACCCAAATGTTGAGAAGTCCATGTTACCTCATTGAAACCTTTTTGTAACCAGCCTATCATACGGTCCTTTCACCAAATATCCTAGAAAGCCCATAAGCATGGTGCAGTGTCTACTCATGTTCAATCCATATTAGTTATTGCAGCTTATGGTTAACCTTATGAATTTAGAGAAACGATTTCTCCTAAATCCATCATGCTTTGGCCAGAGACTTCATTAAGTTAACTGAAGCCAAGAACAGACAAGATATGTCTCCGATGTCACTTGGAGTGGTGAATCCTCTCTGGATCGCTCATCCATCTTCGTATGATTCATGTCATACCCAAAACCACCCTACCATAAGCATCCCTTCATTTGGAACCCGTTCGTGATGGAATGAAAGTATGAGACTCTCCATACAAGATGACCTGGTATCACAAGTCCGAGGACTAATTTACACGACTGGCACATGAGAATATTTCCATAGACAGTCGAGCGACATACCAAATGGAGTTCTCACAGCAGGCCAAGTTTAGTGAATTTGTTCAATAGACAAGCACCTACATGTTATCCTAAGTATCCCTCATACTACAAGACATGAGATCAGTTGCTTACTTCATAAGTAAGTAGGCTTAACATGTACTAGTCTTTGAGCATTGCCAATGCCCCGTCTTGGCAATGCAATGACCAGGAACCATTTTAGGAACATGGCTTTGATGCATAAGGATCTCACAATTATAAATAATTCCTTTGCAAGGCCATTATGTTCCATGGGCTTCATCCGATTAGTACTAATAACTCTTTATCATCGTACTAACATGAAGGAAAACCTTGTATCACTAATATATAGTGATGGGTATGCATTATTAACTGTATATCCCTTGTCCAATCTGATTGGCTTTAGGGCATATACTAACAATCTCCCACTTGCACTTGAGACAATCATATTGCCTAAGTCGCTCATGAGAATATGCTTTGGTCATATTCATGATAATCTTATTATCTAAGTCATTAAACAACTTAGATTACAACGAGACCCAGATTCCAATCATATGGCTCAGTTGTTACTTTAACAACTATTGGAATCTGTATATTAGCTTGTAGCTAATGATCCAAACATAACTCCTTTTGTAAGCCAAAACAAAAGAGTTTTAGGGTATAAACATGCAATCCCTTATAGTTTGGAACATTTCCAAATAATTGCATTTATCACATAATGGCAATTTTATCACTTAGTTCAATTAAGGGAATTGAATTCAAAACTATTTTTGAATCCCTTAAGCTAATAGGCCATTTGGTATTCTTAAATACTATTGCAAGTAATATATCTGAGAATAAAGAGACCACCATATAGAACAATTCTATAATAAATGATTTTTTAAGAGAAATGATCAATGTATGGCATCTGATGCTAGTACATTAAATATGTTCAAAACATAATAATATCATTCTCATATTGGTACATGATTGCCAAAATAAACATCTAATTTTTATTAATAAATCATAATAATGTTTCAAAAACATTAATCAAGAAGGCAAGCTATGATCAATATCACATAGGTTGCCATCTCCCATGGTCCATCTTCACTACTCATGTTATTTGGTCCCTACAATATGTCATACATATTTAGTACCGAAAACAAGGTATCATATACCTAAAGAAGTGAATTAATCTCAAATATATATTTGAAATCAAAGCTTCTCTAAGCTTCTTAATTTGATCATTTCAAGTATTCCTTGCAACCTATCATCCAGTGATCTGGATGTCCACAATGAAGGCAAGTTCCCTTATCAATGCCTTTTCATTTATATTAAGACAATCTTAATATCGTGGGTCTAATCAATAGAGTTTGGCCCATTAAACTTATTAGCATCATGTATGCTATTTAGTGATGGTTTACTAGCCATGTTGTGTTTATATCCATTATGAACCAATACATTTTAATAGTTAATAATTGCAATATTGTAATCATTAATGACAGGTTTTAATACTTTAATGATTATTCTCATTATTTTGTCAAAATAATAGCACTCAACTACTATTTTGAGAAATTTAACATTTAAACTTCTTAATGAGCTAGGACCTCTTTCATCCCAATCATGACCCCCATTGTCACGGTGATAATGATGAAACTAATTGAGTACGTAACTTAGCTTACCAATTGCATCTCTATGCAACTCCTAGATCAATTAGGGGACAACTCTTTGCCTAAATGCATCATATGCATTTCGCCTAACCATTGCCTCTAAATGTCATGCGGTCAAATTTCTCGTATCTGACAACATGACTTTTAGTATAGTAAGACCCACCTTCTTATAACTCAAACATGTTCATGTAAAAGTTTGACTTGTGATCGTCACACTAAGCCTCCGATTAAAGGAACTTTGGTTATCTTGCTATGAAGGTGAAAAGCAACTTATCATGCGTAACATGGACTCAATATTATTTAATGAGGGGTTTCATTTAATTAATTAGGTCTCATTGCTTTAATTGGCATGCATAGCATTTATTTCAATTGTATATATCATATATATATTCAAAAAATAAATCTATCACATGCTTTCTACTAGGATGATTATGGACTTTATCTAATCTAGTTTCCTTGAGGCATAAGGAAACTAGTTGGTCAAATTCCTAGAGGATACCATACATAGTCTTCTCAAGCCTTGATGGTGATGTCCTTGGTCATTTCTTCTTGGCGCCTTGTTCTCCTTACAATTCTTGGAATCACATAAATTCAAATTCTAACCCAAGTCTAAATCTATACAAATATAACATTTACATTTTTCATAAAAACCTCGAGTTACATTCGAGGGGAGTTAGATGAAAAGAGAATTTACAACTCGAGGATTTGAAAATAGGAGGCAGGGTTCGCAGACCCTATTTATAAAAATACGAATCTAAAAAAATTCAACCATACATTTCCTAGTCATACTAAGGTCTAGTCCATAATCATCCTCATGCATACATAATCACATTATAAGAATGAATTTAAAATACACATCCAATATCACTCGGTGATCTTGTGTATCATTTGCATAAATGTCACAAACTCGCTTGAGACAATTTATCAAATTATTTTAATAATATCGGTTCTTAATTAAAACACTTTTAATTAAATTCCTAACTTTTAGGAATGTTGTCTTAAACCGAACTTTCAGAGTTTGAAGCCTATCCTAACACTTAGGAACTTCAAACACATTAGGTAACAATTACCTAATCATACTGAAACTCTTTCCTAAAATTTAGGAATCACACTCCCACTAGGAAACTAGTTCCATCTCAGAGTAGGACTCTAACACTTAGTGTCCTATGCGTAGGCAACGTCTTTGGCCACCGGATAACCGCTGCCCACCCGTGATTAGGCCACTTTATGCCACTTATTGTGGCTTTTGGATGCTCCAAAAAATGGGCTGCTGCCTGCCCTCATGGAAGCAAGCAAATCGGCAACTATTGCCTCATGCATTGCCACGGTTCGGGTGCACCGAGTGCAGCAACGTTTGCTACCGTTCCAGCCATGTTCCATGACCGAACCAGCAATCAAAGATGAATCGTATTCACCTTAGATGCTGTCCAAAAATTCCAGCAAGCATGTGGAACGTTTCCCCATACATACTCGACATTTCAAGGCATGCAAACACCTACAAAATAGCCCAGAAAATTTCAGCATTGCATTAACTTTGTTTTAGGCCTTGTAAATGATTTTGTTTAAACATTTTAAACCAAATAAATTTTGGAACTTTAATGGCAGTATATAAACCTAATTTCGAGAATTAAAAACACTTTAAAAAACGTTTTTTATACAGCCCAAAAATAGCCCCAAATTCGGACACCAAAAACAATGTTTTAGGCCTCAAAATGACTCAGTTTTGCACAGGCATGTAATGGCTTTAACCTGGATTGCATAAAACAATTTTAATACAACATTTAAACATTTTTAAACTCGATTTAAGTCACATTACAGCAGCTAACCAGAAAGTACAGATTTAAAGAACAACCAGTTTTTCAAGACAGCAATTGAACCGAAACTACTAGTATCAATATACAAAGCATCCGATATACTTATCACCGAGAATTGACATGCAACAACCACATGAAATCAGCGGATCCTAGGCTCTGATACCATTATTGGGAAAGTCTGGGCTCATGCATAAACAGATTTATACAAAAGTACATCAGCGAAAGTAAACATACAAACACCCGGACAACCTCAGGATCTCAGATCATGATTTACAAGTTCAGGGCATTTAAGACTTTTAAAACACAAATCAAGATCAGAATCATACCTACTCAAGAACTCATAATCTCGAGTGTGCCGATCCCTGCAACAAGTCAGCAAATGGACAGTCACCAAACGACATCTCCGAGGCCACGAGCAACACAGGTGTCTTGCCTCCAACGGTGATCCACACGAACGGCTGTTGGTACCTTCGAAAGGCCTTGGGGATTCCACTGTGCTAGCAGCCCGATCTTCTGATCGATAATCAAAAGGCCAACTCTCTCTTTGATTTTCTCAATGGCCGAAACTCTCAAGAACAGTTCTTGTATTTTCGGTGGTCGAAAACTAGAAGAATAATGGGAGGTGTGGATGCGGCAATTGTAGATTTGCCTAGGCCAAATTGAGTTGTTCACTTAGAAGGAAAAACAACTTTTTCATTCTCATTCTCATAAAGCCAAAAGATTCTATTCATCAATTCACGTGAAACCAAAAGTTATTCCCGTGAAAACAAAAACAAATCATGGCTATCTTTTTCACCAAAACCTTATATCCATAAGTAAGAATTCTTTTCATTTCTTTTCACATAAAACCATAAAGGATTCTTTCTCTACTATTCATGTAAGGCCAATGTCATTCTTTTCTTGTATTCAAGTAAATTATTAAAAGAATTCTATCCCAATTAAACTACATGGCCGGCCACCTCCATAGGGATATTAGATGGAGTTTTGTTTTAATTAAAACTCCTATTTAAAAGAGAACACTTCTTTTTCAAAGTGAACTAGTTCTACCCAAACTCTTTCAAAAAGGCTTAGATGAACCTAGACACTTTTAGTCCCCATTCGGTTGCCTATGATAGATAACGGATAGGAGTTTAAATTAAATAAAACAACCTAGTTGAGCTGAACTCTTTCAACCTCAAGCATCCCAGTTCAACCAAAACTCTAACTCTTAAAGCTGAGGTTGAATCTATCCCGGATTAAATCAATGTTAATTGCTCGGTTCCACAGGGATAAGAGTTTGATTCAAAATCAAACTCTTAGAGTCCTAATTGAAGTCAACCAGCTCGGATTAATAGAGTCTTTGTTTAACTGAAACTCTTTCACTAAACAAGTATTAGAGTCCTAGTCAAACACTAACTCTTAGTACCGTACTCGGACTTAGACATAATCGAAGCAATGTACGGTTTACTGAAATATGAAAAGTCGAAATTTGATTCGTAATCAAACTCCTCAAAAACGAGGAACTTTTTTTCATCTCGGACAACTTCATTTTTCGGCCAGGACAACTTTATCTTAAGACATGTCTAAATTAAGACATGGTCTGCTTAAGACAAGCTTATCCATATTGTCTTATTAAGACATCTTTATTTGGATTTCTCAATTCCAAATTATGTCTTAACCTTCCTAATTTGAATCTTATTCAATTAGGTCCTCCAAATTAACCTTTTATTCAATTAAGTCATTACTTAATTAAATCCCAAGTTTAAGCCAACAATTTCGTCTTTGTATGTGACCCATTAGGTTCCCAACCTATTGGCAATGCGTATAAATTAATCTCGTTAATTTATACACATAGATCAAGAGAGGGATCTGGCAACCCATCACGACCACCCAAATATTGAGAAGTCAACGTGACCTCATTGAAACCTTTCAGTAACCAGCCTATTAGTGTAATACGGTCCTTTCACCAAATATCCCAAAAAGCCCATGAGCATGGTGCAATGTCTACTCATGTTCAATCCATATTAGGTTGCAGCTTATGGTTAACCTTATGAATTTAGATAAACGGTTTCTCCTAAATCCATCATGCTTTGGTCAGAGATTTCGTTAAGTTAATCGAAGCCAATAACAGACTAGATATGTCTCCAATGTCACGTGGAGTGGTGAATCCTCTCCGGATCACTCATCCATCTTCGTATGGTTCATGTCATACCCAAAACCACCCTACCATAAACATCCCTTCATTTGGAACCCGTTCGTGATGGAATCAAAGTATGTTACTCTCCATCCAAGATGACCCAGTATCACAAGTCCGAGGACTAATTTACACGACTGGCACATGAGAACATTTCCATAGACACTCGAGTGACCATACCAAATGGAGTTCTCATAGTGGGCCAAGTTCAGAGAACTTGTTCAATAGACAAGCACCTACATGTTATCCCAAGTATCCCTCATACTACAAGATATGAGATCAGTTGCTTACTTCATAAGTAAGTAGGTGTCACATCCCAAATCCGAGAGTGTGACCGACCAGAGAGAAGTATATACCCTTGCCTCTGAAGCCTTAACCTTTCATCTACCTAATGAAATTTCGGCATGACCTCACCCGATACGGGGGTTATCGAACCTACAAAACATGCAACACAATAATAATAACACATGACATCCCGATTAAGACACCTCCAACTAGGTAGTAATCGAGATGCCCCACAGCAGATGCACAAAGTGATCCACAATGCATATATTTATATACAATACCAAAAATATACACAACAATCTCGGTCTCCGACCGGATAATTGCATGAGACATAATACAACATACTTAGATAAAATAACATATGACATCCCTAGGTGACTGTGCATGGTTCCTCCATCAAGCAACGAATCAACTCGTCAAAACGACATGTCATGCTCACCAACTAGTGTCACGAACTAAGCCGGCGGGGTGGATGAGGGACCGGGTCGATCAGTATCTCAAAAAAGAATAACTAAAGAGTGAGTCATGAGGACCCAATGAGCAAACGCAAGTTATATTAACTAATATCACCTGGATATTTCTATCCAACATCACAAACAACTATAACATCCGGTAGGGTCCGTAGACTCCTACAAACCGGTAGGGCTCGAAAGCTCCTACAAAACTGGAAAGACACAAAGGCACCTACAAAACCAATAGGGCTCGAAGGCTCTTACAAAACTAGTAGGGCACGAAAGCTCCTACAAAACTGGTAGGGAACGAAGGCTCCTACAAAACCAGTAGAGCTCGAAGGCTCTTACATAACCGGTAGGGCTCAATGGCAGGCTACAAACCGGTAGGGCACAATGGCAGCCTACAAATACGGTAGGGCACAATGGTAGACTAAAAATCCAGTAGGGCACAATGGCAGCCTACAAATCCGGTAGGGCACAATGGCAGCCTACAAATCCGGTATAGCTTAACATTACAATAAAATGCATCACATAGCATTTAAATAAGCATACTAGCAAGGAACAATGTGGGGCATACGGTCGACCACTCATACGACAATCCCAGATTATTACATAATCATCACTTGTCCATTCCTTGGACTTTTTTCTCACGTCTTTACGAGAACTCGATATCATAAGGTAATTCTTCATCATACATTCATACAATCACAGTCAGTATGTCGTAACATAATCTAACGATCCTACGTCTATCGCTACACGTTTACTCACAGTGCGCTAAGCAGGAGAAATTGGTTCCTCGTACTCCGAAACTCTTCCAACCATGGACTCAGCTAATCCGCGCTCCTAGTACATAAATATTAATTTCATAAATATTTTATAAATTAGAAACATTCATACTATCCAAATTATAGCTAATTAGCTACTATCCAAAATTTTACAGCTTAGCTATTTAAGTATTATAATATTTACACCTAGCTCAAGTGGAAATTCGGAGCAACGATCAACTGGAAAGTTGCTCCCCCGAGCCTAGCAAAGCTAACGGTGGCCTTGGATGGTGGTGGAAGTAGCGGCACAAGGTGGTTGGCCAACATGGTGAATTAGGCCAAGTTTAGATTTCTCACTCCAAGCCACTTTTTCAGTCAACCAACCCTAAATAATAGATGTAGAGGTTGATTTAGGACTACCCATGGTGGTGGTTTAAGGTGGTGACTATGTTGGAAACCACCTAAGGCAAAAATGGCCATAAATAGAAACACATAGTTTCTCATGATTTCTTTAAAAACTAACACCAAATAAGTAACCCTTACCTTCTAGATAGTAGAACTATGTGTTTTGTTGACTTCGTGATGAGTAGAAATCAAGAGATCAAGCTTACAAGCTTTTGCTTATGGAGTTTTCTTCACTTTGGTTAGGTTTTCTCAAGGTTGAAGAAGAAAAACCCCTAAGGCATGAAAAAATGAAGGTCACGGCTGAACATGGGCTTCTTGGCTGATTTTTATGGCCATTTACCAAGCCAAATGAGAAAAATACCCCTTTTAGCCCACTTTTTGTCTTTTAGTGCCTAAATGGGGCCCACATGAAATTTTTACGTTCGGAAGCTCGTTTTTCAATTTTCTCTACACGAATATGTTTCAAATATCATTTTACACTACTATGCAAGTTTTCATAATTTTTTGATATCCCGAGCATCAAATCCAGGCCCCGGACCGTTTACGGGTCAACATTAAGACTTTTTCGGTTTTAGCTCCGATTCTCATTATGATTTCACCAACTGCTTTCTAACACCATTTTATGTCCATATGAATCCATTTATTCACGTAAAACCTTTTCCGGACCTTCCCGCGGCTAGTTTCGATTTTTCACTCTTTTAAGCTAAGTAAGGGCGTATTCGCTTTCCAATTTACTTTTTGAGTAAAAAAAGGTCAAAATTTTCAATCTAAGCATCATATTGAGATCCTCTATGATCACGGAGTCTATTGGTACCATATTCGATCCAAAAATAAAATTTTGGGTAAAATAACCAAAATACCCCTTGTTCATATTTTACCGGTTTTGTGCCGATTAGATTTTCCAATAATCTTGATCAGTAATCTATCACATTTTAACACTATGTGAAGTTAAAAAAACCAAATTTTATGAACTTTATGTTGTCTCGATTTTGATTCCAAACTCGTGGTCAATTTAAGGCTAAATCTCTCAAATAGCCGATTAAACCCCTTATTCTAAAAATTATTAATATAACAATAAGACCAGATGGTAGTGTGCTTTGTCTACAAGCATACATAAACTTGATCCATCATCTATGAAACATTTAAAGAGACCCGAGTCGATCTCTGACTTAAGAGGGTCTTACAATTCTTCCCCCCTAAAAAAAAAAATTCATCCTCGAATTTTCCTAATTTGAACTTATTGAATAATTTATTTAAAGAGTTACATACCTACTCCTGGAATAACTGGAGTACTGTCTTCTCATGTCTCTTTCAAGTTCCCAAGTAGCTTCCTCTTTCCCATGATGATTCCATACAACCTTCACAGAAGGAATCTCCTTCGATCGTAGCTTTCGCACCTACTGTTCTACTATGGCTATGGGTTCTTCTACATATGACATGCGGGGGTCTATCTCTACCGCCTGCAGTTGCAACACATGGGACTCTCGGGGAGGTATTTTTGAAGCATCGACACATGAATTTATGGTGTACAATGGCTAACTCAAGAGGAAGGGCCAACTCATATGCTACTGCTATGTCGTCGAAGTATCTCAAACGGTCCAATGTACCTTGGACTCAGCTTTCCTCTCTTGCCGAATCTCATGACACCCTTAAACGGAGACACTTTCAAGAACACATGATCCCTCACCTCACATCAAACTCTAGTTCTCGACATCTATTATTGGCATAAGACTTTTGCCTACTCTGTGCCACTCGCATTTTGTCACGAATCAACTCCACATTTCTTAATGCATCCCGAACCATATCCGGACCTAATAATGGACGATCACCCACCTCGAACCATCCAACTGGTGATCTACATTTTCGGCCATACAATGCTTCATATGGTGCCATCTGTATGGTACTCTGATAGATGTTATTATATGCAAACTCAATCAAAGATAAGTGCTGATCCCAACTACCCTCAAAATCTAAAGCACATGCCCGAAGCATATCCTCTAAAGTCTGGATGGTCCTCTCAGACTGACCATTGGTTTGGGGATGGAACGCGATACTGAATCTCAAATAAGTACCCAGTGCCCTTTGAAATGATTCCCAAAACCTTGATGTGAACTGTGTGCCTCTATCTGACACAATAGAAATAGGCACTCCATGCAAAGGCACTATCCGGTCCAAATATAGTCTAGCATACTAGGTTGCCGTATATCTAGTGCGCACTGGCAAGAAACGTGCAGACTTGGTCAACCTATCGACAATCACCCATATCGAGTCGAATCCTTTGGTTGATCTAGGCAACCCCGTCAGTAAATCCATCATAACTTGTCCCATTTCCATTCAGGGACATCCAAGCTCTGAAGTGAACCTGGCGGTTTCTGATGTTCGGCCTCAACCTGTTGGCACACCAAACATCTAGCCACAAAGTTCGCTACATCCTTCTTCATGCCTTCCCACCAATAATGTTCTCGTAGATCATGATACGTCTTGGTGGAACCAGTGTGCATAGTGTAGGATGAGCTATGAGCTGCCTTGAGGAGTCTATGTCATATATCACCTGCCAACGGTACCACGAGGCGGTCATGTAACCATAAAGTTCCATCATCTATACGAAACTCCTCGCACAATCTTTGTCCAACCTGGTTTTCTTTCCTGTGCAAAAATCATCATCATGTTGCTGTCATTTTACCTCCTCAACCAATGATGATCGTACTTGCACATGGGCTAACATCTTCCCGTGTTGGTAACACTAAGTACCATACCATTATTGATGCAATTCCTCTCTTCCCGAACCATATGTCTCCTCTGTACTGCTACATGGGCTAAGCTATCAATGGACTTCCTACTCAAGGCATCTACGACAATATTGGCTTTGCCAGGATGATAAAGGAAGATACAATCATAATCCTTGAGTAATTCCAACCATCTCCTTTGTCTCAAATTCAACTCTCGCTGATCAAATATATACTTGAGACTTTTGTGGTCTGTATAAATCTCACATGATCAACCATACAAATAGTGTCGCCATATCTTCAATGCAAAGATAATGGCTTCCAGTTCCAAGTCGTGCGTAGGATAATTCTGCTCATGCCTTTTTAACTGTCTCGATGCATAAGCAATAACCCTGTTCTTCCGCATTAATACGCAGCCCAAACCTATGTGAGAAGCATCACAATACACCATAAAGCCATCTGCCTCATTTGGCAATGCTAACACTGGTGCTGAAGTCAAGAGCTCCTTAAGTTTATTGAAGCTCTTTTCGCACTCATCTGACCAAACAAACTTGACATTCTTCTATGTTAACCTGGTTAGTGGTACGGCTATCCTCGAGAAGTTCTCCCGAACCTCCTATAATATCCAGCTAACCCTAAGAAACTCCTGATTTTTGTTACTGTAGTCGGCCTCTCCCAGTCTCGTACTGCCTCAATCTTCTTGGGATCCATAGAAATACCTTCCTTCGAAACTATATGGCCAAGAAAACTCACACTCGATAGCCAAAACTCACACTTGGAGAACTTGGCAAACAGTTTGTGTGCTTGAAGAGTCTTGAGGACAATGCGGAGGTGTTCCCTATGTTCATCCTCACCTCGCGAATACACCAAGATATCATCGATGAACACAATCACAAACTGGTCGAGGAAGAACTTGAACACCCTATTCATCAAATCCATGAACGTTGTCGGTGCATTCGTTAGTCCAAACGACATGACCAAAAACTCATAATGTCCATATCGATTGCGAAAGGCCATTTTGGGAATATCTTCCCTCCTGATGCGAAGCTGATGGTACCCCGATCTAAGATCTATCTTAGAAAAACATTGAGCTCTCTGCAACTGATCGAATAAATCATCGATCCTAGGCAACAGATACTTATTCTTCGTCATCAATTTATTCAACTGCCTGTAATCAATACACAACCGTAATGATCCATCCTTCTTCTTAACAAATAAAACCGGAGCACCCCAAGGAGAGGTACTCGGGCGTATAAAGCCCTTATCAAGAAGATCCTGCAACTGAACCTTTAGTTCCCTTAGCTCCAACGAAGTCACACGGTAAGGAGGAATGGATATCGGCTGTGTTCCCGGGGGTACATCTATGCAAAACTCAATCTCCCTATCCGGTGGAAGTCCTGGCAACTCCTCGAGAAAAACATCAGGGAAATCCTTTACCACGAGAATCCCTCTCAAATCTTGAGACTTCATCTCAGCATCATATACATATGCCAAGAATCCTTGGCAACCCTCGTTAACAATTTCTCGGCACTAATTATCGAGATCAAGTGAGGTGAAGTCGTTCTATTATCTCCTTGATACCTCAACACATGTTTACCCGGTATTTTCAATACTACCATCTTCTCGTGGCAATCCAATACCGCATGATGGGCAGACAACCAGTCCATGCCCAAAATTACATCAAACTCAAGTATATCTATTTCAATTAGATCTACCGAAAACATCTCACCCTCGATCCATATTTCACATCCTTTCAATATCCTGTTCACAGGGTAAACTTCCCTTACCGAGGTAAGCACTATCAATGGATCATCTAACATATCATAATTTATGTTCAAACATGAAGCAAAGGAAAGGGATATAAAGAAGTGCGTAGCACCTGAATCAAATAATACTACAGCCTGCTTGGAACAAATATTAAACGTACCTGTCACGACGGTATTTGATGCCTGCGCGTCTTGAGGATTCAGCACAAATGCCCTGGCTTATCCTCGACCTCGTGTAGTCTGCCCTCTACCCCTCATAGTCTGTCCCCTACCTCCAGACTATGTACCTCCTGTTGTGCCTCTGCCCACTGACTGGGCCACTGTTCCAGTAGTAACGGTTGACGTAACAACTGGGGGCGGTGCAACTGTAGTATACGTGGGTCGAGAAAAAATCAGCGGATAGTTCTTCTTCATATGCCCTGGCTGACCACATCTGAAACAAGTACCAGGCCTTCCGCATCGTCCAAGATACGGATAAACACAACTCTGACAATGGGGAGCTCCTGATCTCCCAATTTTACCTGATGACTGGGTAACCGATCTAGTCTGACTGCTCTATCCTCGGACCACTATACCAGCACCACTAGATGATCCTAATCTGCCTGCACCAGACTGCCTAAAACCCTGTCTGCCAGTCCTGGCCCTCTTCCGAGGCTCATGGTCAACCTGCTTCTCTTTAGCCCGTGCCTCAAATCGCAAGGCTGCATCAAGAACATTAGAGTATGTAGAGGTCCTCATCACTGGTACCGCCCTAAATAAGCACTCCTTGAGGCCATTAGCAAACCGCTTGGCCTTCATACTATCAGTCATCACCATATGTGGCGCATACTTCACTAACTGATTAAACTTAGTATCATAATCCAACAATGACATGCCCTCAGTCTGTTTCAGTAACTCAAACTCTCGAGCCTTTGCATCCCCCGTAAACTCTCAAGCATGAATCGCTCAATAAAAGCATTATAAAACTCAGCCCATTCTAATGGAGGGCTACCCACTGGCCGGCTCCCCAATAGGGTCTTATACCACTCATAGGCCACCCCCGTCAACTTATAACTAGTCAACTCCATGGCTCTAACTGGTGAGCACCCGAGAGCCACACATAACCGATCACATACATCCACAAAGTCCTGTGGATCTTAATCAAGCTCAATCCCATAAAATACTGGTGGCTTATTCCGTCGAAACTCATATAATGTCACTGGGAGATACGGCCCTTGTTAGACGGATTGCTGTCCCTCAGGGGGATTTTGTGGCCGTGGAGGATCTGGAGGGGCCTGGTCTTGTCTTTGCTGTCGCTGATCTGCTAGTAGATCTATCAGGGTCCAAACCTCCTGACGTATCTCACCAATCTCAGTAGCTAACTGTTCTACCCTATCATTTACTATTGACCCCTTAGTAGATCCAGCGATCTGCTCTCGATCTCTAGCTACAAGATTCAGACGTCTTGTCGAGACCTGATCGAGAACCCTAGGTGGTTGTCCCCTCTGCCTACCTCGTGTTCTCTACACCGAGAGCATAGTAACCTAAGAAAAAAATTTAATCATTAGGTACCCTCATCAATCCAACCCTACACTATCCAATATAACCGACAAGTGATCATTTACATGATGGAAACGTGTACAATCACCGACCTCTAAACAATGCTCTGATACCAACTTTATCATATCCCAAATCCGAGAGTGTGACCGGCCAGAGACAAGTATATACCCTTGCCTCCAAAGCCTTAATTATACATCCACCTAATGAAATTTCAGCATGACCTCGCCCGATAAGGGGGGTTATCGAACCTGGAAAATATTCAACACAATAATAATAACACATGACATCCCGGTTAAGACACCTCTAACTAGGGAGTAACCGAGATGCCCCGCAGCAGACGCACAAAGTGATCCACAATGCATATATTTATATACAATACCAAAAATATACACAACAATCTCGGTCTCCGACCGGATAACTGCATGACACATAATACAAGATACTTAGATAAAATAACATATGACATCCCTAGGTGACTGTGCATGGTTCCCCCATCAAGCAACGAATCAACTCGTCAAAACGACAAGTCATGCTCACCAACTAGTGTCACGAACTAAGCCGGCGAGGTTGATGAGGGACCGGGTCGATCAGTATCTGAAAAAGAAAAATAACTAAAGAGTGAGTCATGAGGACCCAGTGAGCAAATGCAAGTTATATTAACTAATATCACCTTGATGTTTCTATCCAACATCACAAACAACTATAATATCCGGTAGGGTCCATAGACTTCTACAAACTGGTAGGGCTCGAAAGCTCCTACAAAACGGGTAAGGCATGAAGGCTCCTACAAAACCAGTAGGGCTCGAAGTCTCATACAAAACCGGTAGGGCACGAAGGCTCCTACAAAACTGGTAGGGCACGAAGGCTCCTACAAAACCAGTAGGGTTCGAAGGCTCCTACATAACCGGTAGGGCACAATGGTAGCCTACAAATCCGGCAGGGCAAAATGGCAGTCTACAAATACGGTAGGGCGCAACGGCAGCCTACAAATCCGGTAGGGCACAATGGCAGCATACATATCCGGTATAGCTTAACATTACAATAAACTGCATCACATAGCATTTAAATAAGCATACTAGCAAGGAACAATATGGCGCCATATGGTCGACCACTCATACGACAATCCCAGATTATTACATAATCATCACTTGTCCATTCCGTGGACCTTTTTCTCACGTCTTTACGAGAACTCGATATCATACGGTAATTCTTCGTCATATATTTATACAATCACAGTCAGTATGTCATAACATAATCTAACGATCCTACGTCTATCGCTACACATTTACTCACAGTACGCTAAGCGAGAGAAATTGGTTCCTCGTGCTCCGATACTCTTCCAACCACGGACTCAGCTAATCCGCGCTCCTAGTACGTAAAAAGTAATTTCATAAATATTTTATAAATTAGAAACATTCATACTATCCAAATTATAGCTAATTAGCTACTATCCGAAATTTTGCAGCTTAGCTATTTAAGTATTATAATATTACACCTAGCTCGGGTGGAAATTTAAGCAACGATCAACTGGAAAGTTGCTCCCCCGAGCCTAGCAAAGCTAACGGTGGCCTTGGATGGTGGTGGAAGCGGCGGCACAAGGTGGTTGGCCAACATGGTGAATTAGGCCAAGCTTAGATTTCTCACTCCAAGCCACTTTTTCAATCAACCAACCCCTAATAATAGATATAGATATTGATTTAGGACTACCCATGGTGGTGGTTTAAGGTGGTGACTATGTTGGAAACCACCTAAGGTAAAAAGACCATAAAGAGAAACACATAGTTTCTAATGATTTCTTGAAACACTAACACCAATAAGTAATCTTTACCTTCTAGATAGTAGAACTATGTGTTTTGTTGGCTTGGTGATGAGTAGAAATCAAGAGATCAAGCTTACAAGCTTTTGGTTATGGAGTTTTCTTCACTTTGGTTAGGTTTTCTCAAGGTTGAAGAAGAAAAACCCCTAAGGCATGAAAAAATGAAGGTCACGGCTGAACATGGGCTTCTTGGCTGATTTTTATGACCATTTACCAAGCCAAATGACAAAAATACCCCTTTTAGCCCACTTTAAGTTAATTAAGGGCGTATTCGCTTTCCAATTTACTTTTCGAGTAAAAAAATGTCAAAATTTTCAATCTAAGCATCATATTGAGATACTCTATTATCACGGAATCTATTGGTACCATGTTCGAACCAAAAATAAAATTTTGGATAAAATAACCAAAATACCCCTGGTTCATATTTTATCGATTTTGTGCCGATTAGATTTTCAATAATCCTGATTAGTAATTTATCACATTTTATCACTATGTAAAGTTAAAAAACCAAATTTTATGAATTTTACGTTATCCGATTTTGATTCCAGACTCGTGATCAATTTAAGGCTAAGTCTCTCAAATAGCCGATTAAACCCCTTATTCTAAAAATTATTAATATAACAATAAGACCAGATGGTAGTATGCTTTGTCTACAAGAATACATAAACTTGATCCATCGTCTATGAATCATTTAAAGAGACTCGATTCGATCTCTGACATACAAGGGTCTTACAGTAGGCTTAGCATGTACTAGTCTTTGAGCATTGCCAATGCCCCGTCTTGGCAATACGATGACCAGGTACCATTTTAGGAACATGGCTTTGATGCATAAGGATCTCACAATTATAAATAATTCCTTTGCAAGGCCATTATGTTCCATGAGCATCATTCGATTAGTACTAATAACTATTTATCATCGTACTAACATGAAGGAAAACCTTTTATCACTAATGTATAGCAATGGGTATGCATTATTAACTATATATCCCTTGTCCAATCTAATTAGCTCTAGGGCATATACTAACATACTACCCATTCTTAAGAAGTGTTTTCACCATTGTTCGTGTGGATTACTGACAGAGGCTGGATACTTGGACAACAGATTGTTTGCTACAACTTAGCTTGGTGGTCCCTGAGATAAAGACTTGTCGCAAAATAAACTCTAGGTATGTTTTCTTCCCTATTCAAAGTGCTTTTCAACGTGATCCAATGGTTAAGGAATTGAAAAAAATTTAAATTTTTTTTGCCTTATACTCTGATCTTGTATTCAATTCCCAATAGTTGGTGCCTTTGCAGAGAGATTGAACTTTTATAAATTATTGTGTTTGAATTTTCTATCTCATCTCCTTGTTGTCGATTTTCACCACGCAAGTGCACGTATCGTAACAAGTAATATAATGAAAAGTAAAGAGTCGAACCCATGAGGAAATGCTACTAAATTTGCTAAGTACTAAAATTAACACAACTTAATCTTATCTAAACAACTAATTAAAGATGATAATCAAAAACTAAATTAAAATAAACTAATATTAAAAGCAAGTAAATTAAAAAGGATGAATCAACTAATTACAAAAGCCTAGGATTACAACCTCCCTCAACGCTTCGCTTGAATCTCTCTCAACCTCTTTACTTGATTAATGATCTTGAGTTGTCAACCTAGAGTTCTATCTTATTTATAAGTATTTGTCGATGGTCTCATAAAAATATCCTTCTTAACCAATTAACTAACAAACTATGAAAATTGATTTAAAGAAGAACTCATTAAGCTTAGGCTCTAACAATGGTTACACATGACAAGTAAGTATATTTCTACCCTACCTGCAGATCAACTTATCCTAATAAATGAATATGAAACATGTGTCATTCAATCCATGTCTAACACTAAACTCCCTATGTCTAGTTGTATTTAGGTTAACAAATCAATGTAATTGGTGGCCAATCAATTAGAAGCATTAAGAACAAGATTGAACAAACAACTCAACAAACCATTAAATCAAGCTAGAGAGAGAAAGTAAATTCAAACTACTTGTTGAGTTCCATTGAAATCCTAGTAAAAGAAAATTAGTTCATGATAATTAATGAAAACAAATATCCAAAGAGTTTCACCATCATCAACAACACAAGAAAAATAAAGAAGAGAAAACTAAGAGTTGTCAATTCTTGAATCTTCAATCTCCATTAATCTTCCAATCTTCTTGAAAGCTTTTGGTGGCTACTATCCTCTTGAGAGAATTAGGTTTTTAGAACTCAAATCCCCCTTTATTTTAGCCTAAAAAGTCCTATTTATAGTGTCCAAGCCCCCTGGAGTCTGAAACTTCACGCACAAGCAAATAGCTAAGCTACAGGCTTTTTTCTTTGTCTTTTTTTTTCCGCTCCAGCATTGCAGCGCCATCTTTCCAGTGCTGCAATGCTGACTTTCTTCCTTCGGGCGCTAGCCCCTCTGTTTGCTGCACTTCGTCTCTGTCGTCTTTTCGAACTTCGTCAGCTGATTTGGATGGGCAAATCTCGTCCGATTTTGACGAGTAAACTATCGTTAGAAAGGTATGGAAGACAGCGTCAAAATTCATATGAAGTTTTCTCAAATGAAGACTTTAAGATCATTTTTTTCTTGAAACAAGATCCGGAGGTCGAATCTGCCTGCTCGTTGCTTTGCACCATTTTTCTTCGTTTTGTACCTCGAAACTCCAGATTACCTTGGACCTATAAAAACACATAATAATAACTAAATAACTATTTTAAACATGAAATGGATAAATAAAATAAATCTAACAATATCTAAATCTAATCAAATCCAAATAAAAGCATCAAGGCCTTGGCCAATTTAAATGCATAAAAGGTGGCAAAATAACTATATTTCCTAGAGTTATCACTCCTCTATTTAATTTCAATTGTACTTGTGCTTAAAATCTTCATATATAATTCTTATATTGTTATTTTTCATTTATATTTATTGAAATTTTGTTTTGGAAAAATTTAGAGTTAATTCAATTCACCTCCTTCTTGGATTGCTTATCTAAACTTGATTTAGCATTTTTCATTAAAAAGGTTTACTATGAGTTTAGAAATTCATATTCTTCATCATTTTTTATCTGCAAAATATTTTTTTTTAATAATAGTTTATAGCCTTTGTTTGTCACCTTTTGGAAAGAAATAAAAAACCCTTTATCAAGGAAAAAAAACAAGATTTTTAATTTTTTTTTTTTTTGAAAAAGATAACTCTGGGATTTGAACAGAGACAAATTTTAAGAAAATAGTATCAATTCATTATATGTCAATGACATGGGAATGAAAGATGATTTGGCTTTAAATGAGTGGAGGGGACACAAGCTGACGTGACATAATTGTTTCCTACAATTTTTTTTTTAAGACTATAGAAGGTGAATTTTTTTGATCAATTACAAGTTGTCATGTGTCCTTTAACTTTTCTTAATTATATTTAGTGACAATTAATTTTTATATGTTGCTAAATAAATTAAATAAAAATTTACAAGTCATTTGACAAATCAAGATAAAATATTTGGTTTGACCAATCAAAATTCAAAGACTCATAGTCTAACCAATCAAAATTTATTTGTGAGTCATAATTTTTATTCAAAGATAAATAAAATAACTTAGAAATAAAATCAAAATTTGGCCAATCAAATTTCCAAGATTCATGGGTCATCCAATTAAATTTCACCTATGTCATCACATTCTTTATCTGTAAGTAAATTAAAATAATTTAGAGATTAAATTGAAGAGATTAAGTTATTCAAGAGCTCTCTGACCTAGCATCACCTAGCACTATAAATAGAGCTCCTCTAAGACATTTGATAGAATTTGGGAAAATAAGACCTAAAGACAATTTGAGGAAACAAGTTTAAGAAGACAATTGGCGAAAAGAAGATCTGAAGAACCAAAGTCTCCAGAATAAAATCTTCAGAACTACAACAAATCAATTCTAATAAAAAGATCTGAAGATCAAAGTTTGAAGATCTAAGAATCTCTAAATTGGGACCAAATTTCAAGAATTTAAAAAATATAAAATTCCAAGAATTTCTAAATTGGAATCAAATTTCAAGAATTCCTAAATTTGAGTGAAATTCAAAGAAGTCCAAGATACCCTAAATTATGGATCCAAACTTATCCAATTCGAGAACAAGTCATCAAAATCCTTGAAGTGAATTTATGTTGAAGAAAAGAATCAGAGGATTTTCTAAAAATTTTCAACGATTGTACTCGAGTTCTTGATAAATTAAAATTTATTGTTTGACTCCAAGTTTCTTTAGTCTTATTTTTCAAACACAAATTTTATGTGTACAAAAACAATTAAAGAGTTTGACTTAGCAGACTCAATACTGCTCTTAACTTCAAAACCAACAAATCATGACTACAAAAGATAAAATATAAATATGTATAGTAATATTCAATGAAATAAATGGAAAAAAAAGGTTTTTGAAACATTTATCTTCTATGTTATAAATGGCTTGAATAAATAATGTGAATAACTCTGACTTGCCACATAAAAAAATATGAGCATATATCTCATCAATTTCTAAGTCGACCCAAATTGATATAAAACAAAATTTACTTGCCAAACCTTTTGAGATGATATTAACACTACAAAAGTTTTCCAGTCTATATAATGACATGAGATTTAGTAGCACATGAACTCTAATTAACTTTATCTCAAAAAAATCATTAGTAAAAGAATATGAACATACATCTCATTAAACTTTAAGCCCGGCCCAATTTAATTTTTAAAATAATAAAAGAAAAAAAACATTACTTGTCAAACCTAGATGATTTTGAAACCAAAGTTTACCAATATTATAAAATGATATGAGATTTAGTTACTCATGAACTTTAATTAACTTTACCATTGCTTGATAAATTAAAAGGTTAAAACTTATCTAAAGAATGTTTATCCAAAAAAATTTATTCTAATGACAGAAATTTAATATAATTAAAACTCTTTTTTATCTACAAAACTAATCTTATTATTAAAATTTAAATTTATAATAAATACAAATTAATTTAAATGGTAATTTAACAATTTAATAAGTAATAATTAGGGCTGTAAACGAACAGAGCGTCGATGAACTGTTCGTGAACAGTTCGATTTCTGTTCGTTTATTAAGCTAAATAAACCATTATGAACATAATTTTAATGTTCATTTATTAAACGAACCGAGTTCGAACAGATGTGTGTTCGGTTCGTTTATGTTCACGAACAAGCTCGTTTATTGTTCGTTTAAAGCTCGTTTATTAGTTTGTTTAAAGCTCGTTTATGTTCGTTTATTGCTCGTTTACAATTTAATAGTAATATTATCATTTTATCTTTTATTTATATAATTTAATAATTTAATTTTATTTAGTTATAATATAATTAATATTATTTAATAACTTTAATTTAATAATAAATTTAATTTAATTAAGTTTGTATTTTATTATGTTATACTTAATAATAATAATTTAAAATTAATTTATCTTTTTGTTTGTTAAAATTGTGTAGATTTGTTTGTTTATTGTTTATGAACATAATTTTAATTATTCGGTAACATGTTCGATTATATGTTCATGAACATGTTCATTTAATGTTCACGAACAAGTTCATTTAATTTAAATGAACTTATTCGTGAACATTAAATAAACGAACACGAACACACTCAATTTTAAATGAACAGAGCTTGAACACAATTTTAAAATCCTTAACGAACACGAACCGAACACAAACAACCTCAAAAATAAATAAATGAACACGAACATAGACCTGTTCGTTCAAGCCCGGTTCATTTACAGCCCTAGTAATAATGTTTATTTTCTTCATTTCAAAAATTTCTCCAATTCGTGCTTTTATATATACTAGTTATAGTGCCACATGTGTTGCACATGATGTTACATGTTAATTATCTTGTATTTATTAAATAATTTATGTTTAATAATAAAAAATCGTGAAAATAATTATCACATTGCATATCCTAATTTCTTTTTTAAGAGATGCAAGCAATTTTAACTCCCTGTAAGACAAACATCTAACAATTACATAAACAAATCTTTAGTAAAAGATAATTTAGTTGCTTTTAAACTCTAAATTTACACCTATTGTTTGATAAAATTTAACTACCGAGAGTTCTACACATAATTTAATTGTTAAATCCATTATCTAAAATATTATAATAATTTTTTTTAATTGATATTAAATTTTCAAGAAAAATATATTTTGTAACGAGTTACTTGACATGCTTTTTGGATGGTAAAATGTTCATTTATCCAACAAAAAAAAAAGTAATTAATAAGGACGATATGTTTTATAAATTAATTAAATCTTGTGAAAATGAACAATTTTCCAAGATATTATAAAATCACGTAATTTCACCTCTATAGCCTAATACACATTTAATTTCTTATATTCGTTTTATTACCTTAAACCCATTGACAAATAGTACTACTAATATGTTGCGGCTAAATATCTTTCAAAATAAAATCACTACACTGAAAATATTAATCAATCAACCAACAAAATAATGATGCAAAACAAACCAAACCAAACCATTAATACAAAAGTAATTAAAAGCAATAAAAAAGATAAAATATAGTTACTTATATAAATAATGGAATTGACAATCACTTATCTTTAAACATATTGTAATATTTTCCTCATTGATAACACTACTATTTTGAAAATTTTAACTTATCTCCGAGGTATAAAATTTTTAATCTAAACCTAACACCACTTTTGAAGGATAAAAGTAAAAACTATATTAAGTCGTATTAAGTTTGACAATTTTAATTTTTCAAAAAAAATAATGAAGTTTTTGATAGAAGTAAATTAAAACTTTAGTAGGATCATAAGCCGATCATGTAGATAATAAATGTTTTGAAAATAATCCATCATTCATTAACTGACACTAATTTAAGAAAATTATAAGATTAATAAAATAAAATAAAATCATAAATAAATAAAGAATAATTAATAGTAAAATGATAGAAATTTATAAATTTTAAATGAAAAAAAATATATATTATTTTATTTTATTATATATAGATATATTTACTAATCAATTTTGTTCCACCAACAAAATGATTGTCTCAAATTTCTTGAAAGGTGCAAACTCATTAATAGTGCAAATGTTCCACACAAAACAAATATTGAAAGGATCAAGTACATTAATAATCTAATTTATGATACATTGAAATATGTTAAATAAGAAATTGATAATCTATTTATATAAAAAATAAATTTTATCATAACAAAAAAAATATTAATTAAAGAGACTACTATGAAAATATAAGTTAAAAAAAATTATAAAACCTTTTTAAAAAAAAAACATAATTCATCTTGAGTAATTTGACCACGATTCGTTCTCAAAAAATTAGAGCTCTCAAACCTTTTTCACACCTTAAGTAATGAATAGATTAAAATCAAACGTTGACATAATATATATATATATAATGACATGAGATTTAGTTACTTAGTAAACCCAAACTTTAATTGTTAAAAGTATTATCTAAAATGTTCTAATAATTGTTTTTTTTCTTAAAAAATCTATCATGATATTGAAAATTTTAATGATAAATTTTATGAATATTTATAATACAAAATCGTAAATAAAATTGAAATAAATCTTATTACTATTTATAATACAATATAATATAATATCAAGTACTTATATTATAAAAACTTATTTATTTATAAAACATTATATATTGAGCATACATTATATAAATAATCAAAATTTGCATTATGATTTAAAATAGATATGATTAATATATATATAGATATGGTTGTTCAATATATATATATATATATATATATATATATATATATACTTTTTAAGGTTAATAATAAAAAATGATAACTTTGAAGAAAAAGTAATTCAATATAAATTTTAATTATTTTTTTTATTTATTATCAAATAAATCAATTTAACTAAAGTCTTTCAATAGAATTAGATAAATTTTATTAATAAAAAATATTTAAAGTGGAAAATTAGTAATATAATGAATAATAATGGATATTTTTGTCAGTTCAAATTTTTTTTCACATTCGTGCTTTTATATATACTAGTTTATGTTACACGTGCATTGCATGTGAATGGTATTATATATGATTTTTTTATTAAATTAAAAATAAAAATAAATAATTTTTAATGTAAATCGTAGTATAAATCAAGAATTATTATATCAAATAATTAAACTAATTAATTTATTTAATTTTAATAAATGGTTCATATGTAGATGGTTTTAAGTTAAACCAGTAAAAAAACTTTAATGGAGTTTGAGAAATTTATTAGCTTTTTTTTTATGTATGCAATTCACTAATAGATCATTTGTTTCTTTTTGCTTAATCTAATTTATTAAATAAAGCTCAATTTTTTTTTAATAAAAAAAGTACTATGTTATTCATCATATATTGGTGTTTAATTAGAAGTATGCAACTTGATAGCTTAATTATGAGTTAATATACTAAGTTAACATAATTTAAAATTTTAATTGTATAATTACGGTAAAGTGTTTAAAAAAAATTATTTGTAAAAGTATAAAATGTATTTTATCCTTTATTAATAACTTATGTAAATTTTAACAATTATTATTAAGAACAATACTATTATGTTATCCATTATTTCTTGCTATGTTATCCATCAATTACTAATTACTTGAAATTTTTTACTAATAATTTTATTTTAATAAGATTTTCAATCTAGAAGCATGCAACTTGTAAACTTAAATGTGAGTTATTCTACTAACTTGACATAATTTCAAAACTTAAAATTATATTTACTATTTGATGGTATAAATATGACGATATATTACTATCTTATTCAATATTTACTAATTATTCAAAAAATAAATGCTAACAATTTAATTTTAATAAGGTTTTCAATCAATAACTATAGAACATGATGAGTAAATTGTGAGTTAACATGTTAAGTTGACATAATTCAAAGCTTTAAAGTAAAATGATTATAGTTTGGAGTCATGAAATTGATGACATTTGTAAAAGTATGAAATTTCTTTAATCATTTATTAGTTGCTTATGTAAAATTTTACAATTATAACTATGGAATTTAGTAATATGTTAGCAATCATTTACAATTATGTTATTCATAATTTATTATGAACTATGTTATCAATCATTTACTATAATTTTATCCATCATTTACTACTATTTTATCATTTATTTCAATTTTATCCATCCTTTTTTACTATTTATTAATAAGTTACTACAATATTTTCATCATTCACTATTATGTATTTAATTACTAAATATCTAAATTTTTTATTAATAATTTTATATTAAGAAGGTTTCCAATCTAAAACATTGAACTCGATGAATAAATTGTTGAGTTAACCTTTTAAGTTTACATAAGTTGAAAATTTTAAAGTATATTGTTGTTATGAGCTAATGATGATATTTGTAAGAGTATAAAAGTTCTTATATCATTTTTTAAAATTTATTAAAAAAAAAAATTACAACTATAATTATGAAATTCACTACTATGTTATCAATTAATTTTTTTATTCAAATGTTATCAATCATTTTCTATTATGTTATCTATTATTTACTAATTATTCAAAAGTTTTTACTAACAATTTTATTTTAATAAGATTTTCAATCTAGAAGTATGTAACATCTAACTTAATTGTGAGTTAATCAACTAAGTTTACATAATTTTAAAACTTAAATGTATAATTAGAGTTAAGTGTTATAAACATTATGATATTTGTAAAAATATAAAAATTCATTTATCTTTTCTTAAAAGGTTATCTAAATTTTAAAATTAAAATTATTAATTTCTTATTATGTTATTTATTGTTTGCTACTTTGTTATCAATCAATTACTGCTAACAATTTTATTTTAATAAGGTTTTTAATCTAGGAGCATGCAACTTGAAAACTTAATTGTGAGTTAGATTGCTAAGTTGACATTATTTCAAAACTTAAGAAATATAATTAATGTTTGGTGTTATAATTAGAGATGATGATATTCTTTTATCCTTTAATAGCTTATGGAAATTTTTAATAATTATAGCATTACTATTATGTTATTAATTATTAATTATTATAGAATTATAATTATAGAATTTACAAATATGTAATTGATAATTTACTACTATAATATCTATCATCTAGTACAACATTATTAATCAGAAACTATTATATTTTCAATCTGTCACAACCCCTTTCAAAAAAGTCCGAAAACTGTCCCGTCGGGGGACATCTGTAAGACCCTCGTAAGTACGAGATCAATTTGAGACAATTAAAACATGCGGATGGCTCGAGGTTAAACTTTGAAATGCCTATGAAAGGATGGGCTACCATGTGGTACACATGTATGATAAATTGTAGAGTTTGGGGTTTAATCGAGTGATAAAGTGATTTAACTCTAAATTGACTAAAAGTCGAGATAGTGGAAAGTCCGTAAAATATGATAATTTAACTTCACATAGTGTTGATATGTGATATAACATTATTTGGGAGTGTTAGAACAAGAATCGACAGAAAAATCAAAAAAAATGTGAACCAGAGGTATTTTGGTCATTTTATCCAAAATTTTGTTTTTAGTCCGTAAATGGTACCAATGGACTAAGTGATCATATAGGATCATAATAAGATGTTTAGATAAAAAATTGGACATTAAAATCAAATTCGATAGCTAAAATCGTCTAATTCGTCATTTAGTGACGCTAGCGTAAATTGCCGTAAAAATATGGTTCTGTATTTTTCGAAACTGATCCGAACAGATGGATATATGTTATAACATATGAGGATTATGAATATGAAGAAAAATCAAAAACAAAGTTAAAACCGGATACGTCCTTAAGTAACCTAAAGGAATGAAAACCGAGAACTGACCGCGAGAAGGTCCGAAAAATGTTTTAAATGGATCAATGGATTAATATAGATATAAAATGATGTTAGCAAGCTACTAGTGAAATCAGAACAAAAATCGGAGCTAAAATCGAAAAAGTCAAAATGTTGACCCGTTGGCGCTCCGAGGCCCTGATTTGGGTTTCGGGATATCAAAAAATTACCCGAACATGCAGATCAGGATATTGTCATATTTGGAACATATTCGTGTCAAGAAAAGTGAAAAACGGGCTTCTGAACGTTAAAATTTCACGTTGGCCTGCTAAGGTACTAAAAGACAAAACAGGGGCAAAATGGTCATTTGACCATGGTACACTTATTAAGTCTGAAAATCAGACTTCTTCCTTCCCCAAAATTCACGTGAAAAACCAGAAAAGTTAGAAATAAAGAGGGGAAGCCATGGAAGCTTGCTTCCAAGCTTTCTCTCTCCTTCGTTTACTAGGCAGATCACCAAATTTTTCAAAGATTTCACAAACCCAAAAGTAACTTCATGTTCTAAGCTTGATTTTGATGTAATATTTTGAAGATTTTGCCTTTAACTATGAGAAACCATGTGGGCTAAAAATTGGTGGTGGTGAACCACCATGTTGCCACCATTTTTTTCGCCACGAGATGTGTTCCTCCACCTCCTTAAACCATAAATTAGTATCGGATAGCTTTGAATAGAAATTTAGAGGCTAAAACAAGTTTGGCCAAAACCCTAGCTTGCCCATGAGGTGGTGCCGCCACCTTCCTTGGTTGTTCGAGGCCACCGTTAGCTTTGCTGTCATCGTGTGAGCAACTTTCTAGTTGATTGTTGCTCCAAATTTTTAATCCGAGCTAAGTGTAAAAATTTATTTGTAAAAATTCTTAAGCTGAAAAATTTTGGATAACAGCTAACTATTATAAATAATGGAAATTTGAGTGTCCCGTAGTTGTAATATATTTACAGAATATCCTGACGATGTCGTAGGTACCCATATCGTGGAGTTCGCCCAGGATCGCGACAAAGTCAAGAAAGTGCCGCTTTAATACTCGAAACAACACTGTGAGTATTTAGGTTAATCTAGGAGGTAGATGTTGTTTTATATGCATTGTTGATTGATACGGATATTGAAACACAAAAGATTGCTCGGATCACGAAAACGATAAGTTTTAAACCTTACGCAGATTAATGGCATAAGTGTGGTGTTAATATGGTTACATGAGGTAAGTATTGTAGAGTTGAATGATAATGATTGTGAGTAAATGTGTAGCAATAGATGTAGGATCGTTAGATTATGTTATGACATACTGACTATGATTGTATGAATAAATGACGTAGAATTACCTTATGATATCGAGTTCTCGTAAAGACGTGAGAAAAAGGTCCAATCAATGGACAAGTGATGATTATGTAATAATCTGGGATTGTCGTATGAGTGGTCGACCGTATGGCGCCACACTGTTCCTTGCTAGTATGCTTATTTAAATGCTACGTGATGCATATTTATTGTAATGTTAAACTATACCAGATTTTGTAGGCTGCCATTGTGCCCTACCGGATTTGTAGGCTGCCATTGTGCGCTACCGGATTCGTAGGCTGCCATTGTGCCCTACCAGATTTGTAGGCTGCCATTGTGCCCTACTGGATTGTAAGAGCCTTCTTGCCCTGCTGGTTATGTAGGAGCCTTCTTGCCCTACTGGTTATGTAGGAGCCTTCTTGCCCTACCGGTTCTGTAAGAGCCTTCGTGCCCTATCGGTTCTATAGGAGCCTTTCTACCCTACCGGTTTGTAGGAGTCTACGGACTCTACCGAATGTTATAGTTGTTTGTGATGTTGTATAGAAACATCCAGGTGATGTCCGGGATGCTATTATTGTACGGACAAGGTGATGTCCGAGATGCTATTGTTGTACGGATAGGATGAGTCTGGGATGATATGGACAAGATAGTCCAGGATGACAAATATTACGGACTGGTATAAGTTCGGGATGCTTTGATGATATAGACATGAGAAATTCTTAAATGATAATTGTGGAGGTATACACGTAAAATCGATTGTTAAATATTTTTTGGCTAACGATTTTGGCTGGCCAATGGCCTAATTATATTCAGCACTCAGCATAGAAGATTTCATATGGGACAAATAATTTTTATAAGTCCCGGAACAATTTTTAAATATTACTTTTCGGTTAATTAAGCATACGTGATATGTCATGTTTATGCTTTAATAGTTAAGAAAGGAAGCACAAAACTTCCAAGTACTCTTCCTAGTTACCTTATACTCGCTGAGTCTTTCGACTCCGTTTATTTTCATTCTTTTTCAGATCCTAATAGACGCAGCTCTTCCCAGGTTTCGGATAGCTAGCTGCTCATATATGTGTGGTAAGCGGATTGACCCAAGACGTGGTAAGCAGTGGCGATGGTGGGATAAATTTTGTAGTCACTAGAGTATCATGGGTCCTATGCATTTTGTGTATGATGTATATGTATTTTATATTTTGTAAACTGATGTATGTTAGTGATGTATGATATATAACGGCCACGGAGGCCTGGTATGATCTGGTGATGCTTATATCGTTATTGTCACAACCTAAAAAAGTAACAAGTCTCATTACAATATTTTATTATTCGTTAAGCGTGACATTAAAAAAAACCGAGGAAAAGTCGACTTAATTCCTCTAAAAAAATGAAGGTTTTGAAAATGACCTTGAAAAAGACATGGAGTCGCCACCAATCTTTTTTAGCTAGGTGTGATCGGACACCTATTAAAATCGGTTTTATAAAAATATTTTAAAAATTAATTAAAACATTTTTAAAACCAATTTCAAGTATGCATTTTAAACTAGAGAAATCAAAGAAATGGGTTCGGGACTCGGTTACATGTGGGGAAGGATTAGCACCCCCACAACGACCGTATAAAACGGTACCTTATTAATCATGTGTTATCTCAAGTCTTGGTAAAAAGTCGGTTTTAAATTTAGTATTTCAAGTTAATTCCTAATTTAAAGAAAAATAGTTTCATTTTTAATTGAAAATGATCCAGAATTTATAAATTCAAAATTTTCCTATATTCCCCAACAAACGTGGCAAAATATATAAATTTTTATTAATTTAGAAAACTTTCCGAATCATTCTTATTTTATAGAAGATATTCCGTTATTAATGATAATTGATGATATCCTCCCCAACAAACCCGGCAGAGAACTCATGAATTATTTTAACTCGGGAATACCTTTATTTTATTGAAAATCATTATATTTTTTAAAACATTTAAAAAATATGAATATGTATGACATAAATAAAATGACATAGCAAAGTCTAAATAATATAATGCAACCTAAATGATATGATATGATTTAAATGTCTTAGCATATTCTAAATGAAATGGAATATCCTAAGTTATATGATATATTCTAAATGAAATGAAATGACCTAGGTAACATAATATATTCTATACGAAATGTAATATTCTAAGTCATATGATATATTCTAAATGAAATAAAATGACCTAAATGACATAATATATCCTAAATGAAATGAAATGACCTAGATAACATAATATATTCTACATGAAATGAAATGACCTAGGTTCATAATATATTCTATATGAAATGAAATAATTTAAATGACATGACAAATATAAATGATATGGCATATAATTTAAATTACATGAAATATAAAATAATGCTATCATATAATATGCATGAAAATAAAAATGAAAATAATAATGCATGAACATAGTATAAGCTAAATAATATGAAGAAAAAAAAACTAAATAAAAAGCGTAGGATATCATGAAATATTCAAAACCATATAATAAACAATATAATATCAAAAATATAAATCAAAATAATAACATTACCATAGAAATTATCATAGCAAAAATCACATATTATATAAAATGCATGAATATGGAAAATGCAATGCATGAAAATGTATTTTTTCCTTTAATTAAGGAAATCCGTATATCTAAAAAGATATCCGGATACCTTAGGAAAATAAATCAAATTAAATATTCTAAAATCAAAATACTTTGTGATTGTTTGAAAACAATTTTTTGAAAAGCTTAGATTAAAAATAAAAACTTGGCTAAACCCCTTTTAAATGGCTCTAATTTCATAAGTTTAAAATCCCAGACTTGACCACCCTTAACCCGAGACCTAAAAAATCATTTTTAGAATTTAAAAAAGCTTAGAAACTACCAAAGTCAGTAGCTAAACTTCCTAATCAGCCCCCTCTAAGTAACTTAACCAAAACAGAAAAATTATTTTCCTTCAAATTCAATTCTGACTCCACTGTCTAGTTTTAAACCATGATTTTTTACCCTATTTTTAAAAATTCTAAAAAATATAAAAAAAAAAATACTGGCTACTCAGGACATGTAAAACTACACTTAAAAAAATCAGCTTAATTTTTAGATTAAAGATGACTGCCCAGAAAAATCGAGAAAGTACGAGTACTGGGTGAAAAAACTGTTTTGCCAAAACAACATTTTTGCCTTTGATAAAATCATTTAAAATCAAAGTAAAAATATTTAAGACTCTCTAAATGACTCAAAAACAGTAGCTAGCACTTTTGAAAAGTTAGAAAAAAATTGGCTAAGTAAAAAAAATCACAAAGGTAGAATAATCAATTTGACAACTCTTTAATTTTTCACAAGTATGCTCAAGAGAGAATGACTCTGAACCATTAATTGACCTAAGTCATAAATCAAGTGGTATGGACATGAAATGCATGAAAAATACAGCAAATATGATGCATGAAATGCATGATTTTAAACCTAAATATCATGAAAAATGCATGGCATCAATGAAATGACCTAGACCTAAATGAACTTGCATGGCATTTAATGCAACCTAGGTCTAAAATGCATGGATATGCATGGCAAAACAAACCAATCCTAACATCTAAAATATGCATGGAAATAACACAAACACAAGGCATGCTTAAACCAAATACTCAATCAAATGTCTTGAGGATGCAAACCTATCAACTAACATAGCAAAAATGCACACACAAAGCAAATAAATGTGAAGTGGCCGAATGGCCTCATGTCCAAAGTAAGCATGGCATTTTCACAAACACTTGATATACTAACTTACTTAACTAAAACATAACACTAAAATCATGCAAATATAAAGTAGAGGTATGTAAACTAACAAGCATTTTCACAAACACATGGATTTCACAATATAAAACATAAACAAACTTAAACATTTTGAAAACAGAAAATAAAAAATGCAAGAATATGATAATAGACTCATAAATGGAAATAAACAAGCAACCAAATTAAAACAAGCTTCAAGTATATGTAGTAGAAGAAGATTTAAAGCATCAAGACTTATTTAATGTAAAAAATAACATGAAAAATCAAAGCAAAATAGCAACTAAAACAGAGAAAAAAAATGATGGGCCATTCGGCCATGTCAAAGAACCAAGGAGAAAAAAAATATTTCAAGAATTTTTATAAGAAAAGATGAAGAAAGAACCTATAGAAGAACATTAAAAACACTTATTTAAAAATAAAACTCAAAATAAACTCACCAAAATAATAATCAAAACAGCAACTCAAGAATGGAAAGTCAAAGAAAGTGCAAGAGTTGGTGTTAAAAGCAACCTCTAGAAGCTATCTTTCAAGTTTTTTCTCTTCAAACTTTCTTTTCTTTTCTAAACTTTTCTTTTTGCTTTGAAACAATGGAGAGAAAATCAGCCAAAAGCAAGAGAGAATAGGAAATGAGAGTACTGAAAATGAAAGAGACTCCTTCCCTTATAGTCGCCGGACCCCCTCTCTCATAGGCTAGGATGTTGTCATCTTTCCTCCAACCAATTTTCATCCAAGGGCTATTGATCCAAGATGTTTAAAATATGAAATTATCACCCTTAGATTAGGCTATCAGCTATCCATAATTACAACTGTTCAAGAATCTTAAGCCATTATGTTGACACTCACCCTTTTCATGTATTGGTCCATGTGGCTTATTTGCAAAGGCTTGATCAAAAAATCACTAACTAACTCTTCATTTTTGGCCTCTTGATTAAAAAATCAGAATCCTCCTTTCCATCCTTGGGCCCAGGCTGGCCAGCCCTCCTTCTTCCAACCGAAGTTTGATTTTTTTGAAAGGCAAGAAAATCCCTTTTCGGTTTCTTAGGTAAAATGATATTTTTGCCCCCCGAATGCAAATAAATGGCAAATGGACTCCAAATTCAAATTTTATTTTTTTAATACTTTCAAAATAATAAAAATTTGAATTCTGGAAGTTTTCAAAAAATTTCGAGTCCGTTTACTATTTATTTGGAATTTTTCTTCCAAAATTGCCCTTTTATGTCCCTAAATTTTACCATTTTTTAAACGAGTTCCAAATCAAGATTTTTCTCCAGAAATCTCTTCCAAATAATTTAAAAGTGTGATCTAAAGTTTTCATAATTTTTGGAACTCATTTGGTATTTTTTCGGGATTTATCTACTTGAATTACTACATAGGGGGCCTGAAATTTGGCCATTTTACAAACAAACTCCGAATCAAGATTTTATTTCGCCAATCTCTTTCAAATAATTTCTAAATGAGGATTTACAAATTTTTATAAGATTTGGAGTTCATTTGCTATTTTTTCGACATTTATCTTCTTTTTCTTCATAGGAGACCCGAGATTTGGCCATTTTGCAAAAGAACTCCGAATCAAGATTTTATTTCACCAATCTCTTTCAAATAATTTAAAAATGATATTTTCAAATTTTCAGAAATTTTGGAGTTCATTTGCTATTTTTTCGGGATTTATCTTCTTGAATTATTGCATAGGAGACTCGGGATTTGGCCATTTTGCAAACGAACTCCGAATCAAGATTTTATTTCGCCAATCTCTTCCAAATGATTTAAGAATGAGATTTGCAAATTTTTAGAATTTTTGGAGTTCATTTGCTATTTTTCCTAAATTTTCCAATTTTGCCCTTTTACCTCCGAAACTCGATTTTGCTCAAAACAAGTATGATTTTCAGATTTTCTTCAAACTGAGCCTTGGGCTATCATTTTTTAATCACTCCTCATCCATTAGGGGCTTTAGTCTTACCGAGTCGGGCCATTTCTGTAATTCTTCCCAATTTCACCGAAATCCACCAAAAACCCTAATTCTCGGTTTTCTTCCGGATTGACTTTTCTTTCAGTTTTTCTTTCAAATGGTCAGTGCTTATCTTTCATTTGGAACCTTCAATTTCGACCAAATCGATCGTTTAAGCACTTTTCCCCAAATTTCTCGGATTAGGGTTTCCTTTCTACTGAATCTCCATAACCCAACTTTCGAACTCCATATCTTTTGAGGTAGACCTCGGGTTATCAAAATTCTTTCACCATTTTTCAATTGAAATTCAAATCTTGATTTTGAAAGTAGGTTGACTTTCTTAGTAGTTGACTTTTTGAGGTTGACTTTTTCAAGTTTGACTTTTATGCTCGCCCTTTTAAACTAAGTCTCGGAGTACCACCTGCATGATGAAAAAAGTCTTTTTACATTCTGAAACGTCAATTTAGGAAGAAAACATACCTGTTTTAGTGGTCCGGACAAAATTATGTGTCTACAATTATGATATAATATAAATGTATGTCTGTATATAAGATGTCATAAAGGTTGAGTCTGCTACAGGGCATCTTGGTTACTCCCTATCGGAGGTGTCCAAACCGAGATGTCATGTGTTGATGATTATTACATTGAGAATGTTGATGATTGAGCGGCAAACCCCATGTAGGGCGAGATTATGCCAAAATTTTGTTTGATTTGGTTTGTGGGTATATTCAGGCTTCGGAGGGAGGGGCATACCTTGTCCCTGGCTGATCTCATGCCCTGAATTTGGGGTGTGACAAAGGTGGTATCAGAGCATGGTTTAGAGGTCAGTGACTACAAAAGGGGTAGGGTAGTAGTGCATTGCTTACAAGTAATCCTAGGGTATCAGTAAGTAGTGTACTGCCCCTACAGATGTCCATCGTCACATGCGGTTACGTCGGGTAATCTATAAGCCAGCTAGTACATATAGAATTGTGTCAAGAATATTATGGAATTACTGACAGTATATTTATTTTCTAAATACAATGCTGTCACGATCACGATCTCATAGATATAAAGACGTATCGGGGGACCGAGAGCCTGAGGTCCTAGATAATATTTTTATTAGCCTTGAGGTTAGAGGCCAGAATGAGGGTAGTAACAGGTCTGCTATTAGGGAAATAGATAGGATTGTTGGAGTAGTATTAGATGACGACGCATATGAGTAGTTGTTGGATATGGTAAACAGAACATATTAATATATTCAGGCCCTGGTAGGGCTGGTGATAGAACAATGACAACCACGACAGTTCGACCAAATTCCTTCAGCCAGGTGTTGTTAGTAATGAGTGGTTGTTGGGACAACATACACCCTATCAGCATAGAACCGTACCTACTTTAGAGGAACGTTATCGCCTAGTTTTGCAGGGGTGGAATCCAATTTTAATCCTAGAAGGTTTTTAGAAGAGTGCGGCCAACGGTGTGTAGGCTTAGGGTGCTCACCGACTAGAGCCATACAATTAGTGAGATTTCAACTGTATGGTAGGGCACATGCATGCTATATCTCTTTATTAGCCAGAAGGTGGATTGATGACCCTCCCCTCGAGTGATCAGAATTTAGTGTTGAGTTTCTTTGAGAATTTTTGGTAGAAAGTGAAAGGGATTTAGGAATTCATGAATATGAGAGGTTAAGACGATTCGAGGATAGGTCACGAGAAAGAGTGAGATATGAAAGACAAACATCTAGGCAAACAAGTTCATATGGACTAAGGGTTAGAACAACCCCAGAATCATGGATGTCGAGGGATAGAGAAGTCAGTAGTCGGAGGAGAAGATCGACTGGTGTATGTTATTGATGTGGTAGGCCAGGGCATTTCAGGAGAGATTGCCCATTAGGTCCAGGTTCATCCCCATCAGTGCGAGCTCCATATCCAGCTACAGCATATCTAGGGTAATCAGCAGGGTTAGTAGCACTATAGATGGGTCAGGGTTCCTAGGGTAGGGAAGAACAGTCTGTGGGCAGAGAACATACTATGGGCAATAGAGGACAAGCCCGTGATTTTGCATCTACTGCCATGGTGACAGGTATAACCTTAGTCTGGTTTTGGCAAACTGATTTCATTTAATTTGAGCACTATATATTGAGTTGTATTTCAAGGAACTTTGAAGTATTTCGACCTTGTTCTGAGATTTGTTATTGATGTTGAGGATGTTGTGAAATGGTGGTGGTTGAATATTAAACTGAACTTGTAGGCTGGGTAATGTTTGAGTGCTAAAGGATATATTTTAAGTTGGATTATAAATCACACACAAGGTTCTTGTGAAAATGCCTAGGAGGAAGGCGATTATTATGCCTACAAGGTGTTTGATTTAACGCTTGAATGAAAATATATAGCCTTGGAAGATCCTAAGTAACCAAGATAAAAATATGATTTGGCATGGATGCCAATGCCGTAAGATTGATGTATATTTTTTTGTGGCTAGCCTAGTAGCGTACCTAGGCAGATAAAACTGATGGTATAGTCATGATAGCCTAGTATAGTTTCTAAGCGGGTTATATTGATTATATGGTTGTTGTTGGCTAGTGGTAATCTAAACGGATAAATATACGGATGTGGATGTTTATGTTTCCCCTGTGCACCAGGGAGTTTTGAGATTTCATTCTCGCACTAGTTCCTTAGTTTAAGATGATGGGCCTTAACAGGAGGAGATCATCATATATCTTAGATGACTTGAGGGGCTATGCCTGGCAGATTATCACCACACGGACTTTGTCCGGGTTATGTGCTAGCACGTGGAACTAGATACGAGGGATTTGATCATGAATTATTACATTAATCTCGTGACTATGTGAAATATGGTGTTTTCTGGTTATTGTATGTGATTGAGACATATTGCCCTAGTACCGGTAATTTAATAATAGGATTGAGATAAAGTCATTATAGGGCCTAGATATAGGCTTGCCTAATGTAGGCAAGGAATGTGATTTTATTTGAGTGATTGTCGATAGACTGACTAAATTAGCACACTTGATTCCGAGTAAAATTATGTATAACATAAGTCAGTGTGCTAGACTCCATTTAGACCAGATTGGGTCTTTGTGAAGTTTTTGTGTTTATTGTACTTGATTGAGACATCAAGTTTACAGTTAAATTCTGGAGATCATTCCAGGTAGCTTTTGAAATACAGTTGCGATTTAGTACGTATTTCATTTACGGACAGATGATCAGTCCTTGAGGACATGTTATGTGTTAATATACTAGATTTCGAGGAGAATCGAGATCGATACCTATCATTGATTGAGTTTGAATATATTAACAGTTTTCGATACATTATGCTTTTCTGGTATTTCATCTAGTTTCGAGCTTATCTTATTGACTATTTGGGATTGCGATCCGAGTTTGTTTATTGTTGATCATTGCAAAACTAGGACCGAGACATTGTATGGCCGTATGTGCCAATATCCTGTCAGTTGATTTATAACAAGAGGATATCAGTTGTCCAGTTCAGATATGGTACGGTACACTTAGAAAAAGGTGTAGTTAATCAAAGATATATTAGTAACTGCTATAGTAGGCAAAAGTCGTATGCCGATAGCATGTGACTAAGTATTCTTGAAAGTTTCACCTTTCAAGAGTGTTATGAGCTTTGGCGGATGGGCCAAGCTGAGTCCGAGGTATATCGAACCATTTCAGATATTGAGTGAGACCTATCACCTAAGATGAGTGGTGTACACTCTGTGTTTCATGTACTTATGATGTGGAGATTCATGTCAGACGATTTTCATGTGATATAGCCACATATAGTACCTGTACTTTTATATAAGTTGACTTTATGCAAAATTCGAGGACGAATTTTATTAAGGGGGAGAATTGTAAGACCATCGTAAGTACGAGATCAATTCGAGACAATTAAAACATGCGAATGGCTCGAGGTTAAACTTTGAAATGCCTATAGAAAGGATGGGCTACCATGTGGTACACATGTTGTATGATAAATTGTAGAGTTGGGGGTTTAATCGAGTGATAAAGTGATTTAACCCCAAATTGACTAAAACTCGAGATTGGGGGAAGTCCGTAAAATGTGATAATTTAACTTTACATAATGTTGATATGTGATATAACATTATTTGGGAGTGTTAGAACAAGAATCGACAAAAAAATCAGAAAAATATGAACCAGGTGTATTTTGGTCATTTTACCTAAAATTTTGTTTTTAGTCCGTCAATGGTACCAATGGACTAAGTGATCATATAGGATCATAATATGATGTTTAGATCAAAAATTGGACATTAAAATCAAATCCGATAGCTAAAATCGTCTAATTCGTCATTTACTGATGCTGGCGTAAATTGAAGTAAAAACATGGTTCGGGATTTTTCAAAACTGATCCGAACACATGGATATATGTTATAACATATGAGGATTATGAATATGACAAGAAAAATAAAAAACAGAGTTGAAACCAGATACGTCCTTAAGTAACCTAAAGGAATGAAAATCCAGAACTGATCGCGGGAAGGTCCGAAAAAGGTTTTAGATGGATCAATGGATTAATATAGACATAAAATGATGTTAGCAAGCTACTGGTGAAATCAGAACAAAAATTGGAGCTAAAACTGAAAAAGTCAAAATGTTGACTCGTTAGCGCTCCGAGGACCTGATTTGGGTTTTGGGATATAAAAAAATTACCCGAACATGCAGATCAGTATATTATCGTATTTGGAACATATTTGTGTCAAGAAAAGTGAAAAACGTGCTTCCGAACGTGAAAATTAAAAGCCAAAACAGGGGCAAAATGGTCATTTGACCATGGTCCACTTATTAAGTCTGAAAATCAAACTTCTTCCTCCCCCAAAATTCACGTGAAAAACCAGAAAAGTGAGAAAGAAAGAGGGGAAGCCATGGAAGCTTGCTTCCAAGCTTTCTCTCTCCTTCGTTTACTAGGCAGATCACCAAAATTTTCAAATATTTCACAAACCCACAGGTAACTTCATGTTCTAAGCTTGATTTTGATGTTATATTTTGAAGATTTTGCCTTTAACTATGAGAAACCATGTGGGCTAAAAATTGGTTGCCACCATTTTTTCCGCAACGAGAAGTGTTCCTCCGCCTCCTTAAACCATAAATTAGTATCGGATAGCTTTGAATCAAAATTTAGAGGCTAAAAAAAGTTTGGCCGAAACCCTAGCTTGCCTAAGAGGTGGTGCCGCCACCTTCCTTGGTTGTTCAAGGCCACCATTAGCTTTGCTGTCATCGTGTGAGCAACTTTCTAGTTGATTGATGCTCCAAATTTTTAATCCGAGATAAGTGTAAAAATTTATTTGTAAAAATTCTTAAGCTGAAAAATTTTGGATAGCAGCTAACTATTATAAATAATGGGAATTTGAGTGTCCCGTAGTTGTAAAATATTTACAGAATATCTTGACGATGTCGTAGGTACCCATATCGTGGAGTTCGCCGGGGATCGCAACAAAGTCACGAAAGTGCCACTTTAACACTCGAAACAACATTGTGAGTATTTAGGTTAATCTAGGAGGTAGATGTTGTTTTATATGCATTGTTGATTGATACGGATATTGAAAAACAAAAGATTGCTCGGATCACGAAAACGATAAGTTTTAAACCTTACGCAGATTAATGGCGTAAGTGTGGTGTTAATATGGTTACATGAGGTAAGTATTGTAGAGTTGAATGATAACGATTGTGAGTAAACGTGTAGTGATAGACGTAGGATAGTTAGATTATGTTATGACATACTGACTGTGATTGTATGAATATATGACGTAGAATTACCTTATGATATCGAGTTCTCGTAAAGAAGAGAGAAAAAGGTCCAAGGAATGGACAAGTGATGATTATGTAATAATCCGGGATTGTTGTATGAGTGGTCGACCGTATGCTTATTTAAATGCTATGTGATTCATATTTATTGTAATGTTAAGCTATACCGAATTTGTAGGCTGCCATTGTGCCCTACGGGATTTGTAGGCTGCCATTGTGCCCTACCGAATTTGTAGGCTGTCATTGTGCCCTAACGAATTTGTAGTCTGCCATTGTGCCCTACCGGATTGTAGGAGCCTTCTTGCCCTACTTGTTATGTAGGAGCCTTCGTGCCCTACCGGTTCTGTAGGAGCCTTCGTGCCCTACCGGTTTGTAGGAGTCTACAGACCCTACCGGATATTATAGTTGTCTGTGATGTTGGATAGAAACATCCAGGTGATGTCAAGGATGCTATTATTTTATGGACAAGGTGATGTTCGAGATGCTATTTTTGTACGGACAGGATGAATCCGGGATGATATGGACAAGACAGTAAAGGATGACAAATATTACGGACTGGTATAAGTCCGAGATGTTTTGATGATATAGACTTGAGAAATTCTTAAATGATAATTATGGAGGTATACACGTAAAATCGATTGTTAAATATTTTTTGGCTACCGATTTCGACTGGCCAATGGCCTAATTATATTCAGCACTCAGCATAGAAGATATCATATGGGACAAATAATTTTTATAAGTCCCGGAACAATTTTTAAATATTACTTTTCGGTTAATTAAACATACTTGATATGTCTTATTTACGCTTTAATAGTTAAGAAAGGAAGAACAAAAGTCCCAAGTACTCTTCCTAATTACCTTATGTTCGCTGAGTCTTTAGGCTCACCCCGTTTATTTTCATTCTTTTTCAGATCCTGATAGACGCAGCTCTTCCCAGGTTTCGATAGCTAGCTGCTCGTATACGTGTGGTAAGCGGATTGACCCAAGATGTGGTAAGCAGTGGCGATGGTGGGATACATTTTGCAGTCACTAGAGTATCATAGGTCCTATGCATTTTGTGTATGATGTATATGTAATTTATATTTTGTAAACTGATGTATGTAAGTGATGTATGATGTATAATGGCCACGGAGGCCTGGTCTGATCTGGTGATGCTTATGTCGTTATGATATAATATAAATGTATGTTTGTATATAAGATGTCATAAAGGTTGAGTCTGCTGCGGGGCATCTTGGTTACTTACTATCGGAGGTGTCCAAACCGAGATGTCATGTGTTGATGATTATTACATTGCGAATGTTGATGATTGAGCGGCAAACCCCATGTAGGGCGAGATTTTTCCGAAATTTTGTTTGATTTGGTTTCGTGGGTATATTCAGGCTTCGGAGGCAAGGGCATACCTTGTCTCTGGCCGGTCGCATGCCCTGAATTTAGGGTGTGACAACATCGGCTTTGTTAAAAGTGTGACATTGGGGGAAAGAAATAGAGGAAAAGACGATTTAATTCATCTTAAATTAAAATTGAAAGGGTTTGAAAACAATCTCGAAAAAGAAATGGAGTCGTCATCAATCTTTTTTGGCTAGGTGTGATCGGCCACCTATTAAAATCGATTTTTATAAAATATTTTAAAATTAATTAAAATATTTTTTAAAACCAATTTTCAAGTCTGCACTTTGAACCAAAGAAAACATGTGCGAGTTCAGGAGTCTGTTACGTGCGGGGAAGGATTAGCACCCCCAAAACGCCCGTATAAAACGGTACCTTATTAGTCATGTGTTATATCGAGTCTCAGTGAAAGTCGATTTTAAATTTGGTGTTTAAAAATAATTCTCTTAAAAAAAATCATATTTTAATTGAAAATGATCCGGGATTTATTAATATAAAATTTTCTATATTTCCCGACAAACTTGGCAAAGCATGGAATTTTTCCTTAATTTTGAAATCCTCCGAATCACCCTCGTTTTTTGGAAAAAAAAAATTCCGTCGTTAATAATAATTGATGATATCTTCCCTGACAGACCCAGCAGAGAACTCATGAATTATTTTAACTCGGGAACAATCTTGTTTTATAAAAAACATTATTTATTTTTCATGTATTTTAAAATTATAAAAAAATGATCATGAATATGCAAAAATATTGCTAAGATAAGAATTAAACAAACATGCATATTTATCATGGCATGGCAAACATTTTATTATGACATGGCAACAGAATTAGTGACATGGCATACTTGACATGGCAAAATCTAAATAATATGGCCAAAAGAACGAATGACATTGCATGTTTGACATGGCGAAATCTTAATGACATGGCCAAAAAAATTAATGACATGGCAAATCCTATTATGACATGACAAAAGAATTAATGACATGGCATGCTTGACATGGAAAAATATAAATGACATGGCATGCTTGACATGGCAAAATCTAAATGATATGACCAAAAGAATTAATGGCATGGCATGTGAATTAATGACATGACAAATCCTATTGTGACATGGCAAAAGAATTATTGGCATGGCACGCTTATCATGGCTAACATTTCATGATATGACAAATATTAACATGGCACATATGACACAAACATTAATTATAAAAATGACATTATCATAGAATATTCATAATCACATCATATTATGAATAACAACATGAATATTAGATCATAAAATGACACCATCATGGAATATTCAGGTACATGGAATTTGCATGATTAAGATGGCAAATATAGATATCATGGAACATGCACACATCATAATTTTGAAATTGATTTTTCATGTGAGGAATCACATAAATGGCATATGTCAAAAAATATCACCGTACTCCTCGGCAAACCCGCAAAGCTTGGAAAATAATTCTTTCATATGACATTTATATGATTCCGAATAAAACAAAATCCATGCTTTGCGATTTCATAACCACGTGCGTTGGATAATTTCATAATCTCTCCGGAAAACCCGACAAAGATTAGGAACTAATTCTCGCCAAATATTTAGGAAACCGAGAAGCACGTTTTTATGCCAAATTAAATAAAAACATTTTAAAATATGCAATGCATGAAGATGTATTTCTTCCTTGAAGTAAGGATATCCGTTTACCTAAAAGGGTGTCATACTACTTTTGAAAGAAACTTAAATTGGATTTTTTTAAACAGAATGACTTTGGGCTCGGATTTAAAAAAAAGTTGGAATTTTTGGATGAAAAAGGGCCTTGGCCGACCCCCCTCTAAAAAGGCTCTATTTTTTATTTTTTTTAAACCCGGGTTGACTACCTATGACCCGATCTTTGTAAAATCAATTTTTATCATTGATATGACATGGAAATCAACCTAAAACAGTAGCTAATGACTCCAATTAGCCCCATCTTTTTACAAATAAAAATCAAAAAATTATTAGTTTAGAAAAAATTCATTTCTTAGCCTAAAATCAAGTTGAGAATGGTATGAATGCATGGTTTTCCAACAACACAAACATATGAAAATGAATCAATCATGAGCTAAAAAATATAAACAAACAAAGAAAATGAAGGTTGGCTCAGTGGTTGGTTTCTTGGACATAGTCCCACTCAACCAAAAATCACTTGATAAAAATCAAGATCCTTAAGCTTCTCAAAGCTTTTATTTCATTTTTTTTAAAGAAAATCAAAGGAGAAAATCTATCCTACCACAATGGTGAAACCCACAAACAACAAGCAAGCAAGAAAATCAAGCAAAAGACAAGCACAATAAAACCTTCAAAGTTTCGGCCATGATGGAAATGTTGTAGGAAAATTTTGCAACCTTTGTTATTTTGTAAAGAATAAAAAAAAAAAGGGAAAAAACCTTTAGAAATTTATTTTCAAAACCTTTTATTCAACAAAGAAAGTTAACAATCACATGTAAAAGAGGAGAAAAACAACATGAAATGAAAGAAAATAATTGAAAAAGAAGAGAAGAAATAGCTACCTAGCAAAGCTTTTCCAAATCAAGCTCTCAAACTTCTCCTTCTTTCTCTCTTTTTCTCCTTGAGAGGTTTTTTCTTTTTCTTCCTTTTTTTCTCAAGAGTGTAGTGAATAGCCTTTTGAAAAAAATGACTCCTCCTCTTCTTGTAAGCCTTGGCCGATCCCCTCTCTTAATATGTGTGAGAGTGCTCATCTTTTTTTAGCCTAAATCATGCTTTGCATGCTCTCCCAACATCCTTGCCACATGACTAATTCTTGTCCCCTCTTTGCATGATGCTTTCCTTAAATTAAGGGCTCTTGTCTCTTTTTTGCATGATGTTTTCTTTGAATTAAGGGTTTTATAACCTCTCATTGGTCAATAATGCTACCTAGATTATTCTTGTCTCCTATCTCTACAAAATATCTAAGCCACTTGTCATGATCATATGGCTTACTATCCAAATATCTTCCTAGCTGACATTTCTAATCATATTTGGCATCATCACATAGCCTTCACATGCTCTTCACATCGCCTTCACTTGGCTTTGCAATTTGAAGGCCTCCCGTTGGCCAAAATTGACATGTAGGCAAGTAGTAGAGAATCTTGTCCTTTCTTAAAAATGTCATCTTGCCATTCATATCTTGGCCATTTGATTTAAGATGATCACACTCCACCTTCCATCCATGAGCTGGCCGAAAATGGCCTGGAATTTTCCAAGCCATTCCCTTTTTTTTTTATTTGCAAAATTACCTTTTTCGATTTTTCGGTAAAATTATATTTTGGCCCCAAAACTTAATTTATTTGCAAATATACCTTATTTTAAATTTTTCTTTTTTAATCCATCCCATCCAATATAAAACTCAGTTCTGGAGGTTTTCATAATTTTTCGAGCTCGGATTCTTTTTTTCTCAAAAAAATCGGTTTAGTGCCTCTCAAACTTTGTCTTTTTCCATTTGAGCTCTGATTACGGATTTTTCTTCTCCAATCCATTCCATCCAATATAAAACTCAGTTATGAAGGTTTTTATAATTTTTCAAGCTCGTTTTCCATTTTTCTCGGATTTTTCTCTAAAATCTTGGTTTAGTGCCTCCCAAACTTTGTCTATTTCTAATTGAGCTTCGATTCTGGATTTTTATTCTCCAATCTATTCCATCCAATATAAAACTCATTTCTGGAGATTTTCATAATTTTTCGAGCTCGTTTTCCATTTTTCCTGGATTTTTCTCTAAAATTTTGGTTTAGTGCCTCCGAACTTTGTCTATTTCCATTTAAGCTCCGATTTTGGATTTTTCTTCTCCAATCCATTCTATCAAATATAAAACTCATTTCTGGAAGTTCATAATTTTCCAAGCTCGTTTACTATTTTTCCCGGATTTTTCTTTAAAATTGCGGATTAGTCTCCCGAATTTAACATATTTGCGTTTCAGTCCCAATTTCGGGTTTTCTTCTTCTCATTTCCTTCTTTCCGTGTTCTGGAGAGTTTCGCAATTTTCCGAGCTCGGATTTTATTTTTCTCGGATTTTCCAAAATTGCCCTTTAACCCCCGAAACCTCGATTTTACTCGAAACGGGCCAAATTTTTTAATTTTCTTTTTCCACTGCCTTTTTCATATATTGAATTGGAGTTGGACCGAAAATGCCCAATTTTTACATTTGAATTCCTCTCCGATTTAGTTTTTTCTCTTTTTCCTCAAAATTGAGAATTTTCTTGATTTTCATGGGTTTCTCCTCCAATCGACTCTTCCTTGGGATCCACTTCAAATTGGGAATTGGAATATTTTTATTTATTTATCATTCATCAACTAAGGGTTTCAATTTCATCGAATCGGACCATCTCTTTAGTTTTTTTCCAAATTTATGAATTTCCTATTTATTCGTTAAATCTTAACTTTTTTTTTCTCTTCAAACCACAACTTCCTTCAACTCCGCTTCAAAATTGGACCTTTCAATATCCATATTTATTGATCTTATTCTATTGGGAACCTCCAATTTCGTCCAATTTGATCGTTTACGCACTTTTTTCCAAATTTGCAAAATTTGGCATTTTCTCCTACACTGAATTTTGCATTTTGTCTTTCAACCTCTCTATCATCAATTGTAGATATCTGATTATCAAAATTTCTTCACCATTGTTCAATTCAACTTCGAATCTTGATTTTGACTGAGAGTTGACTTTTTTAATGGTTGACTTTTTGGCGTTGACTTTTTCAAAGTTGATTTTTTTCGGGTTGAATTTTCATGTTGACCTCCGAAACAAAGTCTTGGAGACCTTTCTATGGAATGAGAGGAGATTCCGATGTAGGGGGGCCGTACAAAATTAGGTGTCTACACAATCATTTATGGATGTTATTTATTATTTACTACTATATTATTCCTTTACTAACAATTTGAAAATTTTTTATTAACAATTTTATTTTAATGAGATTTTCAATTTAGAAGCATTCAACTTTATGACTAAATTGTGAGTTACCCTACTAAGTTGACATAATTTCAAAATCTAAAAGTATAATTACAATTATGTATCATACAGATAATTATATTTGTAAAAGTATAAAAATTATTTTATCTTTTATTAACAGTTTATGTAAATTTTTACAATTATAATTATGAAATTTACTAATATGTTATTAATCATTTACTATTATCTTATTCATCAATTACTAACTTTCCTAATTTTTTTACTTATGTTAATAATAGTTTCAATTTAGAAGCATGCAACTTGATGACTTAATCGTGAGTTAAACTTGTTAAATTTTTATAATTGTTTAAGTATATAATTACAATGAATTTCAAAATTATAAAAATTCTTTATCCTTTATTAATATTTTATGTAAGTCTTTACAATAATAATTATGAAATTTACTACAATGTTATCATCATTTACTTATGTGATCAATTACCAATTAATAATATAGTAATAAATAATGGATAGTATAGTAGTAAATGATTGATAATATGGTAGTAAATTATGAAAAAAACATAATAGTAAATAACGAATAACATAATAGTAAATGATTGATAACATAATATTGAATAATTGGTAATATAGTAGCAAATTTTATAATTACAAATTGTAAATGTTTACATAAACTATTAACGAAGGATTTTTTTTTTATATACTTTTGCAAATATCATAATCTTTATAACACCAAACTTCAATTATAATTTTAAAATTTACAATTATATCAACTTAGCAAAGTAATTCACAATTAAATCATCAATTTGTATATCCTTCTTTATTGAAATCTTATTAAAATAAAATTATTAGTAAAAAATTTCATATAATTAGTAATTGATAGATAACATAGTAATAAACATAAGTTATTGATAAAGGATAAAGAATTTTAATAAGAGAATTTATTATTATGTTATTAATTATTATATTATTCATCATTTACTAATATGTTATTGATAATTTACTATTATACTATCTATCATTTAGTATTAATCAACAACTATTATATTTTCAACCATTTACGGATGTTATTTATTATTTACTACTATATATTCATCATTTACTAACAATTTGAAAAAAAATTATTAATAATTTTATTTTAATGATATTTTCAATATTAAAGCATTCAACTTGATGACTAAATAATGAGTTAGCCTACTAATTAAGTTGGCATAATTTCAAAACCTAAAAATATAATTACAGCTATGTATCATAAAGATGATTATATTTGTAAAAGTATAAGAAATCTTTTATCATTTATTAATAGCTTATGTAAAATTTTACAATTATAATTATGAAATTTACTAATATGTTATTAATCATTTACTATTATCTTATTCATCAATTACTAATCTTCCAAAAAATTTTACTTATGTTAATAAGATTTTCAATTTAGAAGCATGCAACTTGATGACTTAATTATGAGTTAACTTGCTAAAGTTTCATAATTTTTTAAGTATATAATTACAATAAGCTGTTAAAAAGATGATGAGATTTTTAAAGTATACTTTTTTTTATCCTTTATTAATATCTTATGTAAATCTTTACAATAATAATTATGAAATTTACTACAGTGTTATCCATAATTCACTTCTATGTGATCAATTATTTACTACAATATTATTAATCAATTATTACTATGATATCATAATTTCTTGCTATATTATTAATCATTTACTATTATTTTATACATAATTTACTATTATATTATCATATACAATTAATTTTGCACTTATAAGCAATATTCTTAAAATTATTATTCATGTATATTTTTTCTACTTATTGTTTGTAGACAAATTAATAAAATTTATTACTATTTCATTAAATGAAAAAATGTCGTGTATATCAAAATAAAATAATTTTTTATTTTAACAAACACAAATAATTAAAAGTACTCGAATGATAAATAATATATTTTTGTTGTTACCTTGATGATCATTGTAAGAATGGATGGATTGATAAAATTTGTTTCTAAGTAATTTATATTATTACTTTTCCAATTCTAATTTATTTTTTCAAAATTTTATTAATATGTTTTTGTTATCACTTTCTTAATTAATGAGCCTGTTAAAAGAAAAAAACGATTTATATAATAGATAACAATATATAATTTTTTAAAAATAACAATACATATACATATAATAATTTTATCAACTTTTATAAGATATAAGTTTAATTAGTAAGCTATTATTACTCTATAGAAAATTAGTTTCAATTGGTTAATTATAAAAAAAATGTATTTAATTTTGCAATCAAGAAAAATCTCAAAAAAAAATTGAGTCACGGTTTTTCATACCAAAACTATTCCTTTAGTTATAAAGGTAATTATGGGTCATAATTTTTATTAAAAATAAAGTATAAATTTTGATATGTGAATTTTTTTTAAGTGTAATTGTTATAATTCATGTATTTATAAATCGTATACATATATAAAACATTGAAAAAAAAAATTAATGCTCGCTCGAATGTTTAAAAATAAATAAATCGAAGGTTAACTTTATGAAGCTATTGCTACTTCCCAACCAACAAACTTTCTATGGCAAGACATTCTCTTTGTTATTATGTTTGGCTTCTTGCTTTATTATTGAAAAAAAATTAATAGTTATAAATTGAGTTAATCCTTCTTACGGATGTATTAATGAGAATTCAATATTCAAAAAGAACTTAATCAACAGAATTAGATCGCATAGTAGATTTTTCACAAAACAAATTGTATAGCTAAATTTAATTTTAATTATTATGAAAAGAATTTTATTTGAATAAAGAGTGTAAGTTTAATAAGGAAATAAATAAATAAAAAGTAAATAATATTTAATTTAATAAAGAAGTATTAGTTAAGAAAAGTTTACTTTAAAAAGAACTTCAATGAAATAAGGAAAGAAATAAAATTAGTTAATATTTTAATTTAATAAAAAATAATTAATTTCAAAAATTATGAAGGGTATATATGTCATTCACTATTTACGTTTTTGGAGTTGGTACTTTTATATATAGTATAGATTATAGATAATTGAGTTTTTAATGCTAAAGGTTTTTCATTATGTTTGATAGGAGGAAAAGAAAAAAAAAAATAAAAAAAAAAGGTGTGAGAAGAAAATAGTGTTTCTTTCCTTCCCGTCCTTGAATTTGGTAAATGGAAGAAAATAGATATATTTGTACATTTTTTTCCCTCTAAATTTAATATTTTTAAATTGAAAGGAAAGCACTATTTCTTCACTTAAATTAAACTATTTTTTTATTCAAATTAAAAAATTTATTTATAATTTTACTCCTAATTTTCCATCTATTTTCATCTTCCCTAATAACTTTTATTCTTCTATTTTTTTTTCCTCACATCTTTCTCTTTGTCCTGATTTATTTCTTTCCTACTAAAAGAGTGTTAGTGTTTTGAAATCAAATCATGTTACATAAGTTAAGAACCATGGGTGCATTTGACTCAGTTTCATTTTGAAAGATTAAATTTCTAAAATTGATTTTAAACTTGAGTTCCTAATATTTCAACTTGATTTAAAACAAACAAATTGAACTTTAAAATGGTTTGCTTCTATAACATAAGCATGATGGTGAAAGCCAAAGGTTAGATATATTACGAGGAGCATGAGATTTAGGAAATGAATGGCTTTGGTTTGGGAAGCATATAATAAAATTATAAAGAGGAGTTTTGAGTTTTTGTAGGTAAATTAAATGTAAGAGAGTTTCCAACCCAAGGCAGCGTGCAGCATGAGATTCCATTAAGTTTTATATTTGCTTTCGCTCTTCCTTTTGGATGCGTCCAAGCTCCAATCTTTTTGTTTTTGTCTTTTATTTACTCGGAGGCTACCATCTCCAAGTGTCATGCCTTCGTGCCTTCACGAATCTTGGTCCTTTCTTGTTGACCAAACGGAAATGGAGACAACAACTACTCCCGCCTACCCCCATATATAATTAACCTTACTTTGACTCTTATTTTTTTTTTTAAGTATTCGTATTCGACGCTCGTGTTCAACACATATTCGAACATGGATATAAAAATATAATTTTTTAAAAATCTTTCAAATATATGAAAAAAAAAAAAAAAATCCGACACTTATACCCAAATTCAAGTAACATAGTAACTAACTAGCGGAAATGGCTTGCATGTCCCTTAGCTTATATATCCAGATAATCAAATCATTTTGTCAACTCCACACTAAATATGGAATAAATTGGAGCTGACATGCTGACAACAAAATTGAGACAACCTGCCCACTACCTTAAAAACAACTTGAAACCCTTTGTTAAGCCCCCCTTATATAAACCAAACTCCCCCTCTCTGTTTTCTTCCAAACTTTCTCTCCAATGGAACACCAAGTCCGAAGGCAGCAAAATGGTGTTTCAGTTTCATCCTCCAAACATAGCAAGTTGAAGGAGAGAGCTGCAAACCCTAGCAGAAGCAAGTTTGTTGGTGTAAGGCAGAGGCCTTCAGGGAAGTGGGTAGCAGAGATCAAAGACACAACACAGAAGATAAGAATGTGGTTGGGGACGTTTCAGACAGCTGAAGAAGCTGCCAGAGCTTATGATGAAGCTGCTTGCCTTCTCCGGGGTTCGAATACACGAACCAATTTCGCAACTCAAATTCCCACCAATTCTCATCTCTCTCTCAAGATAAGAAACCTCCTTAATCATAAGAAGAGTTTAAGGCAAGGGACGACTTCTACAATCAACTCCAACAAAACCACGATTCAAGCAAGTACTATAGTTCGTAGTAGTAGTAGTTGCAATGATAGGTTTCCATGTAATTCCATGAAGCAAGTCATCAAGATGTTTGATGGTGCATACAGGCCAGATTTGAGCAACTGCATTGGGGAACTTGAACCACCCACATTGCATTTTGGTCAATCCTGCCCAATCTCAACAGGGTTTGATCAGATTCCAATAAACCAACAAGGACTGCAGTTGCCACAACATGCTGCTCTTCTGTCCGATGCAATAATGGATTCAGAGCTATTGGAATTTGAACGCTTGAAGGTAGAAACACAGATATCAGCATCTTTATATGCAATGAATGGATCAGTCAATGAGTATTTGGAGAATGCATTTGACCCAAACGATGCTCTCTGGGATCTCCTACACTTTGCCACTTGTTCTGCCCAAGCTGATTCTCTCTTTTTACCATCAAATTTGAAGTAGATTATTAAGGCTGGAAGACTTTGGCAGCTGTGGTGCTGATTGATGAGTAACTTGAGAATATGCCTGTTTCTAGTGTTGCTAGGAGGAAATTCTATTAGCGAGGTAGAAACAACACTTTTCACTGTTGAAATGAAAATTACTACTATTTCAATCTATGTTATCCAAATTAGGAAGTGAGTATTGGACACGGATATGCTTAATATTTTTTTTTATATATTTGAAAGATTATACTTCATACTCATGTTTGAATATGTATCGAACATAAATATTTAAAAAAAAAAAAAAATCCGAATAACATAAATTTCAGTTATGCTCCACATATCATTTTTGTCTAACTCTCTTCAAGTCCATACTCCATAATATACTCTCTCCCTAGATATCTAGATATAACAATTGCTTGCAACTCGTGGAATCTGCTCAGTTAACCAATTCTGATCAGTTGACATCCAAATATATTTAATAAAAACCCGAAACGGTATCAATATTTCCCAGAATGATTTTGTGAAGAACATTCATCAGTGTTTTTGAAGAAAAAATTTCAGAGAAAAAGAGATTTTTTTTCTAAAACAGGTAAAAAATGATACAAAAAAAATTTGTTTTAACAGCAGCAGGCGGGTCGGGCCAGGCGACCCGCGCGCCGGCCCAACCCGCATGTTGCTGATTCTGGTTTTTCTTTTTTTTTTGTTTGTTTTGTTTGTTTTTTTATTATTTTGTTCATTTTTTTTTCTTTATTTATTTATTATTTATTTATTTATTATTACTAATAACATTTTAAGTTTTTTTGCAGGTTAATTGTTTAGTAATTAGTTATTATTAAATATTTATTAACCATTATTTTCTATAAAAAAAAAACTACTATTTACTTTAATTATTAATTATTATATTATATTATTATTATTATTATATTTTTTATTATTACTAACCATTGATTTATTTTTTTAATAAGATTAGATTAATTTTTAAATTGAAGATTAGTTATTTTTAAAATTAATAAATTGAGATTTTTTCCAATGATGAAATTCAAAGAAATTACGAATGGTTGATTTCTGAGAAATTTCTAGGTGAGAAATTTCTCTTAAAAATTCTCCAGAATGAATGAAAGGATTTTTTTAAGAGATTATTTTCGATACCAATAAAAATAATTTTTTTTTTAAGAATGATTAATTTTCAACATTTTTATTTTTCAAGATGATTTTTCATAATAAATGCTTAATTAAAATCGAAGGATAAATTAAGATTTTTTTCGATGATGAAATTCAAGAGAGTCGCGAATGATTAACTTTTAAGAAATTTCTAGGTGAGAAAAATTATCTTAAAAATGCTCCAAAACGAATGGAAGAATATTCTAAGAGATAATTTTCGATATTAAAGATCATAATTTATTTTTCGAACAAATATTAATAAAATGTGGGTTAATTTTTAAGAAAAATAACTTTGCTAAATAATCTAATTTTTCCGACGACGAAGCCTCTTCAATAGAACGAATGCTTTCTTTGAATACTCTCGATGTGAGAAAATATTTTTTAGTAATTTCTCTAGAATGAATGGAAGGAAGACCTAAAAAATAATTTTCAAGATTTCTAATTTTAACAACTAAAATGAAAATAGGATAGACAAGACCATTTAATTAAGACTTTTTAAGTATCACAAGACTAATTAGGTACTATCTCTTAGATAGGCGTTGTGAGGGTGCTAATCCTTCCTGACACGTAACCGGACTCCCGAACTTAGTTCTGATAAGTAGACCAGAACCTATTCTTTTTAAGGTGCCTTAGTCAAGCTTAGCATTACTTTAAATATGATAGATTCGTATAGGTGACTAATCACACCTTGATTAGATGATTAGTGGCGACTCCATTGTTTGTGTCTAGCATGCTGAATTCGTATTTCGCACGTTATGACAGTTTGGCGACTCCACTGGGGACATTAGAGAGTCGAGCCATAGATTAGTCTTGTGATACTTTAGGTTTGAAATATTTGGTCTTAAGAGTTTAATTTTTTATCTTTATTTTTATTTTGATTTTGTTATTTGTACTAATAATTTTTGTTTCTTATACATTTGTGGGAAAAAGAAGGTTTGAATGTCCCTTCGCACACACGACACATTGCATATCATAAAGCCCTATACCCGAGCTCGTCCCTTTTAGGAGGGGGTAAAGTACTTACGCCTTCGAGGGGTGAAAACCTCCGCAACGGCTAGCGAAACACCTTCAGAGTGTAAAGTACCAAAGTTTTCGAGAGGTGATAACCTCCGCCATAACTTTGGAAAATACTCTCACCCGAATTGAACCCTTTCGATTAGAGCCTGTAATGAGTGAGGAATGGGGTGCCTTACTCATTCTACATAGATGATGTTAAGGAGCAATTTTGGGACCTTTTTAGCTTGGTCAAGTATCCTAAACCTAGCATATAAACAACACTTAAGTGGCCAAACTTTAAGATAGAGCCATGTCCATCCTTATATAGAGGAGAATCCGAACTTAGGACACATGAAGCGATACTTCTTACTCTATACTTTTTCATTAACAAGATGCTTGTTTATCTGACACATTTGTTTTACTAATATGCTCACCATGATGATGTAGTGCTTACACATGTTGTATTTTTATCTTTTCATAAGTTTGTTAATATGCTATCTAACTGTTTGTTTCTTTCTTTTCATACATCATGCATCTTCATAAAGTCATCTTGCCACATAACGGTCTAGATAAAAAGAATATCCACTAAATCCATGGAAAACCTGACAGTCGCCAAGCGTGAGTCTGCCAGTAGTTTGAAGCTTAGATCTGAAGCAATTCAGCAAAGTACGGGAGATTGCCATCCAGTCTGATATGTCTCTACTCTTCCAAGAAAGTTCACATGGATCTGGCACAGAACAACCTTGAAGGTCTGATCAGCATTTGACATTCTTGGGATGAAACTCAACAAGAGGCATACAGACGAAAGTATGGGGATCTGGCTTTGCTCCTATCTGCTGAAGTCGATAATAACTTGGTAAGGGCCATGATGCAGTTTTGAGACCCATCATATAGGTGCTTCATGTTCAATGAAGTAGATATGGTTCCAACTATAGAAGAGTATTCAGCATTGCTTCATTTGGACTCTCCTAATCCGGACAAAGTCTACTGGAAGAACAAGACAGGTTATCGGAAGAAGTTAGCAAAAATCATGGGAATCAGCTTGATAGAAGTTGACAAAATTGTGAAGACAAAGGGTAAGAGCACTGGTATTCCATGGAGTGTTCTCCGAAACTTCATTATCAAACACCAAGATGATGATAAAGGTTTAGAGGTGATGGCTTTGGCTATCTACGGACTTGTGGTTTTCCTGAAGATATTGGGATTTATTTAAACAAATATGGTGAATTTCATGGACCAAGTTCAACACCAGATCAATACGGCTCCAGCTATATTAGCCGAGACTATCAGGTCACTAAATCACTGCAGAAGAAATGGAAAAGGACGTTGCATCGGATGTTTACAGTTGCTCTACATCTGGATGAAAAGTCATTTTGAGTGCCAAAAGTCGAGATTCCGAAAACCATACTTCACCACTAGCATCCCTATCAAGGAATTCTGTGAGAGTACATGGCCTTTATCAAGGTCAAAAGAAGACTGGGTAATGATGTTGCGAGAACTTACAAGCAGACAAGTGATCTGGAAAGCACCATGGATGCCCCATGGATTAATGTTATTTAGCTATAGTGATCAACCTTGGGTTCCTCTCTTGGGACTTTGGGGAGTCGTTAGCTACTCTCCCATCATGGTACGAAGACAGACAGGGTATAAGCAGTTCATATCGATGACTCACGGACTTAACCAGGTGGATTTCTCTTATTCTGATAAAGGGGTTATCAACAGGATAGAGGAACTCACAAAGGCTTGGAAATTAACGATTAGAGTTGAAGGGGGCAGAATCTCATGGAACACTACTCCTGAATACTCTGTGTGGCAGGCCAGGAGAGCAAAAGATGTTGTGACTCCTTGCAAAAGAAGTCCAGATGGTTCAGCCAAGGTTATAATCTTAGATCCTATGCTGAGGATAGAAAAGGCTAAAAGAAAGCTACAAGAAGAAAAAAATGAATTGGGAGAAGAAAACCAGAAACTGCAATCAAGGATAGAAGAGTTAGAAAGAGGTTTGAACAAAGAAAAAAGCAAGGCCAAGAAGCTTCGATTAAAAGTTTGAAAGTTGGGAATGGTTTAGTGGAAATAGATGGCATTATTCAGAAACTTACCGAAGATGGTGACACTTTGAGAGAATCCTTGACAGGTATGGAAAAGAAATATTCGCTTTTGACTACTGAATTCGGACGCCTAAAAGAAGAAAATGGAGAATTATTGTTTGATCAAGAAAGAAAAGCAGCAGATTGCCAAGAATTGGTTACCGAATTAATGAACTAGAAGAAAGAATGCTCGAAACTCCGAGATGTGGACTTTAAAAAGCAGAATCTTCTGGAGAATATGTTTGACCATTTCGATGTGGCATCCCGCAAGGAAGAAGACATGTATGATAGAATCATGGAGATTAAGGCGAAAGTACATCCGTTCCATGAAAACGGCCAGCTAATATTCGAACTTTTGGATGAAGCTCAGTCTCATTACCGTCAGATTGTCAAGTTCCTTTGGAGACGTTAGGATTTTAGATTTATGTTTTTAGGATCTTTTATAAAAAATTTCATATTTTTATGCTTTAGGACCAGTTGAAGTTTTTTTTTTTATTTATTTTTAGGATCGCTTTAGTTATTAGGATTTCTATGGATTTGGAAATTTTATTTATAAGATTCTTTTTATCTACATTTGTTATTTGGCTGGTGTTCTTTCATACATCTCATCCATATGTGCATAAACATCATCAATTTAGATTTAATTTTTAAACACATCATCCTGATTTAAGAAATTTTGCTAAAGGTTCAAAGATAGCTCGACAGTCAGAATCTTCGAGAAAATCTTCTCATCACTCTTACAACACCAAATCAAGAGTTAGAGAAATGACCGAAGAGCAATCCTCAAGGATAGATAAGGTAGAACAAGCTCAGGATGAGATTAGAGAGTAATTAAGTTCTTTTTTGGAAATGATGAAAAGCCTGAAAGGGAAGAATAAGGAAGATGAATCTGGTTCTCAAGGGAAAGAACAGAATGTGGGCGAATATTTATGTCCGCCCGGTTTTCGATCTCAAGCTCAACAGGAACATTTACAATAGGTGCCCTACATGGAAGGATTCACTTACCCGCACGGCCAACCTCAAATCCCGGGCTTCACCTTTCCTGTTCCTGGGACAAATATAGAACCAGTCCAAATTCCAGATTTAGACGATCCCAAAGAGTTAGAGAAGCTAAAAGTGGCAGAAGAGATTGAGTCTCGAAAAATAAAGATGATCGAAGAAAGCTTCAAGCTGTTGAGGGGTTAGACTACTATAGTTTGATGGATGCTGAGGGACTTTGTTTAGTGCCAGATGTAGTGATCCCGCCTAAGTTCAAGACTCCTGATTTCGAAAAGTTTAATGGGTCCAAATGTCCCATATCTCATATCACCATGTACTGCCGAAAAATGGCCGCCCACACCAGAGATGACAAGCTGCTTGTCCATGTCTTTCAGGATAGTCTTAAAGGGTCCGCTGCTAGGTGGTATGTTCAACTCGATAGGAATCGGGTTCGTACTTGGAAAGAATTGGCCAAGGCATTCATCAGCCAGTATAAGCACATTGTTGATATGGCCCCAGACCATTTATCTCTACAAAATATGGAGAAGAAGTCCACCGAAAGTTTTAAGGACTATGCCCAGAGATGGAGGGATATTGCTGCCCAGATCCAACCGCCTTTGACTGAGAAAGAGACTACAATGCTGTTCGTTAGTACTCTTAAGGCTCCATACTACGACAGGATGATTGAAAACGCCACAAAGAACTTTGCTGATATGGTAATTTCCGGTGAAATCATAGAGAATGCCATCAAGAATGGTAAGATTGAAGGAGGAAAATCTGTTATAAAGAGGAATAGTGTGACAAAAAAGAAGGAAGCTGATGTCCAGACTATTGCATATGGAGGCAACAAATGGGAGGTTACGTCCCGCATTTTCCATAATCCGTGTACCAGCCATACTACCTGAATGCCAATGCCATCAATCCAGGCTCATATGCTTATCCACCTGCACCACCACAAGTATTCCAACCTAATTTCCGTCCCAGACCATTGGCTCCTCCAGTCGAGCCACCCGTACAAGCCAATCAACCCCCAATTAAACCGAGGGGACCACGAGCTAGCCAGGAAAAAATGCCTTTTGATCCGATTCCCATGTCCTATGCAGACTTGCTTCCAAATCTTATCAAGAACCATCTGGTTGCACCGATACATTTGGAGCCCTTGAAACCTCCATACCCTAGATGGTATGATCCTAATGCCAGATGTGACTACCATTCGAGAAACGTTGGACACTCCACCGAAAATTGCACAGCTTTGAAGTACAAAGTGCAAACTTTGATTAAGGCTTGGTTGATAAACTTTGAAGAGAAGGGTGGCCCGAACGTCAATGGTAATCCTTTACCAAACCATGCAAGACCAGCGGTAAATGCTTTGGGAGACGAGAAGATTACCGTAATCAAGGGAAAAGTGGATGAAGTTACGACATCAATGGATTACATTTTTGATGTCCTGGTCAAAGCTAGCATGATTAGTCCTATGCCGGCTAATTCAGATATTTATCTTGGCGAATATGATTCAAGCAAGGTTTGCAAATATCACCAAGGGATAGTTGGCCATTCGGTGCAAGGTTGTGTTGAATTTCGGTAGGAGTTACAGAAATTAATGGATCTCTCCCGGATTGAGTTTTACACAGAGTTTGGGGCAGATGAAATTAATGTGGTAATTGGAGAATCTTCATTGCCTGTTGTGAAACTGATCACATTCTTTTATGAGAAAAAGACGAGTCAGTTCGAATATGAGAAGCCAGTAGGGATCAAGAATCCAGTTATTATGATCAGTGTCCCAAATCCATTCCAATACCGAAGCGATAAGGTAGTACCGTAGAGGTATGGGTGCGACGTCATAACCCGAGAAATGCTTGGTAGTTCAGTCGTGATTGATTCTGAAGCTGTCAAGATAGCCAATCTAATTGGAGTAGGGGGAGTGACTAGGAGTGGGCGTTGTTATTCGCCTGAAATACTTGATAGGGACAGGAAAGGAAAAGCAGCAGAAGAGGAAAAGAATGAAGAGCCAGGAAGCAAGACGAACCCATTGATGGTTCGAGATATGGAATATAAGAAGCCTATGACTGAGAAGGAAGCTTGTGAATTTTTGAAGCTGATCAAACATAGTGAATATAGTGTGGTTGAACAGTTGAATAAAATGCCAGCTCGGATTTCGCTGTTGTCACTATTGTTGAATTCCGAGCCTCATAGAGAAGCTTTGCTGAAAGTTTTGAACAAAGCCCATATGCCTCACAATATTTTCGTAGAGAATGTAGATCATATTGCAGGAAATCTGGTGGCTACCAATTTTATAACTTTTAATGATGACGAGATTCCTCCGGAAGGCAGGGGCAGTACTAAGGCCCTTCATATCACGGTCAAGTGCAAAAGTCATGTTATGGCTAACGTGCTTATTGATAATGGTTCTTCCATTAATGTTATGTCAATGACTACATTATCCAAGCTGCTAATTGATGTGTCTCACATTCAACCTAGTCACATGATTGTGAGAGCCTTTGATGGGACCCGTCGGGCGGTTTTGGGAGATATTTAAATGCCTCTGCAGATTGGGCCTTGCACTTTCAAAATAAAGTTTCAGGTTATGGAGATTTCACCATCTTACAGTTCTTTGTTGGGAAGGCCATGGATTCACTTAGCAGGAGCAGTTCCATCATCATTACACCAGAAAATCAAGTTTGTCATGGAGGATTGTCTGGTATGTGTTAATAGGGAAGAGGATTTGTTGGTAACCAAGTCCCCAACCACGCCTTATGTCGAGGCAGCTGATGAAGCATTGGAGTGTTTATTCAGATCGTTTGAATTCATCAATGCGACATATGTTGGTGAAGGGTCAAAAGTGCCTATTCCGCATTTTTCTCAAACAGCTAGCATGCTGTTCAAGCAGACTATTGGAATAGGTTGGTGAGTTGGTTTTGGATTGGGGAAGCATCTTCAAGGAATCAGGGAGATGCCAGAGATATAAGAAATAAAGAAAGGTTTGGGCTAGGTTCAGGCTAACCAGGAGGGATTGGGAGATGGTCGAGTTCGAGAAGAAGGAGAAAAGATTGGCTCGCGTGAAGGGGTATGAGTGGGAGCCGAGGAAGATGGTTTTTCCTTATCTTTATTCCACTTTTCGTTTGGGGAATGTATTTATCCCGATGCACATCCACCAAATTTAGAAGAAACATTTCTGAGCTTTCTATTCAAATGGTAGAGAAAGTAGGAGCGAAGTCTGAGTTGAAGAAGAGTCGTTGGTGTACCCATGCTCACCTGAAATGGAACTGGGTAATTGGAAAGTGACGAGGTTGCCGGTTATCCTTGAATCTCATAAAATGTAATGCAGTGAGTTAAGTCCCTAGTTGCTCATGCCCAAGGGCGTTAGGGATGGTCTTTTATGTATGGGCTAGTTTATTTCTTATTATTTTAATAAATTAGGAACAAGATGTATTTTCATTCCCTCTTTCATTCATGGTTGTCATTTTTCCTTTCTTTCATTGTTTCAATTCTTTCTTCGTATACCAATATATATTCTTTCGATTCAATTCAATTTCAGGATTCCAAGTAATGAATACAAAGACAATCTTAATAATAATTTGGGATTCGATTTTGACAACATAGTTCATGTTGATGAATTTGATAATGAAGAGGAATCAGATGATTATACTTTGTCTCCAGAATTGTTGAGATTAATGAAACAAGAAAAGAAACCGATTGAACCACATCAAGAGGTTACTGAGATGATCAATTTGGGAGATGAGGAAAATAAGAAAGAAGTAAAAATTGGCGCGTCATTACCACCTGCTCAAAAGAAGAGATTAGAAGATTTGCTCAGAGAATTTGTGGATGTGTTCGCATGGTCATACAGAGACATGCCGGGTTTGGATACAGATATTATGGAGCACAAATTGCCTTTGAGGCCAGAATGCAAGCCAGTGCAACAAAAGTTAAGGCGGATGAAGCAAGAGATGTTGTTAAAGATTAAAGAAGAAGCAAAAAAGCTGTTTGATGCAGGCTTTCTGGAGGTAGCTAAGTACCCGGAGTGGGTAGCCAATATAGTCCCAGTTCCTAAGAAAGATGGGAAGGTGAGAATGTGCATCGATTACCGAGATTTGAACATGGCAAGTCCAAAGGATAACTTTCCTTTGCCTCATATTGACACCCTCGTGGATAACACTGCTAGACATTCCACGTTTTCGTTCATGGACATTTTTTTAGGGTATAGCCAAATTAAGATGGCTTTAGAGGATATGGAGAAAACCACATTTGTTACAATGTGGGAAATCTTCTGTTATAAGGTCATGCCTTTTGGGTTGAAAAATGTCGGAGCTACTTACTAAAGGGCAATGGTAACTCTGTTTCATGACATGATGCATAAAGAGATTGAAGTATATGTGGATGACATGATAGCAAAATCTCGTGAAGGTGAAGATCACTTGGTTAATCTCTGGAAGTTGTTTGAAAGATTGAGAAAGTTTCAGCTGAGATTGAATCCTGCCAAATGTACGTTCGGTGTCAAATCCGGCAAATTGTTGGGATTTGTGGTTAGTGATAGAGGAATTGAAGTGGATCCATATAAAATAAAGGCGATTCAAAATCTGTCTCCCCCTCGTACGCAAAAAAAAAAAAAAAGTGAGAGGTTTCTTGGGAAGGCTGAATTACATATCACCCTTTATTTCCCAGCTCACCTTCAAATGTGATCCTATCTTCAAGCTTTTTCGCAAACAGGATACTGGTGAATGTATTGGAGAATGTCAGGAAGCTTTTGATAAAGTTAAAGAGTACCTGTCGTATCCACCGGTGTTAATTCCTCTGATTTTGGAAAAGCCAATGATTCTGTATTTGACGGTGTTTGAGAAATTGGTGCACCCAAAAGAGTGTATCTTATTTAACCTTGCACTTAAAAAAAATCAATTGTAGAGTATAGTGATTAGCAAGGGTCGAGTCCTCAGGTATTGGGTTTTAGTTTATAAGTTAATAGTTTATCACTTAAAAACAAGTAAACAAAAGTAAAGGGGATTTTGAAATCAGATTTAAACTAAAGTTAACAATAAGAATGAGAAAACAAGTAATTAAGAAGAATCAAATATGAAAAATATGGTTAAGGTTTCATTCTCCACCACTACACATCATTAACAATCAATTTCATATCTATCAACATTAATTAGCTATCAAAGTTAACAACCGTAGATAACAACAAGCTTTGTTACCCCAATCTTTCCTTAGTTCGTCGTTAAATAGAACAAGCTCTCTATTTAATCTCTAACTATCAAACAACCTAGAATAAGCTCTCTAAGTTCAATTTAATAGCAGCTTTATGATGAGAAAGATAGGTTGATCTAAGCAACAAACACATAAGCTCGGATTGTTCAATTTAGGTTATGTTCCGCTTTGCAATTATTGAAAACTTGACCATAATCATTAATCACAAATTGCCACTAATGAATAGGAAATCAAGACAATTACACGGATCAAGATTGGCCACCTAAACAAATCAAAACATCATCATGAACAATTTTAATGGAAGAACATAAGCAACTTTGATAGAAAACTAATGATAGATAAATCTGAAAATTAATTACAAAACTTGTCTAGGGCTTTGAAATCATCCTTAACCAAAGAAGTTCAGCCTAACATAAGCATGGATAATATATACATAAAACTAAAAAGAAAATAAAAGAATAGAGAAGAAGAATAATGATGATCTTTGAGTCTCCTCAAAAGATATCTAGTTTGTGGCTCAAAAGATGGTATTTATAGAGCTTTAAAACCCTGAGAATAAGTCCTTGCCGTACAAGTAAGCCTGGAGGTGCAAAAATCACGTTTTTGCCTTTTTTCATATTTGTGATTAGGATTTTTCTGGCCGTAGGGTTCTTTAGGGAGATCTTCTAGCGCCATTTTGAATGCCCATTTCTTATCCGATTTGGGCCCATAATATATCGTTGGAAAGATAATCAAGTCAACTTCAAAAGTCAAGAGGAAGTTTCTTCAAATAAAGTATCTAACATAATATTTTCCTTACAACAAGCTCCAGAGGTCAAATCTGCCTAATTGCTTTTCAACCAGAAATTGATATTTTTGACTCCCAAGTCTTCTTCCATCTTATGATTATGATTTTGTAAGCTCTTTACCATCATTATTGACATCTTTTGACTTCATTCTCCTTATTGTACCTAAAATTCAAAAACATAATATAAGTAAACAAGATAAAGATCGAAAACATAACAAAAACTAAAGGTAGAAAGACATAAAATGTATATTTTATGAGCTTATCAAATACCCCCACACTTAGCTTTTTTCTAGTCCTCGAGCAAAACAAAATTAAAATAAAATAATAAAATCTAATCTAATCCACTTTCGTAGGAAATCACGGTGGCACTTAGCATGTGACAGAAGCCTTTAAACCCCTAGGTGTCCCTAGTGGACGAGTTTAGTCTCGTGAGGGTTTACTAGGACGATACCCGCAAACATTGAAGACATAAGAAAAACTAAAAAAAAATAATAAAAATAATAATAATAATAATAATTACAACTAATCCTTCCAATATAAATTAGAGATAATCATTGGACAAGTCTTATAAACTAATCAATAGCTTAAAGAAATTCACAAAAAATCTTGCTTGAATATAAATAGTTTGAGTTAAGCCAATATTAACTTAACATATTTCATTCAAAATACTGCATATTCAAACTTAATCTCAACTTCTCACATGGGATACTCTCCTGATTTTCCCTATTTAAAGTAGTGGTAAAGTGTTTACACTCAATCAATCTCATGAAAACACTTCTACCATATGCTTGCTTGTCCACATATTCTACACTATTTAGATCATACAACTTCATAAATCAAGAGGTCTTTATTCAAGATTGTAATGGGGCCAAAGGGTTATAATGTGGTTAAAGAACAAAAGGATAAAGATATCACAAAGGTTCCAAAGAGTTCATAGAGTTTAGAGATATAATAAGATCATACAAATAAAACTTCTCAAAACTCTTATAAAGCACATAATAACATAGGCTAACTATTCATGTTGAGCCTTTGCTTCATTCTAACCAACTTTGTAACATCTTTTTCTTTACTTTAACTAGAAGTTCAAGAGATGATTTTTTTTTTCAATATGGGAATGTATTTGACAATGATCCCTTTCTTTTTCTCTTGACTTTTTCTTTTCTTTTCTTCCCCCACACTTATTTTTTGTTTCTAACCCAAATTTTCAACTAAAAATATCCCTTGTTTTTTGCAATATGTCTCAAAATATATAATCCATATTTAGAACAAGGGTAAGGATATAAGTATATTTAAGCAAGGTGTAAGTTGTGGTTACCAATAAAATAGCATATTTAATGTAGGCTCAAATTGGCTCACTAGTGGGGATGTTCTCTTGGAACATTAATAATGGATGGCTGTTTAGCTCTGGCTATAATCCTAATGTCTCTATCATATTCATGTTATCACATGTATCAATATAGTCTCAAACGGTTTAAAGCAAGTTCTAGAGAATCATGTAATCATAAGAGCACTCAAGAAAGAAATTAGATTGATATGTATAATGCATCAATCATATAGGCTCAAAAACTCACAAGGATGATTATACAAGTCAATATCAAGTCTAAACATGCTTCTTTCTCAATCAACATATCATATCAACATTGGCTCATAAAAATTAGTATCAAGCTTAATTCTCATGAAAATCTTCTCACTAATAACCAGTTTAGACCTATGCAATTCATATCTCATCATTGTATTAAAAAGGAACTAAAACACACTAATAATAATAATAATATTAAAGACTCATAAAAAAAATAATAGACAAAAATAAAAGAAATCCTAAATCCTTCCCCCCACACTTAACTCTTACATTGTCCTCAATGTAATGCTATTAACCCAAATGAAAGAATCATGTGTAAGAGAAAAGAACTAATAACATAAGAATAGGAACAACTAAGACTCAAAACAAAACAAAACAAACTCATGCAACCTAAATAATCATAAAATACTAAACAAACAATTAACAAATAAACATAAAAAAAAATAAAATAATAAAAATAATAAAAGAAAAAGGAAAAGGAAAAGGAAAAGAAAGAAAATCTGTTTATGGCAGGTTCGTAATTTCTTTATTAATTGGGCTGCCTTCCCAATTAGTACTTGAGTTAAGTTGTCCAACCTAACCAACACCCCTTCTTGGCTGTTTAGGATTTGCAAGATCATACAAGAAACTTTCCGAATTTGTGCGTTTTGTAGGGCGATTTCTTTGCACAATAGTGGATGCATTCTCCATTAAAAATATTATTCCATCATCCTTTGTGGTGCATAGCTTATCAAGGAATGGTGCATATTTTGGTATTTTTTGAATGGCATCCACAAACAAGTTGTTTAAGGTTTCCGGCATATGTTGTTCATGTTCTTCCTCCTTGGACTTACAAATCTACTAGGAAAAGGTGGAGAAGAAACATTAGTAAAAAGTGGAACCTTAAACGTTACCTCAGGTGTCAAAGTACTCTCTTTCAGAATTGAAGCTTCATTATCTTCAATATTTGAATTCATCTTTAGTTCTTTCTCATCCTCGGGTTCCCTTGGATTTTCTGATTCATCCTCAAGTTGTGTGGCACTAACACTCTCCTTTGGATCAATCATCGATTGGAAAGGGAGTGCTTGAGATCTTTGTGCTACTAATCCCACCGTACTACTAGCCAATAGGCTCATTTGCCTTTCCAAACTCTGGATACTTGCCTTTGTTTCCCTTGTTTCCTGTTGAAGTTGCAGAGTATTAATAATAAGAAAATTGACAAGTTCTTCTAAAGAATTACCTGAGTTTTGAGGTGGTGGCTCAAAAAGATCTTGTTGTTAATCCCATGGTTGATTGAAGACAAATTGATTAGTGTAATTAGCATAAGGATCTACTTCTTGATAATATCCCAAGTAGCCATAATGAGCATGATTCCACCATCCCTCATTGTAAGTATTTGGGAAAGCATCATACTGTTGTCCTTGGAACCCTTGATGGCTTTGGTATTCTCCCACATCATAGGCTGGTTCAAAATTATCTTTTTGGTAGTATGGGCACCAATTGGTTGGATGATCCATCATGAAGCACACTCTACACTGCCTTGATTGTTGAATCTTACTTATGACCACTTGTTGAACGATGGAGATGAGATTGTCTAGTTGGTTCTGAAGGTTTTGAAGTTTTGATGTAGCACCTGCCATCTCTTCTTGCTTGAAGTTTGAAAACAAAAACCTGTATGTACAAGAAAAATAAAATTAATTACAACTAAAAATAAGATAAACCAATAAACTAAATAAAGCAATCCCCGGCAACGGCACCAAAAATTGAGTGTATCTTATTTAACCTTGCACTTAAAAAAAATCAATTGTAGAGTATAGTGATTAGCAAGGGTCGAGTCCTCAGGTATTGGGTTTTAGTTTATAAGTTAATAGTTTATCACTTAAAAACAAGTAAACAAAAGTAAAGGGGATTTTGAAATCAGATTTAAACTAAAGCTAACAATAAGAATGAGAAAACAAGTAATTAAGAAGAATCAAATATGAAAAATATGGTTAAGGTTTCATTCTCCACCACTAGACATCATTAAGAATCAATTTCATATCTATCAACATTAATTAGCTATCAAAGTTAACAACCGTAGATAACAACAAACTCTGTTACCCCAATCTTTCCTTAGTTCGTTGTTAAATAGAACAAGCTCTCTATTTAATCTCTAACTATCAAACAACCTAGAATAAGCTCTCTAAGTTCAATTTAATGCAGCTTTATGATGAGAAAGATAGGTTGATCTAAGCAACAAACACATAAGCTCAGATTGTTCAACTTAGGTTATGTTCCACTTTGCAATTATTGAAAACTTGACCATAATCATTAATCACAAATTGCCACTTATGAATAGGAAATCAAGACAATTACACGGATCAAGACTCCTAAACTAGCATTAGACAATTATCAAGATTTATCTAGTTGACCACCTAAACAAATCAAAACATCATCATGAACAATTTTAATGGAAGAACATAAGCAACTTTGATAGAAAACTAATGATAGATAAATCTGAATATTAATTACAAAACTTGTCTAGGGCTTTGAAATCATCCTTAACCAAAGAAGTTTAGCCTAATATAAGCATGGTTAATATATACATAAAACTAAAAAGAAAATAAAAGAATGGAGAAGAAGAATAATGATGATCTTTGAGTCTCCTCAAAAGATGTCTAGTTTGTGGCTCAAAAGATGGTATTTATAGAGCTTCAAAACCCTGAGAATAAGTCTTTGCCGTACAAGTAAGCCTGGAGGTGCAAAAATCACGTTTTTGCCTTTTTTTCCGATGTGCGATTAGGGTTTTTCGGGCCGCAGGATTCTTTAGAGAGATCTTCTAGCGCCATTTTGAATGCCCATTTCTTATCCGATTTGAGCCCATAAAATATAGTTGGAAAGATAATCAAGTCAACTTCAAAATTCAAGAGGACGGTTCTTCAAATAAAGACTCTAACATAATGTTTTCCTTACAAAAAGCTCCAGAGGTCAAATCTGCCTGATTACTTTTCAACCAGAAATTGATATTTTTGACTCCCAAGTCTTCTTCCATCTTGTGATTATGATTTTGTAAGCTCTTTACCATCATTATTGACATCTTCTGACTTCATTCTCCTTATTGTACCTAAAATTCAAAAACATAATATAAGTAAACAAGATAAAGATCGAAAACATAACAAAAACTAAAGGTAGAAAGGCATAAAATGTATATTTTATGAGCTTATCAGAAATCCATGAGATGTGTTCTGGGGCAACGAGATGAGACGGGAAAGAAGGAACATGCCATCTATTATCTGAGTAAGAAGTTCACTGACTATGAATCTAGATGCTCATCGCTAGAAAAGATGTGTTGCGCTCTAGCATGGACGGCTCATAGACTCAGATAGTACATGTTGTACAATACAACATGGCTTATAGCAAGGTCAGATCCTCTGAAGTACATTTTTGAGAAGCCATCGTTATCAGGAAGAATTGCAAGATGGCAAGTCACTTTATCCAAGTATGAAATTGTTTATGTGACTCAGAAAGCAATAAAAGGAAGTGTGATAGCCGAATTCCTGGCAGATCGTGCTTCTGCAGATTATGATTCAATGTAATTTGATTTCCCGGATAAGGATTTGATGGCTGTTTCAAAAGGAGATGGTGAAGAATGTGAAGAAAAACCCTGGAAAATGTTCTTTGATAGGGCTTCTAATGCTTTTGGGCATGGAATTGGAGTAGTCCTGATATCCCCGGATGGTCAATATTATCCGATTACTGCATGATTGGATTTTAATTGCACCAACCATATGGCTGAATATGAGGCATGCGTCATGGGCTTGCAAGAAGCAATTGAAAGAAAGATTGATGTGTTGGAGGTATATGGTGATTCAACTTTGGTTATTTATCAGTTGAAAGGAGAGTGTGAAACAAGGGATTCGAAGTTGATCCTGTACTAGAAATACACGACTGAATTAATCAAGCATTTTGAGAAGATTCAGTTTCAACACTTGCCCCGGAAGGAAAATCAGATGGCTGATGCTTTAGCTACTTTAGCTGCGATGTTTAAGCTAGATGCAAAAGCTGAGATTCAACCAATCAAGCTAGGTATGAAAGGATCTTCGGCACATTGTTTAGATGTTGAAGAAGAAGTTGATGGTTAGCCTTGGTATTTTGACATCATGCAATACGTCAAATATCAACGATATCCAAAATACGCCTCGGATAATGATAAACTGCTCATCCGAAGATTACCTATGGGTTTCTTCCTTGACAGAGAAATATTGTATAAGAGGGGCCGAGATATGGTGCTTTTGAGATGTGTTGACGCCATAGAAGCAAAAAGGATACTGGAGGAAGTGCATGATGGAATTTGTGGGGCACATGCGAATGGTCACATGATGGCTAGGCAGATAATGAGGGCGGGTTATTATTGGCTGACGATGGAGAAAGACTGTATTGACTATGCTTGAAAATGTCATAAATGCCAGATTTATGTAGATAAGATCAATGCTCCTCCGAATGAGTTGCATGTTTTGGCACCTCCTTGGCCGTTCTCAATGTGGGGCATGGATGTGATTGGACCTATTACCCCAAAGGCAACTAATGGGCATCGGTTCATTTTCGTAATGATCGATTATTTCACAAAGTGGGTAGAGGCAGCCTCATATGCGAGTGTAACACGGGCAGTGGTCTGTAAGTTCATAAAGAAAGAGATAATTTGTCGATATGGACTACTGGAGAAAATCATTTCTGATAACGCTCGTAATTTAAATAGCAAGATGTTGAAAGAGGTTTGTGAACAATTTAAGATCAGGCACCATAACTCAGCACCATATCGGCCAAAGATGAATGGAGCAGTGGAAGCAGCCAATAAGAATATCAAAAGGATTATAGAGAAGATGGCTGATGTCTATAAAGATTGGCATGAAAAGTTGCCTTTTGCCTTGCATGCTTATAGAACTTCGGTTCGCACATCCACAGGGGCAACCCCGTTAACTTTGGTATATGGAATGGAGGTTGTGTTACCAGTCGAGGTAGAAATAACTTCTTTAAAGGTACTGAAAGAGGTTGATCTGGAAGAAGCAGAATGGGTACGGGATCATTTTGAGCAGTTGAATCTCATTGAGGAAAAAAGACTTGCAGCGTTGTGCCATGGTCAGTTGTACCAGAAGCGAATGATGCGAGCGCATGATAAGAAAGTCCGTCCCAGACATTTCAGGGAAGAAGAGTTAGTCTTGAAAAAGATTCTTCCATATCAGCATGATCATCGAGGGAAGTGGACGCCGAATTAGGAAGGTCCTTATGTGGTGAAAAAAGCTTTTTCAGGTGGAGCTTTGATTTTGGCTGAAATGGATGGGGATGTTTTGCCAAACCCAATTAATTCAGACGCTGTGAAGAAATATTTTGCTTAAAAAAAAGAAGAAAAAGAAAAATGATGACTCAAATGGAAAACCTGAAAAGGGCAATTTGGGTCAATGGGGGTTGTCTAAGTTGAAAACCCGAAAGGGCGGCTTAGATATGAGGAGGATCAGCGTCGCTCAGAAAATTTCATAAAGATGGAGACAATGTCTAGTTTGATGAACTCTGAAGGATTGAAGACATCAATTGGGATTGGTATTTAGATGAGAATTTTGAATGAACTATTAAGGTTGTCTAAGTATTCATTGTTTGGATACTGGTTTTGTTGTCCTAACATCTTTTTGATAAACCTTTTGAGATGCTCTTTTATTCCTTGAGATGAATTATTTTCCTTATTTTGTTAATAAAGATCTTTCTTTCCAGCTCATTTTTGCCTTCCATTTGTTATTCTCAATTTTATACCTTTGCATTGAATAGAGGGAATGCATCATGCATTGCGTTTGCTATGAAATTAGAATAATGATTGATAAATTGGAATATTATCTTAAGAGATCCCTGCATTTATTTTTATGAGAAATCTATGAATAACTGAACAAAATAGTCGAGAGATGAGATAAGATGTGAATTTTAAAAGTGAGAATTTTTAAGCCCAGTTGAGCTGGCATAAGATGAGATATAGAATGGTTAGTGTTTTGGAACTTTCGAGGAAAGAAATTGTTCATATTCAGAAGATTTTGAAAAAGGGAAAGAGATAGTAAGATTCGTTCTACCAGTTTGAAGCCAAGTGCAACAGAGATGATTGATGAGCTTGAGAACCTTTTATTTTGATTAAGAGATTCAAGGAGTTGATATTTTTATTACAGAGCATTCATGACACCCATTGCTCGATATGCATCGGCATTCGTGGCATTCATGTACTGCATTGCATTTATGTATTTGCATCCAAGAAAGATTATTTCAGGTATTCAGTATGATTTGGACGTGAATTTTAATTTGGAATGCTAATTTGCGAACAGTTAGCGATTTCTTTTGGGATTCAAGGTAAGATTTTTGAAGTTTACATTTACGTTTGGTGAATTTACAAAATTTCATTTGGTAATTAAAGTTGATGCCTCGGTGGAGGAGTATATTTTCCTGTTAAGTTGAAGCCTCGGTGGAGGAGTATGTTTTCCTTTAAAGTTGATGCCTCGGTAGAGGAGTATATTTTCATGTTAGATTTATTTAAAGTTGAAGCCTCAGTGGAGGAGTATTGTTTTCCTTTAAAGTTGAAGCCTCGGTGGAGGAGTATATTTTCATGTTAGGTTTATTTAAAGTTGAAGCCTCGGTGGAGGAGTATGTTTTCGTGTCAGGTTTATTTAAAGTTGAAGCCTCGGTGGAGGAGTATGTTTTTACGTTGGGTTTGTTTAAAGTTTACACCTCGCTTAGAGGAGCTTTTCTACGATAGGATTTTCTTTAAGTACATAGGATTTAGTAGGGTGTCTACGTCTTTGCACATCCCCTGTTTCTCAGGGAATGCACAAAGAGAGGCAACTGTAGACACCGGATTTTATCCGGGTTTAAATTTATTTTTTAATTGAATAAAAGAAAACAAAAAAAGGAAGAAATCATAAAATCAGAAGAAGAAAAAAAAGGAAATTCGAAAGAAAAAGAAAAAATTCAAATAAATTCGAAATTAAAAAATAAATAAATAAAAAAAAATGGAGAAAACAAGTTTGGTTTGAAATGAATCTCATATTTGGATTGAAATTGGACTCTAAAAAATTTGATTGGAACAAAATATCCTTCTTGATCAGATTAAGACTCCTAACTAGATTAAAACTTAATTTCCTTTCCTATATATTAAACCCAAGCATCAAGCACAAAGGATAAAAAAAAAACATACAAAATTTGAAATATAGGAGTAAGATCAGTAAAAAAAATATTTTTTTTTCTTGAGTGATTTTCGAAATTTTGGTGCTAGGTTTTGTTTCGGAAAGTGTTTGGTAAGGAAAAATCTAGGTTTTAAATAGACGATGCAAAGGCTAGAAGTTTGTAACCATTCGGTGGTCAACGGAGTTAGATCAGATGAGGTAAAGTTTTGGGTTTTGATTTCAGATCTAGGAAATTCTAGAGAGATTCGGGTAATACTAGTTTGATTTTTGAGTTAGGGAGATCGAGAGCAATTTTTTAAGATTTATTTTGGAATTTTTCAACCAACGACGGCGGCGACAACGGCGACGATCGACGACGAGTGGCGGCGACACCCACCGGAATCTGGGTTTGTGAAGAACGTTCATTAGTGTTCTTGGAGAAAAAAAATTCAGAGAAAAAGAGATTTTTTTTTTTTCTAAAAACAAGTAAAAAATGATACAATTTTTTTTTTTGTTTTAACAGCAGCAGGCAGGTCGGGCCAGGTGATAACTCGTATAATTATATAGTTTTTAGTTATGTTTTATTATTGTTTTGTGTCAAATACGAGTTATTATTGTTTAGTCTAATTGTGTTTATGATCTTTTATATTTTTATGTAATTTGGTGTTTTTCACAAGTTTCTTTGAGTGATTTCAGATTACTAGTATTAAGGGCAAATCCAGTTCAGTTCCAGTTCCGACACCTTTTGCCATATCAGCTATATCTTGAGTTTCACTGAAGCAATAAGGCTGAACTTTGTATCCCTGCAAAGCTAAGAGGCATATCTATCTTTTTCATGTTTTACACTTCTTGAAACGGAGTCGTTTTCCCTAGCGAAATCGACCATCAAGTTGGCTGATGTGCAATGACGTCTGTTCTGCACCGTTTTGGTATTTTGACCATATCTTCCGATCCACGTGCGCAAATGATCTGATTCCAACGGCTATGGATCCGTAACTGATAGGGGTATATTTTTCTAGAAGACCATTTTATCAGATCGAGCCTCCAACATTGACAAAATCGACCATCAAGCTGGCTGATCAGAATTGTCATACAATATGACGAAAATTGTTAGAAAAATGCACCCACCTATTATACCTACCTTTGAAATTTGTAAAGCTTGTCTCTTGTCATTTAGCCCTCCAAAATGTGTATAAATAGAGGGCCTTGGATGAGTATTGGGATACATTGATACATTGGTAGGATATTAGCCATTGTAATAAAATTCTCTAAGTTTTCTTCTTTTTTCCTTTCTCTAGTTTTCTTTTTCTTTATTTACTTATGCTTCTTACATTTCTTTTCATTTTTAGTATGTGTTGCTAATCATATTGTTGAGGTGATGAGGTGAAGCTCTTGGTAAATGCTAAGGTTAGTCTCCATCAAGTTTTTGGCGCCGTTGCCGGGGAGGCAATACTAAGTATATAAGTTTATAAGTATATTTATTTTTATTGGCTGGTTATACCGCCTATATTTATTTTTATTGGCTGGTTATACCGCCTAATTTTCTATATATTTATATTTATATTGTATATTAACTTTATTTTTATTTTTATTGGCTGGTTATACCGCCTAATTTTGTATATTAACTTTGTTTTATGCTTGTTTGGCGACGTGATTTTAGATCTCGTCGTTTAGTTAGATTTTATTGTGAAACTTTTTCAGGTAATCTTTCTAATACAACTCCTACCATGGCTGACAATGAAAGTGTTCATGCTGAAGATGAGAACAGACAAGTACGCACCATGCGTGACTACTTGCAACCAACTCGAAGCTCATCACCCTCTTGTTTTACTTTTCCTCTCAATGCAAACAACTTTCTTTTTAGACCAGGTATGATAGCTTTGCTTCCAAATTTCCATGGGTTAGAATCGGAAAGTGCTTACTCGTTTCTAAAAGACTTCGAAGATGTATGTGTCACCTTTAATGACCAACAATGTACAAATGAAATTGTCAAGCTAAAATTATTTCCTTTTTCTTTAAAAAATAAAGCAAAAATTTGGCTTCATAATTTAAAACCAAGGTCAATTGGCACATGGCAAGAATTACAAACTGAGTTTCTAAAGAAATTTTTCCCAGCACATAAAACAACTGCTTTGAAAAGACAGATTCAAAATTTCAATCAAAATCAAAATGAAGCATTTTTTCAGTGCTGGGAGCGTTTTAAAGATTTGTTAAGTTCTTGTCCACATCATGGTTTTGAAAAATGGCGTCTTATTAGTTTCTTTTATGAAAGTTTAACTCCCGAAACTAAACAATTTGTTGAAACAATGTGTAACGGTGAGTTTCTAGAAAAAGAACCTGAAGAAGCCTTTGACTACCTAGACCATTTGGCAGATAACTCTCAAGCCTGGCACACAGATAATTCCTCTGAAAGTTCCAATAGATCTAATCTTGTTTTTAACAGAGGTAAATATCATTTTAGTCAAGAAGATGAGATAAAAGCTAAAGTAGCTAATTTGGCTAGAAAGATTGAAGCCATGGAACTTAGAGAAGTAAAAGAAGTCAAAACGGTTAAAAATGAAGAAAGTTGTGGAATTTGTGAAATCATGGGACACCCCACTTCTGAATGTCCAAACATTCCCATTCTTAAAGAAGCGTTGCATGATCAAGTAAATTCCATAAACACATTTAAAAAGCCTTTTCCTTTTCCTTACTCTGAAACGTATAACCCTGAATGGAGAAATCATCCCAACTTCAGTTGGCGGAATAATAATCATGTTCAGGTACCACAATCTCAAAAGCCGGGCAACACTTTTTCCTATCAACCTTCACGTGTACAAACCTTGGAAGAGACATTGCAAGCATTCATGCAAACACAAGCAAATGTGAATAGCCGGACTTCACAGGACATCAATGAGATCAAAAACACCTTGTCCACATTGACAGCTTCATTACGCACTCAAGAAAAAGGTAAGTTTCCTGCTCAACCTCAGCCTAACCCTTCTACTCAATGTCTTGTTTCTTGCTCCAATGAAACTCAACAGGAAAATGCCAGTTCTATCACAACTCTTCGAAGTGGAAAGGCAATTGACAAAAAGATTCCATCAAAAGACCAAGATCCTCTTTCCCCTCCGAAAAGTAATGGTAAGGATGATGGTAAGTCTGAACTTCTTGAAAATTTGGACAAAGAAAAAGGTATGCATCCTGCTCCTTTTCCTCAAAGGTTGCAAACAATAAAGAATTTGAATCAAAATGCAGAAATTTATGAACTTTTCAAACAAGTTAAGATTAACATTCCTTTATTGGATGCAATCAAACAAGTTCCATCGTATGCTAAATTTTTGAAGGACATGTGCACAGTTAAAAGGAAACATAATGTACAAAAGAAAGCATTTTTGACGGAAAGTGTGAGCTCAATCATTCAGCACCTTACTCCACCAAAATTCAAAGATCCTGGATGTCCAACAATCTCATGCATCATTGGAAACACTAGAATAGAACGTGCATTGCTTGATCTTGGTGCTAGTGTTAATCTTTTGCCTTTTTCTGTTTATCAACAGTTAGGTTTAGGTGAACTCAAGGAAACACCTGTTACACTTCAACTAGCTGATCGTTCTGTAAAAATTCCTCGAGGGATAGTTGAAGATGTTTTGGTTCAAATTGATAATTTTTACTTCCCTGTTGATTTTATTGTTTTGGACACACATCCTGTTTCAAATCCAAATGTTCAAATTCCTGTTATATTAGGCCGTCCATTTCTTGCAACTTCTAATGCTCTGATAAATTGCAGGAATGGTATGTTGAACATTTCTTTTGGAAATATGACTTTAGAATTAAATGTGTTCAACATTTGCAAGCAACCTGGTGATAATTCAGAAGTACATGAAGTGGATTTCATTGAAGAACTTGTTCATGAACATCTCACCACTACCACATTCCATGATCCTTTAGAAGCTTATTTAATTGAATATGAGTTTGATAATGCTTCAGAAATTTCACACACTGATTCTTTGTTAAAATCTTTTCAGGATAAGCATTGTTGGAAACAAAAGTTTGAGGAACTACCATCACTTACAAATGTCACTGTACCATCAACTATTGAACCACCCAAGCTGGAGTTAAAACCATTGCCATCCGAGCTAAAATATTCCTTTTTGGGTGAGAGTGAAACTTTTCCAGTCATAATTTCTTCACATCTTGATGAACTACAAGAAGGTAAGTTGTTACAACTTTTGAAGATGCACAAAAATGCATTAGGATGGACCTTAGCTGACATAAAGGGAATAAGCCCATTAATCTGCACACATAATATTTATTTAGAGGAAAATGCTAAACCCTCTAGACAAATGCAACGAAGGCTTAATCCTAATATGAAAAAAGTAGTGAGAAATGAAGTCATTAAACTTCTAGATAATGGAATCATTTATCCTATCTCTGATAGCAAATGGGTAAGTCCTACTCAAGTCGTACCTAAGAAATCTGGAGTTACTGTAGTTAAAAATGAAAACAATGAATTAATTCCAGCTAGGACTGTTACTGGTTGGCGCATGTGCATTGACTATAGGAAACTTAACTCAGTGACGAGGAAAGATCATTTCCCTTTGCCTTTCATGGATCAAATCTTAGAAAGAGTTGCAGGGCATGAGTTTTATTGTTTTCTAGATGGATATTCTGGGTATAATCAAATTGCCATTGCACTTGAGGACCAAGAGAAAACCACTTTTACATGTCCTTTTGGTACTTTTGCATATCGTAGAATGCCATTTGGATTATGTAACGCCCCTGCCACATTTCAAAGATGCATGCTTAGCATTTTTAGTGACATGATTGAACGTAATCTTGAGATTTTCATGGATGATTTTTCTGTTTCTGGTGATTCATTTGATGATTGCTTAGCCAATTTGAAAAATGTATTGATTAGGTGTGAAGAAAAAAATCTTGTTCTTAATTGGGAAAAATGTCATTTCATGGTCACTAAAGGTATTGTACTAGGTCACATTGTTTCTGCAAAAGGGATTGAGGTAGACAAGTCAAAACTTGAATTGATTGCTAATCTACCCACACCAAAGACAGTAAAGGACATTAGGTCATTCTTGGGACATGCAGGTTTTTATAGAAGATTCATAAAAGATTTTAGCACAATATCTAAACCTCTATGTAATCTTTTAATGAAAGACACTGCATTTGAATGGACTAAAGATTGTGAAGATGCTTTTGAAAAACTCAAAAATATGCTCACTACTGCTCCTATTATGAGATCTCCTGATTGGTCCTTACCATTTGAAATAATGTGTGATGCTAGTGACTATGCTGTTGGTGCTGTGTTAGGACAAAGGAAAGATAATAAACCACATGTAATTTACTATGCAAGTAAAACTTTAAATAGAGCCCAAATGAATTATTCCACTACAGAAAAGGAATTACTTGCAGTTGTTTTTGCATTGGATAAATTCAGATCTTACCTTGTTGGATCATCAATTGTTGTCTTTAGTGATCATGCAGCTTTAAAATATCTTCTCTCTAAGAAGGATGCAAAACCTAGGTTGCTGAGGTGGATCCTTTTGCTGCAAGAATTTGACATCACCATTCGAGATAAAAAAGGAGTAGAAAATGTGGTGGCTGATCATTTATCAAGACTTGTTTGTGATGAATCTTTTGGAACCTCACCAATAAATGATACTTTTCCTGATGAACAACTTCTAATTGTCTCCACGACACCTTGGTTTGCTGACATTGCTAATTTTCTTGCTACAGGAAAAATTCCTTCTCAATGGAGCACACAAGATAAAAGGAAGTTTCTGAATGAGGTAAAGAAGTTCTATTGGGATGACCCTTACTTGTTCAAATATTGTCCTGATCAGATTTTTCGAAGATGCATTCCCGACAATGAGGTAAGTAGTGTAATTAAGTTTTGTCATTCCGAGGCATGTGGTGGTCATTTTTCATCAAAGAAAACTGCTGCAAAAATTTTACAGTGTGGATTTTACTGGCCAACTTTGTTCAAAGATGCACATAATTTTTGCAAGTCATGTGAAAGTTGTCAAAAATTAGGTTCCATTTCGAAAAGAAACATGATGCCTTTGAACCCAATTCTTGTAATTGAAATTTTTGACTGTTGGGGTATTGATTTCATGGGACCATTTCCACCATCTTTTGGTTTCTTATACATTTTAGTTGCAATAGATTATGTTTCAAAGTGGATAGAGGCAATTCCATGTCGAAATAATGATCACAAAACAGTGATTAAATTTTTAAAAGAAAATATTTTGAGTCGATTTGGAATTCCTCGATCTATCATAAGCGATGGGGGAACACATTTTTGCAACAAGGTTTTTGAAACATTAATGAAGAAATATGCCATTACACACAAAGTTGCAACCCCTTATCACCCGCAGACAAATGGACAGGTAGAATTAGCAAATAGGGAGATTAAACAAATTTTGGAAAAGACAGTTAATCCAAATCGCAAAGATTGGTCTCTTAGACTTAACGATGCATTATGGGCCTATCGAACAGCTTTTAAAACAGCATTGGGCATGTCTCCTTATAGGCTAGTTTATGGAAAACCTTGTCATTTACCTGTGGAACTTGAGCATAAAGCATATTGGGCCATTAAAATGTTCAACTCAAACCTTGATGACGCTTCTAATTTACGAAAATTACAAATAAATGAACTTGAGGAACTCAGAAATGATGCATATGAGAATTCTAAAATTCATAAAGAAAGAACTAAAGCCTTTCATGACAAGTTAATTTCAAGAAAAACATTTAATGTTGGGCAAAAAGTTCTACTTTATAATTCTAGACTTCACATATTTCCTGGTAAGTTGAGATCAAGATGGACTGGCCCATTTGTGGTTAAGCATGTGTATCATTATGGAGCAGTTGACATTGAGAATCCTCAAAATGGTAACGTATTCAAGGTAAATGGACAAAGACTCAAACTCTTTTTGGAAAATCATGTTACTCAAGAAGAGGTTGTTTTTCTTTCTGATCCTTGTTTTGAAAATAACTAGATGTAAATATAATTTTTTTTTTTTAACCCCGGTTAAATGGCGGATAACGGTACTCCGTGATTATTTAAGTCGGTTCCATCAGCTACCCACAAAACTGATATTGTATATAAATTTCTCTTTCATTTTATTTTATTTCATTTTTTTTTTCAGGATGGATGATATTCTCAAAAGATTGCAGAAACGATTTCCTCCTTTTCCTCGGAATATTTTACTGAAGCTTTACCAAGTTCGATTAGAAAGATTAAGAATGCTTATGAACAAAGGGATTCCTGAAGACATACGTTGGATAATTGAAGCCAAGGTACGTGAAGATGAATATCTTCCTGTTTTGCATTTACCAGGTACAGGTAGAAGCACTTATGCAAAGAAGCGACGAGCAAAGCGCATGAGTTCAAATTGCCACAAGTGTGCACGATGGACGTGTAACGGTAAATGTCGTTCTATTGGGATTCCGTCCTCTAATCGAGATGATAAAATTGAATTCATTAAGGATGGACTGAGTAAGGAGAATTTGGGTAATATCCAACTTTCTCTTGAGACGCATCCTAGTGGAGATGTACAAAGAGAAATTCTTGATTTATGGCCGCAATTCCAAAGGGAATGGCAACATCTTGGGAATCTGATGATAAAAGACCCTGTTTGCCAGCTTGTAAGAAAACTGGATGGGAAGCATATCCTCGACTCATAGAAGGCGTTTAAGCCGTTTCTGGACGTAAAACCAGAGGAAGATGCCAAATACACTTTCGGCGACATTATTACTTTTGACTTTTACGGTTGATTTTTCTTCTCTTTTTGATTTTCTTCCTGAAATCATGCAAAAATCTTTTGTTAGGTTAACATTTTCTTCTGACAGGTCAAATACACTTTCGGCGACATTATTACTCTTGTCTGATTCATTACTCAGTCCTCTATATATTACACCATGTACTCATTCTCTTTCAGGCACTCGAAAAAGAAAAAAAATGGAAAGCACTTCGTCCCAGCGCATTAAAAAAATTTGTGTCTTTGGAGGTGCTTATCCAGGGAAAAATAACATATTCGCTGATGAAGCCATAAGAGTTGGAGTAATACTTGCCCAACAAAAGATCCACTTGATTTATGGAGGCGGTAGTACGGGTTTAATGGGAGCAGCCGCTACAGCAGCACACGCCGGAGGAAGTCCAGTTCTAGGAATCGTGCCAAAACTATTCACAGATTTTTGTGGACCTACCGTGGGTAAAGAAATACAAGTCTGGAGTATCCCTGAACGGATGACAATCATGTACCATTCTGCCGATGCATTCATTGCTTTACCAGGAGGTCTGGGTACATTGGAAGAAATAGCTTGCGTGGCTTCTTGGTCATCTTTGGTCACAAATAAGAAACCCATTGGTTTGCTTAATATTAATGGTTATTTTAGTAATTTGCTTTCATATTTAGATAATGCTGTGGATAATGGATTCATGTTTTCAGAGGCAAGGAGAACCATAATTTCTGCTACAACCATTGAAGATTTACTCAAAAAGCTACAAGCTTATGAGTGTTTATCTGCTACGGTTGTTTCGCAAACGCTCGGAAAAAGAAAAAGAGATATGGACGAGCAAGGAGTGGATTGCACTTTGTCTTTGTGACATTATCTAACATTTTGTTTGTTGTGTCTCAGTTATAATAAGTGGTTAGCAACCTCTGCAGGTAATATCTCCTAAATTTTACCTTTAAAATTTGACATTGGGGACAATGTCATATTTTAGTAGGGGGTAAGGGACATATTTTGCTAAAAAAAAACAAAAAAACAAAAAAACAAAAAAAAAAAAAAAAAAAAAACATGTTTAGACTTAGTGTGTTTTTTTTTTTAGTTACTTTCAATACAATGATGAGATATGAATTGCATAAGTCTAAAACAGATTTATTAGTGAGAAGATTTTCATGAGAATTGAGCTTGATGTCAACCTTTTTATGAGCCAATGTTAATATGATATGTTGATTGAGAAAGAAGCATGTTTAGACTTAATCTGACTTGTATAATCATCTTTGTGAGTTTTTGAGCCTATAATGATTGATGCATTATACAAATCAATCTAATTTCTTTCTTGAGTGCTCTTATGATTACATGATTCTCTAGAACTTGCTTTAAACCGTTTGAGACTATATTGATACATGTGACAACATGAATATGATAGAGGCATTAGGATTATAACCAGAGCCAAACAGCCATCCATTATTAATGTTCTACGAGAACATCCCCACTAGTGAGCCAATTTGAGCCTACATTAAATATGATGTTTTATTGGTAACCACAACTTACACCTAGCCTAAATATACTTATATCCTTACCCTTGTTCTAAAGATGAATTTTATATTTTGAGACATATTGCAAAAAAACAAGGGATATTTTTATTTGAAAATTTGGGTTAGAAACAAAAGATAAGTGTGGGGGAAGAAAAGAAAAGAAAAAGTCAAGAGAAAAAGAAAGGGATCATTGTCAAATACATTCCCATATTAAAAATAAAAAAAAAAAAAAAAAAAATCTTCTCTTGAACTTCTAGAAAAAGATGTTACAAAGTTGGTTAGAATGATGCAAAGGCTCAACATGAATATTTAGCCTATGTTATTATGTGCTTTATAAGAGTTTTGAGAAGTTTTATTTGTATGATCTTATTATGTCTCTAAAATCTATGAACTCTTTGGAACCTTTGTGATATCTTTATCCTTTTGTTCTTTAACCACATTATAACCCTTTGGCCCCATTACAACCTTGAATAAAGACCTCTTGATTTATGAAGTTGTATGATCTAAATAGTGGAGAATAGGTGGACAAGCAAGCATATGGTAGAAGTGTTTTCATGAGATTGATTGAGTGTAAACACTTTACCACTACTTTAAAGAGTGAAAATCAAGAGAGTATCCCATGTGAGAAGTTGAGATTAAGTTTGAATATACACTATTTTGATTGAAATATGTTATGTTAATATTGGCTTAACTCATTTATTTACATTCAAGCAAAATTTTTGTGAAATTCTTTAAGCTATTGATTAGTTTTTAAGACTTGTCCAATGATTATCTCTAATTTATATTGGAAGGATTAGTTATAATTATTATTTTTAGTTTTTCTTATGTCTTCAATGTTTGTGGGTATCGTCCTAGTAAACCCTCACGAGACTAAACTCGTCCACTAGGGACACCTAGGGGTTTAAAGGCTTGTGTCACATGCTAAGTGCCACCGTGATTTCCTACGAAAATGGATTAGATTAGATTTTCTTATTTTATTTTTATTGAGTCGTTGCTAGGGACTAGCAACAATCTAAGTATGGGGGTGTGATAACTCGTATAATTATATAGTTTTTAGTTATGTTTTATTATTGTTTTGTGTCAAATACGAGTTATTATTGTTTAGTCTAATTGTGTTTATGATCTTTTATATTTTTATGTAATTTGGTGTTTTTCACAAGTTTCTTTGAGTGATTTCAGATTACTAGTATTAAGGGCAAATCCAGTTCAGTTCCAGTTCCGACACCTTTTGCCATATCAGCTATATCTTGAGTTTCACTGAAGCAATAAGGCTGAACTTTGTATCCCTGCAAAGCTAAGAGGCATATCTATCTTTTTCATGTTTTACACTTCTTGAAACGGAGTCGTTTTCCCTAGCGAAATCGACCATCAAGTTGGCTGATGTGCAATGACGTCTGTTCTGCACCGTTTTGGTATTTTGACCATATCTTCCGATCCACGTGCGCAAATGATCTGATTCCAACGGCTATGGATCCGTAACTGATAGGGGTATATTTTTCTAGAAGACCATTTTATCAGATCGAGCCTCCAACATTGACAAAATCGACCATCAAGCTGGCTGATCAGAATTGTCATACAATATGACGAAAATTGTTAGAAAAATGCACCCACCTATTATACCTACCTTTGAAATTTGTAAAGCTTGTCTCTTGTCATTTAGCCCTCCAAAATGTGTATAAATAGAGGGCCTTGGATGAGTATTGGGATACATTGATACATTGGTAGGATATTAGCCATTGTAATAAAATTCTCTAAGTTTTCTTCTTTTTTCCTTTCTCTAGTTTTCTTTTTCTTTATTTACTTATGCTTCTTACATTTCTTTTCATTTTTAGTATGTGTTGCTAATCATATTGTTGAGGTGATGAGGTGAAGCTCTTGGTAAATGCTAAGGTTAGTCTCTTAAACATGAGCTAAAATGAATCATCATTTATAAACACTAGTATAGATAATATTTTCTTTTGGTTTAAAATCATACTTGCAAAGTAGAGATCTTGATTCATTATTGACAATGAAAATGGCACAGTAAATGCTTGGTTTCATAACCTTGATTTGTTGTAGACATATACCTTGGCATAAGGAATGCTTGGACTCTTTTTATGAGTTTTGAGGACACCAAATGAACATAATATCATATGCTATGGACGTTGGACAATTTGGACTGAATTGCTAAACCTTCCGATTGGAACCTCCCTTATGTGTGGATTTCAATTGTGTAATAAAACAAGATTAATCTTAGCATAACACCAAGAGTGGATTCTCTAACCTCAACATCCTTTCTTATTGTTTTTTATATCTTATTTAATTGCTTTTCTGTTATTTTGTTCTCTAATATCTTGTTTACTTTCTTCGTTATTGATTCCCTAATATCTTGTTTATTTTCTTTTTCATATATATTTATAAACTTATACTTACTAGTACGCTTCCCTGTGGTTCGACCTCGGACACCCGAGAATTTATTACTTGAACATAACCTGCACTTGGGTTTACAACTCTTAATTGAGTCACCATCACCAGGCGACCCGCGCACCGGCCCGACCCACATGCTGCTAATTCTGGTTTTTCTTTTTTTGTTTGTTTTGTTTGTTTTTTTATTATTTTATTCATTTTGTTTTTTTTTTCTTTCTTTCTTTATTATTTATTTATTATTTATTATTACTAATAATATTTTAACTTTTTTTGCAGGTTAATTGTTTACTAATTAGTTATTATTAAATATTTATTAACCATTATTTTCTATGAAAAAAAAAACTATTATTTACTTTAATTATTGTATTATTATATTATTATTATTATTATTATATTTTTTATTATTACTAACCATTGATTTATTTTTTAATAAGATTAGATTAATTTTTAAATTGAAGATTAGTTATTTTTAAAATTAATAAATTGAGATTTTTTCCAATGATTAAATACAAAGAAATTACGAATGGTTGATTTCTGAGAAATTTCTAGGTGAGAAATTTCTCTTAAAAATTCTCCAGAATGAATGGAAGGATTTTTTAAGAGATTATTTTCGATACCAATAAAAATAAAAAATTTAGCTTTTTTAAGAATGATTAATTTTCAACATCTTTGTTTTTCAAGATGATTTTCCATAATAAATGCTTAATTAAAATTGAAGGATAAATTGAGATATTTTTCCGATGATGAAATTCAAGAGAGTCACGAATGTTTGACTTTTAAAAAATTTCTAGGTGAGAAAAAATTCTCTTAAAAATTCTCCAAAACGAATGGAAGAATATTCTAAGAGATAATTTTCGATATTAAGATCAGAATTGATTTTTCGAATAAACATTAATAAAATATGGATTAATTTTGGAAGATTAATTTAAGAAAAATAACTTTGTTAAATAATCTAATTTTTCTGACGACAGAGCTTCTTCAATAGAACGAATGGTTTCTTTTGAATACTCTCGAGGTGAGGAAACGTTTTTTAGTATCACAAGACTAATTAGGTGCTATCTCTTGGATAGGCGTTGTGAGGATGCTAATTCTTCCTCACACGTAACCGTACTCCCGACCTAGTTCTGATAAGTAGATCAAAACCTATTCTTTTTAAGGTGCCTTAGTCAAGCTTAGGGTTACTTTAAATATGATAGATTCATATAGGTGACTAATCACACCTTGATTAGATGATTAGTGGCAACTCCATTGTTTGTGTCTAGCATGCTGAATTCGTATTTGACACGTTATGACACTACCCATAACGAACCTTCCATGACACAGATATTTCCACATTCTGTGTATGGTACAATATGACTCAAATCACCTCTGTACATTCTCATGCATACTCTGTTCTTGAAAAACTTCAACAATTGGGAGGGCATTACCTTTTTTCTTTTTCTGTGTCGGGCGCATTACTAAATCAATCCTTTCAACCATTTGGAAATACCATTCATTCATTTGGATCTTTTCAACCTATGTTACTCAAATTCGGGTTCAAATTTAAAAAAAAAAATTCAATTATTTTGAGAGTTCTTGAAAGGTCATATCTCTATACGTATATATGGATATGCGTCGAACACAAATACTACCAAAAAAAATTGAAGAATCGGAACAACATAGCTTTCAACCAAGAATAAGTGAGATCTACAGCACCAAATCTACCGCAAATCAGAAAAGTGGACACCCGAGGCAATTTTCAAAGGTTTGTTGTGGCTGTTATACTGCTATTTTTTACTTTTGGCCAAGGATTATAAGGCTATTTATGTCCCTATAAAGCATCTTTCATAAATAAAAGAAAAGCATTTCTAACAAAAATAACATGCAACAGACTCTAAATATCACTGCATTGATAGCACAAATACAGATTATAAGCACAATTGACTTTCTTACAGCACCCATAAAAATGATAGTGCCAAACAAGAAGACAGAACGATAGATTATAAGGCTATTCATGTTCTTATAAAGCATCTTTCATAAGTAAAAGACAAACATTTCTAACAAAATGACATGCAACACAACTCTAAATATTACTTCATTCATAGCATAAAAAGGCTTTAGACAGATTTTAGGCACAATTTGACAATCTTATATAGCACACAGGAAGAAGACAGAACAATAGGAAGGACATAGGAAAGGGGGTGGGAATACCCTCACACACTGAACCAATCTTTGAAGTAAATGCTTTTGCATAAGTACATCAATAATCTTCACCTTCACCTTCCTCTTCATCATCTACACCTTCAGCACCAACTTCTTCATAATCTTTCTCAAGAGCAGCCAGATCCTCACGGGCTTCTGAGAATTCACCTTCTTCCATGCCCTCGCCAACATACCAATGCACAAAAGCTCTCTTCAAGTACATGAGATCAAACTTGTGGTCAATGCGTGCGAACACCTCAGCCACTGCAGTATTATTGCTTATCATGCAAACAGCTCGCTGCACCTTAGCAAGATCTCCTCCTGGTACTACAGTTGGGGGCTGATAGTTAATACCGCATTTGAAACCAGTTGGGCACCTGCACACCCAAAAGAAAAAAACTTTTTCAGACATATGGTAAATTGGACACAAGGGCAACCTTTAATACATTGTGCTACTGTAAATAAGCAATAGATATGCCTGCATTAATCCATTAGCATTCCATAACCTCCTATATATATATATATATATATATATAAATATCCTAGTATATTGCTTGTGTAGCATGAGATGTATATGAGGTTGCATGAATCAAACTTCACAAAACAAAATTCTGGTGCCAAGATACCGTTCCTAAAGTATTTGAGCATTCAAAGAGGAAAAAGAAATGATGACCAGGACAATTCGACTTTTAGCAAAAGACATTTAGACCCCATTTAGCATTGTTGTTCGCACAGTTTTTAAAATCAAAAGCTACGTTTCACCGTAAACGTAATACTAAATAGATAAAAAAAATTTGGCTTTTGCTATTGAAATCATAGTTTGACAACCCAAAAAAAAAAAAAAAAAAACCAAAAAAATGAAACTTTTGAGCTTTAGAAGCTGGTTTTTGGATAAAATAACTTTATTATCCTTACATCTCTAAACTTTTATTATTTTAAACATATCCTTTTTTTGGCATTTCAATTCCTCATAGCAATACCAAACACTTAAAAAGTTCTTAAACCATATTTTCCAACCCAAGCTTTTTCCAATAGCGATGCTAAACTAGCCCTTAGAAAGTAATAATCAAAACCAATTTTTCTAGCCATTGAACTACTGAAGCAGAGCTTTCCATCCTTCTATACCAAATTCTCTTACCAGTCAACAAACTGCACAGTCCTCTTGGTTTTGATAGTAGCAACAGCAGCATTAACGTCCTTGGGCACAACATCTCCTCGATACATTAGGCAGCATGCCATGTACCTCCCATGCCTAGGATCACACTTTGCCATCATGCTTGAGGGCTCAAACACAGTGTTTGTGATCTCAGGAACTGATAACTGTTCATGGTATGCTTTCTCAGCTGAGATAACAGGTGCATATGAAGAGAGCATGAAATGGATACGAGGATATGGAACAAGATTGGTTTGGAACTCTGTAATGTCCACATTAATGGCTCCATCAAACCTTAAAGAAGTTGTCAAAGATGATATGATTTGAGATATCAATCGGTTCAAATTGGTGTAAGTTGGCCTCTCAATATCAAGGGATCTCCGGCATATGTCATAAATTGCTTCATTGTCCAAGAGCACAGCCACATCTGTGTGCTCAAGAAGGGAATGAGTGGACAGAACGCTATTGTAAGGCTCCACAACTGCTGTTGAGACCTGCAAGTTTAACGAGAAAAACGCAAAGAATAGTCCTACAAAATTGAGTCAAAAACAATTAAAAAAATAATTGTGCTCAAAATAAAAAATTGAATAGTAAAGTTCACATAATACTACAAAAAGTTTCAAAGGCTAAACATAAAAACTAGATACCGCAAACTGAAATGAAATTTCCTCTGACTTTTCAGCCATCCATGTTATTAAAATGTCCATGAGTTAGCAGTATCAAAAGAGGTAAGTACCTGCGGTGAAGGATAGATGGAGAACCCAAGCTTTGACTTCTTTCCATAATCTACTGACAAGCGCTCCAACAACAAAGACCCCAGACCAGAACCAGTTCCACCGCCAACAGCATTAAACACCAGAAAGCCTTGCAAACCAGTGCAGTTATCAGCTAACTTCCTAACTCGATCAAGGCAGAGATCCACAATGTCCTTCCCAACTGCAAAAACACAAGCGGAATCAGAGTAATCCAACATCATCGAGTGAAGTAGACGGAAATGATGTTTATTACTTGTATAGTGGCCTCTGGCAAAATTATTCGCAGCATCTTCCTTGCCAGAAATAAGCTGCTCAGGGTGGAAAAGTTGGCGGTAAGGGCCAGTCCTAACTTCATCGATAACAGTGGGTTCCAGATCAACAAAGACAGCTCTTGGCACATGCTTTCCTGAACCCGTTTCGCTGAAGAAAGTGTTGAAAGCATCACGTGCCACACCCACAGAGGTATCACTGCAATCACCATTAACCTTCTTCAGTAAAACACAGTAGCCATACCATTACCAACGGGGAGAGAAAAAAAAAAGAAAAAAAAAAAGAACAACTATTATGCCACTACTGGATTTAAACTTTCGTCATGCCTAAAATTGATTCAGTATTTTGTTAAAAGAGAAATGGGTTTTGAATTTTGATCCCAAAAAGAAAAAAAGAAAAAAAAACCTGGGCATCGTTCCATCAGGGTGGATTTCATGTTCAAGACAGTAGAGCTCCCAGCATGAATTCCCAACCTGAATCCCAGCTTGCCCTATATGGATGCTAATAATCTCTCTCCTTCTTTTTTTTTTTTTTTTTTTTTCCTTTAGTTAAAATAAGTAACTATCTGGAATGGAGAATGATCCAATTAATACAAAAGGATCTGATCTGATCTAAATTTGTTATGGAAAATGGATTGGAAGGAAAGGACTGAATTGAGATGAGATGAGAACACAGAAAACGACAATTTATCTGCTTTTTAGTCGGGGAATTACAAAATGGGGTTGTAGACCAACATATATTGATTAGTTAGTATTATGATAAAAAGTATTTATTGAAAAAAATAATTTATTTCTAAATTATGAATGAAGAAATTGTATTTACATTTCTACCTTTACCGATAAGAAAAAAGGATTAAAGCGGTAAAGCAATATATAGTAATTTAAAATTGTGAATTGTGGCCTACTTGCCAGTCTTTTTTTTTTTTTTCCTGCTTTGCAAAATGTAATTACAATCTTTTTCCACATGTAGGTTCTTGTTTTGCCCCACTATTTCTTTTTAATTCTTTGTTGTTCTCGTTCCCTCTTTGTTGATATTGGTTTTTTTTTTTTTTTTTTAATATTTTGTGATTATAACTAATTTTTAGCACTTCGATAGAAAGTTAGAAACCAAATACTAATATTTATTTTTATTAAACATCATTTGTTATGATACATAAAACAAATTACTAACTAACTAAAAAAATTAGATCACTTAATTAATTCTCTGATTTTTTCACAATTTTTTAAAACATACATCTATATTGAGTCGATTCAGCCAAACTCAATTCTTCATTTTTTTCGAGCAATAGCCTACCAGCTTGAGAAAAAACATGTGGCCTTGAACGAGAAGGACTATTGCTTCCCTCATAGTTTCTTCCAACCCGATTCAATCTAGTTTAGTTTCACATAAATACCTTGAATAAAAATGTATACATTCTTGCACGATATATGCTTCAGCAATTGGTCCTTTTGGACGAGCCTTATTTCTTACATAAAATTTTAGCTTAGTTAAAAATTGCTCAATGAAATACATCCACCAAAATTGTCCTGACCCGACAAGTTTTGTCTCACTTACTAAATGAATTGTTAAATGCACTATTATGTCAAAAAAAATGAAGGAGTAAATATGTTCTCAAACTTGCACAAAATTAATGGAATTGATTGTTCAAGTTTCTCCAAGTCCTTGACTGTAAGGTTTTAGCACATAACTCTCTTAAATAAGCATTCAACTCAATTAATACTTCAGATACCTCTTTACACAACAAACCACTTAGAGCTAAAGGGAGGTATTGATGCAAAAATACATGACAATCATGGCTCTTCATTCCACAAACTTTGCAATCCTTCAAATTCAAACAACGAGAAATATTAGAAGAATAGTCGCCTAGAACTTTTAGATCAATTAAGAACACACAAAATGCTCATTTTTCATCTTTTGACATCATATAACATGCAAGGCGGAACACATACCTACCATTACTTGTAGGAGTAGCATGAAGCTCAGGTCGTAGACCCATGCACTCTAAATCAAAACGAGCATTGATATCATATTTTGTTTTTCCCTCAATGTTTAATAATGTCCCAAGCACGTTGTCAAAAATATTTCTCTCAATGTGCATGACATCTAGATTATGTCGCAATTTTAGCGTTCTCCAGTATGCCAATTCAAAAAAACTCCTTTTCTTTCAATTAACAAGTAATAGAACCTCTTCACGCTTTCTTTTCTTGGAGTTTTACCAAATGTCACTTGTTTAGGGTAAAAAATATACCAAGAAATGTTAAAAAATAAAAAAATTGGTAAGAACATAATAATACATCAAAATCAAAATTAAAGAAATTCACCTAAGAAATTTGCTTATATTACTTAACCACATCATTCCCAGATAATTGTTTTGGTACATATCATTTTTCTTTTGTACCAACAAAGGATTTAGCATTATTTCTCTATGAATGATTGAACGGTAAGAAACAATGATGAGCTAGATAACATGTTTTAAGTCCATTTTGAAGCCTGTAAGATGATGTATCCATATTGCAAGTAAGACATGCTAATTTGTCTTTCGTGCTCTATCCTAATAGATTACATAAAAAAAAAAAAAATCATTTATTGTCCATAAAATAGCTATATGTAATTGAAAATTACTTTCTGGAGATGCATCATAAGTCTCCACACCTTTCTCCCACAGCTCTTTCAACTCATCTAACAACAGTTTTAAGAATACATCAAATGTCATTTCTAGAGCTTTTGGATCAGGAATGAGAAGCGACATCATGAAATAAGGATCTTTCATGCACAACCATGGTAGTAAGTTATAAGGAATTATTACAACTAGCCATAGACTATAAGAAGTGCTCATATTCCCGAATGGGTTGAAACCATCACTTGCTAGGCCAAGTCTAACATTACGTGGACCTACTACAAAAGAAAAGTTTAATGAGTCAAATCTTTTCCAAGTATGAGAATTGTTGGATGTCCCATAGACCCATCATTGCAAGGATTTTCCTTATGCCACCTAATTTCTGTAGCAATTGTAAACACCTAATTTTGTCCGGGCCCCCTAAACAAGGCGATTTTCTCTTTTTTGACTTCCTGAAATGCAAAGAATATTCCCTCATTCTGCTAATGGGTCTCCAAGACTTTGATTCGAAGGTCAAAGCGACAAAGTCAATCCAAAAAAAGTCAACCCAAAAAAGTCAACCCCAAAAAGTCAACCACTAAAAAAGTCAACTCTCAGTCAAAATAAAGATTCAAAGTTGAATTGAACAATGGTGAAATAATTTTGATAATCAGAGGTCTACAACGAAAGATATAGAGTTCGGAAGATGGGTTGCGAAAATTCAATGTAGGGGAATACCTAATTCGGCAAATTTGGAGAAAAGTGCGTAAATGATCAAATCAGATGAAATTTGAGGTCCTAAATGGAATAAGATCAATAACTACGGATATTGGGAGGTCCAATTTTGGAAACGGAGTTGAAGGAAGGTACGGTTTGAAGGAAAAATAAGAATTTAATAAGAAATTCACCGAATTTGGGGAAAACTGCAGAGATGGTCCGATTCGGTAAAATTGAAGCCCCCAGTTGATAAAGAATGAATAAACAAAAATAGCCCAAGGCCCAGTTTGAAGTGGATCCCAAGGAAGAGCCGATTAGAGGAAAAACGAAGAAACGAGAAAATTCTCGGTATTGAAAAGGGAAAACTAAATCGGAGGAGAATTCGGTTGTAAAAATTGGAAGTTTTTGGACCAACTCAAATTCAATATATAACAAAGGTGGTGAAAAAAGAAAATCCAGAAATCGGACCCGTTTTGAGTAAAACCGAGGTTTCGGGGGTTAAAAGGCAATATTGGAAAATCCGAGAAAAATAGGACCTGAGCTCAAAAAATTATGAAAATTTCCAGATTTTAATTTTATATTTTATGGAAGGGATCAGTGAAGAAAAATACGGAATCGGAGTTCAAATGGAAAAAGACAAAATTCAGGTGCACTAACCCGGAAAATCCAAAAGAAAATTTCGGGAAAAATAGCAAACGAGCTCAAAAAATTATGAAACCCTCCAGATCTGAGTTTTATATTTTTTGGAAGGTATTGGTGAAGAAAAATCCAAAATCGGGATTCAAATGAAAAAGTCAAAGTTCGGCTGCACTAATCCGAAAAATCCAAAAGAAAATTTCGGGAAAAATAGCAAACGAGCTCGAAAAATTATGAAAACTTCCATATATGAGTTTTATATTTTTGGAAGAGATTGGAGAAAGAAAATCTGGAATTGGAGTTTAAATGAAAAAGGGCAAAGTTCGGGTGCACTAACCCTAAATTCCAAAAGAAAATTCTGGGAAAAAAAAATGAGCTCAGAAAATTATGAAAATTTTCAGATCCGAGTTTTATAATTTTTGGAAGGTATTTGTGAAGAAAAATCTAGAATCAGAGCTCAAATGAAAAAGGCTAAATTTGGGAGGCACTAAACCGAAATTTTAGAGAAAAATTCGGGAAAACCTCCAGAAAAATTCGGGAAAATCTAGAATCAGAGCTCGAAAAAATATGAAAACCTCTAGAGCTGAGTTTTATATTGGACGGGTGAGTTGAAAAAGAAAAGTCCAAAATTGGGATCCATTTGCAATTAAATTAAGTTGGAGGGAATGCAATTTTACTAAAGAAATCGAAAAGGGCCAATTTGCAAATAAAAAAAGATGAATGGCCTGGAAATTTCCAGGCCATTTTCGGTCAGCCCTTGGATGAAGGTGGCTGTGTGATTATCTTGGATCAAATGGCTAAGGATGGATGGCAAGATGACATTTTTACAAGAACAAGATTCTCCACTACTTTGCCTACATGGCATTTTAAGCCAATAGGAAGGCTCCAATTTGCAAAGCCATGTGAAGAGCATGCGAAGTTAATGCCAAATAGGATAAATAATGCCATGTAGGATGATATTTTCGTAGTAGCCTCCATGATCTTGACAAATGGCAAAGATATTTTGTAAGAGATAGGAGACACAAATGGTTGAGGTGGTATTGTTGGCCAATAGGAGGCTAGGAATCCCTATTTTTAAGGGAAACACCATGCAAATAAGGGACAAGCTCCGTATTTTTAAGGAAAATAGTCATTTAGGGGGAACATTTTTAGCCATGTGGCAATGGATGTTGGAGGAGCATGGGAAGCATGACAAGGGGTAAAAAAATAAAACACATTCCCTAGAGGGAATATGAAGGGCCGACCATGAGGAGAAAGGGAGGAGGTTCATTTTTTTCTTAAGGCAATTCCCATTCTTGAGAGAAAAGGAAGAAGAAAAAGAGAAGAGAAGAGAGAAATTTGGCAATCTTGATTTGGAAAGCAATAGCTAGATAGCTATCACCTCCTTTCTTCTTCTTTAATGCTTTTCTTTGATGTTGTGATTTCTTTTCTCCTCTTTTTGTTCATGTGATTTGTAAACTTTTTTATGAATAAAAAGGTTTTCAAAAATAAATTTGAAAGGTTTTCTATCATTTTTTCTTCATTCTTTATCAAATAACCAAGTTGTCAAAATTTTTTACATGTTTTTCATACTAGCCGAAACTTGAAAAGTTTTTTTGTGCTTGTTCTTGCTTGATATTGCTTGCTTGGTTGGTTATGTTCACATTTTTCATTCATGATTGATCTATTGTCATATGGTTGGTTGGCTGAAAATCATGCATTTCATGACATTTCAACTAGGTTTTTGGCCAAGATCAACTAATGATCTCAAGCCAAAAATCCTTGGCCTATGCTAGTTGGAAGAGTGATAGTTTAGATTGGGTATTCTGACTTTTGGATTTTTTTTTCACTACTCATCCATGGTCAAAATAAATTGATTTTTTTACCACATGCAATAGTCATTTAGGGGATTACATGGTATTTTTCTCATGATTTTTAGATGTTTTTATACTGGTTGAAAAAATAGATTTTGACAAAGCAGTTTTTAACTCACTATCTTAATTTTGGTAAAATTCAGTCATAGTACACATGCTCCAAAAATTAAGCTGATTTTTTCCCATGGAGGTCAACATGTCCTAGGTCTACCATATTTTTCACAATTTTTTCTGAAATTTTTTAGAAGGGCAAAAAAATAGGTTTTCAAAACTGCCTGTGAGAGTCAGATTTGTTTTTAAGAAATAATAATTTTCTGTTTTGGTTAGGATATTAAGAGGGGGCTGATTTGGGACATTGGTTACTCTCTTAGGTTAATTTCCATGTCATTTAAATCATAAAATTTGATTTCATCAAAGTCAAGTCAAGTGTGGTCAACCCGGGTTTCAAAACTAGGAAAAATAGAGCTTTTAAAGAGCGGGTTCAGCCAAGGCCTAATTTTCATCATAAAAATTCCATTTTTTTTTAAATCCGAGCCCAAGATCTTTCGGTTTTTGAAAATCCAATTTAAGTTTCTTCCAAAGGTAGTCGGATACCTTTTTAGGTATAAGGATGTCCTTATTTCAAGGAAGAAATACATCTTTATGCATTTGTCACATCCCAAGTCCGGGAGTGTGACTGGCCAGAGACAAGTATATACCCTTGTCTCCTAAGCCTTTAACCATTCATCTACCTAACAAAATTTCAGCATGACCCCGCCTAATATGGGGGGTTACCGAACCTGCAAAACATGCATAATAATAATAACAATAATAACACATGACATCTCGGTTAGGACACCTCCAACTAGGGAGTAACCAAGATGCCCCACAGCAGACGCGCAAGGTGAACCATAATGTACATATATATACAATGCCAAAAATGTAAACAACAATCTCAGTCTCCGACCGGATAACTGCATGATACATAATACAACATATTTAGACAAAATAATATATGACATCCCTAGGTTACTGTGCATGGCTCCTCCATCAAGCAACGGATCACCTCGTCAAAACGGTATATCATTCTCACCGACTATCGGTCACGAGCAAGCTGGCGTGGTGGATGAGGGACCGGGTCGATCAGTATCTGAAAAAGAAAAATTAACTAAAGGGTGAGTCATAAGGACTCAGTGAGCAAACGCAGAATTAGTAAAGTCTATGGAAAAGACTCGCAAGTCATATTAACTAATATCACCTTGATGTTCCTATCCAACATCACAAATAACTATAACATCCGGTAGGGTCCGTAGACTCCTACAAATCGGTAGGGCTCGAAAGCTCTTACAAAACTGATAGGGCACAATGGAAGCCTACAAATACGGTAGGGCACAATGGCAACCTACAAACTCGGTAGGGCACAATGGCAACCTACAAATCTTGGAGGGCACAATGGCAGCCTACAAATCCGGTAGGGCATAATGGCAGCCTACAAATCCGGTAGGGCACAATGGCAGCCTACAAATTCAAGCATAGCTTAACATTACAGTAAACATACAACACATAACATTTAAATAAGCATACAAGTAAGGAAACAATGTGGCGCCATAAAGTCGACCACTCATGCGTCAATCCCGGATTATTACATAATCATTACTTGTCCATTCCTTGGACCTTTTTCTCACGTCTTTACGAGAATTCGATACCATAAGGTAGTTCTATGTCATGCACACTACTATTTACCAACTAAAGTGCATTATAATCCATCACCGATACATTCATACAATCACAGTCAGTATGTCGTAACATAATCTAACGATCCTATGTCTATTGCTACACGTTTACTCACAGTGTGCTAAGCCGGAGAAATTGGATCCTCGTGCTTCGGAGTTCTTCCAACAACGGACTCAGCTAATCCGAGCTCCTAGTACAAAAACAATAATTTTATAAATATTTTATAGTTAGAAACATTCACACTATCCAAATTGTAGCCAATTAGCTACTATCCGAAATTTTGCAGCTTAGCTATTTAAGCATTATAATATTTACACCCAGCTCGGGTGGAAATCCAAAGCAACGATCAATTGGAAAGTTGCTCCCCCGAGCCTAGCAAAGCCAATAGTGGCCTCGGATGGTGGTGGAAGTGGCGGCACAAGGTGGTTGGCCACCATGGTGTATTCGGCCAAGCTTGGATTTCCATCTCCAAGCCACTTTTTCAATCAACCAACCCCAAATAATGGATGTAGAGGTTGATTTAGGACCACCCATGGTGGTGGTTTAAGGTGGTGGCTATGTTGGAAACCACCTAAGGCAAAATGGCCAAAAAGAGAAACACATAGTTTCTCTTGGTTTCTTGAAAAACTAATACCAAATAAGTGATCATCACCTTCTAGATAGTAAGAATATGTATTTTGTTGGCTTGGTGATGAGTAGAAATCAAGAGATCAAGCTTACTAAGCTTTTGGCTATGGAGTTTTCTCACTCGGTTAGGTTTCTCAAGGTTGAAGATGAAACAAACCCTTAATGCCTAAGGAGAATGAGTCTCACGACTGATAAGGGGTTTATGGCTATTTCCCAAGCCAAATGACAAAAAACCCCACATTTTATCTTTTTGTGCCTAAGCGGGCCCACATGAAATTTTTACGTTCAGAAGCTCATTTTTCACTTTTCTTGAGACAAATATGTTTCAAATATCATTTTACACTAGTACGCAAGTTTTCATAATTTTTCGATATCTTGAGCATCAAATCCGACCCCAGACTATTTACGGGTCAATATTTTAACTTTCTTTAATTTTAGCTCCGATTCTCATTCTGATTTCACCAATAGCATTCTAACATCATTTTATGTCTGTATGAATCCATTTATTCACTTAAAACCTTTTTCGGACCTTCCCGCAACCAGTTTCAATTTTTCACTCTTTTAAGCTAATTAAGGGCGTACCCGATTTTCACTTAATTTTTGAGTTTTAACAAAATATCGAATTTTCAATCTAAGCATCATATTGAGATCCTCTACGATCACTGGGTCTATTGGTACCATATTTGAACCAAAAATAAAATTTTGGGTAAAATGACCAAAATACCCATGGTTCATATTTTACCGGTTTTGTGCCTATTAGATTTTTCAATAACCCTGATCAGTAATGTCTCAACCTAAAAAACAACAAGTCTCATCGCGAGACTTTATATTCGCTAAGCGTGACATTAGAAAAAATAGAGGAAAAAACGACTTAATTCCTCTTGAAAAATGAAGGTTTGAAAATGACCTCGAAAAAGACATAGAGTTGCCACTAATCTTTTTTGGCTAGGTGTGATCGGCCACTTATTAAAACCGGTTTTGTAAAACATTTTTAAAATTAATTAAAACATTTTTAAAACCAATTTCAAGTCTGCGCTTTAAACCAGAGAAATCAAAGAAACGGGTTCGTGACTTGGTTACGTGTGGGGAAGGATTAGCACCCCCACAACGCCCGTATAAAACGGTACCTTATTAATCATGTGTTATCTCAGGTCTTGGTAAAAAAGTCGTTTTAAATTTAGTATTTCAAATGAATTCCCAATTCTAAGAAAAATAATTCCATTTTTAATTGAAAATGATCCGGAATTTATTAATTCAAAATTTTCCTATATTTCCCGACAAACGTCGCAAAATATAGAAATTTTTATTAATTTGGAAGATTTTCCGAATCATTCTCGTTTTAAAGAAGATATTCCGTTATTAATGATAATTGATGATATCATCCCCAGCAAACCCGGTAGAGAACTCATGAATTATTTTAACTCGGGAATATCTTTATTTTATTGAAAATCATTATCTTTTCAAAACATTTAAAAAAATATGAATATGTATGACATAGTAAAGATGATATAACAAAGTCTAGATAATATAATGCAACCTAAATAATATGATATAATTTAAATGGCATAGCATATTCTAGATGAAATGAAATATCCTGAGTAAGATGATATATTCTAAATGAAATGAAATATCCTAAATAACATGATATATTCTAAATGAAATGAAATATCCTAAGTGACATGATATATTCTAAATGAAATGAAATATCCTAAGTGACATAATATATTATAAATGAAATAATATGATTTAGATGACATAACAAATTTAAATGACATGGCCTATTTTAAATAATATAATCTATATGACATGGAATATAATCTAAGTGACATGAAATGATATGAAACATAAAATAATGTTATCATGAAATATGCATGAAAATAAAAATAATAATGTATGAACATAGTATATTCTAAATGATGTGACAAAAATAAATGACTAAATAAAAAGCATAGGATAGCATGAAATATTCAAAACCATATAACAAACAATATAACACCATAAAATATAAATCAAAATAATAACAATACCATATAAATTATCATAGCAAAAAGTCATATATTATACAATATGCATGAACATGGAAAATGCAATGCATGAAAGTGTATTTTTTTCTTTTAATAAGGAAATCCGTATACCTAAAAAGATATCCGACTACCTTAGGAAAATATGTCAAATTAAATTTTCTAAAATGAAAAAAATACTTTGTGATTGGTTTGAAAACAAATTTGAAAATTCTTGGATGAAAATGAGCCGTAGCCTAACCCCCTTTTTAAATAGCTCTAATTTCTTAAATTTGAAAACCCGGACTTGACCACCCTTGACCCGAACTCTTTAAAATTATTTTTTACATTTAAAATGGCCTAGAAACTACTCTAAGACAGCAGCTAAAGTTCCTAAGCAGCCCTCTCTAAGTAACTTAGCCAAAAACGAAAAATAAATTTTCCCTCAAATTCAAATCTGACTCTACTGTCCAGTTTTAAAGCACGATTTTTAACCTATTTTAAAATTTCAAAAAAATCTAAAAACAATACTGAATACTCAGAACATGTCGACCTATTTGGAAAAAAATTGGCTTAATTTTTTGATCAAGGATAACTTCCTAGAAAAATCATGAAAGTAAAAAAACTGGGTGAAAACTGTTTTGCCAAAAATCATTTTTAAGCCTTTAATAAAATCATTCAAAAATCAAAGTAAAAATATTGGAGACTCTCCTAAGGACCTAAAACAGTAGCTAAAACTTCTAAAAATTTGGACAAAAATTGACTAAAGTACAAAAAAAATCACAAAGGTGGAACAATCAATTTGACAACTCTTTAATTTCCACAAGTAAGCTCAAGTGAGCATGACTTTGAGCCATTGATTGGCCTAAGTCATAAATCATGTGGCATGATATGATATGCATGAACATAGAACAAATTAAATGCATGAAATGCATGATTTAAAACCTAAATGACATGTAGAATGCATGGCATAAAGAATATGGCCTAGACCTAACATGAACGAACTTTGCATGGTAATAAATGCAACATAGGTCTAAACATGCATGAAATGCATGGCAATGCTATGAGACCTAGACCTAAAAAATGCATGGCAATAACACAAAGACATAGCATGCTAAATCAAAATACACAAAGTCATGGCATGGAAATGCAAACCTATCAACTAGCATGATGAAAATGGACATAGGAGACATAAAATGGGGGTATAGCCAAATGGTCTATAGGCCTAAATGGGCATGGCATTTTCACAAACACATGGCATACTAAATCAAAATACATAAAATCATAGCATGGAAATGCAAACCTATCAACAAGCAAAATGAAAATGCACATAGAAAGCACAAAATGGAAGGGGTAGCCGAATGGTTGCATGGTCTAAATGGTGAAAGCCTAGCATGGCATTTTCACAAACACATGGCGTACTAAATGCAAGGCTAAAGAAGAAACATGCTAAAACATGCAACTATGAAGTAAAGGCATGAACACAACTAGACTTTTTCACAAACACATAGTATACTAAAATGCAAATTATGAACAACTCAACATGTTGAAAACAGAAAATTAAAAAATGGAAAACAAGGAAAGTAAACATGAATACAAGATGAAAGAATCAAAAATAGAGGTAAATAAGTAAAAAGATTAAAACAAGCTCCATGTTTGTTGTTATTTTTAAAATAATAGAACATCAAAACATACTAAACATCCCAATCAACATGAAAAAGAAACAACACAATCCATATACCAAAATAAGGCCATTTGGCCATCTTTAAAAAACATGGAGGAAATTTGTTTTTTCAAAATTTTTCAAGAAAGGAGCTTGAAAAGGAAGCTTCAAAACACTTATTTCAAAATTAAAATCAATAGAAATCATCAAAATATTAAATGAAAACAGCAAATTAAGGATGGAAATGCAAAAAAAAGTGCAAGAGAAATGTGTTTTTAGCTACCTCTAAAAGCTATATTGCAAGCTTTTTTCTCTTCTCACTTTCTTTACCTTTCTTAACTTTCTATTTGCTTTCAATAATGGAGAGTAGTCAGCCAAGCAAGAGTCAAAAAAACGGAAGAGATTCCCTCCCTTAAGGTGGCCGAATAGCCTAGGAATAGTGTAGGAGGTTTTAGAATTTTTTGAACCAATTTGATCCTATGGCCTTTAATCCAAGATGCATTCTATTTAGAATTCTCACCCTTATATTGGAATAATCAGCTTCTAAATATGATGTCATTAAGATGATGTCATAAATAGGATGTCATAAATATGACATCATCCTTCTCCATCCATTGGTCCATGTGTCACAATTTCAAAGGCTTGATTAATAAAAATAACTACTTTCCTCTTCACTCTTGGCCCTTTGATCTAAAATCTCAGCAAAATCATTCTCTATTATGGGCTTGGCTGATTGCCTTTTTAAAATCAAGCCCAATCTCCAATTTTTTAAAGACTTTCTTTAGTTTCTTCGGTGAAATGACATTTTTGACCCCCAAACCAAATTAAATAGCAAACGGACTCCAAATCCAAATTTTTATTCACCAATCTCTTCCAAATAATTTAAAAGTGAGATCTATTTGGAGCTCATTTGCTATTTTTTTCGGGATTTATCTGCTTGAATTTTAGTATAATGGGCCTGGGATTTTCCATTTTGTAAATGAACTTCGAATCCAGATTTTCTTTCGCCAATCTCTTCCAAGTAGTTTAAGAATGAGATCTGCAAATTTTCATATTTTTTGGAACTCATTTGCTATTTTTTTTGGGATTTATCTTATTGTATTTTAGCATAGTGGGCTCGAGATTTTCCATTTTGCAAACGAGCTCCGAATCTGGATTTTTCTTCCCCAATCTCTTCCAAATGGTTTAATAAATAATGAGATCTGCAAATTTTCAGAATTTTTGGAGCTCATTTGCTATTTTTCCCGAATTTTCTAATTTTGCCCTTTTGTCTCCAAATTTCGGTTTTGCTCAAAACAAGTCCGATTTTTAGATTTTCTTTTCCTGTGCCTTTCTCATATATGGAAATGGTGTTGATTTAAAAATTCCCAATTTTTACGATCAAAATCCCTTTCGTTTTGATTTTTCCTTTTTTCAGTATTGGGAATTTCCTCGTTTTTTCGTTTTTTCTCCAATCGGCTCTTTTCTCGGAATTACTTCAAACTGAGCCTTGGGCTATCCTTGTTTACTCACTCCTCATCAACTAGGGGCTTTAGTTTTACCGAATCAAACCATTTCTGTAATTTTCCCCAATTTCTCCAAAATCCACCAAAAACCCTAATTCTCGATTTTCTTCTAAATTGACTTTTCTTTCGGTTTTGCTGCCAAGTAGCCTCTCCCTTACCCATAGTCATTGCTTATCTTCCATTTGGAACCTCCAATTTTGACCAATTTGATCATTTAAGCACTTTTCCCTAAATTTTTCGAACTAGGGTTTCTTTTCTGTTGAATCTCCGTAACCCATATTTCGAACTCCATATCTTTCGTTGTAGACCTCGGATTATCAAAATTCTTTCACCATTTTTCAATTGAACTTTGAATCTAGATTTTGAAAGTGGGTTGACTTTTTCAGTAGTTGACTTTTCGAGGTTGACTTTTTTGGGGTTGACTTTTTTAAGATTGACTTTTTTATATCTGCTTTCTTAAACTAAGTCTCGGAGTACCACCTGCAGGATGAGAAAAGACTTTTGCATTCTAAAACATCACTTTAGGAAGAAAACATACCTGATTTAGTGGTCCGGACAAAATTAGGTGTCTACAGCTGCCCCTCTTTGGCTATTGCTGAGAATCAAGAATCAAGAAAAGATAAACAAACACTAATTTTGTCCAGTTAGTGAAATCACTTGTGAAGAAAGGGAAATGGGTTTTCATTTTTTTCATTTTATTTTTCATTCAATTTTAAAAATAAAAAAAAAATTTGTAAATTGAAGGTTTTGTCCTTAAATTGAGTTCCTTGACTAATCAAGGCTCAACTCGTCTTAAGAAAACGAGTTCGATTTGCAAGAGAAGAAAATAGAAGATTTGGTCCTTAAATTGAGTTCCTTGACTAATCAAGGCTCGACCTATCTTAAGGAAACGAGTTCGATTTTAAAACAAAATATTTGACTATTTTGAGAAGCAGAACGAGTTCGATTTCAAAACAAAAAGAAATACCTTGACGATGGTCTCGGGCTCGACTCATTTGAGAAACAGAACGAGTTCGATTTAAAAACAAAAGAAAATACCTCGACGATGGTCTCGGGCCTTGACTCATTTGAGAAGCAGAATTAATTCGATTTAAAACAAAAGAAATACCTCGACGATGGTCTCGGGACTTGACTCATTGAGAAGCAGAATGGATTCGATTTAAAACAAAATTAAAGACCTCGACGATGGTCTCGGGGCTCGACTCATTTGAGAAGTAGAATGAATTCAATTTTGAAAACAAAAAGAAATACCTCTAAAGATGGTCTCGGTTCTCGACTCATTTGAGAAGCAGAATGAATTCGATTTAAAACAAAATTAAATACCTCGACGATGGTCTCGGGGCTTGACTCATTTTAGAAGCAGAATGAATTCAATTTAAAACAAAGGTAAATAACTCGACGATGGTCTCGGGGCTCGACTCATTTGAGAAGCAGAATGAATTCAATTTTAAAACAAAAATAATGTCTGGATTTGGTTCATTTGTAAAATAAACTTGACTTTGAAAACTAAAGGAATATACCTCGACGATGGTCTCGTGGCTCGAATCATTTGAGAAGTAGAACGAGTTTGATTTAAAACAAAAGGAAATACCTCGACGATGGCCTTAGGGCTCGACTTATTTGAGAAGCAGAACGAGTTTGATTTAAAATAAAAGGAAATACCTCGTTGATGGTCTCGGGGCTGGACTCATTTGAGAAGCATAATGAATTCGATTTAAAACAAAAAGAAATACCTCGACGACGGTCTCGGGGCTCGACTCATTTGAGAAGCAGAATGAATTGTATTTAAAACAAAAGGAAATACCTCGACGATGGTGTCGGGGCTCGACTCATTTGAGAAGCAGAATGAATTCGATTTAAAAACAAAGGGAAAATACTAAGAATGATCCTGGGTTTGATTCATTTGGAAAATAAAATTAATCTTGAAAAAACAAAAGGAACATACCTCGATGGTGGTATCGGGGCTCGACTCATTTGAGAAGCAAAACGAGTTCGATTTAAAAAGAAACATACCTCGATGGTGGTCTTGGGGCTCGACTCATTTGAGAAGCAGAACGAGTTCGATTTAGGGAAGCCAAAGTTTTCCTGATTCCTGCAACGTTAGCTAAATGCAATGATGAGAATGACATGCTTTGCAAATGCTTGTATGTTTCCTAAGGATGAATGCAATCAAATGATTGTGTCATGATTTCTAATCCATGGTTTTTTTTAGGTTCACAGATTATCTAACTTCATGACGGAGTCTTAAATTGTTCACTGATGCCCCACTTGAGGAACCTTTCACTCAAGATAAATTGTCAAACAGTCCTAGTTTCTGACTTTACTGAAATTCACAAAATTTCTGATTTCATGATGCAGTCCCCAACACATTCACTGTTTTCATTTACTTGGTGAATTTTCCAAACCTTTTCTAAGATTTAAATCTACTCCTTAGTAAAACTCTGAAATCCTTTTATTTAAAGATTTTTATGTTTACTAATCATCATTTAATTTAATAACAATCAAGATGCATCTCAAAAATGTATGAAAGAAAATATGAAATAAGCAAATGTCATAAAAAAGATAACAAGAATTTATTGCAACAAATGTTTTAAAATGATAAAAGTGAATATCAAGGATATAAAAGAAAAATGTAGAGTTATAGGTTGTAGATGCCTCGAATGCAGAATATCTTGGATCCCTCATTTTTCAAATTATTTGAAATTTCTCTTGAATGACCAATTTACTTGGGCAATCCCTCGGCTTTCGTAGTTACGTCAGACTGAGTTTTTCCCCTTTCCTCTGATTTTCATATATTTTCTCCCCCTTTACACGAAGCGTTGATTCAAACCTTAATCAGTACTTGAGCCGCCCTTTGCGGGTTTTCAACTCAAGTGTCCCCCATTCGGTATTAAGTCGCTCTTTTGCGGGTTTTCAGCTTAAACCTCTCCTTTTACATTCTTTTTTCATTTTCATTGTTTTTTTTCTCTTTTTTCTTGTATTCTACCATGTATCTGAGAATTCTAAATGCTTCCAAGGTAAAAAAAGTCAATTCAAAAGATGGGATGAATTCTGAGAAAAACCTTCCAAATTAAATATTCATGCTTGATCAAAATGGACTTTTAAAGCACGTAATGTAGGCCAAGGTTCGGGTTTAAAAAGAAAGGATAAATAGGCCCAAAGTGTGTTTAAGGGTGATTGGATCAATGATCATTTCATGAGGAGAAATCATTCTTGAAATATTCGTCCTTTTTGGACTTTTCTTTTCTTTTCTTTCCTTTCTCTTTTTCTTTTTCTTTCATTCTTGGCTTTCATTTGCCATTCTTTTGATTTCACATTTTTTGATGGCTCTTTTTTTTTTTTTTTTGCCATGACTTTTTATTATTATTTTTCCTCGCGTCTGCCCTCCAGTGTAGAGGGTGATCCTTGATCAAGGTTCAAAGAAAGAAATAATTCCTAAGGCTCAAAAGGGTGACTAAGGATAATTTCTTCTTAGTGAAGGGAATATGAAAGATGGCCATTCATCATATCAAGCAAGAATATTCTCATTGAATATTCTCAGGGGAGATAGATATATAGAATTTCTATTTTTACACTTGGAATCATTCAAATTTTTATTTGCACAGTATCATATTTTTTTTCTTTTTTTTTCTTCAAGCATAATACTTCTTCAATTCATCAGCGTTTACAGGATTTATCAAATCATCCCCGTCCATCCGAGTTAGAATCAATGCTCCTCCAGAAAAAGCTCTTTTTACCACATAGGGTCCTTCCCAGTTTGGAGCCCATTTTTCTCGCGGATCCTTCACTATAGGGAGAATTTTCCTTAGTACCAACACTCTTTCTCGAAACTGCTTGGGACGAACCTTCTTGTTGTGGGCTCGAATCATCCTCTTCTAATACAATTGCCTATGACAAATTGCCTTCAGTATTTTCTCTTCGATAAGATTCAGCTGTTCATAATGAGTTTTAACCCACTCTGCCTCTTCTAAGCCAACCTCCATCAAAACACGAAGTGAAGGGATCTCAACCTCAATAGGAAGCACTGCTTCCATCCCGTATACCAAAGAAAATGGCGTTGCCCTTGTAGATGTGCGAACCGAAGTACGATATGCGTGAAGAGCAAAAGGCAAGATCTCATGCCAATCCTTGTACATATCAGTCATTTTCTTAACAATCATCTTGATGTTTTTGTTGGCTACTTCTACTACCCCATTCATCTTCGGACGGTAAGGTGTCGAATTATGGTGTGTGATCTTGAACTGAGTACACACTTCTATCATCATCTTATTATTCAGATTAAGAGCATTATCTAAAACAATTATTGTGGGTAATCCATATCGGCATATGACTTCCTTCTTAACAAATCCGCATACCACCGACTTTGTTACATTCGCATAAGAAGCAGCTTTTACCCATTTTGTGAAATAATCTATAGCCACCACGATTAAACGATGTCCATTCAAAGCTTTCAGAATAATAGGCCCGATCATATCCATTCCCCACATCGAAAATGGCTATGGTACAATCATGACATGCAATGGCGATTGCATTACATGAATCTTATCTGCATATATCTGGCATTTATGGTACTTCCGAGAATAACTGATACAATCTCCTTTCATCGTTAGCCAATAATACCCTGCCCTCATAATCTGCTTAGCAAGCATGTGACCATTAGCATGGGTGCCACATATCCCTTCATGGACCTCTTCTATGATTCTTCGAGCTTCGGCAGATCCGACACATCTCAATAAGACTTGGTCTTTCCCTTTTTTTTGTAGAGAATCTCACTATCTAGGACAAACCCATTGCCAATCTTCTCAAAGTCCTCTTGTCGTTTTCTGTTGCTTGTTCAGGATACTGTTGACTCTTGATGTATTGCAAGATGTCGTTATACCAAGGGAGGCCATCTGCTTCTTCTTTGATACTCAAGTAGTGGGCAGGAGACTTATATATGCTCATCTTGATCGGCACAACTTCAGCCCCTTCATTCACTTTAAACATTGATGACAAAGTAGCCAGAGCATCCGCCATTCGGTTTTCTTCTCGGGGAAGTAATTGAAATTTAATTCTTCAAATTCCTCTAACAAACTCAGTATAAGCTGTAGATATCAGATTAGCCTTGCATCTCGGGATTCCCATTCTCCGTAATTGATATATCACTAAAGCTGAGTCTCCAAAAACCTCAAGTTTTTTTATCTTTCTGTCTAAGGCAGCACGAAGGCCCATAGTACATGCCTCATATTCTGCAGTATTGTTTGTACAATCAAAATCCAATCTGGCAGTGAAAGGATAATAATCTTCTTCTGGGATATGAGGACTGCACCAATTTCGTGCTCCATGGCATTGGTGCACCATCAAAGTACAACTTCCATATTTTCTTCTTTTTAGAGGGAATGTTATCTTCTTGCGAGACGCACATCAAGTCTTCATCTGGGAAATTAAAGTTCAGAGGCTCATAATCTTCCACTGCCCGACTTGCTAAGAACTCGGCTACTACACTGCCCTTTATAGCTTTTTGACTTACATATACAATGTCGTACTCTGACAACAAAACTTGCCATCTTGCTATCCTCCCTGACAAAGAAGGTGTTTCCAACATGTACTTGATTGGATCTAGCTTTTCAATCAACCACGTCATGTGGTACAGCATGTACTGTCTGAGCCTCCGAGCAGTCCAAGCTAAGGCACAGCACAACTTTTCAATCGATCAATACTTCAGCTCATAATCTGTGAACTTCCTACTGAGGTAGTAAATAACCTGTTCTTTCTTTCCAGTCTCATCAATCTACCCCAAAACACAACCCATGAATCTCTCAAATACTGATAAATACAATATCATTGGTTTATCCGAAACAGGTGGCATTAATACTAGTGGGTTGGATAGATAATGCTTAACCTTTTCAAAGACAATTTGACAACCTTCATCCCATTCTCTTGGATCACGTTTTTTAAGTAGCTTAAATATTGGATCACACTTATTGATTAACTGAGAAATAAACCGAGCAATGTAATTCAATCTTCCCAAAAAACCTCTTACTTCTTTTTGAGTACGAGGTGGTGGAAAATTCTGGATGGCCTTCACTTTATCCGGATCATTCTCAATTCCCCTTTTGCTAACAACAAAACCCAACAATTTCCCCGAAGTGGCTCTAAAAGTGCATTTTGCCGGGTTTAGCTTGAGTCAAAACTTTCTTAGTCTTTCAAAGAGTTTCTTAAGATTCGCAATATGCTCCTCTTCTCCTTGTGACTTTGCAATCATATCATCAACATAGACCTCACTACCCTTATGCATCATATTGTGAAACAAGGTTACCATGGCTCTCTGATATGTTGCCCCAGCATTCTTCAACCCAAACGACATTACCTTTTTGCAAAATGTTCCCCATATTGTAACAAATGTGGTTTCCTCCATATCTTCCGGTGCCATCTTAATCTGATTGTATCCCAAGAATCCGTCCATGAAAGAAAACAAGGAACTCTTCACCGTATTATCCACCAAAATGTTGATGTGAGGCAACGGGAAATTATCTTTGGGACTGGCCTTGTTTAGATCTCGGTAATCGACGCACATTCGCACCTTACCATCCTTTTTTGGTACTGGAACAATATTTGCCACCCATTCTGGATATTTTGAAACCTCTAAGAACCCAGCATCAAACTACTTTTTCACCTCCTCTTTTATCTTTAACAGCATGTCCGGTCTCATTCTTCTCAATGTTTGCTAAATTGGCTTGCACTCTGGCCTTAAAGGGAGCTTATGAACCACAATACCTGGATCCAACCCTGGCATGTCTTGGTATAACAATGCAAATACATCTACATAGTCCTAGACCAAGGCTATCAATTCACCCTTTATTAATGATGACAAAGACGTCCCAATTTTAGCCTCCTTTATCTCCTCACCACTTCCCAAATTTATCATTTACAATAGCTTCTTATGAAGAAGTAATTGTTTTTGCTCTTATTCTATTTTCCTTAATAAATTCGAAGGTAGACCATAATCTTCAGTATCTTCGTTGGCCTCAAAATCACCCGTGCAAATGGTTCTTTCAAAATCAATTTCAGAATTACTGACAGGAAGGTCCTCATATTCCGCATTCGTATACCTGTAAATAGATGGGGAAGAAACAATATAGGAAAATATACAGATAATGAAATAAAAATAAATAGCATAAATGAAATAATATGGACACATCAATTTGAAGAAAATGCATCGTGCTTGTTATTTATTGAATGAAGATTTTTAAACAAAAGCCCATTACAGAAAAATTCTTTATATCCTTGGGCAAAGATAATTAAGATTGTTTTAAAGTTATTACTTTGGAGTAGACCTAAACACTATAGGCAGCTCAATTGCACTCCAATTCGTCAATCTATCGCACCATCCAGTTTGCATTCTTACTCTCAATTCCTTTCTCCCAGCCATGCAGATCATCATATCCTATGTCTCACCCCTATCCATATGGAACTTCTCGAAAACTTGTTCAATCATTATGAGTACGTCATCAAAATCCTTTTCCCCGAATAGAAAATCGGCTAAGCGAAAGCTGTGAAGGATTGGTGGGAAGGTCATAGGCTCCCACTCAATATCCATACCCGCGAGACGGGCCATCCTCCTTTGTCGATTTTTCTCCACTTGTTTCCTCTTCTCCTGAGCCTTCGAAAGATATCCTAGACCAAACCGGTCCTTCTTTCCAACCACTTCAATTGCTCGGGCCATTCCCTGAAGATACTTTCCAAGACCTTTTCCTGCCCGACAACCCTTTCCCACAGTAGTCTTTACTCCAGACCTTGTATTCTTGGACAACTTCGGTTTTGGAAGTTTTCGTCCTTCAATGACGAATACTGCATTTACAAACTCCAAAGATCGGAAGGAGCATTCTTCAACATATTCGTTTTGCTCAATGTAAGGGGAACAAGTAGATGCAGAGGCTATGATGTCCTCTTCTCTCGATACAGTGACCAAAAATCCCTCCATCACAAACTTCAGCTTTTGGTAGAGAGATGAGGGTACAGCCCTAGCAGAATGTATCCAAGGCCTTCCTAACAAGCAATTGTAGGACGGGGTAGTATCCATGACCTGGAAATTCACCTTATAGGTACAAGGACCTATTTCCATCGGGACCTCGATAGTTCCTATTACCTCCCATCTAGTTCCATCAAAAGCTCTAACCACCGTGCAACTTGGCAGCATATAAGAAATATCAACTAGTAGTTTAGACAGGGTTGCTAAGGGCATCACATTTAATGAAGAACCATTATCTAAAAGCACCCTCGGTAGTATGTGCCCCTTGCAAGTGGTTGTTATGTGAAGAGCTTTTGTTGATCCAATACCATTGGGTGGTATTTCATCATAACTAAAATATATGTGATCATCTGCTGCAGTATTTCCCACCAGCCTATCTAATTTCTCCATCAATATGTTATTGGCCACATATGCCTAATTTAGAACTCTTAACAAGGCATTTCTGTATGGCTCCGAATTCAGCAGCAATGATAGGATCGAAATTCTTGCTGGTTGACGCTGTAATTACTCCACCACACTATATTTGCTATGCTTTATAAACTTCAAAAACTCACAAGCTTCTTTTTCACTTACAGGCTCTTTCACCGAGACTGAATTCTTCTCCATTCTTTTTGGCTGATCCATCTCAATATGGACTGGTTCTACTACATTCTTCCCTTTATCTACTTCCCCTCCCTTTCCTGGTAGACCTTGCTCAACAGTCTCAGGGTCATAGTATCTCTCACTACGAGTTAAGTGCCCCACTCTTGTTATGTCGGTTGCTACCTGCTGACTAGAAGTGCTCGGCATAACCATGCTTCAATCATACTTCCATGGTGCAGCCTTGTTTTCATTAAATGAAAAAGAGGATGGCAGTTCTATGATCAGTTTAGGCATGACTTCTTCAATAACCGGAGCAATCTTCTCCTCCGGCTCATCATAGTAAATGATCAGAGGTCTACCTATATCGTATCCAGTTGTATCCTCCGTAGCACCCACTTCTTCTTCTACTTTCTCGTAGAATTGGGCCCGACCCTCATGCATCATCTGTTGGACTTTAACCAAGAAATCCCCACAATCCTATATGGTATGTCCTTTGCATTTATGGAAAAGACACCAATCTTCTATTATGTTTGCCACCAGTTTCAAACTGCCCTCATCTTGAACTATACCGGCTTTAACCATTTTGACCCATACTTTTAACATTGGAGTCTTCACTTCCTTGATACACTTCTTCACCCAAATGACTTTCCCCGATATCACTGCATTCACCTGGTTCTCAGCATGATTGGGCAATGGATTACCTGCTACATTTGGCCCATTCTTTGACCTGAATTTCACAACCCCAAAATTGATCAAACTTTGGAATTTTCTGTTAAAGGCAATGCAATCCTCAGTCGAATGCCCTTGAATCCCCGCGTGATACGCGCAGTTAGCATTTTCGTTGTACCACATTGTGTATGGCGGTGTCAAAGGTTTAAGGTATACGAGTGCAATAAGCTGACCCTGCTACAATTTGGGATATAGTTCACCATAAGTGGTAGGAATCGGGTCAAATGGAGGTTTTTGATCATTCCTTGGTGAACGTTGGTCGTTGCGCACGGTACCCTGGGTGTTTGGAACAGTGTTTCGGGGAAGGGTTATCTGTGGGGACATGCCAGTTGGAAATGGCTATTGTGATATATTGGTATAAGGGAATGGATTTTGAGTAAGGTGGTTTATAGTGGGGTAGTAAGGATTATTCCCCGGGTAGGGTGTAGGAGGAGTATAGGGCCTAGGGGGTGTATATGGTGTAGGAGGTGTATAGGGATATTGGTTGATGCTAATTGTGTGAGTTTCCTCTTTCTTCTTAGCAGAAAATACCTTCTTCGGAGTGGCAAACTCACCCCTCTCCATTTTCCATTTTTGATGGCAGTCTCAATCATTTCACCGGATATAACCATATCCGCAAAATTTTTAGTGGCACTCCCCACCAATTTGTCATAATACGATGCCTTTAAAGTATTAATAAAAAGCATCGTAGTTTCTTTGCTGGTCAAAGGAGGTTGTGTTAGGATTCGACCTCATGCTCAAACAATAATCGAATTAAAGAAGAACATGAAAGAAGCGGAAAAATAAACAAAAAGATGGCAGAATCTAACAGGATCATGCTTGTAAAATTTTAATGCGATCTTGTAATTATAAAGCATACATATGATCAAGAATCATACCTTAACTCAAAGATATAGTAATCTTGAGTTTACAAACAGCCCACTCAATCTTGAACACCAAGCTGTCAATCCGAGACTTCAAGCCACACAAGTGTCTGGCCTCTAACGGTAATCCACACAAGATGATCAAGAAAACCTTCATAAGGTAGGAATGGAGTCTTGCCGAAAACGATGCTAGTGGTTTAGGTTTCAAGAAACCTCTCCCTATCTAAACATACCATGCCCGAATGCTTCATAAGCATTAGGAAGAAGAAAACGTTTTTCTTGCTTCTCCAAATTTGATGCGCCAACCTCTAGGATTATCTTGATCTTCTTTTTTCTTCACTCAATGCCTTTTCTCTCTTGAAAGAAAACGTTTTTCTCTCTAGCAATCCATGAAAAGGTAAGGAGGAAGTCAAGAAATCAAGAAGACACCAAAGCCTCTAAGCATATCACATATGCGGCTAGGGGGGCCATAGGGAGGTCGGCCAAGCTATCATGTTTCTTTTATAGGGGGCGGCAATCACTCCAGGGTTTGGACTATGGGCAATAACTCTTATGTATTTGCACTTAAGTCCTTCCACTTAATTAAACTATTTAATTAAGTCCCTATTGATTAAATTCTCAAATTAATCAATTAGGCTCTTTCCATTTTAATATCTTAATTCACCTTTCTGTGTGTGACCCATTAGGCTTCCAATATGTTGGAAATGAATATAAATTAATCTAATTAATTTACATTCATAGATCATGAGCGGACTCTAGCAAGACATCATTACCACCCAAATACTGGAGAGTCAAGTTAGTCTCGACATAACCTTTCGTGTTCAGTCTATCAGTGTAAGTCGATCCTTTCACTAAATATCCCGGAAAGACCATGAGCATGGTGTAGTGTCTACTCATGTTCAATCCATATTAGTTCTTGCAGCTATTAGTTAACTTTGTGAGCTTAGAGAAACTATTTTTCCTAAATTCATCATACTCTGGCCAGAGATTCCATCAAGTTATCTTAAGCCAAGAACATATGAGATATGTCTCCGATGTCACTTGGAGTGGTGAATCCTCTCTGGATCACTCATCCATCTTCTTATGGTTCATGTCATACCCAAAACCACCCTACCATATGCATCACTATGTGTTAGGGACCCATTCGTGATGGAGTCAAAGTTGACACTCCCCATACAAGATGACCTGGTATCACAAGTCAGAGGACTACTTACACGACTGACACGTGAGAACGTTTCCATAGACACTTGAGTGACAATACCAAATGGAGTTCTCACAGCGGGTCATGTTCAGTGAACTTGTTCAACAGACAAGCACCTACATGTTATCCTAAAGTATCTCATATACTTCAACACGTGAGATCAGTTGCTTACTAAGTAAGTAGGCTTAACATGTACCAGTCTTTGAGTATTGCCAATGCCCCGTCTTGGCAATACGATGAACATGGCTTTGATGCATAAGGATATCACAATTATATATAATTCCTTTGCAAGGACATTATGTTCAATGGGCTTCATCCGATTAGTACTTAATAACTCCTTATCATTGTACCAACATGAAGGAAAACCTTGTATTACTAAGATATAGTGATGGGTTTGCATTATTGGTAGTTTATGCCTGACCAAACCGATCGGCTCTAGGGCATATACCAATAGGTTGCACTTGTGTAGCCAAATCCCTCCACCAAACTCTCCGTAGTTTTCTTTTCCATGTTCTACAGTGACAACCTGTCAGGTACCATATCAGATACATGCTTATAATGCTCCATGAAGGCCCTAGCTACATCCATCCAAGAACGGATCTTAGTCCGAGTCAGTTGATTATACCATCGGGTTGCAGACCCCGTCAAGATATTCTGAAAGCAGTGGATAAGCAATTTTTCATCATCATCATGTCCTATCATTTTTCTGCAGTACATGGTCAGGTGTGCTGATGGGTTGGTAGTCCCATTATATTTCTCAAAATCGGATACTTTAAACTTGGGAGGAATCACCAAGCCATGTACCAAGCTCATCTCTTTGGCATTCAGACTGCCAAATAACTCTGCCTCCTATATTGCTGTTAACCTCTCTTCCAGCAACTGATACTTCATCTGAGATTCTGCCATTTCAACCTTCTTTAGCTCGGTCATCTTTCCCTTTTCCTTTTCAGCCAGTTCCTCAAAGTCTGGAACATCAACAACATCAATTAGGTCAACCCCAACATTACCTTTTCCAGGACCATAATTCTGTGCTTCAGCCACTAGTTGAATATAAACATAAGATGCTGCCCCAGTTGGAAGCTCATTTCTTGCATGCTGGAATGTTTGGCCATTCAGTTGCACAACCTCAGGTCGGCCTTCCGGATTCATTGCCCCTCTTCCTGTAACTGAATTTTCCCCTGACCATTTTTGTCTCATCATGGCATTCATCATTTCCATGAGTTTAGCATTTGTTCTCTCAATTCCACCTGAGACTTAGTTAGTTGCTCTTGCAATTCTTTCTAAACCCGTTCCATTCTTTCAATGCGAGCAAGATGATCATTCTCCATAATCCTAGCTTGAGATTGAGTGTTGTAAGGGTGTCGAAAATCCGATTCTTTCGGAGTGCGACCAATTGTACCTTTAGTTTTGAAAACCATGAATTAGAATTTATTGACACACTTAATTTTGTTTTATTAAAAATGAATGAATGACTAACTGTCAATGAATGAACAAATAAAATGAATAAATAAATGACTAAATACATGAATATGAATGAATAATAAAGAATAAATGAATGAACAAATAAAATAAATAAATGATTAAATGACTAAGTATATGAATATGAATGAATAAACATAAATAAATAAATGAATGAATGATTATAACTATGAATAAATGTATGAACAAACAAACAAAATACATAAAGGAAAGAATAAATAAATGGTAAAAACATTAATGCATTTGAAAGTATTGGCCTCGGGATAATTCCAACCAAACGGTCTTTCATTGATTTCCTGGAACTTAATACATCAAATGGAACATATCAGAAAAAGAAGCCTTCACTCAAACTTATGGGGACATACATTGTTAGTTCAAGTTAAGGTCGGCAGTGAGGTAATCCGGGCTGTGGTGCAATTCTGGAATCCCGCTTATCAGTGTTTTACTTTCAGTTGAGAGGATATGACTCCAACCATAGAGGAATATTCAACCCTGCTGCATATTGAAAACGTTATTCTCGACCGTATTTATTTGAAAGATACAAAGATGCTGGGTTTCAAGAAAAATGTGTCTAAATTTCTGGGAGTGGAAAGAAATTAGGCCGAAAGCCATGTTGTCCGAAAAGGGGTAAGCCACTGTATCTCATGGGATATTTTACGGACCTTAATCCACAGCCATTCAAGTAAGGAGACAGTTAGAAGTATTTGTGCTTAGGCTATCTATGGTTTAGTTATCTTCCCAAAGGCATTAGCATATGTGGATGTGGCGGTATTCGATATTTTCGAGAGGCTAGAGCAGAGGATAAACCCAGCCCCAGCAATCATAGCAGAAATAATCCGATCTCTGAATTTCTGTAGACGGGAAGGGAAAGGGCATTTTATATGGTGTATACAGCTTCTTTATATATGGGTTCAGAGCTATTTTTGTAAATAGGAGAATTTCCCTCTTCACTCGTATTGGAAGTCTTTTGCACCAATTGGTGAATTTCTTAAGAGGGATTGGCCCGAAAATAGGACTGAGGAACAATATTCCAACATATTCCAGAATATCAGGGCTGAGATGATAATTTGGAGGACTCCATGGATAGCTCCTATGCCGACATTGTACAAGTGTGGAGATAAAGCTTCTGTTCTATTTTTAGGAGTGCAGGGAGGAGTGAGCTACGCACCATTGCTGGTACTAAGACAATCGGAATCCCGTCAGTTTACTTCTACAACCCATGATCTTAGTAGTTTAGAATTTGCTTATGGAGAAGATGGGTACCCGGGAAAGGTACGCGAGATTGTAGTAGCATGGAAGAAAACTCATCGGGTAGAAGTAGCCAGATATGCCGATATTGTCGCACCCAACTATTTAGTATGGACAGAAAGGAGGATTAATGATAGGTTGTTAACATCTAATGGGGAAGAAGTTCAATTCATGAGTTCACCACCAAAGGAAGCACCATCGGAGTTAGAAATTGCAAAGTCAGAATTTGGAAAAGAAAAGGCCCAAATGGGCAAAGAGATTGCCCGACTTCAAGAAGAGATTGAGGACATGAAAAATAGGGAATCAACTCGGGAAAAAGAAATGGAAAGGATTAAGAGAGAAAGGGACACTGCCAAGGGCTATTTTCAGGAATTACATTTGGAAAACAAAAGGTATCGTTTCGTGCTCAGATTTGAAGGGACCCACAAGACTTCTGGGCAATGGGAGCAAAAAGTCAAAAACCTCAAGAAAGGAGAGTAACTATTGGAAAGAGAGAGCGAAGCATGAAAAAGCCTGAGCCAATCAGCTTGAGAAGCAAGCTAAAGAAAGTTTACACAGTGATGTTTATGCTGACATGTCAAGGGGCCATGAACAAGTAGGGGTCAGATTGAAAAGCAAGACAATCAAAAGGAGACTGTGAAAGAAAGTCCAAGAGGGAGTTACTATAGGACCAGTATTTTGTAAACAGCACTTTAAAATAGATTGGCGAATTACGGATTTGTCTTAGGCAGTGATCTTTTTAAACATTATGAAAACAGAAAATTAAAAATGCAAGAATATGATATTTAACTCATAAATGGCAACAAACAAAGCAACCAAATTAAAACATGATTCAAGTATTATGAAGTAGAAGAACACTTAAAGCATCAATATTAAAGAAAATAACATCAATAACATGATAAATTAAAGCAAAATCAGCAACAATAATAAAGAAAATATAGGCCACTCGGCCATAAAAGAAAAATAAGAAAAAAATTTGTAAAAATTATTTAAGAAAGAGATGAATAAAGAACTTAAAAAGAACATAAAAAAACACTTATTTAAAAAGAAAACTCACCAAATAATAATCAAAATAGCAAAAACAAGAATGGAAAATCAAGAAAGTGCAAGAGTTGGTGCTAAAAGCAACCTCAAGAAGCTATATTTCAAGCTTTATCTCTTCAAACTTTCCTTTCTTTTCTAAAATTTTTCTTTTTACTTTCAACCAAGGAGAGAAAAACTAAGCAAAACAAAGAAGAAATTTGAAAATCAAGTCTAAAAATAAAAAATCTGGATGCTCCCTATAGTGCTGGCAAAATTTTACCTCTCTCCTCCCTAGGATGTTGTCATTTTTATTCCAACCAATTTTCCATCCAATGGCTAGTGATTCAAGGTGAAAAATCATGAAATTATCATCCTTAGATTAGCATATCAGCTGTCCATTATTACAGCTGTTCAAGAATAATGTTGACACTCTCCCTCCTCATGCATTGGCCTATGTGGCTTAATCACAATGGCTTGATCAAAAAAATCTCTAACTCTTAATTCTAGGCCATTTGATTGAAAAATCAGAAGCTTCCTCCTTCCTTTGGGCTTGGCAGGCCAGCACTCTCTTTTCCAGCCCAAGTCTGATTTTTAGAAAGGCCAAAAGAAGCCCTTTTCGGTTGCTTGGGTGAAATGACCGTTTTGCCCCCCGGATGCAAATAAATGGCAAACGGACTCCAAATTAAAATTTTCTTTTTTTAATAGTTTAAAAATAATAAAATATTGAATTCTGAAAGTTTTCAAATTTTTTCAAGTCCATTTGCAATTTATTTGGATTTTTTTTTCCAAAAATGCCCTTTCATGCCCCCATATTTTACCATTTTTTAAACGAGCTCCAAATCAAGATTTCTCTTCACCAATCTATTCAAAATAATTTAAAAGTGTGATCTGGAAGTTTTCATAATTTTTGGAACTCATTTGGTATTTTTTCGGGATTTATCTTCTTGAATTATTGCATAAGGGCTCGGGATTTGGCCATTTTGCAAACGTGCTCCGAATCAAGATTTTATTTCACAAATCTCTTCCAAATAATTAAAAAATGAGATTTGCAAAATTTCATAATTTTTGGAGTCGATTTGCTATTTGTTCGGGATTTATCTTCTTGAATTATTGCATAGGAGGCCCGAGATTTGGCCATTTTGCAAACGAACTCCGAATCAAGATTTTATTTCTCCAATCTCTTTAAAATAATTAAAAAATGATATTTACAACTTTTAAGAAGATTTGGAGCTCATTTGCTATTTTTTCGGGATTTTTCTTCTTGAATTACTACATTAGAGGCCCGGGATTTGGCCATTTTGCAAATGAACTCCGAATCAAGATTTTTCTTTCACCAATATATTCCAAATGATTTAAGAATGAGATTTTCAAATTTTTATAATTTTCAGAGTCCATTTGATATTTTTCCCAAAATTTCCAATTTTGCCCTTTTACCTCCGAAACCCGATTTTGCTCAAAACAAGTCCAATTTTCAGATTTTCTTCAAGCTGAGCCTTGGGCTATCCTTTTTTAATCATTCCTCATCCATTGGGGGCTTTGGTCTTACCACGTCAGGCCATTTCGGTAATTCTTCCCGATTTCACCGAAATCCACAAAAAACCCTAATTCTTGATTTTCTCCCGGATTGACTTTTCTTTCAGTTTTTCTTTCAAGTGGCTTCTACATTACCCGTAGTCAGTTCTTATCTTTAATTTAGAACCTTCAATTTTGATCAATTTGATCGTTTAAGTACTTTTCCCCAAATTTCCCGGATTAGGGTTTACTTTCTACTGAATCTCCATAACCCAACTTCCGAACTCCATATCTTTCAATGTAGACCTCGGATTATCAAAATTCTTTCGCCATTTTTCTATTGAACTTCAAATCTTGATTTTGAAGTGAGATGATTTTTTCAGTTGTTGACTTTCTGAGGTTGACTTTCTCGGAGTTGAGTTTTTTCGGGGTTGACTTTTTCGAGTTTGACTTTTTATGCTCGCCCTCTTAAACTAAGTCTCGGAGTACCACCTGCAGGATGAAAAAAAGTCTTTTTACATTCTGAAACCTCGATTTAAGAAGAAAACATACCTGTTGTCGCAACCTAAAAAATAACAAGTCTCATCGCAAGACTTTATTATTCGTTAAGCATGACATTAAAAAAACGAGGAAAAGTCGACTTAATTCCTCTAAAAAAATGAAGGTTTTGAAAATGACCTTAAAAAAGACATGGAGTCGCCACCAATCTTTTTTAGCTAGGTGAGATCGGCCACCTATTAAAACCGGTTTTATAAAATATTTTAAAAATTAATTAAAACATTTTAAAAACCAATTTCAAGTCTGCGTTTTAAACCAGAGAAATCAAAGAAACGGGTTCGGGAGTCGGTTACGTGTGGGGAAGGATTAACACCCCCACAATGCCCGTATAAATGTGTACCTTATTAATCGTGTGATATCTCAAGTCTCGGTAAAAAAAAAATGGTTTTAAATTTAGTATTTCAAGTTAATTCCCAATTTGAAGAAAAATAATTCCATTTTTAATTGAAAATGACTCGGAATTTATAAATTCAAAATTTTCCTATATTCCCCAACAAACGTGGCAAAATATAGAAATTTTTATTAGTTTTGGAAAACTTTCCGAATCATTCTCTTTTTTTGAAAGAAAGATATTCCTTTATTAATGATAATTGATGATATTCTCTCCAGCAAACCCGGTAGAGAACTCATGAATTATTTTAACTCGGGAATATCTTTATTTTTTATTGAAAAACCATTATCTTTTTGAAAACATTTAAAATAAATGAATATGTATATGCATGACATAAATAAAATGACATAGTAAAGTCTAAATAATATAATGCAACCTAAATGACATGACAAATATGAATGGTATGGCATATAATTTAAATGACATGGAATAAAATAATGCTATCATATAATATGTATGAAAATAATAATGCATGAACATAGTATATACTAAATAAAAATAACTAAATAAAAGCATAGGATATCATGAAATATTCAAAACCATATAATAAACCATTTAACATCAAAAAATATAAATCAAAATAACAACAATATCATAGAAATTATTATGGCAAGAATCACATATTATATAAAATGCATGAATATAAAAATGCAATGCATGAAATGTATTTTTTCCTTTAATTAAGGAAATCCGTATATCTAAAAAGATATCCGGCTACCTTAGGAAAATATGTCAAATTAAATATTCTAAAACCAAAATACTTTGTGATTGTTTGAAAACAATTTTGAAAAGCTTGAATTAACAATAAAAACTGGGCTAAAAATTTTTAAATGGCTCTAATTTCCTAAGTTTAAAAAAAATCCGGACTTGACTACCCTTAACCCGGAAGTTGAAAAATCATTTTTAGAGTTTAAAAAGGTTTAGAAATTACCCTAAGTCAGTAACTAACCCTCCTAATCAGCCCACTCTAAGTAAATTAACCAAAACAGAAAAATGGTTTTTCTTTAAATTTAATTCTGACTCCACTGTCCAGTTTTAATCCACGATTTTTTACCCTATTTTTAAAAATTCCAAAAATTCTAAAAACAATAGTGGAGACTCAGGACATGGAAAAATACACGATAAAAAATCGGCTTAATTTTCTGATCAAAGATGAATTCCCAGAAAAATTAGAGATGTACGAGTTTTTGGAGGAGAAAAAACTGCTTTGCCAACACATTTTTGCCTTTGATAAAATCATTTAAAAACCAAAGTAAAAATATTTGAAACTCATAAAATGATTTGCAAACAGTAGCTAGGACTTTTTGAAAGTTAGATAAAAATTGGCTAAGTAAAAAAAATCACAAAGGTAGATTAATCAACTTGACAAACTTAATTTTCCACAAGTGTGCTCAGGAGAGCATGACTTTGAACCATTAATTGGCTCAAGTCATTATTCAAGTGGCATGAACATGAAATGCATGAAATAATGCAGCAAACATAATGCATGAAATGCATGGAATTAAACCTAAATGTCATGAAAAAATGCATGGCATTCATAAAGTAACCTAGACCTAAATGAACTTGCATGGCATTTAATATAACCTAGACCTAAAATATGCATGGCATTTTCACAAACACAAGGCATGCTTAATTAAAACATCCAACCAAATATCATGCAAATACAAAAACCTAACAACTAGCATGACAAAAAATGCAACACACAATGCAAAACACATGGAGTAGCCAAATGGCCTCAAGCTCCAACAAGCATGGCATTTTCACAAACACTTGGCATACTAGCATGAAAAACTAAGTCATAACACTTAAATCATGCAAAAATCACACAAGCATTTTCACAAACACTTAATATACTAAATCTAAAACATGCTCAACTAAGATATAAAACAAAAATCATGCAAGGAATCACATAAGCATTTTCACAAACACTTAATATGCTAAATCTAAAACATGCTCAAATTTAAACAACATGAAAACAGAAAATTAAAAATGCAAAAACATGATATCTAAGACATAAATGGCAACAAACAAAGCAACCAAATTAAAATATAACTCGAGAACATGAAGTAACATAACATTTAAAACATCACAATAAAAAAAATAGCATAAACAATATGGTAAAATGAACCCAAAACAGCAACTCAAAATAAATCATGTAGGCCATTTGGCCATGGTGAGTTTATTGTAAAAATAAAATGTAAAAAGAATATACTTAAGAAAGGAGATGAAGGAAGAACAAAAACATTATTTTAAAATGAAAACTCACCAAGTAGAAATCAAAATAGCAAAAACAAGAATAGCAAATGAAGAAAGTGCAATAGTTGGTGCTCAAGAGCAACCTCAAGAAGCTAATATTTCAAGCTTTTCTCTTCAAACTTTCCTTTTTTTTCTAAACTTTTGTTTTTTGCTCTCAACCAAGAAGAGAAAAACTAAGAAAAACTAAGAGAAATCAGCCAAAATGAACCTCCCAATTCGAAATTCTAACCTCCCCTTAATGTTGGCAGAATTTTACCTCTCTCCTCCCCTAGGATGTTGTCATTTTTTGTGTAACCAATTTTCCATCAAATGGCTAATAATTCAAGGTGAAAAATCATGAAATTACCACCTTTAGATTAGCATCTCAGCTCTATCAAATTACAGCTGTTAAAGAATAATGTTGACATCTCTCTTGGCCTATGTGGCTTAATCACCATGGCTTGATCAAAGAGAATCTCTAACTAACTCTTGATTTTTAGCCATTTGATTAAAAAATCAGAAGCTTTCTCCTTCCTTTGGGCTTGGGCAGGCCAACACTTCTCTTTTCCAGCCCAACTCTGACTTTTTGAAAGGCCTAAAGAAGCCCTTTTCGGTTGCTTGGGTGAAATGACCGTTTTGCCCCCGGATGCAAATAAATATCAAACGGACTCCAAATTCAGTTTTCTTTTTTTTAATACTTCCAAAATAATAAAATATTGAGTTGTGGAAGTTTTCAAAATTATCCGAGTCCGTTTGCTATTTATTTGGATTTTTTCTTCCAAAAATGCCCTTTTATGCCCCTACATTTTACCATTTTTTAAACGAGCTCCAAATCAAGATTTTTCTTCACCAATATCTTCAAAATAATTCAAAAGTGTGATCTGGAAGTTTTCATAATTTTTGGAGCTCATTTGGTATTTTTTCGGGATTTATCAGCTTGAATTACTGCATAGGAGGCCCGGGATTTTGCCATTTTGCAAACGAACTCGGAATCAAGATTTTATTTCTTCAATCTCTTCCAAATAATTTAAAAATGAGATCTGCAAAATTTCAAAAGATTTGGAGCTCATTTGCTATTTTTCCGGGATTTTCCTTTTTGAATTACTACATAAGAAGCCCGGGATTTGGCCATTTTGCAAACGAACTCCGAATCAAGATTTTCTTTTACCAATCAGTTTCAAATGATTTAAGAATGAGATTGACAAATTTTTCAGAATTTTCGGAGTCCATTTTCTATTTTTCCCAAATTTTCCAATTTTGTCCTTTTACCTCCGAAACCCGGTTTTGCTCAAAACAAGTCCGATTTTCATATTTTCTTCAATCTGAGCCTTGGGCCATCCTTTTTAATCATTCTTCATCCATTGGGGGCTTTGTTCTTACCAAGTCGGGCCATTTCTGTGATTCTTCCCGATTTCACCGAAATCCACTAAAAACCCTAATTCTCGGTTTTCTCCTGGATTGACTTTTCTTTCTATTTTTCTTGCAAGTGACTTCTCCATTACCCGTAGTCAGTGCTTATCTTTCATTTGGAACCTTCAATTTTGATCAATTTGATCGTTTAAGCACTTTTCCCCAAATTTCTCGGATTAGGGTTTCCTTTATACTGAATCTCCAAATCCCAACTTCCGAACTCCATATCTTTCAATGTAGACCTCGGATTATCAAAATTCTTTCGCCATTTTTCAATTGAACTTAAAATCTTGATTTTGAAAGTGGGTTGACGTTTTCAGTAGTTGACTTTCTGGGGTTGACTTTTTCGGGGTTGACTTTTCTTGGAGTTGACTTTTTTTCAAGTCTGACTTTTTGTGCTCGCCCTCTTAAACTAAGACTCGGAGTACCACTTGCAGGATGAAAACAATCTTTTTACACTCGGAAACATCAATATAGGAAGAAAACATACCTGTTTAGTGGTCCGGACAAAATTAGGTGTCTACAGCTGCCCCTCTTTGGCTATTGCTGAGAATCAGGAATCAGGCAAAGATAAACCGACACTAATTTTGTACGGTCAGTGAAATCACATGTGAAGGAAAGGGAAAGGGATTTTCTTTTTCATTTCTTCATTCATTTTTGCATTTTTCTTTTTTCTTTTTTCTTTTTTCATTTTCATTTTCATTTTCATTTTTTTTCTTCTTTCTTTTTTTTTTTTTTTTTTTTTTTCCTTTTTCTATTTTTTCTATTTTTTCTATTTTTTCATTTTTTTTTAAAACAATAAATTGAAGATTTTATCCTTAAATTGAATTCCCTGCCTAAACAAGGCTCGATTCGTCTTAAGGAAACGAATTCGATTTTCAAAAGAAAAATTTATGCCCGAAGGTCTTTAAAATTGGTGCCCGGAGGTCTTAAAATGGTGCCCGGAGGTCTTTAAAATTGGTAATTGTGCCCGAAGGTCTTTAAAATAGTGCCCGGAGGTCTTAAAAAAAACTGTTGCCCAAAGGTCTTTAAAATGGTGCTCGGAGGTCTTTAAAATTGGTAATTGTGCCCGGAGGTCTTTATAGTGCCCGGAGGTCTTAAAAATGGTGCCCATAGGCCTTACCCCTGAAAAAAAAGTTATGCCCGGAGGTCTTAAAGATGTTGCCCGGAGGTCTTACCTGTGATTTGAAAAATTATGCCCGGAGGTCTTAAAAATGGTGCCCATAGGCCTTACCCCTGAAAAAAAAGTTATGCCTAGAGGTCTTAAAGATATTGCCCGGAGGTCTTACTTGTGATATGAAAAATTATGCCCGGAGGTCTTAAAAATGGTGCCCATAGGCCTTACCCCTGAAAAAAAAAAGTTATGCCCGGAGGTCTTAAAGATGTTGCCCGGAGGTCTTACATGTGATTTGAAAAATTATGCCCGGAGGTCTTAAAAATGGTGCCCATAGGCCTTACCCCTGAAAAAAGAGTTATGCCCGGAGGTCTTAAAGATGTTGCCCGGAGGTCTTACCTGTGATTTGAAAAATTATGCCCGGAGGTCTTAAAAATGGTGCCCATAGGCCTTACCCCTGAAAAAAAAAGTTATGCCCGGAGGTCTTAAAGATGTTGCCCGGAGGTCTTACCTGTGATTTGAAAAATTATGCCCGGAGGTGTTAAAAATGGTGCCCATAGGCCTTACCCCTGAAAAAAAAGTTATGCCTAGAGGTCTTAAAGATATTGCCCGGAGGTCTTACCTGTGATTTGAAAAATTATGCCCAGAGGTCTTAAAAATGGTGCCCATAGGCCTTACCCCTGAAAAAAAGTTATGCCCGGAGGTCTTAAAGATGTTGCCCGGAGGTCTTACCTGTGATTTGAAAAATTGTGCCCGGAGGTCTTAAAAATGGTCTTTGAAGAATTGTTGAAAATTAACCTAACGATTTTGAGAAGATGCGAATGCTTTTTGATGCAGATGCAGATTTGAATAAGATACAAAATGACTTAAACTGGTGCAAATTTCTTTGATGCAAATGTAAATGACTTGATTTGATGCAAACTTTCTTGATGCAGATTCAACTAACTTAGATTGATGCAAATGCTTCTTGATGTAGATGCACATGTCTTTTAACAAGGTGCTCATGCTTCATGGTGCAAATGTAAAATATTTCTTAGTGCAAATGCAAATGGCCTGGATTGATGCTCATGTTTCATGATGCAGATGCCCCTACTAATTGTGTTCATGTAACTGGTTTATGAATGGTGTAACTACAATTACCACACATTAATGAAAATGCAATGATTCTAGAAATGATGCAATTGCTTGAGATGACACAAATGCGAATTCCATGAAGAATGTAAATGTAAAGGTAAAATGCAGATGCTTATGGAATAATGCCAATGCAAATACCCATGAATGATGCAAATGCTTGCCGACACTGTGCAGATGCAAAAGCTCGATAAAGAGATGAGTGCTCATGAGTGATGCAAATGCCCCCGGTTGTTTTCCTAGACTTTGGCTTAGCCTTTCAAATTCATTTTTCCTCTTCAAATCAGAGTATATCTTCAATTCATTTTGGCTATTCTCTTTGCCCCAATAGTTTTCAAACTTTCATCAACAGAGATCTGCACTGGTTTCGATTTCTTCTTCTCATATCTGGAAGTCAGGACCTACCCTGGCAGTTCTATATCTTTGGGTTAGAAAAACCCTTGTCTCATGTCAACATCAAAAATGGGTATTTCAAAAATATTTTTATTTTCCCTTTTTGAAAAACAATTTTGCTTATTTAAGGAAAACTTCTAAGCCAAAAATTTTAACTCCACAGTGTATGATGTACAAATCTTTTGATGACTGATGATCACTGTTAGAAACTTCCCTAAGTATTAATTTGGGTTTTTCAATTTGAATTGACAAGGCTCGATACAACAAGATTTTGGTTTTTCCAGGAAAACTTCACAACAAAAATGTATGTCCCTTCTAGGCTCACAAATGGAACAGATTTTATAAATCATGAATTCATTGAGAACCAAACAAATTCAACATTCTTGTAGTTTCCAATATCAAAGTATTTTGACAAGCGTCAAGATTGGCTGGGATGTTTAAACTGGAAAGTTGGAAAAAAGTTTCAGTTTTTGAAATCAATCATCCGAATGAGAGTTGACACTTTGGGAGGTTCAGGAATTCCTAGATGTTCCTCGATGACCACTTCTTTATGATGATCTTCTCTTTTGTGGTATCAACACTTTCATAGATGGCATCAAAAATTTCCATTTTACTCTAGACCGCCCATTTTTGGGTTTTCGCCCTAGAGCCCCATTCTTTCCATTTTTTTTTATACACTTGAGAATTCTAAATTCTTCCTTAGTGAAATGAGAATTTGATGAGATGGGATAAAATCTGAGGAAAACCCTTCAAATTAAATATTCATGCTTGATCAAAATGGACTTTTAAAGCATGTAATGTAGGCCATGGCTCAGGGTTTAGAAAAAAAGGATAAATAGGCCCAAAATATGTGTTTGAGGGTAATCAGATCAAGGATCATTTCTTGAGGAGGATTCTCTTTGAAGCATTTGTTCCTTCTTGGACATTTCTTTCCTTTTGACTTTGCTCTTTTTCTTCTTTGCTTTTGGCTTTCAATTTGCCATATCTTTCACACATTTTTCATTTTTTATCTTTTTTTCATTTTGCCCCCCTTCTTTTTCAACGGAGTGAGCCCGTCTTTATTCGGGGCTCCATTTGCTTTGCATCTGTCTTTGAGCTAGGATTCGTTTCTCAATGATCTTTTAAAAAGATCTTTCCTTACATTTGCCGCCTAGTGTAGAGGGTGATCCTTGATCAGGGTTCAAAGAAGAAAAAAAAAATTTTGGCTCAAAAGGGGTGACTATGGATTATTTCTTTTTTTATGCGAAAGGAATATGAAAGATGGCCATTCCTCATGTCAAGCATGAATATTCACTTTGAAAAGCAATCCCCAGGGGAAATAGATAATCAAAATTTCATTTTGCACTTTGGAATCATCCGAATTCTCATATGCATAATATCATAAATTTTCTTTTTCTTTTTTCATTGCATGCCCCAATGATTCATGTGTTAGCCCATCATTCTTCACCATGTATCCATCATTTCCATATATGATGCCCCAATTTGATTAACCATGAGAATCTGTATCAACGAGGAACATAGCAAGTCTAGGTCTATTTTGAAAAGGCTGAGTTTCCAATCTGAGTTCTTTGAAGAGACAAGGAAAATATGACCCAAAAACGGGTTTTCTCTGGGACAAGGGATAATCTAGTTTAATCATTGTGCCCAAGGATGTCAACCATGAAGTGATGTTTGGCCAATTAGTGTTTTGTGGTTATTGGGAAAGGTCATGAATGGTTTTAGCACAATCTTGACACACACCAAATTATCAAAATCTAGACTCTTGAAAGAATGTCTCATTTGTTTGAATTTCAAGGAATTCGAAAAATTTCAAAAAGTTCATTCCTTTGTTCATAGCCTAGACTAGGATTAACATCCTTGCTTATTTTGCAATGACAATGCTTCTCTTTTTTTCATTCATTTTTCCTTGAAGCATTAGGTCTTTCAAGTGTTCTTGATTCAAAAGATTTAGTCTTAGGAAAGCCTAAAAGAAAGGGCTGAAGGTATTGGGTCATTTCTAACAATGATCATCAATATTCTCAAGATTGTTCATTATTTCATGTGAAAACCACTTATTTATTGTTTACCACAATTTTTCTCAAAGTTTCATTTGTTTTTTGCAAATTCAAATTTATTGCTAAAATAAAATGAACACAAAATATTTAAATTCAAAATTTATTTATTTCATGTAGATGTCATCATGAGACAAGAGCTTTCATTATCAAAGTGTAGAAATATATGCATCAGAATTCTCCTATTGACATGCTTTCAAAGATAACAAATCTTATCCTCAAAATTCTTCAAGAGGAAATCAATCTATGGTAAAACAGATTTCCAATGTTCGATAAGCTCTGGAATCCAAATGCCATCGTGGACAAGACCCTGAATTCTTTCCTTCAGTTTTCTGCATTTTTTAGTCGAATGCCCAATTGCCCCAATATGATACTCGCACTTGCTGTTGGGGTCATAGCTTTTAGCTGACGAAGAAAACTCTTCAAAGCTAAGCCAATTTCTATTTCATCTTATTAATATGTTTTATGATGAATGAGCTATGAATGTCATGAATGCAATTTGATGCATGTGAAGGATAAACAAAGTTATGTGTGGTCATATACTGTGGAAACAATATTGACCATGTATGCTATAAGTGCAACACGATGCCAACATGATGCATGTAAAGAATAAGAAAAATCAATGCATGGATATATGCAATGAATGACCATGTATGTTCCAAATGCATTTCTCAATGAATGATCATATACACTATGAATGCCACACAATGTCAATTATGATGCATGTGAAGAATAAATGATTGACACAGAGTATATACAAAGAAAATCATGCTGACCATGTATGTCATGAATGCAACCTGATGCCAATATGACAAATTAATGCATGAGCATATCATGATGACTATGTATGCCATGAATGCACCCTGATGCTAACATGATGCATGTAAAGAAAGAATAAATTGATATATGAATAGATACAGAAAAATCATGCTGACCATGAATGCATGAATGCAACTTGATGCTACCATGATGCATATAGAGAAAGAATAAATTGATAATGGATATATACAGAAAATCATGCTGACTATGAATGCATGAATGCAACTTGGCGCTAACATGATGCATATAGAGAAAGAATAAATTGATATATGGATATATACAGAAAAATCATGCTGACTATGAATGCATGAATGCAACTTGATGCCAACATGATGCATGTAAAGAAAGAATAAATTGATATATGGATATATACAGAAAAATCATGCTGACTATGAATGCATGAATGCAACTTGACGCTAACATGATGCATATAGAGAAAGAATAAATTGATATATGGATATATACAGAAAAATCATGCTGACTATGAATGCATGAATGTAACTTGATGCCAACATGATGCATGTAAAGAAAGAATAAATTGATACATAAGTATATACAAATAATGACCATGCATGTCATAAACGTATCTTACAATGAATGACCATGCATGCTATGACTATAACATGATGTCAAAATGATACATGCAAAAAAATAAATGAATTAACACAAAGGTATATACAAAAAAATCAATGATTACACGAAATTGGTGGGACCTAAATCTTGATTATTCAAAAATCTCATTATGCAAGATTTGCCTCCAAATTTATGATTTTTTTTTTGATTTTTTTTTATGAAAAACCAATCACATTATTTTCAAAAGAATTTCAGGGTGGATCCCACTATGGTACAATATGCAAATGTTCATGTGACACTACCGGTTTTATGAAATCATCAAATGAAATTACCAACTGTTTATTGCAAAGAATGAGATCAATAACACAACCAAAAACGTACATGCTCTATTCACACATGCATGAAATGTGCAACATGCAAAAATGCTTGAAAAAGGATTTTTTTTTTTTTAAACAGCTAATGAACATCTGCCCTAACAATATCTGCTTATTTAGGCATCAAGATGCCTTTAAGACGGAGTATCACATTTATTACAGGCGATGTACGTACATCGTTGCCCGATCTACCACACTTATTCGGAGTGTAAAATAGGTAACAAAAGGTTTAGAAATGTCCCTCCATGTGTTCCTATTTTCGGTATATCTAACGAAAATCCGGCATGGCTTCGCCTAGGCTCACTATATGAGGGTGAATCAGTTCTAAGGCCCCGAATTGTTCCTCACTGTCACCGGTGAAGGCTAGTAAGGCACCCCGATAAAAGCGGGTTCAATTCGTTAGAGTATATTTTCCTATTCCCATGCGGAGGATCATCACGAAGGCATTAGGTACTTTATACTCCGAAAGTGTTTCACTAGCCCATACGGAGGATCAATCACGAAGGCTTAGTTACTTTACTCCCACTTAAAAGGACGGAACCCGGGTAGAGGATTCATGTTATGCAAATGCACGTGTAGTGTGTGTGGAGGAATAACAAACCTTTCACTACCTATTCTACAAACCTTATTCTAAATGCCCTAGCAATTAAAACATTTAAGAATAGTGTAACGCATTAACCAACAAGCAATTATAATATACAACCTTAAATAACTAGAGAACAATAATAAAATGCATGCACATGAGAATGAACATATTTAAAAACATTTTATTATTTTCAAAATTCTCCTTATTAAAAAAAAAATACGAGAATTAAAATTAAATACCAATTAAACCAACAAAACCGAGACCTTGATAACACACGACTAATTCTAGGCCTGACTCTCTAATAGTCCCCAGTGGAGTCGCCAAGCTGTCGCAACCTAAAAAATAACAAGTCTCATCGCAAGACTTTATTATTCGTTAAGCATGACATTAAAAAAACCGAGGAAAAGTCGACTTAATTCCTCTAAAAAATGAAGGTTTTGAAAATGACCTTAAAAAAGACATGGAGTCGCCACCAATCTTTTTTAGCTAGGTGTGATCGGCCACCTATTAAAACCGGTTTTATAAAATATTTTAAAAATTAATTAAAACATTTTAAAAACCAATTTCAAGTCCGCGTTTTAAACCAGAGAAATCAAAGAAACGGGTTCGGGAGTCGGTTACGTGTGGTGAAGGATTAGCACCCCCACAACGCCCGTATAAATCGGTACCTTATTAATAGTGTGTTATCTCAAGTCTCGGTAAAAAAAAAAATTGGTTTTAAATTTAGTATTTCAAGTTAATTCCCAATTTAAAGAAAAATAATTCCATTTTTAATTGAAAATGACTCGGAATTTATAAATTCAAAATTTTCCTATATTCCCCAACAAACGTGGCAAAATATAGAAATTTTTATTAGTTTTGGAAAACTTTCCGAATCATTCTCTTTTTTTGAAAGAAAGATATTCCTTTATTAATGATAATTGATGATATTCTCTCCAGCAAACCCGGTAGAGAACTCATGAATTATTTTAACTCGGGAATATCTTTATTTTTTATTGAAAAACCATTATCTTTTTGAAAACATTTAAAATAAATGAATATGTATATGCATGACATAAATAAAATGACATAGTAAAGTCTAAATAATATAATGCAACCTAAATGACATGACAAATATGAATGGTATGGCATATAATTTAAATGACATGGAATAAAATAATGCTATCATATAATATGCATGAAAATAATAATGCATGAACATAGTATATACTAAATAAAAATAACTAAATAAAAGCATAGGATATCATGAAATATTCAAAACCATATAATAAACCATTTAACATCAAAAAATATAAATCAAAATAACAACAATATCATAGAAATTATTATGGCAAGAATCACATATTATATAAAATGCATGAATATAAAAATGCAATGCATGAAATGTATTTTTTCCTTTAATTAAGGAAATCCGTATATCTAAAAAGATATCCGGCTACCTTAGGAAAATATGTCAAATTAAATATTCTAAAACCAAAATACTTTGTGATTGTTTGAAAACAATTTTGAAAAGCTTGAATTAACAATAAAAACTGGGCTAAAAATTTTTAAATGGCTCTAATTTCCTAAGTTTAAAAAAAATCCGGACTTGACTACCCTTAACCCGGAACTTGAAAAATCATTTTTAGAGTTTAAAAAGGTTTAGAAATTACCCTAAGTCAGTAACTAACCCTCCTAATCAGCCCACTCTAAGTAAATTAACCAAAACAGAAAAATGGTTTTTCTTTAAATTTAATTCTGACTCCACTGTCCAGTTTTAATCCACGATTTTTTACCCTATTTTTAAAAATTCCAAAAATTCTAAAAACAATACTGGAGACTCAGGACATGTAAAAATACACGAGAAAAAATCGGCTAAATTTTCTGATCAAAGATTAATTCCCAGAAAAATCAGAGATGTACGAGTTTTTGGAGGAGAAAAAACTGCTTTGCCGACACATTTTTGCCTTTGATAAAATCATTTAAAAACCAAAGTAAAAATATTTGAAACTCATAAAATGATTTGCAAACAGTAGCTAGGACTTTTTGAAAGTTAGATAAAAATTGGCTAAGTAAAAAAAATCACAAAGGTAGAATAATCAACTTGACAAACTTAATTTTCCACAAGTGTGCTCAAGAGAGCATGACTTTGAACCATTAATTGGCTCAAGTCATTATTCAAGTGGCATGAACATGAAATGCATGAAATAATGCAGCAAACATAATGCATGAAATGCATGGATTTAAACCTAAATGTCATGAAAAAATGCATGGCATTCATAAAGTAACCTAGACCTAAATGAACTTGCATAGCATTTAATGTAACCTAGACCTAAAATATGCATGGCATTTTCACAAACACAAGGCATGCTTAATTAAAAAATCCAACCAAATATCATGCAAATGCAAAAACCTAACAACTAGCATGACAAAAAATGCAACACACAATGCAAAACACATGGAGTAGCCAAATGGCCTCAAGCTCCAACAAGCATGGCATTTTCACAAACACTTGGCATACTCGCATGAAAAACTAAGTCATAACACTTAAATCATGCAAAAATCACACAAGCATTTTCACAAACACTTAATATACTAAATCTAAAACATGCTCAACTAAGATATAAAACAAAAATCATGCAAGGAATCACACAAGCATTTTCACAAACACTTAATATGCTAAATCTAAAACATGCTCAAATTTAAACAACATGAAAATAGAAAATTAAAAATGCAAAAACATGATATCTAAGACATAAATGGCAACAAAAAAAGCAACCAAATTAAAATATAACTCAAAAACATGAAGTAACATAACATTTAAAACATCAAAATAAAAAAAAAATAGCATAAACAATATGGTAAAATGAACCCAAAACAGCAACTCAAAATTAATAATGTAGGCCATTTGGCCATGGTGAGTTTATTGTAAAAATAAAATGAAAACTCACCAAGTAGAAATCAAAATAGCAAAAACAAGAATAGAAAATGAAGAAAGTGCAAGAGTTGGTGCTGAAGAGCAACCTCAAGAAGCTAATATTTCAAGCTTTTCTCTTCAAACTTTCCTTTTTTTTCTAAACTTTTCTTTTTTGCTCTCAACCAAGAAGAGAAAAACTAAGAAAAACTAAGAGAAATCAGCCAAAATGAACCTCCCAATTCGAAATTCCGACCTCCCCTTAATGTTGGCAGAATTTTACCTCTCTCCTCCCCTAGGATGTTGTCATTTTTTGTGTAACCAATTTTCCATCCAATGGCTAATAATTCAAGGTGAAAAATCATGAAATTACCACCTTTAGATTAGCATCTCAGCTCTCTCAAATTACAGCTGTTAAAGAATAATGTTGACATCTCTCTTGGCCTATGTGGCTTAATCACCATGGCTTGATCAAAGAGAATCTCTAACTAACTCTTGATTTTTAGCCATTTGATTGAAAAATCAGAAGCGTCCTCCTTCCTTTGGGCTTGGGCAGGCCAACACTTCTATTTTCCAGCCCAACTCTGATTTTTTGAAAGGCCTAAAGAAGCCCTTTTCGGTTGCTTGGGTGAAATGACCGTTTTGACCCCCGGATGCAAATAAATATCAAACGGACTCCAAATTCAATTTTTATTTTTTTAATACTTCCAAAATAATAAAATATTGAGTTCTGGAAGTTTTCAAAATTATCCGAGTCCGTTTACTATTTATTTTGATTTTTTCTTCCAAAAATGCCCTTTTATGCCCCTACATTTTACCATTTTTTAAACGAGCTCCAAATCAAGATTTTTCTTCACCAATCTCTTCAAAATAATTCAAAAGTGTGATCTGGAAGTTTTCATAATTTTTGGAGCTCATTTGGTATTTTTTCGGGATTTATCAGCTTGAATTACTGCATAGGAGGCCCGGGATTTGGCCATTTTGCAAACGAACTCCGAATCAAGATTTTATTTCGCCAATATCTTCCAAATAATTTAAAAATGAGATTTGCCAAATTTCATAATTTTTGGAGTCCATTTGCTATTTTTCCGGGATTTATCTTTTTGAATTATTGCATAGGAGGCTTGGGATTTGGCCATTTTGCAAACGAACTCCGAATCAAGATTTTCTTTCGCCAATCTCTTCCAAATGATTTAAAAACGAGATCTGCAAAATTTCAAAAGATTTGGAGCTCGTTTGCTATTTTTCGGGATTTTCCTTTTTGAATTACTGCATAGGAGGCCCGGGATTTGGCCATTTTGCAAACGAACTCGGAATCAAGATTTTATTTTGTCAATCTCTTCCAAATAATTTAAAAATAAGTTCTGCAAAATTTCAAAAGATTTGGAGCTCATTTGCTATTTTTTCGGGATTTTCCTTTTTGAATTACTGCATAAGAAGCCCGGGATTTGGCCATTTTGCAAACGAACTCCGAATCAAGATTTTCTTTTACCAATCAGTTTCAAATGATTTAAGAATGAGATTGAAAAATTTTTCAGAATTTTTGGAGTCCATTTGCTATTTTTCCCAAATTTTCCAATTTTGCCCTTTTACCTCCGAAACCCGGTTTTGCTCAAAACAAGTCCGATTTTCAGATTTTCTTCAATCTGAGCCTTGGGCCATCCTTTTTAATCATTCTTCATCCATTGGGGGCTTTGGTCTTACCAAGTCGGGCCATTTTTGTGATTCTTCCCGATTTCACCGAAATCCACTAAAAACCCTAATTCTCGGTTTTCTCCCAGATTGACTTTTCTTTCGATTTTTCTTGCAAGTGACTTCTCCATTACCCGTAGTCAGTGCTTATCTTTCATTTGGAACCTTCAATTTTGATCAATTTGATCGTTTAAGCACTTTTCCCCAAATTTCTCGGATTAGGGTTTCCTTTCTACTAAATCTCCAAATCCCAACTTTCGAGCTCCATATCTTTTAATGTAAACCTCGGATTAAATTCTTTCGCCATTTTTCAATTGAACTTAAAATCTTGATTTTGAAAGTTGGTTGACTTTTTCAGTAGTTGACTTTCTGGGGTTGACTTTTTCGGGGTTGACTTTTTTCGGTGTTGAGTTTTTTTCAAGTTTGTCTTTTTGTGCTCGCCCTCTTAAACTAAGACTCGGAGTACCACCTGCAGGATGAAAACAATCTTTTTACACTCGGAAACATCAATATAGGAAGAAAACATACCTGTTTAGTGGTCCGAACAAAATTAGGTGTCTACACCTGTTTTAGTGGTCCAAACAAAATTAGGTGTCTACAGCTGCCCCTCTTTGGCGATTGCTGAGAATCAGAAATCAGGCAAAGATAAACAAACACTAATTTTGTACGGTCAATGAAATCACATGTTAGAGAAAGGGAAAGGGGTTTTCTTTTTTCATTTCTTCATTTTTTTTTTCATTTTTTTCATTTTTTTCATTTTTTTTCATTTTTTCATTAATTTTTTTTTTTTGAAAAAGCTGTAAACTGAAGATTTTGTCCTTAAATTAAATTCCTTGACTAATCAAGGCTCGACCCGTCTTAAGGAAACGAATTCGATTTGCAAGAAAAGAAATGACCTCGACGATGGTCTCGGGGTCTTAACCTGTCTTGTTCTCAGCTGTCTTTAAAGTTCTGGTTATCTCCTCCAGAAGCTTCGGCTATCACCACCAAAGTCTTTCTTTCCTTTTCAAAAATTTTAAAACTCTGGATACCTCCACAGAGGCTTCGGCTATCACTAACAAAGACTTTCTCCCTTTTCAAAAAAATTTAAACTCTGGATATCTCCACAGAGGCTTCGGCTATCACTACCAAAGACTTTCTCACTGTTTAAAATTTGTAAAATTCTGGGTATCTCCACAGAGGCTTCGGCTATCACTACCAAAGACTTTCTCACTGTTTAAAATTTGTAAAATTCTGGGTATCTCCTCTAGAAGCTTCAGCTATCACCACCGAAGACTTTCTCACTGTTTAAAATTTGTAAAAATTCTGGGTATCACCTCCAGAAACTTCAGCTATCACTACCGAAGACTTTCTCACTGTTTAAAATTTGTAAAAATTCTGGGTATCACCTCCCGAAACTTCAGCTATCACTACCGAAGACTTTCTCACTATTTAAAATTTGTAAAAATTCTGAATATCACCTCCAGAAGCTTCAGCTATCACCACCGAAGACTTGTTCATTTTTAAAATGTGTTAAAATTCTGGGTTTGACAAGTTCAAAACAAAAAAAGTACCTCGACGGTGGTCTCGGGGCTCGACTAATTTGAAAAGCAGAACGAGCTCGATTATACCTGAAAGCTTTAAGAGATGATGCAAATGCTTCATGATGCAAATGCAAATGTCTTTAGTTGATGCAAATGCTTCTTGATGTAGATGCAAATGACTTAGACTGGTGCAAATTTTCTTGATGCAGATTCAAATAACTTAGATTGATGCAAATGTTTCTTGATGTAGATGCAGATGTTGAATAGAATTCTGGGTATCTCCTCCAGAAGCTTCAGCTATCACCACCTAAGACTTGCTCATTTTTAAAATTGTAAAACTTTGGAACTCCTCCAGAAGAAGATTTCTCATTTTCAAAATTATAAAACCCTGGATTTTTTCGCCAGAGGCTTTAGCTATCACCACCGAAGACTTTTTCACTTTTAAAATTTGTAAAATTCTGGATATCCCCTCTAGAAGCTTTGGCTATCACCACCAAAGGTTTGCTTATTGTAAAATTCTGGGTAACTATTTCAGAAGAAGATTTCTCATTATAAAACCCTGGATTTCTTCACCAGAGGCTTCAGCTATCACCACTAAAGACTTGTTTACTTTTAAAATTTGTAAAATTCTGGATATCCCCTCCAGAAGCCTTGGCTATCACCACCAAAGGTTTGCTTATTGTAAAATTCTGGGTAACTCCTCCAGAAGAAGATTTCTCATTATAAAACCCTAGATTTCTTCACCAAGGGCTTCAGTTATTACCACCGAAGACTTGTTTACTTTTAAAATTTGTAAAATTCTGGATATCTCCTCTAGAAGCTTTGGCTATCACCACCGAAGACTTGCTCATTGTAAAATTCTGGGTAACTCCTCCAGAAGATTTGGCTATCACCACCAAAGACTTGCTCATTGTAAAATTTGTGTTGAAAATTATACCCAAAAGCTTTGAGAAATGATGCAGATGCACGTGTCTTTAACAAGGTGCTCATGCTTCATGGTGCAAATGTAAATGGCTTGGATTGATCTAAATGTTTCTTGGTGCAAATGGCCTGGATTGATGCCCATGTTTCATGATGCAGATGCCCCTACTAATTGTGTTCATGTAACTGGTTTATGAATGGTGTAACTACAATTACCACACAATAATAAAAACGCAATGATTCTAGAAATGATGCAATTGCTTGAGATGACGCAAACGCGAATTCCATGAAGAATGTAAATGTAAAGGTAAAATGCAGATGCTTATGGAATAATGCCAATGCAAATACCCATGAATGATGCAAATACTTGCCGATACTGTTCAGATGCAAAAGCTCGATATAGAGATGAGTGCTCATGAGTGATGCAAATGCCCTTGGTTGTTTTTCTAGACTTTGGCTTAGCCTTTCAAATTCAATTTTCCTCTTCAAATCAGAGTATATCTTCAATTCACTTTGGCTGTTCTCTTTGCCTCAACAGTTTTCAAACTTTCATCAATAGAGATCTGAACTGGGTTTTATTTCTTCTTCTCATATCTGGAAGTCAGGACCTATCCTGGCAATTCTATACCTTTGGGTTAGAAAAATCCTTGTCTCATGTCAACATCAAAATGGGTATTTCAAAAAAAAAAATATATATATATATCTTTATTAGTTTTCTCATTTTGAAAACTTCTGAACAAAAAATATTAACCCCACAATGTGTGATGTATAAATCTTTTGAAGACTGATGATCATTGTTATAAATTTCTCTAAGTATCAATCTGAGCTTTTTTAATTGGGATTGGCAAGGCTTGGTATAACAAGATTCTGGCTTTTCCAGAAAAACTTCATGACAAAAATGTATATCCCTTCTAGGCTCACAAATGGAACAGGTTTTATATATCATGAATTCATTGAGAACCAAGCAAATTCAACATTCTTTTAGTTTCCATATCAAGGCATTTTGACAAGCATCAAGATTAGCTGGGATGTTTAAACGGAAGGTTTAATCTTGGAGGAATTTTTTTTTTCAGTTTTTGAAAACAATCCTCCGAATGAGAGTTGACAATATGGGAGGTTCAAGAATTCTTAAATGTTTCTCGACGTCCACTTTTTAGGATGACCTTCTCTTTTTTTGGTATCGGCACTTTCATAGATGGCATAAAAAATTTTCATTTTACTCTAGACCACCCATTTTTGGGTTTTCGCTCTAGAGTCCCATTCTATCCAATTTTTCTCTCTCTTTTTTTTCTCTTTTTTTTCATTCTACCATACACTTGAGAATTCTAAATTCTTCCTTAGTGAAATGATAATTCAATGAGATGGGATAAAATCTGTGGAAAAACCTTTCAAATTAAATATTCATGCTTGATCAAAATGGACTTTTAAAGCACGTAATGTAGGCCATGGCTCAGGGTTCAGAAAGAAAGGATAAATAGGCCCAAAATATGTGTTTGAGGGTAATCAGATCAAGGATCATTTCTTGAGAAGGATTCTCTTTGAAGCATTTGTCCCTTTTGGAATTTTCATTCCTTTTGACTTTTGCGTCTTTTCTTCTTCGTTCTTGGCTTTCAATTTTCCATGTCTTTCACATTTTTTTCATTTTGCCACCTTTTTTCGACAGAATGAGCTCGTATTTATTCGGGGCTCCATTTTCTTTCCATCTGTCTTTAAGCTAGGATTAATTCCTCCATGTTCTCTAAAAGATCTTTCCTCGCATTTGCCCTCCAGTGTAGAGGGTGATCCTTGATTATGGTTCAAAGAAGAAAGAATTCTTTTGGCTCAAAAGGGGTGACTATGGATAATAATTTTTTTCCTTGTGAAAGGGATATGAAAAAAAGCCATTTTCATATCAAGCACAAATATTCTCATTGAAAAGCAATCCTCAGGGGAAATAGATAACCAAAATTTCATTTTGCACTTGAAATCATCCGAATTCTCATATGCATGATATCACAAATTTTTTTTTTATATATCGCATGCCCCAATATTTCATGCGTTAGTCCATCCTTTTTCACCATGTATCCATTATTTCCACATATGATGCCCTAATTTGATTAACCATGAGAATTTGTATCAACGAGGAACATAGCAAGTCTAGGTCTATTTTGAAAAGGCTGAGTTTCCAATCTGAGTTATTTGAAGAGACAAGGAAAATATGACCTTAAAAATGGGTTTTCTCTGGGATATGGGATAATCTGGTTTGGCCATTGTGCTCCAAGGTATTAATCATGAAGTGATGTTTGGGTAATTGAAGTTTTATGGTCTTTGGAAAAGGTCATGAATGGTTTTAGCACAATCTTGACACACATCAAATTATCAAAATCTAGATTCTTGAAAGAATGTCTCATTTGTTTGAATTTCAAGGAATTCGAAAAATTTCAAAAAGTTTGTTCCTTTGTTCATAGCCTAGACTAGGATTTACATCTTTGCTTATTCTGCAATGACAATGCTTTTTTTTTTTGGTGAAGTTTAATCATTCATATTTCTTGAAGCATTAGGTCTTTCAAGTGTTCTTGATTCAAGGTTTAGACATAGAGAAGCCTAAAAAAGAGGGGGGAGAGTGGTAGGTCATGTCTAACAATGATCAACAATATTCTCGAGACTGTCCATTATTAAAAATTCCTTAATGCTTGTTTTTTGAAAGTTCAAATTATTGTTAAAACACAACAAACACAAAGCATTTAAAATTCAAAATTCATTTAATTTATGTAGATGTTAACATGATACAAGTGCTTTCATCATCACAGTGTATAGAACTACATGCATCAAAAACCTAATATGATCATGCACCATGTTTCTTATGACACTTGGCTTTCCCATCTTCAAAACTTATCGAACCAGCCTTGATGAGATCCCTGACCTTGTACTTCAAAGCAGGGCATTTCTCTGTTGAGTGACCTTGATTGCCAGAATGATAACCACAACACTCATTAGCATCATACCAGCTCGGATAAGGGGGCTTTAGAGGCTCTAATTGTATGGGTGTCACAAGATGATTCTGGATGAGTTGAGGTAATAGCTCACTGTATGTCACAGGAATCGGGTCAACCTGATTTCTTTTTCGCTTTTTATACCCCTTTCGATTATTCCTAAGGGTGTTCGATTGATAAACAGATGTAAATTTTGGTGTAGTTCCAGTCATTGATTGGTAGGGATAAAAACCTTGAGAGACATTATTCAGGGTAGAGTAAAATGGCTGATACGAGGAGAATTGGGGAGGTGAATCAAAGCCTTCCACGACTTGGGTATCTTCTTTTTTCTTTTCAGATGCCCCCTTTTTCTTGGTATTGGATATTATTTCTCCTTCAATTTTCCCATCCTTGATAGCATTCTCAATCATCTCCCCTGAAATTACCATGTCCAAAAAATTCTTCGTGATGTTGCCGACAAGTATATCATAGTACGGGGCCTACAGTGTATTCACAAAAATGACAGTGGTTTCCTTCTAAGTTATATGACATATTCTAAATGAAATGAAATGATCTAGGTAACATAATACATTCTATATGAGATGCAATATCCTAAGTCATATGATAAATTCTAAATGAAATAAAATATCCTAAATGACATAATATATATCCTAAATGAAATGACCTAGGTAATCATAATATATTCTACATGAAATGACCTAGGTAACAATTTTCTATATGAGATGAAATAATTTAAATGACATGGGAAATATGAATGATATGGCATATAATTTAAATAACATAAAATATAAAATAATGCTATCATATAATATGCATGAAAATAAGAATGAAAAAAATAATGCATGAACATAGTATATGTTAATAATATGACAAAAATAACTAAATAAAAAGTATAGGATATCATAAAATATTCCAAATCATATAATAAACAATATAACATAACTCAAAATCATAATAATATCATAGAAATTATCATAGCAAAAATCACATATTATATAAAATGCATGAATATGGAAAATGCAATGCATGAAAATGTATTTTTTCCTTTAATTGAGGAAATCCGTATATCTAAAAAGATATCCGGCTACCTTAGGAAAATATGTCAAATTAAATATTCTAAAACCAAAATACTTTGTGATTGTTTGAAAACAATTTTGAAAAGCTTATATTAAAAATAAAAAATGGGCTAAACCTTTTTTAAATGGATCTAATTTCCTAAGTTTAAAAATCCCGGACTTGACCACCCTTAACCCGAGACTTCAAAAATCATTTATAGAGTTTAAAAAGGCTAAGAAACTACCCTAAGTCAGTAGCTAAACTTCCTAATCAGCTCCCTCTAAGTAACTTAACCAAAACAGAAAAATGATTTTCCTTCAAATTCAATTCTGACTCCACTGTCTAGTTTTAAGCCATGATTTTTTACCCTATTTTTAAAAATTCAAAAAAATCTAAAAACAATATTGGAGACTCAGAACATGTAAAAATACACAGGAAAAAATCAGCTTAATTTTCTGATTAAAGATGAATGCCCAGAAAAATCAGAAAAATACGAGTACTGGGTGAAAAAAACTGCTTTGTCAAAATACATTTTTGCCTTTGATAAAATCATTTAAAAATCAAAGTAAAAATATTAAGACTCACAAAATGACTCACAAACAGTAACTAGGACTTTTTAAAAGTTAGATAAAAATTGGCTAAGTAAAAAAAATCACAAAGGTAGAATAATCAATTTGACAAACCTTAATTTTCCACAAGTATGCTCAAGAGAGCATGACTTTGAACCATTAATTAGCCTAAGTCATTAGTCAAGTGGAATGAACATAAATGTCATGAAAAAATGCATGGCATCCATATAGTGACCTAGACCTAAATGAACTTGCATGGCATTTAACGTAACCTAGGTCTAAAATGCATGAACATGCATGGCAAAATAAAACCCAACCTAACATCTAAAATATGCATGGCAATAACACAAACACAAGGCATGCTTAAACCAAAAACTCAACCAAATATCATGCAAACGCCAACCTATCAACTAACATAGCAAAAAATGCACACATAATGCTAGAATACATGGAGTGGCCGAATGACCTATGATTCCACACAAGCATGGAATTTTCACAAACACTTGATATACTAACATGCAAAACTAAAATATAACACTCAAACCATGCAAACACAAAGTAGAGATACTAACAAGAATTTTCACAAACACTTGATATACTAACATGCTCAACTAAAATGTAACACTCAAATCATGCAAACACAAAGTAGAGATACTAACAAGCATTTTCACAAACACTTGATATACTAACATATAAAACATCAACAAATTTAAACATTATGAAAACAGAATATTAAAAATGCAAGAACATGATATTTAACTCATAAATGGCAACAAACAAAGCAACCAAATTAAAACATGATTCAAGTATTATGTAGTAGAAGAACACTTAAAGCATCAAAATTAAAGAAAATAACATCAATAACATGATAATACTAAAGCAAAATCAGCAACAATAATAAAGAAAATATAGGCCATTTGGCCACTAAAGAAAAATAAGAAACAAATTTGTAAAAATTATTTAAGAAAGAGATGAAGAAAGAACTTAAGAAGAACATTAAAAAAAAACACTTATTTAAAAAGAAAACTCACCAAATAATAATCAAAATAGAAAAAAAAAAGAATGGAAAATCAAGAAAGTGCAAGAGTTGGTGCTAAAAGCAACCTCAAGAAGCTATATTTCAAGCTTTATCTCTTCAAACTTTCCTTTCTTTTCTAAACTTTTTCTTTTTACTTTCAACCAAGGAGAGAAAAACTAAGCAAAACAAAGAAGAAATCTGAAAATCAAGTCTAAAAATAAAAAATCTGGATGCTCCCTATAGTGCTGGCAGAATTTTACCTCTCTCCTCTCTAGGATGTTGTCATTTTTACTCCAACCAATTTTCCATCAAAGGGCTAGTGATTCAAGGTGAAAAATCATGAAATTATCACCCTTAGATTAGCATATCAGCTGTCCATAATTACAGCTGTTCAAGAATAATGTTGACACTCTCCCTCCTTATGCATTGGCCTATGTGGCTTAATCACAATGGCTTGATCAAAAAAATCTCTAACTAACTCTTAATTCTAGGCCATTTGATTGAAAAATCAGAAGCTTCCTCCTTCCTTTGGGCCTTGGCAGGGCAGCACTGTCTTTTCCAGCCTAATTTTGATTTTTTGAAAGGCCAAAAGAAGCCCTTTTCGGTTGCTTGGGTGAAATGACAGTTTTGCCCTCCAAATGCAAATAAATGGCAAACGGACTCCAAATTCAAAATTTCTTTTTTTAATAATTTCAAAATAATAAAATATTGAATTCTAGAAGTTTTCAAAAATGTTCGAGTCCGTTTGCTATTTATTTGGATTTTTTTCCAAAAATGCCCTTTCATGCCCCCACATTTTACCATTTTTTAAACGAGCTCTAAATCAAGATTTTTCTTCACCAATCTCTTCCAAATAATTTAAAAGTGTGATCTCGAAGTTTTCATAATTTTTGGAACTCATTTGGTATTTTTTCGGGATTTATCTTCTTGAATTATTGTAGAGGGGCTTGGGATTTGGCCATTTTGCAAACAAACTCGAATCAAGATTTTCTTTCGCAAATCTCTTCCAAATAATTTAAAAATGAGATTTACAAATTTTCAGAATTTTTCGAGTCCATTTGCTATTTTTCCGAGATTTATCTTCTTGAATTATTGCATAGGAGGCCCGAGATTTGGCCATTTTGCATACGAACTCCGAATCAAGATTTTCTTTTGCCAATCTCTTCCAAATAATTTAAAAATAAGATTTTCAAATTTTCAGAATATTTGGAACTCATTTGCTTTTTTTTTTTTTGGGATTTTCCTTCTTGAGTAGCATAAGAGGCCCGGGATTTGGGCATTTTTCAAACAAACTCCGAATCAAGATTTTCTTTCGCCAATCTCTTCCAAATGATTTAAGAATGAGATTTGCAAATTTTCAGAATTTTTGCAGTCCATTTGTTATTTTTCCCAAGTTTTCTAATTTTGCCTTTTTGCTTCCGAAACCAGGTTTTGCTCAAAACAAGTCCGATTTTTAGATTTTCTTCAAGCTGAGCCTGGGGCTATCCTTTTTTAATCATTACTAATCCATTGGGGGCTTTGGTCTTACCAACTCAGGCCATTTCGGTAATTCTTCCCGATTTCACCGAAATCCACCAAAAACCTTAATTCTCGATTTTCTCCCGGATTGACTTTTCTTTCAGTTTTTCTTTCAAGTGGCTTCTCCATTACCCGTAGTCAGTGCTTATCTTTCATTTAGAACCTTCAATTTCGACCAATTTGATCATTTAAGCACTTTTCCCCAAATTTCCTGGATTAGGGTTTCCTTTCTACTAAATCTCCATAACCCAACTTCCTAACTCCATATCTTTCAATGTAGACCTCGAATTATCAAAATTCTTTTGCCATTTTTCTATTGAACTTCAAATATTGATTTTGAAAGTGAGTTGATTTTTCAGTAGTTGACTTTCTGGGGTTGACTTTTTCGGGGTTGACTTTTTCCGAGGTTGACTTTTTTGAGTTTGACTTTTTATACTCGCCCTCTTAAACTAAGTCTCGGAGTACCACCTACAGGATGAAAAAAAGTCTTTTTACATTCTGAAACCTCGATTTAGGAAGAAAACATACCTGTTTTAGTGGTCCGAACAAAATTAGGTGTTTACACTACCCATGGACTTCCTACTCAAGGCATCCGCGACACATTGGCCTTGCCGGGATGATAAAGGATGGTACAATCATAATCCATGAGTAATTCCAACCACCTCCTCTGTCTCAAATTCAGGTCCAACTGATCAAATATATACTTGAGACTCTTGTGGTCTGTATAAATCTCGCATGATCAGCCATACAAATAGTGACGCCATATTTTTAATGTGAAAATAATGGCTGCCAGTTCCAAGTCATGCGTAGGATAATTCTGTTCATGCCTTTTTAACTGTCTCGACGCGTAGGCAATAACTCTATTCTTCTGCATCAATATGCAACCCAAATCTATGCGAGAAGCATCACAATACACCATAAACCCATCTATCTCATTTGGCAGTGCTAACACTGGTGCTGAAGTCAAGAGCTCCTTAAGTTCATTAAAGCTCTTTTCGCACTCATTTGACCAAACAAACTTAACATTCTTCTGTGTTAACCTGGTTAGTGATGTGGCTATCCTTGAGAAGTTCTCCACGAACCTCCTATAATATCTAGTTAACCCTAAGGAACTCCTGATCTCTGTTACTGTAGTCGGCCTCACCCAGTCTCGTACTGCCTCAATCTTCCTGGGATCCACAGAAATACCTTCCCTCAAAACTATATGGCCAAGAAAGCTCACACTCGATAGCCAAAACTCACACTTGGAGAACTTGGCAACAGTTTGTGTGCTCGAAGAGTCTCGAGGACTATACAGAGGTGTTCCCTATGTTCCTCCTCACCTCGCGAATACACCAAGATATCATTGATGAACACAATCACAAACTAGTCAAGAAAGGGTTTGAACACCCTGTTCATCAAATCCATGAATGCTGCCGGTGCATTCGTTAGTCCAAACGACATGACCAAAAACTCATAATGTCCATATCGATTGCGAAAGGCCGTTTTGGGAATATTTTCCCTCCTAATGTAAAACTGATGGTATCTTGATCTAAGATCTATTTTAGAAAAGCACTGAGCTCCCTGCAGCTGATCAAATAAATCATTGATCCTAGGCAACAGATACTTATTCTTCATCGTCACCTTATTCAGCTGCCTGTAATCAATACACAACCGTAACAATCCATCCTTCTTCTTAACAAATATAATCGGAGCACCCCAAAAAGAAGTACTCAGGCATATAAAGCCCTTATCAAGAAGATCCTACAACTGAACCTTTAGTTCCCTTAGCTCCAATGGAGCCATACGGTAAGGAGGAATAGATATCGGCTATGTTCCCGGGGGTACATCTATGCAAAACTCAATCTCCCAATCCTGTGGAAGTCCTGGCAACTCTTCGGGAAAAACATCGGGGAAATCCTCTACCACGGGAATCCCTCTCAAATCCTGAGACTTCATCTTAGCATCATATACATACGCCAAGAATCCTTGGCAACCTTTCGCTAATAGTTTCCCGGCACTAATTACCGAGATCAAGTGAGGAAAAGTCGTTCTACGATCTTCTTGATACCTCAACACATGTTTACCAGGTATTTTCAACACTACTACATTCTCGTGGCAATCCAATACCGCATGGTAGGCAGACAACCAGTCCATGCCCAAATTCACATCAAACTCAAGTATATCTAGCTCAATTAGATCTACGAAAAATATCTCACCCTCAATCCGTATTTCACATCCTTTCAACAACATTTTATTCACATGGTAAACCTCCCCTATCGGAGTAAGCACTATCCGGAGTAAGCACTATCAACGGATCATTTAACATATCATAACTCATGTTCAAACACAAAGCAAAGGAAGGGGATATAAAGGAGTATGTAGCACCCGAATCAAATAATACTACAACTTGCTTGGAACTAATATCTAACGTACCTGTCACGACGGTATTCGACGCGTGTGCATCCTGAGGATTCAGCACAAATACCCTGGCTTGTCCTCGACCCTCTATAGTCTGTCCTCTACCCCCCATAATCTGTCCCCTACCTCCAGACTGTGCACATTTTCCTGCTATGCCTCTGCCCACTGACTAGGCCACTGATCCAATAGTAACAGCTAAAGTAACAACTGGGGGCGGTGCAACTGTAGTGTACGTGGGTCGAGAAAAATTCAGCAGACAGTCCTTCTTCATATGCCTCGGCTGACCGCATCTGAAACAAGTACCAGGCCTTCCGCATCATCCAAAATAAGGATAACCACAACTCTGACAATGGGGAGCTCCTGATCTCCCAGTGTTACCTGATGACTGGGTAACCGATCTAGTTTGACTGCTCTGTCCCCAGACCATTGTACCAGTACTACTAGGTGCTCATGATCCGTCTACACCAGACTGCCTAAAACCCTGTTCCCAGTCCTAGCCATTTTCCAAGGCTCACAATCAACTTGCCTCTCTTTGGCTCGTGCCTCAAATCTTAAGGCTGCATCAAGAACATCGGAGTACGTAGAGGTCCTTTTCAATGGTACTGCCCTAAATAAGTACTCCCTAAGGCCATTAGCAAACCGCTTGGCCTTCATAGTATCAGTCATCACCATATGTGGCGCATACTTCGCTAACTGATTAAACTTAGTATCATAATCCAACATTGACATGTCCTCAGTCTGATTCAGTAACTCAAACTCTCGAGCCTTTGCATCCCATAGACTCTCAGGCATGAATCGTTCAATAGAAGCATTATAAAACTCATACCATTCTAATAGAGGACTACCCGTTGGCCGTCTCCTCAATAGGGTCTTATACCACTCATAGGCCACCCCCGTCAACTGATAACTAGTCAACTCCATGACTCTAACTGGTGAGCATCCGAGAGCCACACATAACCGATCACATATATCCACAAAGTCCTATGGATCTGAATCAAGCTCAATCCCAGAAAATACTGGTGGCTTATTCCGTCAAAACTCATATAATTTCACTAGGAGATACTGCCCCTGTTGGGCATGCTGCTGTACTTCAGGGGGATCCTATGGCCATGGAGGACCTGGAAGAGCCTGGTCCTATCTCTACTTCCTCTGATCTGCTAGTAGATCTATCAGGGTCCTAACCTCCTGAATATCTCACCAATTTCAGTAGCTAATTGTTCTACCCTATCATCTGCTATTGACCCTCTAGCAGATCCAGTAGTCTGGTCTCGTTCTCCAGATACGGGAGTCGGAAGTCCCGTGGAGACCTGATTGGGAACCCCAAGTGGTTGTTCTCTCTGCTTACCCCGTATTCTTAGCACCGGGGACATAGTAACTTGAGAAAGAAACTTAATCATTAGGAACCCTCATTTATCCAACCCCGAACTATCATCTATAACCGACAAGTGATCTTTTACGAGATGGACACATGTACAGTCACCGACCTCTAGACAATGCACTGATACCAACTTTGTCACATCCTAAGTCCGAGAGTGTGACCAGCCAGAGACAAGTATATGCCCTTTGTCGGAACCTAAAAAATAACGAGTCTCATCGCAAGACTTTATTATTCGTTAAGCGTGACATTAAAAAAACCGAGGAAAAGTCAACTTAATTCCTCTAGAAAAATGAAGGTTTTGAAAATGACCTTAAAAAAGACATGGAGTCGCCACCAATCTTTTTTAGCTAGGTGTGATCAGCCACCTAATAAAACTGGTTTTATAAAATATTTTAAAATTAATTAAAACATTTTTAAAACCAATTTCAAGTCTGCGTTATAAACCAGAGAAATCAAAGAAGCAGGTTCGGGAGTCGGTTACGTGCGGGGAAAGATTAGCACCCCCACAACGCCCGTATAAATCGGTACCTTATTAATCGTGTGTTATCTCAAATTTCGGTAAAAAAAGTTGGTTTTAAATTTAGTATTTCAAGTTAATTCCCAATTTAAAAAAAAATAATTCCATTTTGAATTGAAAATGATTCGGAATTTATAAATTCAAAATTTTCCTATATTCCCCAACAAACGTGGCAAAATATAGAAATTTTTATTATTTTTGGAAAACTTTCCGAATCATTCTCTTTTTTTGATAGGAAGATATTCCTTTATTAATGATAATTGATGATATTCCCTCAAGCAAACCCGGTAGAGAACTCATGAATTATTTTAACTCGGGAATATCTTTATCTTTTTTTAAAGAAAAATCATTATCCTTTTGAAAACATTTTAAAAGATATGAATATGTATATGCATGACATAAATAAAATGACATAGCAAAATCTAAATAATATAATGCAACCTAAATGATATGATATAATTTAAATGTCTTAGTATATTCTAAATGAAATGAAATATTCTAAGTTATATGATATAATTCTATATGAAATGAAATATCCTAAGTCACATGATATATTCTAAATGAAATGAAATATCCTAAATGACATAATATATCCTAAATGAAATGAAATATCCTAAGTCATATGATATGTTCTAAATGAAATGAAATGACCTAAGTAACATAATATATTCTATATGAAACGAAATAACCTAGGTAACATGATATATTCTACATGAATGAAATGACCTAAGTAACATAATATATTCTACATGAAATGAAATGACCTAAGTAACATAATATATTCTATATGAAATGAAATAATTTAAATGACATGGCAAATATGAATGATATCGCATATAATTTAAATGACATGAAATATAGAATAATGCTATCATATAATATGCATAAAAATAAAAATAATAATGCATGAGCATAGTATATGCTAAATATAAAAATAACTAAATAAAAGCATAGGATATCATGAAATATTCAAAACCATATAATAAACCATATAACATAAAAAATATATATATAAATCAAAATAATAACAATATCATAGGAATTATTATAGCAAGAATAACATATTATATAAAATGCATGAATATGGAAAATGCAATGCATGAAATGTATGTTTCCTTTAATTAAGGAAATCCGTATATCTAAAAGATATCCGGCTACCTTAGGAAAATATGTCAAATTAAATATTCTAAAACCGAAATACTTTGTGATTGTTTGAAAACAATTTTGAAAAGCTTGAATTAAAAGTAAAAACTGGGCTAAATCTTTTTTAAATGGCTCTAATTTCCTAAGTTTAAAAATCCGGACTTGACTACCCTTAACCCAAGACTTGAAAAAACATTTTTAGAGTTTAAAAAGGCTTAGAAACTACCCTAAGTCAGTAGCTAACCCTCCTAATCAGCCCACTCTAAGTAACTTAACCAAAACAGAAAAATGATTTTTCTTTAAATTCAGTTCTGACTCCACTGTCGAGTTTTAAGCCACAATTTTTTACCCTATTTTTAAAAATTCAAGAAATTTTGAAACAAATACTGGAGACTTAGAACATGTAAAAACTACACCGGAAAAAATCGGCTTAATTTTTTGATTAAAGATGAATTCCAAGAAAAATCAGAAATGTACGAGTACTGGGTGAAAAAAACTGTTTTGTCAAAACACATTTTTTGCCTTTAATAAAATCATTTAAAAATCAAAGTAAAACTATTTGACACTCATAAAATGGCTCACAAAAAGTAGCTAGGACTTTTTGAAGTTAGATAAAAATTGGCTAAGTAAAAAAAATTACAAAGGTAGGATAATCAATTTGACAAACTTTAATTTTCCACAAGTGTGCTCAAGAGAGCATGACTTTAAACCATTAATTGGCTCAAGTCATTATTCAAGTGGCATGAACATGAAATGCATGAAAAATTACAGAAAACATAGTGCATGAAATGCATGAGTTTAAACCTAAATGTCATGAAAAAATGCATGGCATCAATATAGTGACCTAGACCTAAATGAACTTGCATGGCATTTAATGCAACCTAGACCTAAAATGCATGAACATGCATGGCAAATAAACCTAACTTAATAACTAAAATATGCATGGCATTTTCACAAACACAAAGCATGCTTAAACCAAGAACTCAACCAAGTATCATGCAAATGCTAACCTATCAACTAACATAGCAAAAATGCACATACAATGCAAAGATTCCAAAGAGTGGCCGAATGGCCTATGTAACTAGCAAACATGGCATTTTCACAAACACTTGGTATACTAACATGCAAAACTAAATCAAATGTCATGCAAATGCAAAAACCTACCAACTAACATGGCAAAAAAATCAACACACAATGCAAAACACATGGAGTAGCCAAATGGCCTCAATCTCCGACAAGCATGGCACTTTCACAAACACTTGATATACTAACATGATCAACTAAAATATAACACTCAAATCATGCAAAAACCACACAAGCATTTTCACAAACACTTGATATACTAAATCTAAAACATGCTCAACAAAAATATAAAACTCAAATCATGCAAACTCCACACAAGCATTTTCACAAACATTTGATATAATAAATCTAAAACTGCTCAAATTTAAACATCACGAAAATAGAAAATTAAAAATGCAAGAACATGATATTTAAATCATAAATGACAACAAACAAAGCAACCAAATTAAAATATAACTCAAGTATATGAAGTAGAACAACATTTAAAACCTCAAGATCAAAGAAAATAACATAAACAACATGATAAAATAAACAAAATAGCAATTTAAATAAGAATGTAGGCCATTCGGCCATGGTGAGTATATTGTAAAAAATATATTTAAGAAAGAGATGAAGGAAGAACTTAAGAAGAACAATAAAAGAAAAATTTATTTAAAATGGAAACTCACCAAATAATAATCAAAATAGCAAAAATAAGAATGGAAAACCAAGAAAGTGCAAGAGTTGGTGCTCAAGAGCAACCTCAAGAAACTATATTTCAAGCTTTATCTCTTCAAACTTTCCTTTCTTTTCTAAACTTTTTCTTTTTGCTTTCAACCAAAGAGAGAAAAACCAAGTAAAAACCAAGAGAACTCAGCAAAGTAAAGTGTGAAAATGCAAATTCTGACCTCCCCTTGAGTGCTGGCCTAATGCCCCCTTAAAACATGCAAGGATGTTGTTATTTTTTTGTAACTAATTTTCCATCAAATGGCTAATAATTCAAGGTGAAAATATCATGAAATTACCACCTTTATATTAGCATCTCAGCTGTCCCAAATTAAACCTATTCAAGAATAATGTTGACACTCTCTCTTGGCCTATGTGGCTTAATCACAATGGCTTGATCAAAAGGAATCTCTAACTAACTTTTAATTCTTGGCCATTTGATTGAAAAATCAGAAACTTCCTCTTTCCTTTGGGCCTTGGCAGGCCAGCACTTCTCTTTTCCAGCCCAAGTCTGATTTTTTGAAAGGCCCAAAGAAGCCCTTTTCGGTTGCTTGGGTGAAATGACCGTTTTTCCCCCCGAATGCAAATAAATATCAAACGGACTCCAAATTCAATTTTTAATTTTTTAATACTTCCAAAATAATAAAACATTGAGTTCTGGAAGTTTTCAAAATTATTCGAGTCCGTTTGCTATTTATTTGGATTTTTTCTTCCAAAAATGCCCTTTTATGCCCCCACATTTTACCATTTTTTAAACGAGCTCCAAATCAAGATTTTTATTCACCAATCTCTTCCAAATAATTTAAAAGTGTGATCTGGAAGTGTTCATAATTTTTGGAGCTCATTTGGTATTTTTCGAGATTTATCGGCTTGAATTACTACATAAGAGCTCGGGATTTGGCCATTTTGCAAACGAATTCAGAATCAAGATTTTCTTTCGCCAATCTCTTCAAAATAATTTAAAAATGAGATTTGCAAAATTTCAGAATTTTTGGAGTCCATTTGCTATTTTTTCGGGATTTATCTTATTGAATTATTGCATAGGAGGCCCGGGATTTGGCCATTTTGCAAACGAACTCTGAATCAAGATTTTCTTTTGCCAATCTCTTTAAACTGTTTTAAAAATGAGATTTGTAAATTTTTAGAATTTTTGGAGTCCATTTGCTATTTTTCCCAAATTTTCCAATTTTGCCCTTTTACCTCCGAAACCCGGTTTTGCTCAAAACAAGTCCGATTTTCATATTTTCTTCAAGCTGAGCCTTGGGCTATCCCCTTTTTAATCATTCCTCATCCATTGGAGGCTTTGTCTTACCAAGTCGGACCATTTATGTGATTCTTCCCGATTTCACCGAAATCCACCAAAAACCCTAATTCTCGGTTTTCTCCCGGATTGACTTTTCTTTCAAATTTCCTTTCAAGTGGCTTCTCCATTACCCGTAGTCAGTGCTTATCTTTCATTTGGAACTTTTGAAATCCACCAAAAACCCTAATTCTCGGTTTTCTCTCGGATTGACTTTTCTTTCAAATTTTCTTTCAAGTGGCTTCTCCATTACCCGTAGTCAGTGCTTATCTTTCATTTGGAACCTTCAATTTTGACCAATTCAATCGTTTAAGCACTTTTCCCCAAATTTCTCGGATTAGGGTTTCTTTTCTACTGAATCTCCAAATCCTAACTTTCGAACTCCATATCTTACAATGTACACCTCGGATTATCAAAATGCTTTCGCCATTTTTTAGTTGAACTTAAAATCTTGATTTTGAAAGTGGGTTGACTCTTTCATTAGTTGACTTTTTTGGGTTGATTTTTTTGGGGTTGACTTTTTTCGGGGTTGAATTTTTTCGAGTTTGACTTTTTATGCTCGCCCTCTTAAACTAAGTCTTGGGGTACCACCTGCAGGATGAAAAAAATCTTTTTACATTCTGAAACATCAATTTAGGAAGAAAACATACCTGTTTTAGTGGTCCGGACAAAATTAGGTGTCTACACCATTGTCTCCGAAGCCTTAACCATTCATCAACCTAATGAAATTTCGGCATGACCCCGCCCAATATGGGGGGTTACCGAACCTGCAAAACATGCATAATAATAATAACAATAATAACACATGACATCCCAGTTAGGACACCTCCAACTAGGGAGTAACTAAAGATGCCCCACGGCAGACGCGCAAGGTGAACCATAATCTACATATATATACAATGCCAAAAATGTAAACAACAATCTCGGTCTCCGACTGGATAACTGCATGACACATAATACAACATATTTAGACAAAATAATATATGACATCCCTAGGTGACTGTGCACGGCTCCTCTATCAAGCAACGGATCATCTCATCAAAACGGTATATCATGCTCACCGACTATCGGTCACGAGCAAGCTGGCGGGGTGGATGAGGGACTGGGTCGATTAGTATCTGAAAAAAGAAAAATAACTAAAGGGTGAGTCATAAGGACTCAGTGAGCAAACGCAGAATTAGTAAAGTCTATGGAAAAGACTCGCAAGTCATATTAACTAATATCACCTTAATGTTCCTATCTAACATCACAAATAACTATAACATCTGATAGGGTCTGTAGACTCTTACAGAACCGGTAAGGCACAATGGCAGCCTACAAATATGGTAGGGCACAATGGCAATCTACAAATTCGATAGGGCACAATGGCAACCTACAAATCCGGTAGGGCACAATGGCAGCCTACAAATACGGTAGGGCACAATGGCAGCCTACAAATTCAAGCATAGCTTAACATTACAGTAAACATACAGCACATAACATTTAAATAAGCATACAAGTAAGGAAACAATGTGGTGCCGTAAAGTCGACCACTCATGCGTCAATCCCGGATTATTACATAATCATTACTTGTCCATTCCTTGGACCTTTTTCTCACGTCTTTACGAGAATTCGATACCATAAGGTAGTTCTATGTCATGCACACTATTATTTACTAACTCAAGGCATTATAATCCATCACAGATACATTCATACAATCACAGTCAGTATGTCGTAACATAATCTAACGATCCTACGTCTATCGCTACACGTTTACTCACAATGCACTAAGCAGGGGAAATTGGATCCTCGTGCTCCAGAGTTCTTCCAACCACGGACTCAGCTAATCCGCGCTCCTAGTACAAAAACAATAATTTTATAAATATTTTATAATTAGAAACATTCACACTATCCAAATTGTAGCTAATTAGCTACTATCCGAAATTTTGCAACTTAGCTATTTAAGCATTATAATATTTGCACCTAGCACGGGTGGAAATCCGGAGCAACGATCAGCTGGAAAGTTGCTCCCCCAAGCCTAGCAAAGCCAATAGTGGCCTCGGATGGTGGTGGAAGTGGCAGCACAAGGTGGTTGGCCACCATGGCGTATTCGGCCAAGCTTGGATTTCCATCTCCAAGCCATTTTTTTCAATCAACCAACCCCAAATAATTGATGTAGAGGTTGATTTAGGACCACCCATGGTGGTGGTTTAAAGTGGTGGCTATGTTGGAAACCACCTAAGGCAAAATGGCCATAAAGAGAAACACAATTTCTCTTGGTTTCTTGAAAAAATAATACCAAATAAGTGATCCTCACCTTCTAGATAGTAAAAATATATATTTTGTTGGCTTGGTGATGAGTAGAAATCAAGAGATCAAGCTTACTAAGCTTTTGGCTATGGAGTTTTCTCACTTTGTTAGGTTTTTCAATGTTGAAGATGAAATAAACCCTTAATGCCTAAGGAGAATGAGTCTCACGGCTGATAAGGGGTTTATGGCATGCATTTTATGGCCATTTTCCAAGCCAAATGACAAAAAACCCCACTTTTTGTCTTTTAGTGCCTAAGTGGGCCCACATAAAATTTTTACGTTGGGAAGCTTGTTTTTCATTTTTCTCGACACGAATATGTTTCAAATATCATTTTACACTAGTACGCAAGTTTTCATAATTTTTTGATATCTCGAGCATCAAATCCGGGCCTCGAACTATTTACGGTTCAATATTTTGACTTTCTTCGATTTTAGCTTCGATTCTCATTCTGATTTCACCAATGGCATTCTAACATCATTTTATGTCTGTATGAATCCATTTATTCACTTAAAACCTTTTCTGGACCTTCCCGCGACCAGTTTCGATTTTTCACTCTTTTAAGCTAATTAAAGGCGTACCCGATTTCCACTTAATTTATGAGTTTTAGAAAAATGTCAAATTTTCAATCTAAGCATCATATTGAGATCCTTTATGATCACTGAGTAAAATTACCAAAATTTGACATTTTTCGAACCAAAAATAAAATTTTCAATCTAAGCATTATATTCGAACCAAAAATAAAATTTTGGGTAAAATTACCAAAATGCCCTGGTTCATATTTTACCGATTTTGTGCCAATTAGATTTTTCAATAATCTTGAAAAGTAATATATCACATTCTAACACTATGTGAAGTTAAAATACCAAATTTTACGGGCTTTACGTTGTCCTGATTTTGATTCCTGACTCGTGGTCAATTTAAGGCTAAATCTCTCAAATAGCCGATTAAACCTTTTATTCTAAAAATTATTAATATAACTATAAGACCAGATGGTAGCGTGCTTTGTCTACAAGCATACATAAACTTGATCCATCGTCTATGAATCATTTAAAGAGACTCGAGTCAATCTCTGTCTTACAAGGGTCTTACAGCATTGCATATTTAAAAATGTTTTTACTTAATTTGGCATAAAACGTATTTTTCGATTTCCTAAACATTTGGCGAGAATTAGATCCTAATCTTTGCCGGGTTTGCTGAGAGGTTAGGAAATTATTCAATGCACATGTTTATGGAATCGAAACGTATAGATTTCGTTTTACTTGGAATCATGTAAGTGTCATATGAAAGAATTATTTTCTAAACTTTGCCGGGGAGCGCGGTAATATTTTCCAACATATGCCATTTATGTGATTGCTAAAATGAAAAATTAATTCCATAATCATGCATATTCCATGATATTTACATTTGTCATTTTGATTATGGAAATTCTATGTTCATGAATATTCCATGTTGATGTCATTTTATATCCATGTTGCTAGTGTGATTATGAATATTTTATGATGATGTCATTTTGTGATTTTTGCCATGCCAAGCATGCTAGGTCATTTATTCTATGTCATGTCATTAATACATATGCTATGTCATTTAGATTTTGCCATGTCAAGCATATTATATCATGTCTGTCGCAACCTAAAAAATAACAAGTCTCATCGCAAGACTTTATTATTCGTTAAGCGTGATATTAAAAAAAAATCGAGGAAAAGTTGACTTAATTCCTCTAGAAAAATGAAGGTTTTGAAAATGACCTTGAAAAAGACATGGAGTCGCCACCAATCCTTTTTAGCTAGGTGTGATCGGCCACCTATTAAAACCGGTTTTATAAAATATTTTAAAAATTAATTAAAATATTTTTAAAACCAATTTCTAGTCTCCGTTTTAAACCAGAGAAATCAAAGAAATAGGTTCGGGACTCGGTTAAGTGCGAGAAGGATTAGCACCCCCACAACGCCTGTATAAAACGATACCTTATTAGTCGTGTGTTATCTCAAGTCTCGGTAAAAAAAAAATCGATTTTAAATTTAGTATTTCAAGTTAATTCCCAATTTAAATAAAAATAATTCCATTTTTAATTGAAAATGATCCGGAATTTATAAATTCAAAATTTTCCTTTATTCCCCCAACAAACGTGGCAAAATATAGAAATATTTATTAGTTTTGGAAAACTTTCTTTATCATTCTGTTTTTAAAGAAGATATTCCGTTATTAATGATAATTAATGATATCCTCCCCAGCAAACCCGACAGAGAACTCAAAAATTATTTTAACTCGGAAATATCTTTATTTTATTGAAAATCATTACCTTTTTGAAAACATTTTAAAAGATATGAATATGTATATGCATGACATAAATAAAATGACATAGCAAAATCTAAATAATATAATGCACCCTAAATGATATGATTTAAATGTCTTAGCATATTCTAAATGAAATGAAATATCCTAAGTTATATGACATATTCTAAATGAAATGAAATGAAATGACCTAGGTAACATATATATTCTATATGAAATGTAATATCCTAAGTCATATGGTATATTCTAAATGAAATAAAATATCCTAAATGACATAATATATATCCTAAATGAAATGACCTAGGTAACATAATATATTCTACATGAAATGACCTAGGTAATATAATATATTCTATATGAAATGAAATAATTTAAATGACATGGCAAATATGAATGATATGGCATATGATTTAAATGACATGGAATATAAAATAATGCTATCATATAATATGGATGAAAATAATAATGCATGAACATAGTATATGCTAAATAATATGACAAAAAATTACTAAATAAAAAAACATAGGATATCATGAAATATTCAAAACCATATAATAAACAATATAACATCAAAATAATATTAATCAAAATAATAATAATACCATAGAAATTATCATAGCAAAAATCACATATTATAAACTGCATGAATATGAAAAATGCAATGCATGAAAATGTATTTATTCCTTTAATTAAGGAAATCCGTATATCTAAAAAGATATCCGGCTACCTTAGGAAAATATGTCAAATTAAATATTCTAAAACCAAAATACTTTGTGATTGTTTGAAAACAATTTTGAAAAGCTTTAAATTAAAAAAAAAAAAAAACAGAAATTTAGCTAAAACCCTTTTTTAAATGGCTCTAATTTCCTAAGTTTAAAATCCCGGACTTGACCACCCTTAACCCGAGACTTAAAAAATCATTTTTAGAGTTTAAAAAGGCTTAGAAACTACCCTAAGTCAGTAGCTAAACTTTCTAATCAGCCCTCTCTAAGTAACTTAACCAAAACAGAAAAATAATTTTCCTTCAAATTCAATTCTGACTCCACTGTCCAGTTTTAAGCCACGATTTTTTACCCTATTTTTAAAAATTCTAAAAAATCTAAAAACAATACTGGAGACTCAGGACATGTAAACTATACGAGAACAAATCGTCTTAATTTTTTGATTAAAGATAACTGCCCAAAAAAATCGAGAAAGTACGAGTACTAGGTGAAAAAAAATTGTTTTGCCAAAACATATTTTTGCCTTTGATAAAATCATTAAAAAATCAAAGTAAAAATATTTAAGACTCACAAAATGACTCACAAACAGTAGCTAGGACTTTTGAAAAGTTAGACAAAAATTGGCTAAGTAAAAAAATATCACAAAGGTAGAATAATCAATTTGACAAACCTTAATTTTCCACAAGTATGCTCAAGAGAGCACGACTTTGAACCATTAATTGGTCTAAGTCATTAGTCAAGTGGCATGGACATGAAATGCATGAAAAAATACAGCCAATATGATGCATGAAATACATGGTTTTAAACCTAAATGTCAAGATCTAAATGACCTAGACCTAAATGAACTTGCATGGCATTTAATGCAACCTAGGTCTAAAATGCATGGACATGCATGGCAAAATAAACCAAACCTAACAACTAAAATACGCATGGAAATAACAAAAACACAAGGCATGCTTAAACCAAAAAGTCAACCCAATGTCATGAAAATGCAAACCTGTGATCTAACATAGCAAAAATGCACATACAAAGCAAAACACATGAAGTGGCCAAATGACCTCAAACTCCAAACAAGCATGGTATTTTCACAAACACTTGATATGCTTGAACCAAATACTTAATCAAATATCATGCAAATGCAAACCTATCAACTAACATGGCAAAAATACACATACAAAGCAAAATAACATAAAGTGGCCGAATGGCCTCAAGCTCCAAACAAACATGACATTTTCACAAACACTTGATATACTAACATACTCAACTTAAAATATAACACTCAAATCATGAAAATATAAAATTGAGGTATTAAAACTAACAAACATTTTCACAAACACTTGATATACTAAATATAAAACATCAACAAATTTAAACATTATGAAAACAGAAAATTAAAAATGCAAGAACATGATAATAAACTCATAAATAGCCATAAATTAGAAACCAAATTAAAACAATCTTCAAGTATATGTAGTAGAAGAAGATTTAAAGCATCAAAGCTAAAAAAGATAACAAAAATAACATGACAAATCAAAGCAAAACAACAACAACAAAAAATATAGGCCATTCGGCCATGGTAAGAAAATCAAGAAAAAAATTGTAAGAACTCTTTTTTAAAGAAAATATGAAGAAAGAACTTAAAAAGAACATAAAAAAAAATACTTATTTAAAAATAAAACTCACCAAAATAATAATTAAAACAGCAAAAACAAGAATGGAAAATTAAGAAAGTGCAAGAGTTGGTGCTAAAAGCAACCTCAAGAAGCTATCTTTCAAGTTTTTTCTCTTCAAACTTTTTTTCTTTTCTAAGCTTTTCTTTTTTCTTTGGTGCCAATGGAGAGAAAACTCAGCAAAAAACAAGAGAGAAAATAAAATAAAGTGCTGAAAATGAAAGAGACTCCTTCACCTATAGGCTGGCCGAAACCCCCCTCTCTCCTCACTAGGATGTTGTCTTTTTTACTCCAACCAATTTCCATCCAAGGTCTAGTGATTCAAGGTGAAAAAACATGAAATTATCACCCTTAGATTAGGCCATCAGCTGTCCATAATTACAGCTGTTCAAGAATAATGTTGACACTCTCCATCTTCATGCATTGGCCTATGTGACTTACTTATAAAGGCTTGATTAAAAAATCACTAACTAACTCTTAATTTTTGGCCTTTTGACTGAAAAATCAGAAACTCCTTCCCTCCTTTAGGCCTTGGTCGGCCAGCACTCTCGTGTCCAGCCCAAGTCTGATTTTTTTGAAAGGCAAAAGAAACCCTTTTCGGTTTCTTTGGTAAAATGACTTTTTTGCCCCCCGGATGCAAATAAATGGAAAACGGACTTCAAATTGAAATTTTAATTTTTTAATACTTTCAAAATAATAAAATATTGAATTTTGGAAGTTTTCAAAATTTTTCGAATCCGTTTGCTATTTATTTGGATTTTTTCTTCCAAAAATGCCCTTTTATGCCCCCACATTTTACCATTTTTTAAACGAGCTCCAAATCAAGATTTTTCTTTACCAATATATTCTAAATAATTTAAAAGTGTGATTTGGAAGTTTTCATAATTTTTGGAACTCATTTGGTATTTTTTCGGGATTTATCTGCTTGAATTACTACATAGGAGGCTCGGGATTTAGCCATTTTGCAAACGAACTCTGAATCAAGATTTTAGTTTTCCAATCTCTTCCAAATAATTTAAAAATGAGATTTGAAAATTTTCAAAATTTTTGGAGTCCATTTGCTATTTTTTAAGGATTTATCTTCTTGAATTACTTCATAGGAGACCCGGGATTTGGCCATTTTGCAAACGAACTCCGATCAAGATTTTATTTTTCCAATCTCTTTCAAATAATTTAAAAATGAGATTTGCAAATTTTCAGAAGATTTGGAGTTCATTTGATATTTTTTCGGGATTTATCTTCTTGAATTTCTACATGAGAGACCCGGAATTTGGCCATTTTGCAAACGAACTCCGAATCAAGATTTTATTTCACCAATATCTTCCAAATGATTTAATAATGAGATTTGAAATTTCTTAGATTTTTTGGAGTTCATTTTCTATTTTTCCCAAATTTTCTAATTTTGCCCTTTTGCCTCCAAAACCCGATTTTGCTCAAAACAAGTTCAATTTTCAGATTTTCTTCAAACTGAGCCTTCGGCTATCCCTTTTTAATCACTCATCATCCATTAGGGGCTTTTGTCTTATCAATTCAGGCCATTTCTGTAATTCTTTCTAGTTTCACCAAAATCTACCAAAAACTCTAATTCTCGGTTTTGTCCCGGATTGACTTTTCTTTCAGTTTTTCTTTCAAGTGACTTCTCCATTACCCGTAGTCAGTGCTTATCTTTCATTTGGAACCTTCAATTTTGACCAATTCAATCGTTTAAGCACTTTTCCCTAAATTTCTCGGATTAGGGTTTCCTTTCTATTGAATCTCCATAACCCAACTTCCGAACTTCATATCTTTCGATGTAAACCTCGGATTATCAAAATTCTTTCACCATTTTTCAATTGAGCTTCAAATATTGATTTTGAAAATGGGTTGACTTTTTCCATAGTTGACTTTTCGAGGTTGACTTTCCGAGGTTGACTTTTTCAAGTTTGACTTTTTATGCTCGCCCTCTTAAACTAAGTCTTGGAGTACCACCTGCAAGATGAAAAAAAAAGTCTTTTTACATTCTGAAACATCAATTTAGGAAGAAAACATACATGTTTTAATGGTCCGAATAAAACTAGGTGTCTACAGCTGCCCCTCTTTTGCTATTGCCTTATTCTAAATGCCCCAACAAGATTAAACAACATAAATCATTAATTAATCAATAAATGAATATATGCACCAAAATAACCAAAGAACAATTATAATATGTATGCACATGAATATGGACATATTAAAAACATTTTATTATTTTCGAAATTATCCTTAAAAAAATGTGGGAATTAAAATTAAATACCGAATAAACCAACAAAACCGAGACTTTGATAACACAAGACTAATTTTAGGCCTGACTCTCTAATAGTCCCTAGTGGAGTCGCCAAGCTGTCGCAACCTAAAAAATAACAAGTCTCATCGCAAGACTTTATTATTTGTTAGGCGTGACATTAAAAAAAAAAAAAAACCGAGGAAAAGTCGACTTAATTCCTCTAGAAAAATGAAGGTTTTGAAAATGACCTTGAAAACAACATGGAGTCACCACCAATCTTTTTTAGCTAGCTGTGATCGACCACCTATTAAAACCGGTTTTATAAAATATTTTAAAAATTAATTAAAACATTTTTAAAACCAATTTCAAGTCTGCGTTTTAAACCAGATAAATCAAAGAAATGGGTTCGGGACTCGATTATGTGTGTGAAAGGATTAGCAGCCCCACAATGCCCGTATAAAATGGTACCTTATTAATCGTGTGTTATCTCAAGTCTCGGTAAAAAAAAATCGATTTTAAATTTAGTATTTCAAGTTAATTCCCAATTTAAAGAAAAATAATTCCATTTTTAATTGAAAATGATCCGGAATTTATAAATTCAAAATTTTCCTATATTCCCCAACAAACGTGGCAAAATATAGAAATTTTTATTAGTTTTGGAAAACTTTCCGAATCATTCTCTTTTTAAAGAAGATATTCCGTTATTAATGATAATTGATGATATCCTCCCCAGCAAACCTGGCAGAGAACTCATGAATTATTTTAACTCGGGAATATCTTTATTTTATTGAAAATCATTACCTTTTTGGAAACATGTTAAAAGATATGAACATGTATATGCATGACATGAATAAAATGACATAGCAAAATCTAAATAATATAATGCACCCTAAATGATATGATATGATTTAAATGTCTTAGCATATTCTAAATGAAATGAAATATCCTAAGTTATATGACATATTCTAAATGAAATGAAATGACCTAGGTAACATAATATATTCTATATGAAATGTAATATTCTAAGTCATATGATATATTCTAAATGAAATAAAATATCCTAAATGACATAATATATATCCTAAATGAAATAACCTAGGTAACATAATATATTCTACATGAAATGACCTAGGTAATATAATATATTCTATATGAAATGAAATAATTTAAATGATATGGAAAATATGAATGAAATAATTTAAATGACATGGCAAATAAAAAAACATAGGATATCATGAAATATTCAAAACCATATAATAAACAATATACCATAAAAAAATATATAAATCAAAATAATAATAGTACCATAGAAATTATCATAGAAAAAATAACATATTATAAAATGCATGAATATGAAAAATGCAATGCATGAAAATGTATTTTTTCCATTAATTAGGGAAATCCGTATATCTAAAAAGATATCCGGCTACCTTAGGAAAATATGTCAAATTAAATATTCAAAAACCAAAATACTTTGCGATTGTTTGAAAACAATTTTGAAAAGCTTTAAATTCAAAAAAAAAAAAAAAAAAAAAACAGAAATTTATCTAAAACCCTTTTTTAGATGGCCCTAACTTCCTAAGTTTAAAATCCCGGACTTGACCACCCTTAACTCGAGACTTAAAAAATCATTTTTAGAGTTTAAAAAGGCTTAGAAACTACCCTAAGTCAGTAGCTAAACCTCCTAATCAGCCCTCTCTAAGTAACTTAACCAAAACAGAAAAATAATTTTCCTTCAAATTCAATTCTGACTCCACTGTCTAGTTTTATGCCACGATTTTTTATCCTATTTTTAAAAATTCTAAAAAATATAAAAACAATACTGGAGACTCAGGACATGTAAAACTACATGAGAAAATATCGGCTTAATTTTTTGATTAAATATGACTACCCAAAAAAATCGGGAAAGTACGAGTACTGGGTGAAAAAAAACTGTTTTGCCAAAACATATTTTTGCCTTTGATAAAATCATTTAAAAATCAAAGTAAAAATATTTAAGACTCACAAAATGACTCACAAACAGTAGCTAGGACTTTAGAAAAGTTAGACAAAAATTGGTTAAGTAAAAAAAATCACAAAGGTAGCGTAATCAATTTGACAAACCTTAATTTTCCACAAGTATGCTCAAGAGAGCATGACTTTGAACCATTAATTGGTCTAAGTCATTGGTCAAGTGGCATGGACATGAAATGCATGAAAAAATACAGCCAATATGATGTATGAAATACATGGTTTTAGACCTAAATGTCATGAAAAAATGCATGGCATCAATAAAGTGACCTAGACCTAAATGAACTTGCATGGCCTTTAATGCAACCTAGGTCTAAATGCATGGACATGCATGGCAAAATAAACCAAACCTAACAACTAAAATATGCATAGAAATAACACAAACACAAGTCATGCTTAAACCAAAAACTCAATCCAATGTCATAAAAATGCAAACCTATCATCTAACATAGCAAAAATGCACATAAAAAGCAAAACACATGAAGTGGCCGAATGACCTCAAACTCCAAACAAGCATGGCATTTTCACAAAAACTTGATATGCTTGAACCAAATACTTAATCAAATATCATGCAAATCAAACCTATCAACTAACATGGCAAAAATGCACATACAAAGCAAAATAACATGAAGTGGCCGAATGGCCTCAAGCTCCAAACAAGCATGGCATTTTCACAAACACTTGATATACTAACATACTCAACTTAAAATATAACACTCAAATCATGCAAATATAAAATAGAGGTATTAAAACTGACAAACATTTTCACAAACACTTGATATACTAAATATAAAACATCAACAAATTTAAACATTATGAAAACAGAAAATTAAAAATGCAAGAACATGATAATAAACTCATAAATAGCCATAAATTAGCAACCAAATTAAAACAAGCTTCAAGTATATGTAGTAGAATAAGATTTAAAGCATCAAAGCTAAAAAAATAACAAAAATAAGATGACAAATCAAAGCAAAACAACAACAACCAAAAATATTGGCCATTCGGCCAAGGTAAGATAATCAAGAAAAAAAAATGTAAGAACTCTTTTTTATAGAAAAGATGAAGAAAGAACATAAAAAACACTTATTTAAAAAGAAAACTCACCAAAATAATAATCAAAATAGCAAAAACAAGAATCGAAAATCAAGAAAGTGCAAGAGTTGGTGCTAAAAGCGACCTCAAGAAGCTATCTTTCAAGCTTTTTCTCTTCAAACTTTCTTTTCTTTTCTAAACTTTTCTTTTTCCTTTGGTGCCAATGGAGAGAAAACTCAGCAAAAAAAAAAGTGAGAAAATAAAATGAAGTGCTAAAAATGAAAGAGGCTCCTTCACCTATAGGCTGGCCGAAACCCCCCTCTCTTCTTACTAGGATGTTGTCAGTTTTACTCCAACCAATTTCCATCCAAGGGTTAGTGATTCAAGGTGAAAAAACATGAAATTATCACCCTTAGATTAGGCCATCAGCTGTCCATAATTACAGCTATTCAAGACTAATGTTGACACTCTCCCTTTTCATGCATTGGCCCATGTGGCTTATTTGCAAAGGGTTGATAAAAAAATTACTAACTAACTCTTAATTTTTAGCCTTTTGATTGAAAAATGAGAAACTCCTTCCCTCCTTTGGGCCTTGTCCGGCCAGCACTCTCATTTCCAGCCCAAGTCTGATTTTTTTGAAAGGCAAAAAAAACCTTTTTCGATTTCTTAGGTAAAATGACCTTTTTACCCCCCCGGATGCAAATAAATGGCAAACGGACTCCAAATTCAAAATTTCTTTTTATAATACTTTAAAAATAATAAGATATTGAATTCTGGAAGTTTTCAAAATTTTTTGAATCCGTTTGCTATAAATTTAGATTTTTTCTTCCAAAAATGGCCTTTTATACCCCCACATTTTACCATTTTTTAAACGAGCTCCAAATCAAGGTTTTTCTTCACCAATCTCTTTCAAATAATTTAAAAGTGTGATTTGGAAGTTTTCATAATTTTTGGAACTCATTTGGTATTTTTTCGGGATTTATCTACTTGAATTACTACATAGGAGGCCCGAAATTTAGCCATTTTGTAAACGAACTCCGAATAAAGATTTTCTTTTGCCAATCTCTTCCAGATAATTTAAAAATGAGATTTGCAAATTTTTAGAATTTTTGGTGTCCATTTGCTATTTTTTCGGGATTTATCTTCTTGAATTACTGTATAGGAGACCCGGGATTTATCCATTTTGCAAACAAACTCCGAATCAAGATTTTATTTTGCCAATCTCTTTCAAATAATTTAAAAGTGAGATTTTAAAATTTTCAGAATTTTTGGAGTTTATTTTCTATTTTTTCGGGATTTATCTTCTTGAATTTTTGCATTAGAGACCCGGGATTTGGCCATTTTGCAAACGAACTCTGAATCAATAATTTCTTTCTCCAATCTCTTCCGAATGATTTAAGAATGAGTGTTGCAATTTTTCATATTTTTTGGAGTTCATTTTCTATTTTTCTCAAATTTTCCAATTTTGCCTCTAAAACCCGGTTTTGCTCAAAACAAGTTCAATTTTCAGATTTTCTTCAAATTGAGCCTTGTGCTATCCTTTTCTAATAACTCCTCATCCGTTAGGGGCTTTTGTCTTATCAAGTCGGGCCATTTCTGTAATTCTTTCCAGTTTCACCTTAATCCACCAAAAACCCTAATTCTCGATTTTCTCCCGGATTGACTTTTCTTTCAATTTTTCTTTCAAGTGACTTCTCCATTACCCGTAGTCAATTCTTATCTTTAATTTGGAACCTTAAATTTCGACCAATTCAAACGTTTAAGCACTTTTCCCTAAATTTCCTAGATTAGGGTTTCCTTTCTATTGAATCTCCATAACCCAACTTCCGAACTCCATATCTTTCGATGTAAACCTCGAGTTATCAAAATTCTTTCACCATTTTTCAATTGAACTTCAAATCTTGATTTTGAAAATGGGTTGACTTTTTCAGCAGTTCATTTTTTGGGGTTGACTTTTCGGGGTTGACTTTTCAAGTTTGACTTCTTATGCTCGCCCTTTTAAACTAAGTCTCGGAGTACCACCTGCAAGATGAAAAAAGTCTTTTTACATTCTGAAACATCAATTTAGGAAGAAAACATACCTGTTTTAGTGGTCCGGACAAAATTAGGTGTCTACAATGTCATTCATGTATATGCTATGTCATGTAGACTTTGCCATGTCAAGCATGTCATGTCATTCATACATTTGCTATGTCATGTAAAATTTGCCATGTCAAGTATGTCATTTCATTCATACATATGCTATGTCATTTAGATTTTGCCATGTCAAGCATGTCATGTCATTCATACATATGCTATGTCATTTAGATTTTTCCATGCTATGTCATTCATTCATATGCCATGTCATTTATTCACATGCCATGTCATATGTCCATGTCATCATTGTTCATGCCATGTCTTTCGGCCATGCCATGTCATTCATAGATTAGTTCATGTCATTCATGTTCACGCTATGTCAATCTCATGCTATGTCATTCATATGTCATGTAATCCACTCACATGCCATGTCATTCATTTCGTATGCCATGTCACCATCTGCTCGTGCCCTGTCTTTTACGCCTTGTCATCCATAGATTAGGTCATGTATATGTTATGTCATTCATGTTTAAGCTATGTCAATTTCATTCACATGATATTGATTCTTATGCTATGTCATTTTGTTTGCCATGTCGATTTCATTCACATGACATTCATTCTTATGCTATGTCATTCATATGCTATGTCGTTTTGTTTGCCATGTCGATTTCATTCACATGACATTCATTCTTATGCCATGTCATTCATATGCCATGTCATTTTGTTTGCCATGTCAGTTTCATTCACATGACATTCATTCTTATGCCATGTCATTCGTTTGCCACATCATTTTCATGCCAGGACATTCATTCTTATGCTATGTCATTCATATGCCATGTCATTTTGTTTGCCATATCGATTTCATTCACATGACATTCATTCTTATGCCATGCCATTCATATGCTATGACATTTTGTTTGTTATGTCGATTTCATTCACATGACATTCATTCTTATGCCATATCATTTATATGCCATGTCATTCATATGCCATGTCATTTTGTTTGCCATGTAATTCATATGCCATGTCATTTTGTTTGCCATGTCAATTTCATTCACATGACATTCATTCTTATGCTATGTCATTTTGTTTGCCATGTCGATTTCATTCACATGACATTCATTCTTATGCCATGTCATTCATATGCCATGTCATTTTGTTTGCCATGTCGATTTCATTCACATGACATTCATTCTTATGCCATGTCATTTTTGTGCCATGTCTTCTTGTCATGCCATGTCATTTTGTTTGCCATGTCGATTTCACTCACATGACATTCATTCTTATGCCATGTCATTTTGTTTGCCATGTCATTTAGTTCGCCAAGCTTATGTGTGCCATGTTGATTTCATTCACATGACATTCATCCTTATGCCATGTCATCTAGACCTTGCCATGTCAAGCATGTCGTGTCATTAATTATTTTGCCATGTCATAATAAATGTGTAATGTCATAATAATTGCACATGTAGATTAGGTCATATTTGTACCTTAGTAATAATTTGCATATTCATAATCCTTTTATCGGTAAATGATTTTTAATGCATTAAAATTTATGTTTTTTTTTAAAAAAAAAAACAAGGTTATTCCAGAATTAAAATAATTCATGAGTTCTTTGCTGGGTTTGCCGGGGAGGATATCATCAATTATCATTAACGATGGAATATCTTTTTGTAAAAAAAATTAGGGTGATTAGGAGAATTTCAAAACCAAGGAAAAATTCCATGTTTTGCCGAGTTTGTCGGGAAGCATGGGAAATTTTATGTTAATAAATTCTGGATCATTTTCATATAAAATATGAATTTGTTTTTAAGGGAATTTTTTTTTAAATATCAAATTTAAAACCGACTTTTATCGAGACTTGAGATAACACATGACTAATAAGGCACCGTTTATTATGGGCGTTGTGGGGGTGCTAATCCTTCCCCGTACGTAGCCGACTCCCGAACCCGCTTTTTGTTTTCTCTGGTTTAAAAGTGCAGACTTCGAATTGGTTTAAAAAATGATTTAATTAATTTTAAAATGTTTTATAAAAACCGATTTTAATAGGTGGCCAATCACACGTAGCCAAAAAAAGATTGGTGGTGACTCCATTTCTTTTTTCGAGGTTATTTTCAAAACCTCCCAATTTTAACTTAAGAGGAATTAAGTCATCTTTTCTCTGTCTATTTTTTCCCCTCACTCGAACGGGTCCCCCCGAGGATCATGTATTGACAGCTTGGCGACTCCGCTATGGACATTTAGGGAGTCAGGCCTAAAAGTAGTCGTGTGTTATCGAATGTCTCGGTTTTTGTCGGTTTTATCCGGTATTTTATTTTAGTTCCCACATTTTTTTTAATAAGAAAAATTTTGAAAATAATAAAATATTTTTGAATATGTTCATACTCATGTACATGCATATTATTATTAATCTCTAGTTATTTATTGAATATTATTGATCTCTGCTTAATTAATGCTTTACATTGTTTAATCTTGTCCTTAATAAATGGTCGGGGTTGTTGATACGTGATCCCGTCGCGGGGACCCGTTCGAGTGAGGGGGAAACAGAAGCAAAGGAAAAGTGGACTTAATTTCACTAGATTGAAAGAAAAGGTCGAGGGTATGAAATAAAATTTGAAAAATGAATATGAACATGTATGACATAAATAAAATGACATAGCAAAGCCTAGATAATATAATGCAACCTAGATGATATGACATAATTTCAATGGAATAATATATTCTAGATGAAATGAAAAATCCTAAGTATCATGGTATATTCTAAATGAAATAAAATGATTTGAATGACATGAACTTTTAAATGATATGGCATATTCTAAATAATATAACCTAAATGACATGGAATATGATCTAAGTGGCAAGAAATTACATGAAACATAAAATAATGCTATCATAAAATATGCATGAAAATAAAATAAAAATGCATGAACATAGTATATGCTAAATAATGTGACAAAAATAAATGACTAAATAAAAAATATAGGATAGCATGAACTATTCAAAATCATATGGCAAACAATATAACATCATAAAATGTAAATCAAAGTAATAATAATACCATGGAAAATATCATAGCAAAAATCACATATTAAATAAAATGCATGAACATGGAAAATGCAATGCATGAAAATGTATTTTTTCCTCTAAATAAAGAAATTCGTATGTCAAATTAGATTTTCTAAAAACAAAAGTTTGTGATTGTTTGAAAACACTTTTGAAGAAAAACTTTAATGAAGATTAAAACCCCTATCAAATCCTTTTAAAATGGCTCTAATTTCCTAACTTTAAAATCCCGGACTTGACCACCCTTAACCCGAGATTTATAAAATTATTTTTAAAGTTTAAAAAGGCTTAGAAACTATCCTAAGACAGTAGCTAAAGCTTCTAACCAACCCCCTCTAAATGCCTTAGCCAATTTCAACCATTGTTTTTCTTTTGAATCCAAATCTGCCTCTATTATCCGAATTTGACACACGATTTTTAGCCTATTTTTAAAAATTCAAAAAAAAAAAAAAAAACAATACTGGAGACTTAGAACATGTAAAAGTATAAGATAAAAAATTGGCTTAATTTTCTAATTAAAGATGACTGCCCAGAAAAATCGGAGAAGTTCGAGTACTGGGTGAAAAAAAACTATTTTGTCAAAACACATTTTTTGCCTTTGATAAAGTCATTTAAAAATCAAAGTAAAAATTGTTGGAGATCATCCTAAAGATCTAAAAATAGTAGCTAAAATATTTAAAAACCTTGGACAAAAATTGGCTAAGTAAAAAAAATTACAAAGGTAGAATAATCAATTTGATGACCTTTTAATTTTCCATAAGTATGCTCAAATGAGCATGACTTTGAGCCATTAATTGGCCTAAGTCACAAATCATGTGGCAATGACATGGAATGCATGAATATACAGCAAATGAAATGTATGAAATGCATGGTCTAAAGAATAAATGGTAAAGAAAATGCATGACAATTAAAAATAACCTAAATGCCTAGCATGAGTTTGCATGGCAATAAATGCTATCCTAACTTAATATGCATGCAATGCTTGATAATGCAAATATGAATTAGACCTAAATGTTATGAATATGCATGAAAATGCTAATGTAACCTAAGACCTAAGTAGCATAGCAATGCATGGCAATACCAATATGATTTAAGACCTAATATGCATGGCAATACCAATATGGCCTAGACCTAAAATGTAATGAGAATGCATAGCAATACTATGAACATACAATGACCAATGAACCTAATACTAATAATTGAACAAACAGCAACTAATACACAATTTCAAGATATGATAATGCAAAGCATGTTACCTAAACAAAATGCAAATGCATGACAAGGCAAGGAATGCATGAAGAGGTCAAATGGTCACATGGTACGCTAATGTAATCCTATCTAAAAAATGACACAAGTACATGACAAATCATATCAAGATACATAATGTCATGACATTTTCACAAGCATATGACATACTAAAATCAAAATACCCAAGCTCATGGCATGGGAATGCAAACAAGCCAAAAAGCAAGATGCAAATGCACATGCAAGGCATACTAAATGTTAAGATATGCTAACTCATGGCATGGAGATGCAAACAAGTCAAGAAGCAAGATGAAAATGCGCATGTAAGGCATAGCAAAATGGAGTATTCGAATGGTCATATGACCAAATATAAAATGCAAACATGTTTATAATATAAGACATGATATATGAAAAAATGTACAATATGATTCCAATGAACACAAAGGCCGAACCTACAAGCAAATATTATTAAGCATGGAAAAGAAATATATAAGCAAATATAGCATAGAAAATAATGTAAAAAACATATAAAAAATTAAGCATAGACATGCAAAGCAAATAACAAGCAAAACTAGTAAATAAAACAAGGAAAGTTAAGCTCCATGGTTGGTATAAAATGGGCATAGCCTCTCACCTAACCATAATCGCTTGGTCTTGCCAAGACCATGATGCCGAACATAATTATGGGCATAGCTTCTCCCCTAACCATGGTCACTTGGTATTGCCAAGATCATGTAGCCATTTCAACCTCTTTTGCTTCATTTTTTTTTTTTTTTGTAAAAAATCAGAACATAAAGTACTTAAATAAACCTTCAAAAATCATGTTTCCTACAACATCATGCAAAGAAAAAAAAAATCAAGGCAATCACTCATGCTACATTTGACCAAAGTAAGAAAAGTATAAAAATATATATATATATATATTTTCAACAATTTTTTATGAAGAAGAAGAGATGAAAATTTAAATAAACATTTTAAAACTTTGATTTCTATGAGAATTGTAGTAGGAAAACAAGATAGAAAATAAAAAAAATCACCATGGAAAACAAGAAGAAAACTATACTAGAGCTTGGTAGAGATGACAACCTTCAAGCTCTTCTATTGAAAACCTTTTTTTTTCTTTCAAAACCTTTTCCTTTCTAAATTAGCTACTGACTTCAACCTCAAAAACCTTTCAAAAAATGAAATCAGCCCCCCCTCTAATGGCTTGACCGAATGGCCCTCCAATCCTTGGATGGAATTTGCACTTTTTCTCCTCTAATTTTGGCCTTTAGATTAAGATATTTTGGTGATAACATAAAAATGTCATCTTGCCAATTTATAGCAGCCCTTAAGATGTGTACTCAGCCCTTGTAATAACCTTAGCCCTTAGATGAAAAAGAGGACCAATCCCATGCACTCCCTTGCTTGCCCCTTTGAGTGCCTACCCTTGGATGAGTTGTGCTCTTCCATTCTTGGTCATTGGATGAGGACAACATAAAAATGACATCTTGTAGATGAAATCCAGCCCTTAACATGTGCACTCAGCCCTTGTAGATGGCCTAATCCATTGGATGAAAAGAGACAATCCCATGCACTTCCTTGCTTGGCCGAATGGATGCCCACATTTGGATGAATTGTGCTCATCTTTTTATCTTCCATTCTTGGCCATTAGATGAGGGTTCTTTCATGACAAATAAAAATTTCATCTTGGCATTTAAACTTGGCCATTGGATGGTGCATTCAACTTTTCTACAAGGCACTTAAACCATTGGATGAAGGGAGGACCATTTGCAAGGTGTTAGTGGTAGCATGCGAGCTTGATAGTGGCTAAGGAATTAAATTGATCAAGCTTCCATCTTATGCTCTATGCTGGCTGATCAAATGAGGTAAAATCCTAGCAATTCCTTCTTCTTTCATATTTTCCTTAATTACAAATTTGCCTTTTTTGATTTCTTCGGTGAAATGACCTTTTTGACCCCCAAACCTAAATAAATAGCAAACGGACTCCAAATTCAAATTTTCTTTTTTCAATACTTTCGAAATAATAAATAAATTGAATTCTGGAAGTTTTCAAAATTTTTCAAGTCCATTTGCTATTTATTTCGGATTTATTTCCAAAATTGCCCCTTTTATGCATCCGAACTTTACCATTTTTTAAACGAGCTCCGAATCTAGATTTTTCTTTAGTCAATCTCTTCCAAATAATTTAAAAAAGAGATCTGCAAATTTTCAAAATTTTTGGAACTTGTTTGTTGTTTTTCCGGGATTTATCTTGTTAAACTTCTGCATAGTGGGCCCGGGATTTGGCCATTTTGCAAACAAACTCCGAATCAAGATTTTATTTTGCCAATATCTTCCAATTAATTTAAAAATGAGATCTAAAATTTTTCATAATTTTTGGAACTCGTTTGCTATTTTTCTGGGATTTATCCTGTTGAATTTCTACATAGTGGGCCTGGGATTTGGCCATTTTGCAAACGAACTCCAAATCAAGATTTTCCTTCGCCAATCTCTTCCAAATAGTTTAAAAATGAGATCTGCAAATTTTCAGAATTTTTGGAACTCGTTAGCTATTTTTTCGGGATTTATCTTGTTGAATTTTAGCATAGTGGGCTCGGGATTTGACCATTTTGCAAATGAACTCTGAATCAAGATTTTCTTTCGCCAATCTCTTCAAAATGATTTAAGAATGATATTTGCAAATTTTTAGAACTTTTGGAGTTAATTTGCTATTTTTTCCAAAATTTTCAATTTTGCCCTTTTGCCTTCGAAACCTGGTTTTGCTCAAAACAAGTCCGATTTTTAGATTTTCTTCAAACTGAGCCTTGGGCTATCCTTTTTTAATCACTCCTCATCAATTAGGGGCTTTAGTCCTACCGAGTCGTGCCATTTCTGTAATTCTTCCAAATTTCACCGAAAATCCCCCCAAAAGCCCTAATTCTCGGTTTTCTTTCGAATTGACTTTTCTATCAGTTTTTCTTCCAAGTATCTTCTCCATTAACTGTCGCTAATGCCTATCTTTCATTTGGAATCTTCAATTATGACCAATTTGATCGTTTAAGCACTTTTCCCCAAATTTCTTGAACTAGGGCTTTCTTTCTACTGAATCTCCGTAACCCAACTTTCGAACTCTATATCTTTCAATGTAGACATCGGATTATCAAAATTCTTTCACCATATTTCTATTGAACTTCAAATCTTGATTTTGAAAGTGGATTGACTTTTTCAGTAGTTGACTTTTTGGGTTGACTTTTTTGAGGTTGACTTTTTCAAGTTTGACTTTTTCTGTCTGCTTTCTTAGACTAAATCTCGGAGTACCACCTGCAAGATGAGAAAAACCTTTTGGCATTCCAAAACATCAATTTAGGAAGAAAACGCAACTGATTTATGTGCCTGGACAAAATTAGGTGTCTACAGGGGTATTTAGAATAAGGGGTGTAGAATAGGTGGTGAAAGATTTGTTGTTCCTCCTCACACACTACACTTGCATTTGCATAACATGAGCTCTTCGTCCTTTTAAGTGGAAGTAAAGTAGCTACGCTCTCGTGATGATCCTTCGCATGGGCTAGCAAAATACGTTCGAAGTATAAATTAGCTAAGCTCTCGTGATGATCCTCCGCATGGGCTAGAGAAATAAACTCTAACGAATTGAACCCATTTTTATCGGGGTGCCTTACTAGCCTTCACAGACGACAGTGAGGAACAATTCGGGGCCTTTTAGAATCTCATTCACCCACAGGGAGCCTTACTAGCCTTTACAGACGACAATGAGTAACAATTCGGGGCCTTTTAGAATCTCATTCACCCACATACAGTGAGCCATACAAAGTCAACATAGGCGAAGCCCTGCCGAATTTTTGATAGATATACCAAAGTTAGGAACACATTGAGGGACATTTCCAACCTTTTGCTACTTATTTTACATTCTGAATAAGTTTTGGAAATCAGGCGATGGTGAACGTACATCATGTCGCCCGTGATAAGTTTAATATCCCATCCCAAAGGTGTCATGATGTCGAAATTTTGTTGGGACATTTGTTTACTTTATGCTATTTGTTATTATTTGATATCTTCACCTTTATTAACTTGTTTCTTTTTCATGCATTTTTGGCATCATAATGCATAAGGAAAGTTATTGGCGTCAGGATAGTCTTCATGGAGGGTCGGGTTACTTCGATAGTGGAAGGGCATGAAGTGGTAAGAGAGCGCTCAGAGTTGGATCAGCGAAGAGATGGGGATTGCTTAAAAGAGGGATATGTCTCAGTATTGTTAGGATTCGACCTCATGCTCAAACAGTAAACGAATTAAAAAAGAACATGAACACAGCGAAAAATAAACAAAGCGAAAAATAAAACAAAGAGATAGCCGAATCTAACAGGATCATGCTTGTAAACTTTTAATGCGATCTTGTAATTATAAAGCATACATCTGATCAAGATTCATACTTAGCTCAAAGATCTAGTAATCTTGAGTTTACAAACAGCCCACTCAATCTTGAACACCAAGCTGTCAATCCGAGACTTCAGACCACACAAGTGTCTGTCCTTTAACGGTAATCCACACAAGATGATCAAGAAAACCTCCATAAGGTAGGAATGGAGTCTTGCCCAAAACGATGCTAGTATTTTAGGTTTCAAGAAACCTCTCCCCATCTAAACATCCATGGTCGAATGCTTCATAAGCATCAAGAAGAAGAAAAACATTTTTTCTTCTCCTCCGAGTTTGATGCACCAACTACAAGGAATATCTTGATCTTCTATCTTCTTCACTCTATGTCTTCGCTCCTTGAAAGAAAACGTTTTTCTCTCTAGCAATCCATGAAGAGGCAAGGAGGAAGTCAAGAAATCAAGAAGACACCAAAGCCTCTAAGCATATCACATATGCGGCTAGACCATTAGGGTGATTGGTAGCCATCATGTTTCTTTTATAGGGGGCGACAATCACTCCAGGGTTTGGACTATGGGCAATAACTCTTATGTATTTACACTTAAATCATTCCACTGAATTAAACTATTTAATTAAGTCCCTATTGATTAAATTCTCAAATTAATTAATTAGGCTCTTTCCATTTTAATCTCTTAATTCACCTTTCTATGTGCGACCCATTAGGCTTCCAATATGTTGGCAATCAATATAAATTAATCTAATTAATTTTAATTCATAGATCATGAGCTGACTCTAGCAAGCCATCATGACCACCCAAATAGTGGAGAGTCAAGTTAGTCTCGACATAACCTTTCGTGTTCAGTCTAACAGTGTAATTCGGCCCTTTCACCAAATATCCGGAAAAGACCATGAGCATGGTGCAGTGTCTCATGTTCAATCCATATTAGTTCTTGTAGCTATTAGTTAACTTTGTGAATTTAGAGAAACTATTTCTCCTAAATTCATCATAATCTGGCCAGAGATTCCATCAAGTTAACTTAAGCCAAGAACAGATGAGATATGTCCCTGATGTCACTTGGAGTGGTGAATCCTCTCTAGATCACTCATCCATCTTCGAATGGTTCATGTCATACCCAAAACCACCCTGCCATAAGCATCACTCTTGTTTGGAACCCGTTCATGATAGAATCAAAGTATGACACTCCCCATACAAGATGACCGGTATCAGAAGTCAGAGGATTACTTACACGACTGACACGTGAGAACGTTTTCATAGACACTTGAGTGACAATACCATATGGAGTTCTTACAGCGGGCCATGTTCAGTGAACTTGTTCAACTATGTTATCCTAAAGTATCTCTTATACTTCAACACGTGAGATCAGTTGCTTACAAAATAAGTAGGCTTAACATTTACCAGTCTTTGAGCATTGACAATGCCCGTCTAGAAAGAAATCTCTTCTGGTCAGACACAAGAAAAGGAATAATAGTTGGTACGGCCAAAAGCACTTGTAATTGTCACTGGTTTTCTTCTCTCTATCTTGTTACTGGTCTTCGGTCACTCAACTAATCTACTTTAAAAGTCTTGGCAATACGATGACCAGGAACCATTTTAGGAACATGGCTTTGATGCATAAGGATCTCACAATTATATATAATTCCTTTGCAAGGCCATTATGTTCCATGGGCTTCATCCGATTAGTACTTAGTAACTCCTTATCATTGTACTAACATGAAGGAAAACCTTGTATCACTAAGATATAGTGATGGGTTTGCATTATTGGTAGTTTATGCCTGACCAAACCGATTGGCTCTAGGACATATGCCAACAATCTCCCATTTGCACTAAGCCAATCGCTAAAGCATCCAATGTCGAACTCTTTCGACTAGCAATTGTGTCTCTACTAGGACATAGCTTCAGTACATTATTGTGAGAATATGCTTTGGTCATATACTTTTGATAATCTCTATTATCATTGTCACAATACTTATCTGGATCACAATGAAACCCGATTCCTTATGGCTCATGTTGTTACTTTAACAACTAGGAATCTTTTAATTATCCCAGTGAGCTATCGATCCAAATACACCTTTTTATAGCCTTAAACAAAAGGTTTATATTCTGACTTAGAATATAAATAATTCAGTCCTCTCTAATTTGGAACATTTCCAATTGACTAAATTTATTTACATCATGGCTTTAAGTCACTTGTTGGAATCTCTCTATGTTAAACTCATTTAACATTTAATCCAATCAATTGTTGCTAAATCTATTAGATCTTAGCATTACTAGTCGATTCACCTTTTAATTACCAATGTATCTGATATACATTGTTTGATGTGTAACCTGTATTACTCCCACTAACCCTTAGGAGTGCATATAAGATATCTCATCCTTTAGATAAATCCAACTCTTGAATGTCACTATCAAAACTGGATATCTCAATCCATTGTCTAAAAATGTTCTATTAAGTAGACTCATCTTTTATGAGTTATGCATCACAGTGCATCCTACTTAATCAATATGTTTAGCAGACTCATCACGTATGAGTAATGCATCATAATGCATCCTACTAAATCTTTGTGCCTTTATGTATCCTATGCATAATTTTCGATTTCTACTTATGACCTTTAACTTTTAAATGTCATAATGCTCCCACTGTTTCCTACTTGTGTAGAAACATTCAAAGTAAACTCATTTACTTTCCTATGGGATGTGAATTCAAAACTCTTTTGAATGCACATTTGTAATTATAAAACCAAACATCGCATATCCCATATGAATGTTTTTTTTTACAAATACAATTCAAAATCTTTCTAGGTTAGTGTTTCGGTAATCTTAGCTATTTAGAGCATCATGGACTTTTCTATGTCATCACATAGTAATGTCCATCCAAATCATCTGATATGAATTTTTTTTAGATAATCAATCAATTTAGTTTCAAGCCATTCTTCATTTAGATCATATCTTAATAAGAATGCTCTTTAACTAAATTAGTTTCATAATCTCATTATGAAATTCCTTGAGCCAAAGCTCATCTAATTGTCAAGTTTTGTATAAGATTTCCTTTGATTCATAATCAAAGAAACTACTAGTATCTATATACTTTTGATCTTATACTTCTAACTTGAACAAGCTTTGATTATCTTTTATGCAAGTTTCTAGTTTTTATGAGTGTAATAAGACCATGATATGGAACAAATTCCATATGACCTTTCGGTTCATTCCAAGATGAATGGCCAAGCATCTAATGCTAGCATAACCGAAATATCAATGATAATGTTTCTAAAACATTCATCATTAATAGGTTGGCAAGCTTGATCAAGTATCAACTTAGGTTGCCACCTCCTTGGTCTTATTCTTTTTCACTTGTCCTTGTCATTAGTTCCATCTATATGTCATACATATCTTTGAACCAGTCTTATAGGTATCATATACCTAAAGGTAGTGAAAACAAACTCATAATAACCATGAAGTAAAACTTATCAAGTTTCACTTCCCTTAAAGTATCGAATATACATATTGCATATAAGCCTCCAATGCCTTGCATTGCCTCAATGATGGTATGTCCCTTTATCAATCTCAATTTCTTTCTTCATCTCATCATCCTAACTTTGAAGAACGTTTCTTCGGTTACCTTCCCTTGGTGGAAGTAACAAAGTGGATGATCTTCTAGTCTAGTGAGCATATTTAGCAACACCAATCGATTCATGTTGTTCTACAACACGACTTGCTAATTGCTCTTAGACAATGAAGAAAGAACTAAGTCTATACTTAGATTATGATCCATAAATCAACCAAGTTTCTCAAACTTGTTGATGCATCCATTAGCACATGATGCCTCATAGGCTATCTTCTAACATCTTTCAACGAAACAATTCCTTGAGATGTTTAAACTTCTCATTGCTAAATACCTCATGGATCATTAAGGACATATTCATTCATTTCATTGATTCGTGAAATCGACTTTGCATCAAGTATGCAATCAAGTGACTAGTTAACCTGCCATGACAATTTATATCCGATATAAACCAATGCATATAATAGTCATTATGCAAATTGCAATCATTAAAACTAGGCTTTAGAGTTTAAATGATTGTTCTCACTATTTTATCAACATAGTAGCCCTCCTCTACTATTCGAGAAATTTAACTTTTAAACTTCTTAGTGAGCAAGGACCCCTTTCATCCCACCATGACCTTGAGTGACTCAACAATCCATGTTGAAACTAATTGAGTAGGTAACTTTGCTTACCAGTTGCATCTCTATGCAACTCCTTGATCAGTTAGGTGACAACTCTTTGCCTAAATGCATCATATGCATTTCACTTAACTTTGCCTCTAAACGTCATGCGATCAAGTTTTTCGCTTCCGGATACTTTGTAATTGTGTGGTTTAATATGTGGTTGTAGTTGTATGGTTTAATGTGTGGTTGTAGTTGTGTGGTTTAATGTGTGGTTGTAGTTGTGTGATTTAAATGTGTGGTTGTTATTAAACAACAATGAGTGGTTGTAATTTATTTAGATTTTATATTTGTGTGGCTTGTGTTTGTCTTGGTATTGTATAAATACCCCCCCTCCCTTGCATTTGTAAATCATCAAGTAGTAAGCTTCAATAAGCAATAAAAGTTCTAAGTTTTCCTAAAGAGTTCTTCTCTAAAGAGTGTAGTCTAGAGTGAAGTGTGAGCATTTGTGAGTTTTCCTAAAATCTAAACTTTCTTCTTTGAGTGGTAAAATTAGAGTTATCTACTCTAACTCTTTGCCTCAAGCCATTCTTCATTTAGATCATATCTTAATAAGAATGCTCTTTAACTAAATTAGTTTCATAATCTCATTATGAAATTCCTTGAGCCAAAGCTCATCTAATTGTCAAGTTTTGTATAAGATTTCCTTTGATTCATAATCAAAGAAACTACTAGTATCTATATACTTTTGATCTTATACTTCTAACTTGAACAAGCTTTGATTATCTTTTATGCAAGTTTCTAGTTTTTATGAGTGTAATAAGACCATGATATGGAACAAATTCCATATGACCTTTCGGTTCATTCCAAGATGAATGGCCAAGCATCTAATGCTAGCATAATCGAAATATCAATGATAATGTTTCTAAAACATTCATCATTAATAGGTTGGCAAGCTTGATCAAGTATCAACTTAGGTTGCCACCTCCTTGGTCTTATTCTTTTTCACTTGTCCTTGTCATTAGTTCCATCTATATGTCATACATATCTTTGAACCAGTCTTATAGGTATCATATACCTAAAGGTAGTGAAAACAAACTCATAATAACCATGAAGTAAAACTTCTCAAGTTTCACTTCCCTTAAAGTATCGAATATACATATTGCATATAAGCCTCCAATGCCTTGCATTGCCTCAATGATGGTATGTCCCTTTATCAATCTCAATTTCTTTCTTCATCTCATCATCCTAACTTTGAAGAACGTTTCTTCGGTTACCTTCCCTTGGTGGAAGTAACAAAGTGGATGATCTTCTAGTCTAGTGAGCATATTTAGCAACACCAATCGATTCATGTTGTTCTACAACACGACTTGCTAATTGCTCTTAGACAATGAAGAAAGAACTAAGTCTATACTTAGATTATGATCCATAAATCAACCAAGTTTCTCAAACTTGTTGATGCATCCATTAGCACATGATGCCTCATAGGCTATCTTCTAACATCTTTCAACGAAACAATTCCTTGAGATGTTTAAACTTCTCATTGCTAAATACCTCATGGATCATTAAGGACATATTCATTCATTTCATTGATTCGTGAAATCGACTTTGCATCAAGTATGCAATCAAGTGACTAGTTAACCTGCCATGACAATTTATATCCGATATAAACCAATGCATATAATAGTCATTATGCAAATTGCAATCATTAAAACTAGGCTTTAGAGTTTAAATGATTGTTCTCACTATTTTATCAACATAGTAGCCCTCCTCTACTATTCGAGAAATTTAACTTTTAAACTTCTTAGTGAGCAAGGACCCCTTTCATCCCACCATGACCTTGAGTGACTCAACAATCCATGTTGAAACTAATTGAGTAGGTAACTTTGCTTACCAGTTGCATCTCTATGCAACTCCTTGATCAGTTAGGTGACAACTCTTTGCCTAAATGCATCATATGCATTTCACTTAACTTTGCCTCTAAACGTCATGCGATCAAGTTTTTCGCTTCCGGATAACATGACATCTAGTTGAGTAAGACCCACCTTCTATAACTCAAACATATTCGTACACTAGTTTGACCTTGAGTGACTCAACAAGCCTCCTACTGGAAGAACTCTGGTTATCTTGTTAAGATGGTGGAAGACAACTTATCATGCGTAACATGGACTCAATATAATTTAATGAGGGATTTCTTTCTTTCATTAATTACTTCTCATTGCTTTTCTTTGTTGATTGACATGCATAGCATTTATTCAAATATATATCACATATATAAATTCAAAAATAAATCTATCTCATGCAATCTACTAGGATGATTATGGACTTTACTACTCTAGTTTCCTTGAGCCATTAGGAAACTAGTTGGTCAAATTCCTAGGATACCATACATAGTCTTCATAAGTCTTGATGGTGATCTCCTTGGTTCTTTTTCTTGGCGCCTTGTCTCTTTACATTTGGAATTACATAAATTCTAATCTTAGTCTAAATCTACAAGCCTATATAACATTTACATATCTTTGATAGAAACCTCGACTTACATTCGAGGGGAGTTAGGTGAGATGAGAATTTACAACTCCGGAAATGAAAAAGAGAAGGCATGGTTCGCAGACCCTATTTATAAAAATACCAAAAAGAAAATTTAACCATCCATGACCTAAGTCTAAGGTCTAAGTCCATAACCATCCTCATACTTTCATAATCACATCACAAAGCATAAAAATGAATGCATACATATTTAATGTCAGTAATCTTGTGTGTCATTTAAGGAAAGTAATATTTAAACTCATTTAAATATACTTGGCTCAAATTATCTAGCAATTTTAATTTTAATTCATTTTACTTGAGTCCTAATCCAATTAGGATTCTTTGAATTAAAATCCTCCATCTAATTAAACAATTTAATTAGATTTCCTAACACCTTAGGAAGTTCAAGTTTGATTAAGAAACTTTCTCTACAAGGAAAGTTTCATAACTTCTCCTAACTTTTAGGAGTCCTTGTTCAACTAGGACACAATTTCCACAAGGAAAGCTTAGGTGCATTCCTAACTCTAAGGAATCCAATCTTGACTAGGAAACAATTTCCACAAGACCAAAATTCCAAAGAATAAGAATTTCCAAAAATAGAAGGTGATGCCCTAACACACAACTTTTGTGTGTAACCGCCTCCCATCTTTAGTAAGTCACGCCGCGTAACCTGCAGCCCTTGTTGGGGCAACGTTTGCCTCAAAGCAGCCACCTCTTTTGGTGGCTAAGTGGTGAACAATTCACACACAATTCATTCTTTGATTTTTAGCCAATTATACCTACAATTCAAGAATCAAATTCAAGAAATCAAGGCTGCCCAGAAAATTCCAGCAACCATGCAAACTGTTTGTACAACTTTGAGAGGTAGTTTCGGCAATCAGAAAAATTCAAAAATTCACCAAAAATTACAGAATCAAGATATACATGTTTCGGACTTCTCCTCAAATTTTCAGAATTTTTGGACACCTCTAACCATGTCAAAACCGCAACTTACAGCAGGTGTGCAGAAAAATCCTACACTTGTGTTCTTCGAAATTCATGCACCAAAACCAATCCAATCCAAATGAAATCCAAACTCTTTTCTTTTAAATTCTTTGTGTCATGCAATCATTTGGCAAGGTTAGACATTGATCAGATCAATTTTAAACATGTTTTAAACAATTTAAAACACCAAGATCAGATTGCATACAAAAGCTGTCAGAATTGAAAGAAAACAAGAAAACATTTTTCTTGAGAGAACTTTGCTAGATCAACACACAATTCAATCCAATTGATTATTACCAAGAATTAAACATGTAAATCACAAGAAAACTAAAGATTGGCATGAGATCTTGCCTTTTCCTTTCAACGCATATCGTACTTCAGTTCGCATATCTACGGGTGCCACGCCGTTTTCACTGGTATACGGGATAGAGGTAGTGCTGCCTATTGAGGTTGAAATCCCTTCACTTCGTGTTTTGATCGAAGTTGGCCTAGAAGAGGCAGAATGGGTTAGAACTCGCTATGAACAGTTGAATCTCATTGAGGAGAAAAGGCTGAAGGCAATTTGCCATGGGCAAATGTATCAGAAGAGGATGATCCGAGCCCACAACAAAAAAGTTATCCCTAGGCAATTTTGAGAGGGAGAGTTGATACTGAGGAAAGTTCTACCTATTGTGAAAGATCCTTGCAGAAAATGGGCTCTAGATTGGGAAGGATCCTATGTGGTGAAAAGAGCTTTTTCTGGAGGAGCATTGATATTAACTCGGATGGACAGTGATGACTTGAGAAATCCCGTAAACGCCGATGAATTGAAGAAATACTATGCTTGAAGAAAAAAAAAAGAAGAAAAAAGGGAGAAAAAAGAAAAAGTGTGATATTGTGCATATGAGAATTCGAATGATTCCAAGTGCAAAAATGAAAATTCTATTTATCTATTTCCCCTGAGGATTGCTTTTCAATAAGAATATTCGTGCTTGATATGAGAAATGGCCACCTTTCATATTCCTTACACTAAGAAGAAATTATCCCTAGTTACCCCCTTTTGAGCCTTACGAATTCTTTCTTTCTTTGAACCTTGGTCAAGGATCACCCTCTTCACTAGAGGGCAAATGCGAAATGAGCCATCAAAAAAAGAAGAAAAAGAAAAAACACACAAAAAAAACATGTGAAAAAGTATGGCAAATAAAATCCAAGAATGAACAAGAAACAAAAGTCAAAGAAGGAAAAAGTCCAAAAAGGATGAATGTTTCAAAAATGAATCCTCCAGATGAATGATCCTTGATCTGATTACCCTCAAACACATTTTGGGTCTACTTATCCTTTCTTTCTAAACCCGAACCTTGGCCTACATTACGTGCTTTTAAAGTCCATTTTAATCAAGCATGGGTATTTAACTTGAAGGGTTTTTCCTCAGATTTTATCCCATCTTTTGAATTGTCATTTTTACCATGGAAAAATTTAGAATTCTCAGTTGCATGGTGGAACACGAAAAAAAAAATGGAAAAGGAGAGGTTTAAGCCGAAAACCCAAAAAGGGCGACTTAAAATCGAATAGGGGATACTTGGGTTGAAAACCCACAAAGGATGGCCCAAGTACTGATCAAAGATTGAATCAATGCTCCGTGAAATAGGGAGAAAGTATCAAAAAGTTCAGAGAAAAAGGGTAAAGCTCAGTCTGACGCAACTACAGAAGCCGAGAAATTACCCAAGCAAATTGCTTATTCAAAAGAAATTTCAGGTGAATTGAAGAAGGAAGGGTCCAAAATATTCCTCATTTGGGGTATCTACAGTCTACAACTCTATATTTGTTTCTTGTATCCTTGATATTCATCTCTGTTATTTGAAAAATTATTGCAATAAACTTTTATTATCTCTTTTACGATATTCGGTTGTTTCATATCATCTTTGATTTGTGATGCATTTTCAGTGTTATTGAAATGAATGATGATTAGTAAACATAAAAATCTTCAAATATAAGGATTTCTTTGTATTACTATGGAGTAGGGCTAAAATCTGAAAGAAGGTTTGGAAACCATTAAAATTTAAAAGCACATCGATCCCCGGTTCTGAAAAACTAGTCAAGAAGGGTAAATAATGGATGGATTGAAGTCACCGTCATGAAGTCAAAAAATTTGAGGATCTCAGTGAAATCATAAGTCAGAACTCATGACAGTTTGCAAAGACAAAAGACTCTTTGGGCATAACAGACAGCGAAAAAATCAAAGACATTCATCATAAAGTTGGAAAAGTCTGTGAATCTCAGTGAAATCATGGATTAAAACATATGACATGAACATGTAACTGCATTCATCTCTAGGAAACATGCATTCTACAAGCATTTGCAAAACACGTCATCAACATCATTGCATTTGACTAACCTTGTAGGAATCGCAAAGAATTTTCTTTTAAATCGAACTTGTTTTTCAAATGAGTCGAGCCCCGAGATTACCGTCGAGGAATTTTATTTTCTTTTAAATCGAACTTGTTTTCCAAATAAGTCGAGCCCCGAGATTAACTTTCAGGTATTTCTTTTTTTTTTCTAAATTGAACTTATTTTTTAAATGAGTCGAGCCTCGAGAATAACGTCGAGGTATTTTTTTTTTTAAAATCGAACTTGTTTTTCAAATGAGTCGAGCCCCGAGAATAACGTAAGGGTATTTTCTTTTAAATCGAACTTCTTTTTCAAATGAGTCGAGCCCTGAGATCAACGTCAAGGTATTTTTTTCTTTTAAATTGAACTTGTTTTTCAAATGAGTAGAGCCCCGAGAATGACGTCGAGGTATTTTCTTTTCTTTTAAATCGAACTTGTTTTTCAAATGAGTCGAGCCCTGAGAATGATGTCGAGGTATTTTTTTCTCTTAAATCGAACTTGTTTTTCAAATGAGTCGAGCCCCGAGAATAATGTCGAGGTATTTTCTTTTCCTTTAAATCGAACTTGTTTTTCAAATGAGTCGAGCCTCGAGAATAACGTCGAGGTATTTTCTTTTCTTTTAAATCAAATTTTTTTTTCAAATGAGTCGAGCTCCGAGAATAACATCGAGGTATTTTCTTTCTTTTAAATTGAACTTGTTTTCAAGATGAGTCGAGTCCCGGGATCACCGCTGAGGTATTGCTTTTAGTTTCGAAAGTCGAATTCGTTCCCTTGAGACGAATCGAGCCTTGGTATCACAGTAAAGGTATTTTCAATTCAAGACCAAAATCTTCTATCTTTTGTTTTACTTTAAAATTTTTGAAAAAAAGATCCCTCCTTTTTACAAGCAGCCCCCAGACCTGGACAAATGGTTGTCTATTGGTCTTTTCCGTATTCCTGATTCTCAGCAATAGTCAAAGAGGAGCAGCTGTAGACACCTAATTTTGTCCGGACCCCTAAACATGGCGATTTTCTCTTTTTTTTGACTTCCCGAAATGCAAAGAATATTCCCTCATTCTGCTAATGGGTCTCCAAGACTTTGATTCGGAAGTCAAAGGGAAAAAATCAATTCAAAAAAAATCAACTCTGAAAAAGTCAACCCCAAAAAAGTCAACCAATAAAGAAGTCAACTCTCAGTCAAAATCAAGATTCAAAGTTGAATTGAACAATGGTGAAAGAATTTTGATAATCAAAGGTCTACAACGAAAAATATAGAGTTCGGAAGATGGGTTGCGAAAATTCAGTGTAGGGAAATACCTAATTTGGCAAATTTGGAGAAAAATGCGTAAACGATCAAATCGGACGAAATTGGAGGTCCCAAATGGAATAAGATCAACAACTACGGATATTGGAAGGTCCAATTTTCGAAACGAAGCTGAAGGAAGATGCGATTTGAAGAAAAATAAGGATTTCATAAAAAATTCACGGATTTGGGGAAAACTACAGAGATGGCCCGATTCGGTAAAATTGAAGCCCCTAGTTGATAAAGAATGAATAAACAAAAATAGACCAAGGCCCAGTTTGAAGTGGATCCCAAGGAAGAGCCGGTTAGAGGAAAAATGGAAAAACGAGAAATTCTCGATATTGAGAAAGGGAAAACTAAATCGAAGGGGAATTCGATCATAAAAATTGGGCATTTTTGGACCAACTCAAATTCAATATATAACAAAGGTGGTGGAGAAAGAAAATCCAAAAAATCAGACCCGTTTTGAGTAAAACCGAGGTTTCGGGGGTTAAAGGGCAATATTGGAAAATCTGGAAAAAATAGGATCCGAGCTCAAAAAATTATGAAAACTTCCAGATTTGAAATTTATATTGTATTGAAGGGATCGGTGAATAAAAATCTGAAATCGGAGCTCAAATGGAAAAAGACAAAGTTCAGGTGTACTAACCCGAAAATCCAAAACAAAATTTCGGGAAAAATAGTAAACGAGCTCGAAAAATTATGAAAACCTCTAGATCTAAGTTTTATATTTTTTGGAAGGAATTGGTTAAGAAAAATCCAGAATTGGGATTCAAATGTAAATGGCAAAATTAGGTGCACTAACCCGAAAAAATCCAAAAGAAAATTCCGAGAAAAATAGCAAACAAGCTCGAAAAATTATGAAAAGTTTCAGATCTGAGTTTTATATTTTTTTAGAAGATATTGGAGAAAGAAAAATCTGAAATCAGAGTTCAAATGAAAAAGGGCAAAGTTCGGGTGCACTAACCCAAAATTTAAAAAGAAAATTCCGAGAAAAATAGCAAACGAGCTCGGAAAATTATGAAAAGTTCAAGATCTGAGTTTTATATTTTTTGGAAGGTACTGGTGAAGAAAAATCCAGAATCAGAGCTCAAATGAAAAAGGCCAAATTTGGGAGGCACTAAATCGAAACTTTAGAGAAAAATTCGGGAAAAATAGAATCCGAGCTCAGAAAAATATGAAAACCTCCAGAACTGAGTTTTTATTGGATGGGATGAGTTGGAAAAGAAAAGTCTGAAATTTGGATCCATTAGCAATTAAATTAAGTTGGAGGGCCAAAATGCAATTTTACCAAAGAAATCGAAAAGGGCCAATTTGCAAATAAAAAAAGATGAATGGCTTGGAAAATTCCATGCCATTTCAGTCAGCCCTTGGATGAAGGTGGCTATGTGATTATCCTGAATCAAATGACTAAGGATGGATGGCAAGATGACATTTTTACAAGAACAAGATTCTCCACTACTTTGCCTACATGGCATTTTAAGCCAATAGGAAGGCTCCAATTTGCAAAGCCATGTGAAGAGCATGTGAAGTTAATAAGATGATGCCAAATAGGATAAATAATGCCATGTAGGAGGATATTTTTGTAGTAGTCTCCATGATCTTGACAAATGGCAAAGATATTTTGTAAGATATAGGAGACACAAATGGTTGAGGTGGCATTGTTAGCCAATGGGAGGCTAGGAATCCCTATTTTTAAGGGAAGCACCATGCAAATAGGGGACAAGCTCCCTATTTTTAAGGAAAATTGTATTTAGGGGGAACATTTTTAGCCATGTGGCAATGGATGTTGGAGGAGTATGGGAAGCATAATAAGGGGTAAAAAAATAAAACACACTCCCTAGAGGGAATATGAAAGGTCGACCATGAGGAGAAAGGGAGGAGGTTTATTTTTTTATTAAGGCAATTCCATTCTTGAGAGAAAAGGAAGAAGAAAAAGAAAAGAGAAGAGAGAAGAGATAAATTTAGCAATCTTGATTTGGAAAGCAATAGCTAGGTAGCTATCATCTTCTTTCTTCTTCTTTAATGCTTTTCTTTAATGTTCTGGTTTCTTTTCTCCTCTTTTTGTTCATGTGATTTGTAAACTTTTTAATGAATGAAAAGGTTTTCAAAAATAAATTTTAAAGGTTTTCTATCCTTTGTTCTTCATTCTTTATCAAATAACCAAGTTGTCAAAAAAATTTACATGTTTTTCACACTAGCCGAAACTTGAAGAGTATTTTTGTGCTTGTTATTGCTTGATATTGCTTGCTTGTGTTCAAATTTTTCATTCATGATTGATCTATTTTCATATGGTTGGCTGGCTGAAAATCATGCATTTCATGACAATTCAACTAGGTTTTTGGCCAAGATCAACTAATGATCTCAAGCAAAAAATCCTTGGCCTATGCTACTTGGAAGAGTGATAGTTTAGATTGGGTAATCTGACTTCGGAATTTTGTTTTTCACTACTCACCCATGGTCAAAATAAATTGATTTTTTTACCACATGTAGTAGTCATTTAGGGGATGGCATGGTATTTTTATCATGATTTTTAGATTTTTTTTATCATGGTTGAAAAAATAGATTTTGATAAAGCAGTTTTTAACTCAGTATCTTGATTTTGGTAAAATCCGATCATAGTATCCATGCTCCAAAAATTAAGCTAATATTTTTCCCGTGGAGGTCAATATGTCCTAGATAGACCTTATTTTTTACAGATTATTTTGAAATTTTTTTAGAAGGGCAAAAAAATAGGTTTTGAAAATTGCCTGTGAGAGTCAGATTTGTTTTTAAGAAATAGTGATTTTCTATTTTGGTTAGGATATTAAGAGGGGGCTGATTTGAGACATTGGTTACTGTTTTAGGTTAATTTACATGTCATTTCAATCATAAAATTTGATTTCATCAAAGTCGGGTCAAGGGTGGTCAACTCGGGTTTCAAAACTTGGAAAAATAGAGCTTTTAAAGAGGGGGTTCGGCCAAGGCCTAATTTTAATCCTAAAAATTCCAATTTTATTTTTATAAATTCGAGCCTAAAGTCTTCCAGTCTTTGAAAATCCAATTTAAGTTTCTTCCAAAGGTAGGCGGATACCTTTTTAGGTATACAAATATCCTTATTTCAAGGGAGAAATACATCTTCATGCATTGCATATTTAAAAATGTTTTTACTTAATTTGGCATAAAACGTATTTTTCAGTTTCCTAAACATTTGGCGAGAATTAGTTCTTAATCTTTGTCGGGTTTGTCGGGGAGGTTATGAAATTATTCAACACACGTGTTTATGGAATCGAAACGTATGGGTTTCGTTTTACTCGGAATCATATAAGTGTCATATGAAAGAATTATTTTCCAAGCTTTGCCGGGTTTGCCGGAGAGCGCAATAATAATTTCTGACATATGCCATTTATGTGATTCCTAACATGAAAAATTAATTCCATGATCATGCATATTCCATGATATTTACATTTGTCATTTTGATTAAGGAAATTCTATGTTCATGAATATTCCATGTTGATGTCATTTTATATCCATATAGCTAGTATGATTATGATGTGATTATGAATATTTTATGATGATATCATTTTGTGATTTTTGCCATGCCAAGCATGCTAGGTCCTTTATTCTATGTCATGTCATTCATACACATGCTATGTCATTTAGATTTTTCCATGTCAAGCATGTCATGTCATTCATGTTGGGATTCGACCTCATGCTCAAACAATAATCGAATTAAAGAAGAACATGAACGCAACGGAAAAATAAACAAAGAGATAGCCGAATCTAACAGGATCATGCTTGTAAAATTTTAATGCGATCTTGTAATTATAAAGCATACATATGATCAAGAATCATACCATAACTTAAAGATCTAGTAATCTTGAGTTTACAAACAGCCCACTCAATCTTGAACACCAAGCTGTCAATCCGAGACTTCAAGCCACACAAGTGTCTAGCCTCTAATGGGAATCCACCCAAGATGATCAAGAAAACCTTCATACGATAGGAATGAAGTCCTGCCTAAAATGATGCTAGTATTTTAGGTTTCAAGAAACCTCTCCCCATCTAAACATCCATGGCCGAATACTTCATAAGGATCAAGAAGAATACGTTTTTCTTGCTTCTCTAGGTTTGGTGCGCCAAACTCAAAGATTATCTTGATCTTATTTCTTCTTCACTCTATGCCTTTGCTCTCTTGAAAGAAAACGTTTTTCTCTCTAGCATTCCATAAAGAGGCAAGGAGGAAGTCAAGAAATCAAGAAGACACCAAAGCCTCTAAGCATATCACATATGCGGCTAGGGGGACCATAGGGAGGTCGGCAAAGCTATCATGTTTCTTTTATAGGGGGCAGCAATCACTCCAGGGTTTGGACTATGGGTAATAACTCTTATGTGTTTGCACTTAAGTCCTTCCACTTAATTAAAATTTTTAATTAAGTCCCTATTGATTAAATTCTCAAATTAGTCAATTAGGCTCTTTCCATTTTAATCTCTTAATTCACCTTTCTGTGTGTGACCCATTAGGCTTCCAATATGTTGGCAATGAATATAAATTAATCTAATTAATTTACATTCATTAAACATGAGCGGACTCTAGCAAGCCATCATGACCACCCAAATACTTAAGAGTCAAGTTAGTCTCGACATAACCTTTCGTGTTCAGTCTATCAGTGTAATTCGGTCCTTTCACCAGATATCCCGAAAAAACCATGAGCATGGTCCAGTGTCTACTCATGCTCAATCCATATTAGTTCTTGCAGCTATTGGTTAACTTTGTGAACTTAGAGAAACTATTTCTCCTAAATTCATCATACTATGGCCAGAGATTCCATTAAGTTAACTTAAGCCAAGAACAGATGAGATATGTCTCCGATGTCACTTGGTGTAGTGAATCCTCTCTGGATCACTCATCCATCTTCGTATGGTTCATGTCATACCCAAAACCACCCTACCATAAGCATCACTCTGTGTTAGGGACCCGTTCATGATGGAATCAAAGTATGACATTCCCCATACAAGATAACCTGGTATCACAAGTCAGAGGACTGCTTACACGACTGACACGTGAGAACGTTTCCATAGACACTTGAGTAACAATCACAAATGGAGTTCTCACAGCGGGCTATGTTCAGTGAACTTGTTCAACAGACAAGCACCTACATGTTATCATTAAGTATCTCATATACTTCAACACGTGGGACCAGTTCCTTACTAAGTAAGTAGGCTTAACATGTACAAGTCTTTGAGCATTGCCAATGCCCTGTCTTGGCAATATGATGACCAGGAACCGTTTTAGGAACATGACTTTGATGCATAAGGATCTCACAATTATATATAATTCTTTTACAAGGCCATTATGTTCCATGGGCTTCATCCGATTAGTACTTAATAACTCATTATCATCGTACTAACATGAAGGAAAACCTTGTATCACTAAAATATAGTGACGGGCTTGCATTATTGGTAGTTTATGCCTGACCAAACCGATTGGCTCTAGGGCATACACCAACAATTCATGCATATGCTATGTCATATAGACTTTGCCATGTCATGTCATTCATACATATGCTATGTCATGTAGAATTTCCAATGTCAAGCATGTCATGTCATTCATACATATGCTATGTCATTTAGTTTTTGCCATGTCAAGCATGTCATGTCATTCATGCATATGCTATGTCATTTAGACTTTGCCATGTCAAGCATGTCATGTCATTCATACATATGCTATGTCATTTAGATTTTTCCATGTCAAGCATGCTATGTCATTCATTCATACGCCATGTCATTCATTCATATGCCATATCATTTGTCGATGTCATCATTGTTCATGTAATGTCATTCGGCCAAGCCATGTCATTCATAGACTAGGTCATGTCATTCATGTTCACGCTATGTCAATCTCATGCTATGTCATGTCATGTAATCCACTTACATGCCATGTCATTCATTTAGCATGCCATGTCATTCAGCCATGTCACCATCTGCTCGTGCCTTTCATTTATGCCATGTCATCCATAGATTAGGTCAAGTATATGTTATGTCATTCATGTTCAAGCTATGTCGATTTCATTCAGATGACATTCATGCTTATGCTATGTCATTTTGTTTGCCATGTCGATTTCATTCACATGACATTCATTCTTATGCCATGTCATTCATATGCCATGTCATTTTTTATGCTATGTCGATTTCATTCACATGACATTCATTCTTATGCCATGTCATTCGTTTGCCACATCATTTTCATGCCAGACATTCATTCTCATGCTATGTCATTCATATGCCATGTCATTTTGTTTTCCATGTCGATTTCATTCACATGACATTCATTCTTATGCCATATCATTCATATGCTATGACATTTTGTTTGCTATGTCGATTTCATTCACATGACATTCATTCTTATGCCATATCATTTATATGCCATGTTATTCATATGCCATATCATTTTGTTTGTCATGTCATTCATATGCCATGTCATTTTGTTTGCCATGTCGATTTCATTCACATGACATTCATTCTTATGCCATGTCATTCATATGCTATGTCATTTTGTTTGCCATGTCGATTTCATTCACATGACATTTATTCTTATGCCATGTCATTCATATGCCATGTCATTTTGTTTGCTATGTCAATTTCATTCACATGACGTTCATTGTTATGCCATGTCATTTTTGTGCCATGTCTTCTTGTCATGCCATGTCATTTTATTTGCCATGTAATTTAGTTCGCCAAGCTTATGTGTGCCATGTCGATTTTGTTCACATGACATTTATCCTTATGCCATGTCATCTAGACCTTGCCATGTCAAGCATGCCATGTCATTAATTTTTCTGTCATGTCATAATAAATGTGTAATGTCATAATAATTGCACATGTAGATTAGGTCATATTTGTACCTTAGTTTTATTTGCTTATTCATAATCCTTTTTTTGGTAAATGATTTTTAATGCATTAAAAATTATGTTTTTTTTTAAAGGTTATTCCTGAATTAAAATAATTCATGAATTCTCTGCTGGGTTTGCCGGGGAGGATATCATCAATTATCATTAACGATGGAATATCTTTTTGTAAAAAAAAAAAAAAAAGGGTGATTCGGAGAATTTCAAAACCAAGGAAAAATTCCATGTTTTGCCGAGTTTGTCGGGAAGCATGGGAAATTTTATGTTAATAAATTCCGGATCATTTTCAAATAAAATATGGTTGTTTTTTCTAAGGGAATTATTTTTAAATATCAAATTTAAAACCGACTTTTACCAAGACTTGAGATAACACATGACTAATAAGGTACCGTTTATTACGGGCGTTGTGGGGGTGCTAATCCTTCCCCGCACGTAACCAACTCCCGAACTCGCTTTTTGTTTTCTCTAGTTTAAAAGCGCAAACTTCAAAATTGGTTTAAAAAAAATGTTTTAATTAATTTTAAATTATTTTATAAAAACTGGTTTTAATAGGTGGCCGATCACACCTAGCGAAAAAAATTGGTGGCGACTCTATTTCTTTTTTCGAGGTTGTTTTCAAAACCTCCCAATTTTAACTTAAGAGGAATTAAGTCATCTTTTTCTCTGTCTATTTTTTCCCCTCACTCGAATTGGTCCCCCCCGAGGATCACGTATCGACACCAATATTTGATGACATGTACAATCTTTGCAGGCGTGGAGTTAACGAGAAATATGATAAAATTTTCTTTGCAATAATTTTCCTAGTACCATGTTGATTAGTCATATTCTCATCTTTTCCATCATTCTTCCATCTTGATTCACCTCAAGTTGGACAAGCTTAAGCATTCTCATATTTCTTTCTATAATGCAATCATTTACAAAAGCATCTATCTTCACATATTCAAGCCCTAAAATCTTGAGCAATTTTCTTACTCTCAGAAAACGAACGAGGAACTTTGTTACCTTTAGGAAATGCTTTGGTCAATATTTTAAATAAAGCATCAATTACTTTTGCACTAACACCGTAGAGACTTTAAATTCAATATTTCAACAACAAATGAGAGCTTGGAAAAATCCTCACTATCAGGATGTAGTTTTTGTTCTACTTCCCACAATAATCTATAAAACTTAGCAGCTTCTTTATTTGGAGCAATGGTACTCACTCTAATAGATTCATCAGCTTCTTTATTGGAAGCATTGGGACTAACTTCGATAAGTTCATCATCATTCATTTGAGCATCAAATTGTTTAGCAAATTTTGCATTACGAAGTCCAAAGTCATACTGATTATCATGATCCCATCATCGTCACTTTCCTCGCTCTCATAAGCAACCTCATCATCCTGTCTTCATTAGAACCATACAAACGCTCTTTATGATGGAACCACTATTTACACTTTTTGTTTATCCCATGTATGATCAAATGCTTATACCTAGAGTCTTCATGTCTTAAATAAATTGTTGTTACACTTTTTACATGGATAACGAGCTGCTCTACCATCATCAATCTGTTAGAATGCAAATTCAGGAAATTCATTAACTCCTTTCTCATATTGAAGCAATCGTCTATCAATAATTTCCATCCAGCTTTTATCTATAGTTATTTATCCTACATAGAAAATTAATTTGTTCAAGAAGGGGTTTTGATTTCTTTTATTTTATATTTAGCATAAAAATGTCAATTAGGAGTATATGAGATAACAAAAGGAGATAAGACCAAAGAAACTAGTATAAAAATGTCAATTAGGAGTTTGGGTAGCTTTCGTTGAGAAAAAGGAGAAATGAGGTTAGGGACGGCTCGGGTTCTTGATTTTCTTTTGCCTTAGTTCTTGAGAAGTGGTGACCGCTTTAGAAAACAAAAGAAAACAAGATGGAAAACTTCTTTTGCCTACCTTTTCAAAGCAAAAGTAACAAATTGCATTCAGCAACATGCACCTCTTCAAGTCACTAGCTGGAAGTGAACGAAACATAGCAATTGGGGAAATCAACAAATAGGATCTATTATTGGCATAAAGTCAATTATTCAAAAGGCATATGAGATGGTAAAATCTATTTTAATATACTATAAAAAGTTAAATTCATACTTTTTAAAACATTTTTTTTATTAATTATGTTTATCATTTGGTTATTTACTTTTTTTTGTCATTTTTGAAAGATAAAAACTTTGAAGAATGACAGATGCTATAAATCTGTGGAAAGCAACAGGAATATGACCTAATGGAACTTGGTATATTCCAAATTGAGAATAAATAATGGTATAAAAATTGTTTAAATTTTTGTTTATGATCTAAAACTCAATTTACTTTAAAAAAAATTTAATTATCATCTAAACTATGCAAAACAAACTTCAAGAAAAAGGTGAGAAAAATTAAGAGAAGATTTCATCTGCACCTATACCACTAGTGGAACATTTTGCTCTTGTTTTGGGAACAAAGTCAAATTACTCATGTGGTGTAGGTGTTGAAGGGATCACATCTAACTCAAAATAAAGTCGCATTCTTGTAAAAGTTGAGGCTGCAAAAACACGTGTAGAAATTGAGGTTGAAAGGCTTACTAAAATCACAAGAAAACAAGAGGAGGCCAACATCCAATTTCAAAAGGATATGGAAGATTGACGTGAATAACTCTTGACTCAAGGTAAGACTATTGAAAAACAAACCATGGAATTGTACCAAGAGATGTATTTGCACGTTTAGCAGGTGAAGGGTTAATTTCTAATATGTTATCCAATGTGTCTCCATCAAATTTCCCAAGTAATGATATAAGTACAATAGTTAAATAATTAATGTCACTTATTGGTATTATGATAACAATTATATAATATAATTGTAGACACCTAATTTTGTTTGAACCCTCTAAGTAAGGTAAGTTCTTCCTTCAACCCCCCCGAAATTCAGAGAATCTCCCCTAATTCCACAATTGGGTTTCTAATGCTTTGACTCGAAAGTCAACAAAAAAAGTCAACACAAAAAAAAATGAACTCAAAAAAAGTCAACTTCAAAAAGTCAACCATCAAAAAAGTCAACTTTTGGAAAAAGCAAGATTTGGAAAAAGAATTGAACAATGGTGAAGCAATCTTGGTAATTGGAGATCCACAATTGAACATAGAAAGAAAAATTGAAGGTGGAAATACAAATTGTAAATTCCAATTTAGGAGAAAAGCATGAAAATTCCAATTTTGGGGATGTAGACACCTAATTTTGTCCGAACCACTAAATCAGGTATGTTTTCTTCCCAAATTGATGTTTCAAAATGCAAAAAGACGTTTCTCACCCTACAGGTGGTACTCCGAGACTTAGTCTAAGAAAGTAGACAGAAAAAGTCAAACTCGAAAAAAGTCAACCCTAGAAAAGTCAACCCTAAAAAAGTCAACCCACTTTCAAAATCAAGATTTGAATTCCAATTGAAAGATGGTGAAAGAATTTTGATAATCTGAGGTCTACATTGAAAGATATGGAGTTCGAAAGTTGGGTAACGGAGATTCGGTAGAAAGAAAACCCTAGTTCGGGAAATTTGGGGAAAAATGCTTAAACGATCAAATTGATCGGAATTGAAGGTCCCAAATGAAAGATAAGCACTGACTACGGGTAATAGAGAAGTTACTTGAAAGAAAAACTGAAAGAAAAGTCAATTCGGAAGAAAACCGAGAATTAGGGCTTTTAGTAGATTTCAGTGAAATTTGGAAGAATTACAGAAATGGCCCGATTCGATAAGAATAAAGTCCCTAATTAATGAGGAGTGATTAAACAAGGATAGCTCAAGGCTCAGTTTGAAGAAAATCTGAAAATTGGACTTGTTTTGAGCAAAACCGGGCTTCGGAGGCAAAAGGGCAAATTAGAAAATATGGGAAAAATAGCAAATGAACTCCAAAAATTATAAAAAAAATTTAGATCTCATTCTTAAATCATTTCAAAGTGATTGGCGAAAGAAAATCTTGATTCGGAGTTCGTTTGCAAAATGGCCAAATCCCGAGTCCACTATGTAGAAATTCAAAAGGATAAATCCCGAAAAAATAGCAAATGAGTTCCAAAAATTCTGAAAATTTTCAGATTTCATTCTTAAATTATTTGGAAGATATTGGCAAAAGAAAATCAGGATTCGGAGTTCGTTTGCAAAATAGCCAAATCTCGGGTCCTCTATGTAAAAATTCAAGCAGATAAATCTCGAAAAAATAGCAAATGAGCTCCAAAAATATTGAAAACTTCCAGATCATACTTTTAAATTATTTGGAAGATATTGGTAAAGAAAAATATGGATTCAGAGCTCGTTTACAAAATGGTAAAAGTTCGGGTGCATTAAGGGGCAATTTTGGAAATAAATTCGAAATAAATAGCAAATGGACTCGAACAATTTTGAAAACTTCCAGAATTCAATTTTTTATTATTTTGGAATTATTGAAAAAACAAAATTTGAATTTGTAGTCCTTTTGCTATTTATTTAGGTTCGGGGGTCAAAAAGGTAATTTTACCGAATAAACCAAAAGGGCAAATTTGTAATTAAGAAAAATATGAAAGAATAAGGAATTGCTGGGATTTTACCTCCTTTGATCAACCAGCATAGAGGAGAAGAAGGAAGCTTGATCAATTTAATTCCTTAGTCACTTTCAAGCTCACATGCTACCCCTAGTACCTTGCAAATGGTCCCCCCTTCATCCAATGGCTTAGGTGCCTTGTAGAAAAGTTGAATACACCATTCAATGGCCAAGATTAAATGCCAAGATGAAATTTTTATTTTTCATGAAAGAACCCTCATCTAATGACCAAGAATGGAAGAGCACAACTCATCCAAAGGTGGACATCCATTCGGCCAAGTAAGGAAGTGCATGGATTGTTCCTTTTCATCCAATGGCTTAGGCCATGTACAAGGGCTGAGCACAGATGTAAAGGGCTGGGATTAAATTCCAAGAAAACATTTTTATGTTGTCATGAAAGAATCCTCATCCAATGGCCAAGAATAGAAGAGAAAAACTCATCCAAGGGTAGGCACTCAAAGGGCCAAGCAAGGGAGTGCATGGGATTAGTTCTCTTTTTCATCTAAGGGCTGAGGTTATTACAATGGCTGAGTACACATCTTAAGGGCTTCTGTCAATTGGCAAGATGACATTTTTATGTTGTCATGAAAATATCTTAATCGAAGGGCTAAGGTTGGAGGAGAAAAAATGCAAAAATCATCTAATGGTTGAGGGGCCATTCAGCCAAGCATGAGAGAGGGGGGAATGTTTTCTTTTTCCTTAAGTGCTGAGCATTTGAGAGGGGAGGTTAGTAGCTAATTGAAAAAAGAAAAGGTTTTTGAAAAAAAGAAAGAAAGCTTTTGTTAAGGTAGCCATTCTACCATTGCTACTATATTTTTTCTTCTTTTTCCTCATGCTTTATTTCTTGTTTTCCATGTGATTTCCTACCATTTTTTTTACATCTTTCTTGTTGTTCTTGCTCTTCAAAAAAAAAAAAAAAAAAAAAACAATGGTTAGGCTTCATGATCTTGATGAAAATCAAGTGATAATGGTTAGGGTGTGCTTTGTCCAATATACCAACCATGGACCTCATCTCCATTTTTTTTACCTTAGTTATTTTTTTATGATTTTGAGATTGAAAAGGCTTCATGACCTTGATGAAAATCAGGATATAATGGTTAGGGGGGCTTTGTCCAATGTACCAACCATGGAGCTCATCTCTTTGTTATTTATTTGCTTACTTTAACTTGCTTATTTTTATTATTGTTTATCTTTATGTACATTTATATTCTTGCTAACCATCTTGTTCTTTTGACTTATGTCATATTTTTGCATCTTGGGGCTATTGTCATATAGTTTAGGCCATTTCCATTTTTCATATCATCTTCCATAGCATTTAGTTCGGTCATTTTAAATGACATTTCTCACAACACTTTGGTTCCTAGGCCATTCGGCAATGTGTATTTTCTCTAAGCTTTAGGTCATTTTTCTAGGCCATGATATTTGCTATTTCATTTAGACATCTAGGTAATTTTACATGTCATTTAGCTTTAGGCCATTTTTATTATTCCATGTCATTTAAGTTTAGGTCATTTTATTATTCTATGTCATTTTACATGTCATTTAGCTTTAGGCCATTTTCATATACCATGTCATTTTATATGTCATTTAAACTTTAGGCCATTTTCATATGCCATGTCATTTTACATGTCATTTAGCTTTAGGCCATTTTTATTATTCCATGTCATTTTACATGTCATTTAAGCATTAGGCTATTTTCATATGCCATGTTATTTTTCCATGACATTTAGACATTAGGCCATTTTCATATGCCATGCCATTTCATATGTCATTTATCTTTAGGCCATTTTTATTATTCCATGTCATATTACATGTCATTTAAGCATTAGGCTATTTTCATATGCCATGTTGTTTTTCCATGACATTTAGACATTAGGCCATTTTCATATGCCATGTCATTTCCCATGTCATTTAGGCACTAGGCCATTTTCATTATTCCATGTCATTTTCCATGTCATTTAGACACTAGGTCATGCATATTAAGTTAGGATAGCATTTATTGTCATGCAAACTCATGCTAGGCATTTAGATTATTTATGCCATGCATTTTCCATATCATAGACTTTAAACCATGCATTTCATGCATTCACTTTGCTGTATTTTCATGCATTCCATGTCATGCCACATGATTTATGACTTAGGCCAATCAATGGCTCAAAGTCATGCTCACTTGAGCATACTTGTGGAAATTTAAAGGGTTGTCAAATTGATTATTCTACCTTTGTGGTTTTTTTTAGCCAATTTTTGTCTAACTTTTTAAAAGGGTTAGCTACTGTTTGTGGGTCTTTAGGAGAGTCTCTAACATTTTTACTTTGATTTTTAAATGATTTTATCAAAGGCAAAAAAATGTGTTTTGGCAAAACAGTTTTTCATCCAGTACTTGTACTTTCCCATTTTTTCTGGGCAGTCATATTTAATCAAAAAATTAAACCAATTTTTTATCGTGTAGTTTTACATGTTTTGAGTCTCCAGTATTTTTTTTTATTTTTTTGAATTTTTAAGAATAGGTTAAAAAATCGTGTATCAAAATAGGACAATAGAGGCAGATTTGAATTCAAAAGAAAAACAATTGTTGAATTTGGCTAAGGCATTTAGAGGGGATTGGTTAGAAGCTTTAGCTACTGTCTTAGGATAGCTTATAAGTCTTTTTAAACTTTAAAAAAGATTTTATAAATCTCGGGTTAAGGGTGGTTAAGTCCAGGATTTTAAACTTAGGAAATTAGAGCCATTTTTAAAGGACTTGGTTAGGGTTTTAATCTTCATTCAAGTTTTTCTTCAAAATTGTTTTCAAACAATCACAAAGTTTTTTTTTTGTTTTAGAAAATTTAATTTGATATATTTTCCTAAGGTAGCCGGATATCTTTTTAGATATACGGATTTCTTTATTTAGAGGAAAAAATACATTTTCATGCATAGCATTTTCCAATGTCATGCACTTTATTTAATATGTGATTCCTGCTATGATATTTTCCATGGTATTATTACTGCTTTGATTTACATTTTATGATGTTATATTGTTTTCCATATGGTTTTGAATATTTCATGCTATCCTATGCTTTTTATTTTAGTTATTTATTGTTGTCACATTATTTAGCATATACTATGTTCATGCATTTATTATTTTATTTTCATGCATATTCCATGATAGCATCATATTATGTTTCATGTCATTTCATGTCACTTAGATCATATTCCATGTCATTTAGGTTATATTATTTAGAATATTATGTTATTTAAATCATTTCATTTCATTTAGAATATGTTATGCCATTTGAATTATGTCATACCATTTAGGTTGCATTATATTATCTAGAGTTTTCTATGTCATTTTATTTATGTCACACATGTTCATATTCATATTTTTTTAAATATATTTTGAAAAATATAATGATTTTCAATAAAATAAAGATATTCCCGAGTTAAAATAATTCATGAGTTCTCTGCCGGGTTTGCTGGGGAGGATATCATCAATTATCATTAATAACGGAATATCTTCTTTAAAACGAGAATGATTCGAAAAATTTTCCAAATAAATAAAAATTTCTATATTTTACCACGTTTGTAGGAAAATATAGGAAAATTTTGAATTAATAAATTTCGGATTATTTTCAATTAAAAATGGAATTATTTTTCTTTAAATTGGGAATTAACTTGAAATACTAAATAAAAACCTTTACCGAGACTTGAGATAACACATGATTAATAAGGTATCATTTTATACGAGTGTTGTGGGGGTGCTAATCCTTCCCCACACATAACCGAGTCCCCAACCCGATTCTTCGATTTTCTCCGGTTTATGACGCAGACTTGAAATTGGTTTTTAAAATATTTTAATTAATTTTAAAATGTTTTATAAAATCGGTTTTAATAGGTGGCCGATCACACCTAGCTAAAAAGATTGGTGGCGACTCCATGATTTGTCCGAGGTTGTTTTCAAACCCTTGACCTTTTATTTCAATCAAGAGGAATTAAGTCGTCTTTTCCTCTGCTTCTATTTCCCCCTTCACTCGAACGGGTCCCCGCGACGGGATCACGTATCGACAGGGGAAAAGTATGTAAACGATCAAATTTGATGAAATTGAAACCTCAATTTGAAGGATAATCAATAAATAGAGGTACCTCAAGGTCCAATTTCACAAAGAGAAATCAATTGGAAGAACAATTGGACAAAAGTGAGTAAATTTGAAATTGTCATTTTGGAGAAAAATTGGGAATTTTGCAATTTTGGGAAAAGTATATAAAACAAGCACTAATTTTGTCCGGTTAGTGAAATCACATGTGAAGAGAAGAGAAAAGGGGTTTTCATTTTTTTCATTTTTCCAAGTTCATTTTTTTGTTGAAAAAAAAAACTATAAATTGAAGATTTTGTCCTTAAATTGAGTTCCCTGACTAATCAAGGGTCGACCCATCTTAAGGAAATGAGTTCGATTTTCAAAATGAAAATTATGCCCTGAGATCTTAAAAATAGTGCCCGGAGGTCTTAAGAATGGTGCCCGGAGGCCTTACCCGTAATTTGGAAAAAATGCTATGTATGCGACTTTGAAAATGATGCCCGGAGGTCTTAAGAATGGTGCCTGGAGGCCTTACCCGTGATTTGGAAAAAATGTACTGTATGCGACTTTAACAATGATGCTCGGAGGCCTTAAAAATGGGGCCCAGAGGCCTTACCTGTGATTTGAAAAAAATACGCTGTATGCGACTTTAAAATGATGCCCGGAGGTCTTAAGAATGGTGCTCGGAGGCCTTACCCGTGATTTTTGAAGAATTATTGAAAATTAACCTGAAGATTTTGAGAAGATGCAAATGTTTTTTTATGCTGGTGCAAATGATTAACAGGATGCACATACCTTATTTTTCAAATGTAAATATTTTGAATTGATGCAAATGTTTCTTGATGCTGATGCAGATGTTGGATAAGATGTAGATGTTGCATGGTGTACATACAAATGATCTTCAAATAACACAATTACTTCTCATAAGGATGCAAATGCAAAGGTAAACAATGTGCAAATGCTTCTATATGATGCAAATGAAAAATTGGTGTTAATGTAACTACTTCATGGAATGATGCAGACACAAAAATTGACATTATGCAAATGCTTCTAAATGATGCAAATGCAAGGATTTTGACAACGTGCAGAATGCTTCTACATGATGCAAATGCAAAGATCGATAATGATGCAAACGCTTCATGAAAAGATGCAAATGCCCCTAATCATTTTTCTAGACTTTGGCTTAGCCTTTCCAATTCATTTCTCCTTTTCAAATCAGAGTATATCTTCAATTCATTTTTCAATCTTTGGCTATTCTCTTTGCCCCAACAGTTTTTGAACACTTATTGATAGAAGTCTGTTTGCCGAGTTTTATTTCTTCTTCTCATATTTGAAAATCAAGATAAACCCTAGTAGTTCCACACCTTTGGATTACAAAAACCCTTATCTCATGTCAACATCAAAAATAGGTATTTTCAAAAAATATATATATCTTGATTTGTTTTCTCATTTTGAAAACTTCTGAACAAAAAACATTAACCCCACAGTGTGTGATGTACAAATCTTTTGAAGACTGATGATCAGTGTTAAAAACTTCTCTAAGTGTCAATCTGGGTTTTTCAATTTGAATTGGGTATAACAAGATTTTGGTTGATCAAAGGAAATTTCATAGCAAAAATGTATGTCCCTTCCAAGCTCACAAATGGAGCAGGTTTTATAAATCATGAATTCATTGAAAATCAAACAAATTCAACATTCTTTTAGTTTCCATATCAAGGTATTTTGACAAGCGTCAAGATTGGCTGGGATGTTTAAACTGGAAAGTTTAATCTTCGAGGGAAAAAGTTTTCATTTTTTAAGTTAATCCTCTGAATAGAGCTAGTAATTTAGGAGGTTCATGAATTCCTAGATGTTCCTCGATGACCTCTTCTTCAAGATGACCTTCTCTTTTGTGGTTGTAGCAACCTAAAAAATAACGAGTCTCATCGCAAGACTTTATTATTCGTTAAGCGTGACATTAAAAAAAACCGAGGAAAAGTCGACTTAATTCCTCTAGAAAAATGAAGGTTTTGAAAATGACCTTAAAAAAAACATGGAGTCGCCACCAATCTTTTTTAGCTAGGTGTGATCGGCCACCTATTTAAACCGGTTTTATAAAATATTTTAAAAATTAATTAAAACATTTTAAAAATTAATTTCAAGTCTGCGTTTCAAACCAGAGAAATCAAATAAGCGGGTTCGGGAGTCGGTTACGTGTGGGGAAGGATTAGCACCCCCACAACGCCCGTATAAAACGGTACCTTATTAATCGTGTGTTATCTCAAATCTCGGTGTAAAGTTGGTTTTAAATTTAGTATTAAAAGTTAATTCCCAATTTAAAGAAAAATAATTCTATTTTTACTTGGAAATGGTTCGAAATTTATAAATTCAAAATTTTCCTATATTCCCCAACAAACGTGGCAAAATATAGAAACTTTTATTAGTTCTGGAAAACTTTCCGAATCATTCTCTTTTTAAAGAAGATATTCCGTTATTAATAATAATTGATGATATCCTCCCTAGCAAACCCGGCAGAGAACTCATGAATTATTTTAACTCGGGAATATCTTTATTTTATTGAAAACCATTATCTTTTTTGAAAACATTTAAAAGAAATGAATATGTATATGCATGACATAAATAAAATGACATAGCAAAATCTAAATAATATAATGCAACCTAAATGACATGACATGATTTGAACGCCTTAGCATATTCTAAATGAAATGGAATATCCTAAGTTATATAATATATTTTTAATGAAATTAAATAACCTACGTAACATAATACATTCTATATGAAATGCCATATCCTAAGTCATATGATATAATATAAATGAAATAAAATAAAATAAAATATTCTAGATGACATAATATATCCTAAATGAAATGAAATGACCTAGGTAATATAATATATTCTACATGAAATGCAATATCCTAAGTCATATGATATAATCTAAATGAAATAAAATATTCTAGATGACATAATATATCCTAAATGAAATGAAATAATTTAAACGACATGACAAATATGAATGATATGGCATATAATTTAAATGACATGGAATAAAAATAATGCTATCATATAATATGCATGAAAATAAAAATAATAATGCATGAACATAGTATATGCTAAATAAAAATAACTAAATAAAAGCATAGGATATCATGAAATATTCAAAACCATATAATAAACCATGTAACATCAAAAAATATAAATCAAAATAACAACAATATCATAGAAATTATTATAGCAAGAATCACATATTATATAAAATGCATGAATATGAAAAATGCAATGCATGAAATGTATTTTTTTTCCTTTTATTAAGGAAATCCGTATATCTAAACAGATATCCGGCTACCTTAGGAAAATATGTCAAATTAAATATTCTAAAACCAAAATACTTTGTGATTGTTTGAAAACAATTTTGAAAAGCTTGAATTAAAATTAAAAACTGGGCTAAATCTTTTTTAAAATGGCTCTAATTTCCTAAGTTTAAAAATCCGGACTTGACTACCCTTAACCCGAGAATTGAAAAACCATTTTTAGAGTTTAAAATGGCTTAGAAACTGCCCTAAGTCAGTAGCTAACCCTCCTAATCAGCCCACTCTAAGTAACTTAACCAAAACAGAAAAATGATTTTTCTTTAAATTCAATTCTGACTCCACTGTCCAGTTTTAAGCCACGATTTTTTACCCTATTTTTAAAAATTCAAAAAATTCTGAAAAAAATATTGGAGACTCAGGACATGTAAAACTACACGGAAAAAATCGGCTTAATTTTCTGATTAAAGATGAATTCCCAGAAAAATAAGAGATGTACGAGTTTTGGGTGAAAAAAAACTGCTTTGTCAAAACACATTTTTGCCTTTGATAAAATCATTTAAAAATCAAAGTAAAAATATTTGAAACTCCTAAAATGACTTACAAACAGTAGCTAGGACTTTTTGAAAGTTAGATAAAAACTGGCTAAGTAAAAAAAATCACAAAGGTAGAATAATCAACTTGACAAACTTAATTTTCCACAAGTGTGCTCAAGAGAGCATGACTTTGAACCATTAATTGGCTCAAGTCATTATTCAAGTGGCATGAACATGAAATGCATGAAACAATACAGCAAACATAATGCATGAAATGCATGGATTTAAACCTAAATGTCATGAAAAAATGCATGGCATTCATAAAGTGACCTAGACCTAAATGAACTTGCCTGGCATTTAATGCAACCTAGACCTAAAATGCATGAACATGCATGGCAAATAAACCTAACTTAATAACTAAAATATGCAAGGCATTTTCAAAAACACAAAGCATGCTTAAACCAAAAACTCAACCAAATATCATGAAAATGCTAACCTATCAACTAACATGGCAAGAATGCACAAAAAATGCAAAAATTACAAGAGGGCCGAATAGCATAATGTAACTAGCAAACATGGCATTTTCACAAACACTTGGTATACTAGCATGCAAAACTAAATCAAATGACGTGTAAATGCAAAAACCTACCAACTAACATGGCAAAAAATGCAACACACAATGCAAAACACATAGAGTAGCCAAATGGCCTCAAGCTCCAACAAGCATGGCATTTTCACAAACACTTGGTATACTAACATGCTCAACTAAAATATAACACTTAAATCATGCAAAAACCACACAAGCATTTTCACAAACACTTAATATACTAAATCTAAAACATGCTCAACTAAGATATAAAACTCAAATCATGCAAAGACTACACAAGCATTTTCACAAACACTTGATATACTAAATCTAAAACATGCTCAAATTTAAACATCATGAAAACAGAAAATTAAAAATGCAAAAACATGATATTTAAAATATAAATGGCAACAAACAAAGCAACCAAATTAAAATATAACTCAAGAATATGAAGTAACATAACATTTAAAACATCAAAATCAAAGAAAATAACATAAACAAAATGGTAAAATAAATCAAAACAGCAACTTAACTAGATAATGTAGGCCATTTGGCCATGGTGATTTTTTGTAAAAATAAAATGTAAAAAATATACTTAAGAAATAGATGAAGGAAGAACTTAAAAGAACAATAAAAAAAACATTTATTGAAATTGGAAACTCACCAAATAGAAATCAAAATAGCAAAAACAAGAATGGAAAATCAAGAAAGTGCAAGAGTTGGTGCTCAAAAGCAACCTCAAGAAGCTATATTTCAAGCTTTATCTCTTCAAACTTTCCTTTCTTTTCTAAACTTTTCTTTTTTGCTTTCAACCAAGGAAAGAAAAAACAAGTAAAAACTCTAAGAACTCAGCAAAATGAAGATGAAAAAATGAAATTATGCTCCCCCAAACAAGGCTGGCCGAATCCCCTTATAATTGCCCAAGGTGTTGTCATTTTTTTAACCAATTTTCCATCAAATGGCTAATAATTCAAGGTGAAAAAATCATGAAATTTCCATCTTTAGATTAGCATATCAGCTCTCTCAAATTACAGCTGTTAAATAATAATGTTGACATCTCTCTTGGCCTATGTGGCTTAATCACCATGGCTTGATCAAAGAGAATCTCTAACTAACTCTTGATTTTTAGCCATTTGATTGAAAAATCAGAAGCTTCCTCCTTCCTTTGGGCTTGGGCAGGCCAGCACTTCTCTTTTCCAGACCAACTCTGATAATTTTGAAAGGCCCAACGTAGCCCTTTTCGGTTGCTTGGGTGAAATGACCATTTTGCCCCCCGGATGTAAATAAATATCAAAAGGACTCCAAATTCAGTTTTTCTTTTTTTAATACTTCAAAAATAATAAAACAGTGAGTTCTGGAACTTTTCAAAATTATCCGAGTCCGTTTGCTATTTATTTGGATTTTTTCTTCCAAAAACGCCCTTTTATGCCCCTACATTTTACCATTTTTTAAACGAGCTCCAAATCAATATTTTTCTTCACCAATCTCTTCAAAATAATTAAAAAGTGTGATATGGAAGTTTTCATAATTTTTGGTGCTCATTTGGTATTTTTTCGGGATTTATCGGCTTGAATTACTGCATAGGAGGCCCGGGATTTGGCCATTTTGCAAACGAACTCTGAATCAACATTTTCTTTCGCCAATCTCTTCCAAATAATTTAAAAATGATATTTGCAAAATTTCAGAGTTTTTGGAGTCAATTTGCTATTTTTTCGGGATTTATCTTCTTGAATTATTGCATAGGAGGCTCGGGATTTGGCCATTTTGCAAACGAACTCCGAATCAAGATTTGCTTTTGCCAATATCTTCCAAATAATTTAAAAATGAGATTTTCAAAATTTCAAAAGATGTGGAGCTCATTTGCTATTTTTTCGGGATTTACCTTTTTGAATTACTAAACAAGAAGCCCGGGATTTGGCCATTTTGCAAACGAACTCCGAATCAAGATTTTATTTTACCAATTTCTTTCAAATGATTTAAAAATGAGATTGACAAATTTTCAGAATTTTTGGAGTCCATTTGCTATTTTTCCCAATTTTTCCAATTTTGCCCTTTTGCCTTCGACACCCGGTTTTGCTCAAAACAAGTCCGATTTTCAGATTTTCTTCAAGATGAGCCTTGGGCTATCCTTTTTAATCATTCCTCATCCATTGGGGGCTTTGTTCTTACCAAGTCAGGCCATTTCTGTGATTCTTCCCGATTTCACCGAAATCCACTAAAAACCCTAATTCTCGGTTTTCTCCCGAATTGACTTTTCTTTCAATTTTTCTTGCAAGTGACTTCTCCATTACCCGTAGTCAGTGCTTATCTTTCATTTGAAACCTTCAATTTTGACCAATTTGATCGTTTAAGCACTTTTCCCCAAATTTCTCGAATTAGGGTTTCCTTTCTATTGAATTTCCAAATCCCAACTTCCGAACTCCATATCTTTCAATGTAGACCTCGGATTATCAAAATTCTTTCGCTATTTTTCAATTGAACTTAAAATCTTGATTTTGAAAGTGGGTTGACTTTTTCAATAGTTGACTTTCTGGGGTTGACTTTTTTTGGGGTTGACTTTTCCCGTGGTTGACTTTTTTCAAGTTTGACTTTTTATGCTTGCCCTCTTAAACTAAGTCTCGTAGTACCACTTGCAGGATGAAAAAAGTCTTTTTACACTCGGAAACATCAATTTAGGAAGAAAACATACATTTTTTAGTAGTCCGGACAAAATTAGGTGTCTACAGCTGCCCCTCTTTGGCTATTGCTGAGAATCAGGCAAAGATAAACCGACACTAATTTTGTACGGTCAGTGAAATCACATTTGAAAGAAAGGGAAAAGGGTTTTCTTTTTTCATTCTTCTATCATTTTTCATTTTCTATTTTTTCATTTTTTTCTTTATTTTTTTCTTTTTTTTTCTTTTTTCGTCTTTTTTCATTTTTCATTTTTTTTTAAACAGTAAATTGAAGATTTTGTCCTTAAATTGAATTCCCTGACTAAGCAAGGCTCGACCTGTCTTAAGGAAACGAATTCGATTTGCAAGAAAAGAAATGACCTCGACGATGGTCTCGGGGCCTTAACCTGTCTTGTTCTCAGTTGTGTTTAAAATTCTGGATATCTCCTCCAGAAGCTTCGGCTATCACCACCAAAGTCTTGCTCATTTTTAAAACTATAAAAATTCTGGGTATCACCTCCAGAAGCTTCAGCTATCACCACCGAAGACTTTCTACCTTTTCAAAGGATTTTAAAACTCTGGATATCTCCACCAGAGGCTTCAGCTATCACCACCGAAGACTTGTTCATAATAAAAAAAGTACCTCGACGATGATCTCGGGGCTCGACTCGTCTTAAGGAAACGAATTCGATTTGCAAGAAAGGAAATGACCTCGACGATGGTCTCGGGGCCTTAACCTGTCTTGTTCTCAGCTGTGTTTAAAAATGTTGGGTATCTCCTCCAGAAGCTTTGGCTATCACCACCAAAGTCTTGCTCATTTTTAAAACTGTAAAAATTCTGGGTATCACCTCCAGAAGCTTCAGCTATCACCACCGAAGACTTTTCAAAGGATTTTAAAACTCTGGATATCTCCACCAGAGGCTTCAGCTATCACCACCGAAGACTTGTTCATAATAATAAAAAAAAAAAGTACCTCGACGATGATCTCGGGGCTCGACTCGTCTTAAGGAAACGAATTACATTATACCTGAAAGCTTTAAGAGATGATGCAAATGCTTCATGATGCAAATGCAAATGTCTTTGGCTGATGCAAGCTCTTCTTGATGTAGATGCAAATGACTTAGATTGGTGCAAATGTCTTTGATGCAAATGTAAATGACTTGATTTGATGCAAATTTTCTTAATGTAGATTCAACTAACTTAGATTGATGCAAATGCTTCTTGATGTAGATGCACATGTTGAATAAAATTCTGGATAACTCCTCCAAAAGAAGATTTCTCATTTTTCAAAATTATAAAACCCTGTATATCTCCACCAGAGGCTTCAGCTATCACCACCGAAGACTTGTTCACTTTTTAAAACTGTAAAATTATGGATATCTCCACCAGAAGCTTTGGCTATCGCCACCAAAGGTTTGCTCATTGTAAAATTCTGGGTAACTCCTCCAGAAGAAGATTTCTTATTTTTCAAAATTGTAAAACTCTGGATATCTCCACCAAAGGCTTCAGCTATCACCAACGAAGACTTGTTCACTTTAAAACTGTAAAATTCTGGATATCCCCACCAGAAGCTTTGGCTATCACCACCAAAGGTTTGCTCATTGTAAAATTCTGGGTAACTCCTCCAGAAGAAGATTTCTCATTTTTCAAAATTATAAAACCCTGGATATCTCCACCAAAGGCTTCAGCTATCACCACCGAAGACTTGTTCACTTTTAAAACTGTAAAATTCTGGATATCCCCACCAGAAGCTTTGGCTATCACCACCAAAGGTTTGCTTATTGTAAAATTCTGGGTAACTCTTCCAGAATAAGATTTCTCATTTTTCAAAATTATAAAACCCTGGATATCTCCACCAGAGGCTTCAGCTATCACCACCGAAGACTTGTTCACTTTTAAAACTGTAAAATTCTGGATATCCCCACCAGAAGCTTTGGCTATCACCACCAAAGGTTTGCTTATTGTAAAGTTCTGGGTAACTCCTCCAGAAGCTTTGAGAAATGATGCAGATGCACATGTCTTTTAACAAAGTGCTCATGCTTCATGGCGCAAATATAAATGCTTGGATTAATGTAAATATTTCTTAGTGCAAATGCAAATGACCTGGATTGATACCCATGTTTCATGATGCAGATGCCCCTACTAATTATATTCATGTAACTGGCTTATTTGGTATTTTTTCGGGATTTATCGGCTTGAATTACTGCATAGGAGGCCCGGGATTTGGCCATTTTGCAAACGAACTCTGAATCAACATTTTCTTTCGCCAATCTCTTCCAAATAATTTAAAAATGATATTTGCAAAATTTCAGAGTTTTTGGAGTCAATTTGCTATTTTTTCGGGATTTATCTTCTTGAATTATTGCATAGGAGGCTCGGGATTTGGCCATTTTGCAAACGAACTCCGAATCAAGATTTGCTTTTGCCAATATCTTCCAAATAATTTAAAAATGAGATTTTCAAAATTTCAAAAGATGTGGAGCTCATTTGCTATTTTTTCGGGATTTACCTTTTTGAATTACTAAACAAGAAGCCCGGGATTTGGCCATTTTGCAAACGAACTCCGAATCAAGATTTTATTTTACCAATTTCTTTCAAATGATTTAAAAATGAGATTGACAAATTTTCAGAATTTTTGGAGTCCATTTGCTATTTTTCCCAATTTTTCCAATTTTGCCCTTTTGCCTTCGACACCCGGTTTTGCTCAAAACAAGTCCGATTTTCAGATTTTCTTCAAGATGAGCCTTGGGCTATCCTTTTTAATCATTCCTCATCCATTGGGGGCTTTGGTCTTACCAAGTCAGGCCATTTCTGTGATTCTTCCCGATTTCACCGAAATCCACTAAAAACCCTAATTCTCGGTTTTCTCGCGAATTGACTTTTCTTTCAATTTTTCTTGCAAGTGACTTCTCCATTACCCGTAGTCAGTGCTTATCTTTCATTTGAAACCTTCAATTTTGACCAATTTGATCGTTTAAGCACTTTTCCCCAAATTTCTCGAATTAGGGTTTCCTTTCTATTGAATTTCCAAATCCCAACTTCCGAACTCCATATCTTTCAATGTAGACCTCGGATTATCAAAATTCTTTCGCTATTTTTCAATTGAACTTAAAATCTTGATTTTGAAAGTGGGTTGACTTTTTCAATAGTTGACTTTCTGGGGTTGACTTTTTTTGGGGTTGACTTTTCCCGTGGTTGACTTTTTTCAAGTTTGACTTTTTATGCTTGCCCTCTTAAACTAAGTCTCGTAGTACCACTTGCAGGATGAAAAAAGTCTTTTTACACTCGGAAACATCAATTTAGGAAGAAAACATACATTTTTTAGTAGTCCGGACAAAATTAGGTGTCTACAGCTGCCCCTCTTTGGCTATTGCTGAGAATCAGGCAAAGATAAACCGACACTAATTTTGTACGGTCAGTGAAATCACATTTGAAAGAAAGGGAAAAGGGTTTTCTTTTTTCATTCTTCTATCATTTTTCATTTTCTATTTTTTCATTTTTTTCTTCATTTTTTTCTTTTTTTTTTCTTTTTTCGTCTTTTTTCATTTTTCATTTTTTTTTTTAAACAGTAAATTGAAGATTTTGTCCTTAAATTGAATTCCCTGACTAAGCAAGGCTCGACCTGTCTTAAGGAAACGAATTCGATTTGCAAGAAAAGAAATGACCTCGACGATGGTCTCGGGGCCTTAACCTGTCTTGTTCTCAGTTGTGTTTAAAATTCTGGATATCTCCTCCAGAAGCTTCGGCTATCACCACCAAAGTCTTGCTCATTTTTAAAACTATAAAAATTCTGGGTATCACCTCCAGAAGCTTCAGCTATCACCACCGAAGACTTTCTACCTATTCAAAGGATTTTAAAACTCTGGATATCTCCACTAGAGGCTTCAGCTATCACCACCGAAGACTTGTTCATAATAAAAAAAGTACCTCGACGATGATCTCGGGGCTCGACTCGTCTTAAGGAAACGAATTCGATTTGCAAGAAAGGAAATGACCTCGACGATGGTCTCGGGGCCTTAACCTGTCTTGTTCTCAGCTGTGTTTAAAAATGTTGGGTATCTCCTCCAGAAGCTTTGGCTATCACCACCAAAGTCTTGCTCATTTTTAAAACTGTAAAAATTCTGGGTATCACCTCCAGAAGCTTCAGCTATCACCATCGAAGACTTTTCAAAGGATTTTAAAACTCTGGATATCTCCACCAGAGGCTTCAGCTATCACCACCGAAGACTTGTTCATAATAATAAAAAAAAAAAAGTACCTCGACGATGATCTCGGGGCTCGACTCGTCTTAAGGAAACGAATTACATTATACCTGAAAGCTTTAAGAGATGATGCAAATGCTTCATGATGCAAATGCAAATGTCTTTGGTTGATGCAAGCGCTTCTTGATGTAGATGCAAATGACTTAGATTGGTGCAAATGTCTTTGATGCAAATGTAAATGACTTGATTTGATGCAAATTTTCTTAATGTAGATTCAACTAACTTAGATTGATGCAAATGCTTCTTGATGTAGATGCACATGTTGAATAAAATTCTGGATAACTCCTCCAAAAGAAGATTTCTCATTTTTCAAAATTATAAAACCCTGGATATCTCCACCAGAGGCTTCAGCTATCACCACCGAAGACTTGTTCACTTTTTAAAACTGTAAAATTATGGATATCTCCACCAGAAGCTTTGGCTATCACCACCAAAGGTTTGCTCATTGTAAAATTCTGGGTAACTCCTCCAGAAGAAGATTTCTTATTTTTCAAAATTGTAAAACTCTGGATATCTCCACCAAAGGCTTCAGCTATCACCAACGAAGACTTGTTCACTTTAAAACTGTAAAATTCTGGATATCCCCACCAGAAGCTTTGGCTATCACCACCAAAGGTTTGCTCATTGTAAAATTCTGGGTAACTCCTCCAGAAGAAGATTTCTCGTTTTTCAAAATTATAAAACCCTGGATATCTCCACCAAAGGCTTCAGCTATCACCACCGAAGACTTGTTCACTTTTAAAACTGTAAAATTCTGGATATCCCCACCAGAAGCTTTGGCTATCACCACCAAAGGTTTGCTTATTGTAAAATTCTGGGTAACTCCTCCAGAATAAGATTTCTCATTTTTGAAAATTATAAAACCCTGGATATCTCCACCAGAGGCTTCAGCTATCACCACCGAAGACTTGTTCACTTTTAAAACTGTAAAATTCTAGATATCCCCACCAGAAGCTTTGGCTATCACCACCAAATGTTTGCTTATTGTAAAGTTCTGGGTAACTCCTCCAGAAGCTTTGAGAAATGATGCAGATGCACATGTCTTTTAACAAAGTGCTCATGCTTCATGGCGCAAATATAAATGCTTGGATTAATGTAAATATTTCTTAGTGCAAATGCAAATGACCTGGATTGATACCCATGTTTCATGATGCAGATGCCCCTACTAATTATATTCATGTAACTGGCTTATAAATGGTGTAACTATAATTACCACACAATAATGAAAATGCAATGATTCTAGAAATGATGCAATTGCTAGAGATGACACAAATGCGAATTCCATGAAGAATGTAAATGTAAAAGTAAAATGCAGATGCTTATGGAATAATGCCAATGCAAATACCCATGAATGATGCAAATGCTTACTGACACTGTGCAGATGTAAAAGCTTGATAAAGAGATGAGTGCTCATGAGTGATGCAAATGCCCCCAGTTGTTTTTCTAGACTTTGGCTTAGCCTTTCAAATCCATTTTTCCTCTTCAAATCAGAGTATATCTTCAATTCATTTTGGCTATTCTCTTTGCCCCAACAGTTTTCAAACTTTCATCAATAGAGATCTGAACCAGGTTCTATTTCTTCTTCTCATATCTGCAAGTCAAGACCTATCCTGGCAGTTCTATTCCTTTGGGTTAGAAAAATCCTTGTCTCATGTCAACATCAAAATGGGTATTTCAAAATCTATTTATTTGTTTTCGCATTTTGAAAACTTCTGAACAAAAAATATTAACCCCACAATATGTGATGTATAAATCTTTTTAAGACTGATGATCATTGTTAGAAATTTCTCTAAGTATCAATCTGGGTTTTTTCAACTGGGATTGGCAAGGCTTGGTATAGCAAGATTCTGGCTTTTCCAGGAAAACTTCATGACAAAAATGTATATCCCTTCTAGGCTCACAAATGGAACAGGTTTTATAAATCATGAATTTATTGAGAACCAAACAAATTTAACATTCTTTTAGTTTCCATATCAAGGCATTTTGACAAGCATCAAGTTTGGCTGGGATGTTTAAACCGAAAAGTTTAATCTTGGGAACAAAAGTTTCAGTTTTTTGAAGATAATCCTATGAATGAGAATTGACAATTTGGGAGGTTAAGGAATTCTTAAATGTTCCTCGATGACCACTTTTTTAAGATGACCTTCTCTTTTTGTGGTATCGGCACTTTCATAGATGGCATCAAAAATTTTCATTTTACTCTAGACTGCCCATTTTTGGGTTTTCGCCCTAGAGTCCCATTCTTTCCTTTTTTTTTCGTACACTTTTGAATTCTAAATTCTTCCTTAGTGAAATGATAATTCGATAAAATGGGATAAAATCTGAGAAAAAACCTTTCAAATTAAATATTCATGCTTGATCAAAATGGACTTTTAAAGCACGTAATGTAGGCCATGGCTCAGGGTTCAGAAAGAAAGGATAAATAGGCCCAAAATGTGTTTGAGGGAAATCAGATCAAAGGATCATTTCTTGAGGAGGATTCTCTTTGAAGCATTTGTCCCTTCTTGGACATTTCTTTCCTTTTGACTTTGCTCTTTTTCTTCCTTGCTTTTGGCTTTCAATTTGCCATGTCTTTCAGACACATTTTTTATTGTGTTTTTCTTTTGTTTTTCTTGGCTTTCATTTCGCCATCTTTTCTCTTCTTTTTCTTTGACAGAGTGAGCCCGTCTTTATTCGGGGCTCCATTTGCTTTGCATCTATCTTTGAGCTAGGATTCGTTTCTCAATGATCTTTTAAAAATATCTTTCCTTACATGTGCCCCCTAGTGTAGAGGGTGATCCTTGATCAGGGTTCAAAGAAGAAAGAATTATTTCGGGTCAAAAGGGGTGACTATGGATAATTTTTTTTGTGCGAAAGGGATATGAAAGATGGCCATTCCTCATGTCAAGCACAAATATTCACACTGAAAAGCAATCTCCAAGGGAAATAGATATTCAAAATTTCATTTTGCACTTTGGAATCATCTGAATTCTCATATGCATGATATCACAAATTTTTCTTCTCTTTTTTTCATCGCATGCCCCAATGATTCATGCGTTGGCCCATCCTTCTTCACCATGTATCCATCATTTCCATATATGATGCCCCAATTTGATTAACCATGATAATTTGTATCAACGAGGAACATAGCAAGTCTAGGTCTATACTGAAAAGGCTGAGTTTCCAATCTGAGTTCTTTGAAGAGACAAGGAAAATATGACCCAAAAATGGGTTTTCTCTGGGACAAGGGATAATCTGGTTTAGTCATTGTGCCCCAGGGTGTCAATCATGAAGTGATGTTTGGGTATTTGAAGTTTTATGATCATTGGGAAAGGTCATGAATGGTTTTAGCACAATCTTGACACACACCAAATTATCAAAATCTAGATTCGTGAAAGAATGTCTCAATTGTTTGAATTTCAAGGAATTTGAAAATTTTCAAAAAGTTCGTTCCTTTGTTCATAGCCTAGACTAAGATCTACGTCTTTGCTTATTCTGTAATGACAATGGTTTTATGAAGTTCAATCATTCATATTCCTTGAAGCATTAGGTATTTCAAGTGTTCTTGGTTTAAGAGATTTAGGCTTAGGAAAACCTAAAGAGAGGGGAGAAGGTATTGGGTCATTTGTAACACTGATCATCAATCTTCTTGAGACTATCCATTAAAAATTCCTTAATGCTTGTTTTTGCAAATTCAAATTATTGTTAAAACAAGACAAACACAAAGCATTTAAAATTCAAAATTCATTTAATTCATGTAGATGTTAACATGAGACAAGTGCTTTCATCATCACAGTGTATAGAACTACATGCATCAAAAACCTAATATGATCATGCACAATGTTTCTTATAACACTTGGCTTTCCCATCTTCAAAACTTATCGAACCAGCCTTGATGAGATCTCTGACCTTGTACTTCAAAGTGAGGTAGTTCTCTGTTGAGTGACCTTGATTGCCAGAATGATAACCACAACACTCATTAACATCATACCAGCTCGGATAATGGGGCTTCAGAGGCTCTAATTGCATGGGTGTCACAAGGTGATTCTGGATGAGTTGAGGTAATAGCTCACTGTATGTCACAGGAATCGGGTTATCCTGATTTCTTTTTCGCTTTTTATGCCCCCTTCGATTATTCTCAACAGTGTTCGCTTGATAGACAGATGTAAATTCTGGTGTAGTTGCAGTCATTGATTGGTAGGGATAAAAACCTTGGGAGACATTGTTCAGGGTAGAGTAAAATGGCTGATACGAGAAGAATTGGGGAGGTGGGGAAAAGTCTTCAACGACTTGGGTATCTTTCTTTTTCTTTTCAGATGCCCCCTTTTTCTTGGTATTGGATGTTCTTTCTCCTTCAATTTTCCCATCCTTGATAGCATTCTCAATCATCTCCCCTGAAATTACCATGTCCGAAAAATTCTTCATGGTGTTGTCGACAAGTACATCATAGTACGGGGCCTGCAGTGTATTCACAAAAATGACAGTGGTTTCTTTCTGAGTTAAAGGCGGTTGTACTTGGACGGCCAGGCTCATCCACCATTGCTCATATTCTTTGAAGCTCTCAGTAGCTCTTTTCTTCATATTTTGCAAAGTGAGACGGTCCGGCGCCATGTCGGTCATATGCTTGTACTGGTTTAGAAAAACCCTAGCCAGGTCATTCCAAGAGCGAATCTGATCCTTGCTCAACTGACTATACCACCTAATTGCGGATCTGCTGAGGCTATCTTGAAAGCAGTGAATCAAAAGCTTATCATTATCTATATGACTTGTCATCTTCCAGCAGAACATAGTGATGTGGGCTGATGGATCAGTCGTCCCGTCATATTTCAAAAAGTCAGTAATCTTGAACTTAGGAGGAATGACTAAATCGAAGACCAAACATCATTCTTTCACATATAAACTCCCAAATACATCTGTACTTTCTACTGCCCGGAGCCTTTCATCTAACAACTGATATTTCCCTTGGGAATCTGCCAACTCAACCTTATTTACTGCAACCATTTTCAACTTTGCCTGTTCAGCTGGATCATCTGAGTTTAGGACATTGACTATGTTCTGGGCATCAATCATTACGACCTCATTCTAACCTTTTTGTGCCTCTAACCCTTCTCTAGAGACAAAGTTTTCGGTGTATCCTTTTCCCTTGATTACGGCGGACATCAGCTCCATTAATTTAGTCATCTGATCCTTAGATTTTGCTTGAGACTGTGCTAGCTGTTCTCGCAATTCTCTCTGTTCCCTTTCCATTTTTTCCATTCAGGCAACTTGTTCATCCTCCATAGCACCAGCCTGTATTAAAAGTGTACTCAGTACTTCTTTTGATTTGAAATGGAAATTCTTTCAAAGACTCCTAAAGCCAAGCCAACTTTTTTTTTATTTTCCCCAAATGTATGTCATGATGAATGAGCCATGATTGTCATTTGATGTATATGAAGCCTAAACAATATGATGTATGGACATGTCCAATGGAAACATGCTAACCATATATGTAATAAATGCAATCACGATGCCAACATGTTGCAAACAAAGAATAAACAAATCAAGACATGGATATATGCAATGACTGATCATGTGCATTTTAGCATATTTCCCAATGAATGTTCATATATCCTACGAATGCAACACGGTGTCAATTATGATACATGCAAACAATGAATGATTGATACAGAGTATATACAAAGAAAATCATGCTAACCATGTGTGTCATGAATGCGACCTAATGCTAATCATGATGTAAGCAAATTAATGCATGGATATATACAGAAAAATCATGCTGATTATGAATGCATAAATGCAACCTGATGCTAACATGATACATGTATGAATGTATGGTATGACCACTAATTGATCGGATGAAAAATGCAAAAGGGGAAGATATCACGGAGGAAATAAGAATCGGAGGAACTTAATCATCAAGATCTCATAAATTTGAAACATAATCAATTCATTCCCATATCAACGTTCACAATGGTATAAACCATGTTTTACAAAATTTGAACAGTGGTTAAAACTGTCTTTACAAGCACTTTATTCTTCCTAGCATCCTAAGGCTATAAGAGCCGGCTACTGAAAAAGTGAAATCGTATTACATCATATAAGACCGAAGTCTTTCAATCTTAATGCTGTAAATCTCCCAATCCTAATGGCGCTTTCCTAGCCCTCTATCAATCAGTGTCGTTGGATCCAACCACTTGGCATCTATAAGAGTTTGCACGTTCTTTTTGAAGGCCATACAGTCTTCAATGCTATGGCCAACAATTCCACAGTGATAATCACATCTTGCATTTGGATTATACCCATTTGGATATGGTGGTAACAGGGGTTTCAATGGGATACAGGCAACCATGTGATTTCGGATAAGTATAGGGAGAAGCTCTCGGTAGCTGATTGGAATGGGATCAAAATGCATTTAGGTCTTATTCTGGGGTCGTTTCTTAGTCACACATGGCCTAGGAGTTGAGGCACTTGGTGGTGGCACTAAGGTCCGAACCGGAGTGTTTACATGGAGATGTGGCGGAACAGCATGGTAAGGGTATGGATTAGGACACGGGGCCTTTGGAGGTTGTACATAGCTCGAGGTTCCTATCCCAGATGCTGGATAAGGTGATTGATGAGGGAAATAGTATGAACTGAAAGTTGGAGTGGGATTCAGGAATCCCGTAGTGGTCATCCCAATGGACGATTGGACCATAGTAGGGTGGGGATACTGGTTTGGACCTAGAACAGTTTGCAGGTATGGTACAGGATCCAAGGTTTCTATCTTTGGTATCAGGCTCTCAGGTTTACTCATCTTCACGATTTTGTCCATAATTTCATCAGGATTGCAACCTTTGTGGCATTGACAAGTGCAGGATCCAGCAAGGATTGTATGTTCTGGACCTAATGGTTTTGGTTGATCCGAAAGCGATGCAGAGCCCTGAGAAAGTTCCTTTTTACTCTTACCTATATCCTCAACCATTTTCAGCAATTTGGCCAGCTGTTCCTTTACCTCTCGAAATTTCATGTCCACATTCCTCTTGATTGCGTTCCAAAGCACCCAATCGTTCCTCCCATTCATTCCTCATATCTCGAACCCCTCTCATGCAAATGAAAATGTCATGAGATTAAGAATACAATTGTGAATATACATGCTCTATTCCTATGTGCATTAATATACTTATGATTAATGCATGAACATATACAGAGAAATTATGATGACTATGTATGCTATGGATGCAATCTAATGCCAACATGATGCATTTTTAAAATTAAAAAAAATGAATAAATTGATGCACAAGTATATACAAATAATGACCATGCATGCCATAAATGTATTCTACAATGAATGACCATGCATGCTATGCTGTCAAAATGATACATGCTAAGACTAAATGAATTAATACAAAGGTAAGTACAAAGAATGACCATGTATATCACAAATGTATTCTACAATGAAGAAACATGCATGCTACGATGTCAAAATGATACATGCTAAGAATAAATGAATTAATACAAAGGTAGGTACAAAGAATGACCATGTAATCACAAATATATTCTACAATGAATAACCATGCATGTTAGGACTGTAACACGATGTCAAAATGATACAAATAAAGAATAAATGAATTAACACCAAGGTATATACAAAGAAATCAATGATTACACGAAATTGATGGGACCTAAATCTTGATTATTCAAAAATCTCATTATGCAAGATTTGCCTCCAAATTCATGATTTTTTTAAACATGTTTTTTTCTATATAAAAAAAATATTATTTTCAAAAGAATTTCGGGGTAGTGGATCCTACTATGGTACAATGTTCAAATGTTCATGTGACACTACCGGTTTTATGAAATCATCAAATGAAATTACCAACTGTTTATTGCAAAGAATGAGATCAATAATACAACCAAAAATGTACATGCTCTATTCACACATGCATGAAATGTGCAACATGCAAAAATGCTTGAAAAAGGATTTTTTTTTAAAACAACTAATGAACATCTGCCCCAACAATATTTGCTTATTTAGGCATCACGATGCCTTCGAGGCGGAGTATCTCATTTATTACGGGTGATGTACGTACATCGTTGCTCGATCTACCACACTTATTCGGAGTGTAAAATAAGTAACAAAAGGTTTAGAAATGTCCCTCCATGTGTTCCTATTTTCGGTATATCTAATGGAAATCCGGCATGGCTTCGCCTAGGTTCACTATATGAGGGTGAATCGGTTCTAAAGGCCCCGAATTTCTCTTCACTGTCGCCGATGAAGGCTAGTAAGGCACCCCGATAAAAGCGGGTTCAATTCGTTAGAGTCTATTTCCCTAGCCCATGCGGATTGTTAATCACGAAGACTTAGGTAATTTAGTACTCCGGAAGTGTTTCACTAGCCCATGCGGATTGTTAATCACGAAGGCTTAGTTACTTTGCTCCCACCTAAAAGGACGAAACCCGGGTATAGGGCTCATGATATGAAAATGCACGTGTAGTGTGTGTGGAGGAACAACAAACCTTTCACCACCTATTCTACAAACCTTATTCTAAATGCCCTATCAATTAAAACATTCAAGAATAGTGTAACGCATTAACCAACAAGCAATTATAATATACAACCTTAAATAACTATAAAACAATAACAAAATGCATGCACATGAGTATGGACATATTTAAAAATATTTTATTATTTTCAAAATTCTCCTTATTTAAAAAAAATGCGGGAATTAAAATTAAATACCAATTAAACCAACAAAATCGAGACTTTGATAACACACGACTAATTCTAGGCTTGACTCTCTAATAGTCCCTAGTGGAGTCGCCAAGCTGTCGCAACCTAAAAAATAACGAGTCTCATCGCAAGACTTTATTATTCGTTAAGCGTGACATTAAAAAAAACCGAGGAAAAGCGACTTAATTCCTCTAGAAAAATGAAGGTTTTGAAAATGACCTTAAAAAAAACATGGAGTGGCCACCAATCTTTTTTAGCTAGGTGTGATCGGCCACCTATTAAAACCGATTTTATAAAATATTTTAAAAATTAATTAAAACATATTAAAAACCAATTTCATGTCTGCGTTTTAAACCAGAGAAATCAAAGAAGCAGGTTCGGGAGTCGGTTACGTGTGGGGAAGGATTAGCACCCCCACAACGCCCGTAAAAAACGGTACCTTATTAATCATGTGTTATCTCAAATCTCGGTGTAAAGTTGGTTTTAAATTTAGTATTTCAAGTTAATTCCCAATTTAAAGAAAAATAATTCTATTTTTAATTGGAAATGATTCGGAATTTATAAATTCAAAATTTTCCTATATTCCCCAACAAACGTGGTAAAATATATAAATTTTTATTAGTTTTGGAAAACTTTTCGAATCATTCTCTTTTTAAAGAAGATATTCCGTTATTAATAATAATTGATGATATCCTCCCCAGCAAACCCGGCAGAGAACTCATGAATTATTTTAACTCGGGAATATCTTTATTTTATTGAAAACCATTATCTTTTTTGAAAATATTTAAAAGAAATGAATATGTATATGCATGACATAAATAAAATGACATAGCAAAATCTAAATAATATAATGCAACCTAAATGACATGACATGATTTGAATGCCTTAGCATATTCTAAATGAAATGGAATATCCTAAGTTATATAATATATTCTAAATGAAATTAAATGACCTATGTAACATAATAGATTCTATATGAAATGCAATATCCTAAGTCATATGATATAATCTAAATGAAATAAAATATTCTAGATGACATAATATATCCTAAATGAAATGAAATGACCTAGGTAATATAATATATTCTACATGAAATGCAATATCCTAAGTCATATGATATAATCTAAATGAAATAAAATATTCTAGATGACATAATATATCCTAAATAAAATGAAATAATTTAAATGACATGACAAATATGAATGATATGGCATATAATTTAAATGACATGGAATAAAAATAATGCTATCATATAATATGCATGAAAATAAAAATAATAATGCATGAACATGGTATATGCTAGATAAAAATAACTAAATAAAAGCATAGGATATCATGAAATATTCAAAACCATATAATAAACCATGTAACATCAAAAAATATAAATCAAAATAACAACAATATCGTAGAAATTATTATAGCAAGAATCACATATTATATAAAATGCATGAATATGAAAAATGCAATGCATGAAATGTGTTTTTTTCCTTTTATTAAGGAAATCCGTATATCTAAACAGATATCCAGCTACCTTAGGAAAATATGCCAAATTAAATATTCTAAAACCAAAATACTTTGTAATTGTTTGAAAACAATTTTGAAAAGCTTGAATTAAAAATAAAAATTGGGCTAAATCTTTTTTAAAATGGCTCTAATTTCCTAAGTTTAAAAATCCGGACTTGACTACCCTTAACCCGAGAATTGAAAAACCATTTTTAGAGTTTAAAAAGGCTTAGAAACTACCCTAAGTCAGTAGCTAACCCTCCTAATCAGCCCACTCTAAGTAACTTAACCAAAACAGAAAAATGATTTTTCTTTAAATTCAATTCTGACTCCGCTGTCCAGTTTAAAGCCACGATTTTTTACCCTATTTTTAAAAATTCAAAAAATTATGAAAAATATACTGGAGACTCATGACATGTAAAACTACACGGAAAAAAAATCGGTTTAATTTTCTGATTAAATATAAATTCCCTAAAAAATAAGAGATTTACGAGTTTTGGGTGAAAAAAAAACTGCTTTGTCAAAACACATTTTTGCCTTTGATAAAATCATTTAAAAATCAAAGTAAAAATATTTGAAACTCCTAAAATGAATTAAAAATAGTAGATAGGACTTTTTGAAAGTTAGATAAAAATTGGCTAACTAAAAAAAATCACAAAGGTAGAATAATCAACTTGACAAACTTAATTTTCCACAAGTGTGCTCAAGAGAGCATGACTTTGAACCATTAATTGGCTCAAGTCATTACTCAAGTGGCATGAACATGAAATGCATGAAACAATACAGCAAACATAATGCATGAAATGCATGGATTTAAACCTAAATGTCATGAAAAAATGCATGGCATTCATAAAGTGACCTAGACCTAAATGAACTTGCATGGCATTTAATGCAACCTAGACCTAAAATGCATGAACATGCATGGAAAATAAACCTAACTTAATAACTAAAATATGCATGGCATTTTCACAAACACAAAGCATGCTTAAACCAAAAACTCAACTAAATATCATGCAAATGCTAACCTATCAACTAACATGGCAAGAATGCACAAAAAATGCAAAAATTCCAAGAGGGCCGAATAGCATAATGTAACTAGCAAACATGGCATTTTCACAAACACTTGGTATACTAGCTTGCAAAACTAAATCAAATGACGTGTAAATGCAAAAACCTACCAACTAACATGGCAAAAAATGCAACACACAATACAAAACACATGGAGTAGCCAAATGGCCTTAAGCTCCAACAAGCATGGCATTTTCACAAACACTTGGTATACTAACATGCTCAACTAAAATATAACACTTAAATCATGCAAAAACCACACAAGCATTTTCACAAACACTTAATATACTAAATCTAAAACATGCTCAACTAAGATATAAAACTTAAATCATGCAAAGACCACACAAGCATTTTCACAAACACTTGATATACTAAATCTAAAACATGCTCAAATTTAAACATCATGAAAACAGAAAATTAAAAATGCAAAAACATGATATTTAAAATATAAATGGCAACAAACAAAGCAACCAAATTAAAATATAACTCAAGAATATGAAGTAACATAACATTTAAAACATCAAAATCAAAGAAAATAACATAAACAATATGGTAAAATAAGTCAAAACAGCAACTTAACTAGATAATGTAGGTCATTTGGCCATGGTGAGTTTATTGTAAAAATAAAATGTAAAAAATATACTTAAGAAAGAGAAATCAAAAAGAAATCAAAACATTTATTGAAAATGGAAACTCACCAAATAGAAATCAAAATAGCAAAAAAAAGAATGGAAAATCAAGAAAGTGCAAGGGTTGGTGCTCAAGAGCAACCTCAAGAAGCTATATTTCAAGCTTTATCTCTTCAAACTTTCCTTTCTTTTCTAAACTTTTCTTTTTTGCTTTCAACCAAGGAGAGAAAAAACAAGTAAAAACTCTAAGAACTCAGCAAAATGAAGATGAAAAAATGAAATTCTGCTCCCCCAAACAAGGCTGGCCGAATCCCCCTATAATTGCCCAAGGTGTTGTCATTTTTTTGTAACCAATTTTCCATCAAATGGCTAATAATTCAAGGTGAAAAAATCATGAAATTACCACCTTTAGATTAGCATATCAGCTCTCTCAAATTACAGCTGTTAAAGAATAATGTTGACATCTCTCTTGGCATATGTGGCTTAATCACCATGGCTTGATCAAAGAGAATCTCTAACTAACTCTTGATTTTTAGCCATTTGATTGAAAAATCAGAAGCTTCCTCCTTCCTTTGGGCTTGGGCAGGCCAGCACTTCTCTTTTCCAGCCCAACTCTGATTTTTTGAAAGGCCCAAAGTAGCTCTTTTCGGTTGTTTGGGTGAAATAACCATTTTGCCCCCCGGATGTAAATAAATATCAAACGGACCCCAAATTCAATTTTTCTTTTTTTAATACTTCCAAAATAATAAAACATTGAGTTCTGGAAGTTTTCAGAATTATCCGAGTCCGTTTGCTATTTATTTGGATTTTTCTTCCAAAAATGCCCTTTTATGCCCCTACATTTTACCATTTTTTAAACAAGCTCCAAATCAAGATTTTTCTTCACCAATATCTTCAAAATAATTAAAAAGTTTGATCTAGAAGTTTACATAATTTTCGGAGCTCATTTGGTATTTTTTCGGGATTTGGCCATTTTGTAAACGAACTCCAAATCAAGATTTTCTTTTGCCAATTTCTTCCAAATAATTTAAAAATGAGATTTTCAAGATTTCAGAATTTTTGGAGTCCATTTGCTATTTTTCCGAGATTTATCTTCTTGAATTATTGCATAGGAGGCCCGGGATTTGGCCATTTTGCAAACGAACTCCGAATCAAGATTTTATTTCGCCAATCTCTTCCAAATAATTTAAAATTGATATTTTCAAAATTTCAAAAGATTTGGAGGTCATTTGCTATTTTTTCAGGATTTTCCTTTTTGAATTACAACATAAGAAGCCCGGGATTTGGCCATTTTGCAAACGAACTCCGAATCAAGATTTTCTTTTACTAATCTCTTTCAAATGATTTAAAAATGAGATTGAAAAATTTTCAAAATTTTCAGAGTCCATTTGCTATTTTTCCCAAATTTTCCAATTTTGCCCTTTTGCCTTCGAAACTCGGTTTTGCTCAAAACAAGTCCGATTTTCAGATTTTCTTCAAGCTGAGCCTTGGGCTATCCTTTTTAATCATTCCTCATCCATTGGGGGCTTTGTTCTTACCAAGTCAGGCCATTTCTGTGATTCTTCCCGATTTCACCGAAATCCACTAAATACCCTAATTCTCGGTTTTCTCCCGGATTGACTTTTCTTTCGATTTTTCTTGCAAGTGACTTCTCCATCACCCGTAGTCAGTGCTTATCTTTCATTTGGAACCTTCAATTTTGACCAATTTGATCGTTTAAGCACTTTTCCCCAAATATCTCGGATTAGGGTTTACTTTCTATTGAATCTTCAAATCCCAACTTCCGAACTCCATATCATTCAATGTAGACCTCGGATTTTCAAAATTCTTTCGCCATTTTTCAATTGAACTTAAAATCTTGATTTTGAAAGTGGGTTGACTTTTTCAGTAGTTGACTTTCTATGGTTGACTTTTTTTGGGGTTGACCTTTCCCAAGGTTGACTTTTTTCAAGTTTGACTTTTTATGCTCGCCCTCTTAAACTAAGTCTCGGAGTACCGCATGCAGGATGAAAAAAGTCTTTTTACACTCGGAAACATCAATTTAGGAAGAAAACATACCTGTTTTAGTAGTCCGGACAAAATTAGGTGTCTACAGTGGTATCGACACTAACGTAAATGGCATCAAAAATTGCATTTTACTCTAGACCGCCCTTTTTTGGGTTTTCGTCCTAGAGTCCCATTCTTTCCATTTTTTCTTCTCCTTTTTTTTCATTGTTTTACCACGCATTTGAGAATTCTAAATTCTTCCTTAGTGAAATGAGAATTCGATGAGATCGGATAAAATTTGAGGAAAGACCCTTCAAGTTGAATATTCATGCTTGATCAAAATGGGCTTTTAAAGCACGTAATGTAGGCCATGGCTCGGGGTTCAGAAAGAAAGGATAAATAGGCCCAAAATCTGTGTTTGAGGGTAATCAGATCAAGGATCATTTCTTGAGGAGAATTCTCTTTGAAGAATTTGTCCCTTTTGGACTTTTCTTTCCATTTTACTTTTGCTCTTCTTCTTCTTTGCTTTTGGCTTTCATTTGCCATACTTTTTCACACACTTTTTTTCTTCTTGGCTTCCATTTCGCCATCTTTTCCTTTTCATTTTGATAGAGTGAGCCCATTTCATTCGGGGCTCCATTTGCTTTGTATCTGTCTTTGAGCTAGGACTCATTCCTCCATGATCTTTAAAAAGATCTTTCCTCGCATTTGCCCCCCAGTGTAAAGGGTGATCCTTAATCAGGGTTCAAAGAAGAAAGAATTCTTTTGGCTCAAAATGGGTGACTATGGATAATTTCTTTTTTGCGAAAGGGATATGAAAGATGGCCATTCCTCATATCAAGCACAAATATTCTCATTGAAAAGCAACCCCAGGGGAAATAGATAATCAAAATTTCATTTTGCACTTTGGAATCATCCGAATTCTCATATGCATGATATTACAATTTTTCTTCTTTTTCTTTCTTGTTTTTGCATGCCCCAATGATTCATGCGTTACTCAATCCTTATTCACCATGTATCATCATTTCCACCTATGATGCCCAAATTTGATTAACCTTGAGAATTTGTATCAACGAGGAACATAGCAAGTCTAGGTCTATTTTGAAAAGGTTGAGTTTCAAATCTGAGTTCTTTGAAGAGACAAAGAAAATATGACCTATAAAATGGGTTTTCTCTGGGACATGGGATAATCTAGTTTAATCATTGTGCCCCAGGGTGTCAATCATGAAGTGATGTTTGGGCAATTAGTGTTTTGTGGTTGTTGAAAATGACATGAATGGTTTTGGCACAACCCTGACACACACCAAATTACCATGATCTAAATTCTTGAAAGAAAGTCTCATTTGTTTGAATTTCAAGGAGTTCGAAAAAAATTCGAAAAGTTCGATCCTTTGTTCATAGCCTAGACTAAGATCTACATCTTTGCTTATTCTATGATGACAATGGTTTTATGAAGTTCAATCATTCATATTCCTTGAAGCATTAGGTCTTTCAAGTGTTCTCGAGTCAAGGGTTTAGGCCTAGGAAAGCCTAAAAGAGAGGGGAGAAGGTATTGGGTTATTTGTAACAATGACTATCAATATTCTCGAGATTATCCATTATTAAAACTTCCTTAAAGATTGTTTTTGCAAATTCAAATTATTGTTAAAACACAACAAACAAAAAGCTTTTAAATTTCAAAATTCATTTAATTCATATGAATGTCGCCATGAGACAAGTGTTTTCATCATAAGGTCTGAAACTACATGCATCAAAATGCTCATATTGACATCCTTCAAAAGTAGTAATTCTCCCTCTAAAACCCTGAAAGAAACAGATTTACGGGAAAGCGGCCTTCCACTGATTGATAAGCTCCGGTGTCAAAATACTATCGCATATAAGACTTTCAATCCTTTCCCTCAGTTTTCTGTATTTTTCAGTTGAATGCCTAACTACCCCCTGGTGATAATCACACTTGCTGTCAGGGTCATAACTCCTCGCTGATGGATCCGGAGCTATTTTCAAAGGTAACAGGGTAAGGTACTGATTCTTTATTAGTAATGGCAGCAAGTCAAGGAAGGGGATTGGAATTCTTTCTTGGTCGTCCCGCGGTCGTTTTTTGGAAGTAGGCCTTGTTGCAAAGACTGGTATAGGATTAGGTGTGTGGGTTGGTAGGTAAGGACAAAGACTTGGAGATACCTCAATAGGGTAACATGATTGGTATGAGGGAAATTGGGAATATGGGATGAAATCTCCCATAGCTTGGACATTTTCCTCTTTATTTCTAGGTGCCTTATTTCTCTCGGCATTGGATGTTCCATCTCCTTCAAGTTTCCCATTCTTGATAGCATTCTCAATCATCTCCCCTGAGATTACTATATCGGTAAAATTCTTCGAGGCATTGCCGACGAGTCTATCATAGTATGGGGCCTGCAGTGTATTCACAAAAAGGATGGTGATTTCTTTTTGTGTCAAAGGTGGTTGTACTTGGGTAGACATGTTCCTCCACATCTGAGCATACTCTTTAAAGGTCTCAGTAGCTCTTTTCTCCATATTTTGCAAAGTGAGACGATCAGGTGTCCTGTCGGTCATATGCTTGTACTGGTTTAGAAAAGCCCTAGCCAAATCATTCCAAGAGCGAATCTGATCCTTGCTCAACTGACTATACCACCTAATTGCGGACCCGCTGAGGCTATCCTGAAAGTAGTGAACCAGAAGCTTATCATTATCTATATGATTTGTCATCTTTCGGCGGAACATAGTGAAGTGGGCTGACTGATCAGTCGTCCCGTCATATTTCACAAAGTCAGGGACCTTGAATTTAGGAGGAATGACTAAATTGAGGACCAAGCATTGTTTTTTTGCATCCATACTCCCGAATATGTCTGTATTTTCTACTACCCAAAGTCTTTCATCTAGCAACTGATATTTCCCTTGGGAATCTGCCAACTCAACCTCGTTCGACTCAACCATCTTCAGTTTTGCTTGTTTAGCTGGATCATCTGAATTTAAGACATTGACTGGGTTAACTGTGTTCTGGGCATCTATCATTACGATCTCATTCTGACCCTTTCGTGCCTCTAATCATTCTCTGGAGGCCAAGTTTTTAGTGTATCCCTTGATTACGGTGGACATTAGCTCCATCAATGTAGTCATCTGGTCTTTAGATTCTGCTTGAGACTTTGCCAGCTGTTCTCGTAATTCTTCCTGTACCCTTTCCATTCTTTCCATTCGGGTAACTTGTTCATTCTCCATAGTACTAGCCTGTATTAAAAGGGTACTCAGTACTTCTTATACCTCTGATTTGAAATGGAAATTATTTCAAAGACTCTTAAAGCAAAGCCAACTTCTGTTTTATTCCCCCAAAGTGTGTGTCATGATAAAGGAGCCATGAATGCAATTTGATGCACGTGAAGCCTAAACAATATGATGTATGGACATGTACAATGGAAACATGCTAACCATATATGTACTAAATACAATCACGATGCCAACATGTTGCAAGCAAAGAATAAACAAATCAACGCATGGATATATGCAATGAATCATCCTGTACATTTCAGCATTTCCCAATGAATGATCATATACACTATGAATGCAACACGATGTCTATTATGATGCATGTAAACAATGAATGATTGATACAGAGTATATACAAAGAAAATCATGTTGACCATGTGTGTCATGAATGCATCTTGATGTTAATATGACAGATTAATGCATGAGCATATATAGAGAAATCATGCTGACTATGTTTGTCATGAATGTAACCCAAAGTCAACATGATGCATGTAAAGAATAAGAAAATTAATGCATAAATATATATATAAAAAAAATCATGCTGATTATGAATGCATGAATGCAACCTGATGCTAACATGATACATGTATGAATGTATGGTATGACAAATAATTGATCGGATGCAAAATGCAAAAGGGAAGATATCACGGAGGAAATAAGAATCGGACGAACTTAATCATCATCTCATAATTTGAAGCATAGTCAATTCATTCCCATATCGACGTTCACAATGGTATAAACCGTGTTTTACAAAATTTGAACGGTGGTTAAAACTGTCTTTACAAGCACTTTATTCTTACTAGCATCCTAAGGCTATAAGAGCCGGCTACTGAAAAAGTGAAATCCTACTACATTATATCAGACTGAAGTCTTTCTACATCATTGCCATACATCTCCCATTCCTAATTACGCTTTCCATGCCCTCTATGAATCAGAGTCGTTGGATCGATCCACTTGATCTCTATAAGAGATTAAACTTTCTTTTTGAAGGCTATACAGTCTTCAATGCTATGGCCAGTAATTCCACAGTGATAATCACATCCTGCATTTGGATTATACCACTTTGGATGTGGTGGTAACAGGGGTTTCAGCGGGATATAGGCAACCATGTGATTTTGGATCAGTATAGGGAAGAGCTCCTGGTAGCTGATTGGAATGGGATCATACTACTCTTGAGTCTTGTTTTTGGGTTTTTCTTAGTCTCACATGGCCTAGGAGTTGGGGAACTTGGTGGCGGTACTAAAGTTCAAACCAGAGTATTTACATAGGGAGATTGCGAAATAACAAGGAAAGGGTATGGATTTGGACTCGGGACCCTTGGAGGTTGTACATAGTTCGAGGTTCCTATCCCGGATGCTTGATTAGGTGATTGATGAGGGAAATAGTACAAACTGCCAGTTGGTGGTGATGGAGTGGGATTCAGGAATCCCGTAGTGGTCATCCCAATGGACGATTGGACCATAGTAGGGTGGGGAGACTGATTTGGACCTAGAACAATTTGGAGGTATGGTACAGGATCCGAGGTTTCTATCTTTGGTATCAGGCTCTCGGGTTTAATCATTTTCACGATTTTGTCCATAATTTCGTCAGGATTGAAACATTTGTGGCATTGACAAGCGCAGGATCCAGCAAGGATTGTAAATTCTAGACCTAATGGTTTTGGTTGATCGGAAGGTGATGTAGAGCCCTGAGAAAGTTCCCTTTTACACTTACCCATATCCTCAACCAATTTCATCATTTTGGCAAGCTATTCCTTCAACTCCCGGATTTCATGTCCAAACTCCTCTTGATTTCGTTCCAAAGCACCCAATAGTTCCTCCGATTCTTTCCTCATATCTAGAACCCCTTTCATGCAAATGAAAATGTCATGAGATTAAGAATACAATTATGAATGTACATGCTTTATTCCTATGTGCATGAATATACTGATGATTAATGCATGAACATATACAGAGAAATTATGATGACTATGTATGCTATGGATGCAATCTAAAGCCAACATGATTCATTTAAAAAATGAATAAATTGATGCACATGTATATATAAATAATGATTATGCATGTCATAAACGTATTCTACAATGAATGACCATGCATACTATGGCTGTAACATGATGTCAAAATGATATATGCAAAGAATAAATGAATTAACACAAAGGTAGATACAAAGAATGACCATGTATATCACAAATGCATTCTACAATGAATAACCATGCATGTTAGGACTGTAACATGATGTCAAAATGATACATGCAAAGAATAAATGAATTAACACAAAGTTATGCACAAAGAAGTTAACCAATGGTTACACAAAATTGGTGGGAACGAAATCTTGATTATTCAAAAATCCCATTATGCAAGATTTGCCTCCAAATATAATCTATGATTTTTTTTTAAAACATGTTTTCTCTATGAAAAGCCAAACATATTATTTTCAAAAGAATTTCGGGGTAGTGGATCCTACTATGGTACATGTCCAAATGTTCATGCAATACTACCGGTCTTATGAAATCATCAAAAAGGATTATTATAACCATCCGTTTACTGCAAAAGACGAGATCTATAATACAACCAAAAATGTATATGCTCTATTCACACATGCATGAAATGTGTAAAATGCAAAAATGCTTGAAAAAGGATTTTTATTTTTTATTTCAAATAGTTAATGAACATTTTCCCCAACAATATCTACTTATATAGGTATCACAGTGCCTTTGGGACGAATTATCACATTTATTACGGGCGATGTACGTACATCGTTGCCCGATCTACAACACTTATTCAGAGTGTAAAATAGGTAACAAAAGGTTTAGAAATGTCCCTCCATGTGTTCCTATCTTCGGTATATCTAACGAAAATCCTGCATGGCATCGCCTAGGTTCACTATATGAGGGTGAATCGGTTCTAAAGGCCCTGAATTGCTCCTCACTGTCGTCGGTGAAGGCTAGTAAGGCACCCCGATAAAAGTGGGTTCAATTTGTTAGAGTCTATTTCCCTAGCCCATGCGGATTGTTAATCACGAAGGCTTAGTTACTTTGCTCCCACAACCTGGGTATAGAGCTCATAATATGAAAATGCACGTGTAGTGTAGTGTGTGAGGAGGAACAACAAACCATTCACCACCTATTCTACACCCCTTATTCTAAATGCCCCAACAATTTATTAAAATAACATTCAAGAATAGTGTAACGCATTAACCAACAAGCAATTATAATATACAATTATTAAATAACTAGAGAACAATAATAAAATGTATGCACATGAATATGGACATATTTAGAACATTTTATTATTTTCAAAATTCTCCTTATTATTGAAAAATGTGAGAATTAAAATTAAATACCTAATAAAAACTAACAAAATTGAGACTTTGATAATACACGACTAATTCTAGGCCTGACTCTCTAAAAGTCCCTAGTGGAGTCTCCAAGCTGTCGCAACCTAAAAAATAACAAGTCTATTAACAAGTCTCCAAGCTGTCGCAAGACTTTATTATTCGTTAAGCGTGACATTAAAAAAAAAACGAGGAAAAGTCGACTTAATTCCTCTAGAAAAATGAAGGTTTTGAAAATAACCTTGAAAAATACATGGAGTCGCCACCAATCTTTTTTGGTTAGGGGTGATTGGCCACCTATTAAAACCAGTTTTATAAAACATTTTAAAATTAATTAAAATATTTTTTTAAAACCAATTTCAAGTCTGCGTTTTAAACCAGAGAAATCAAAGAAGCGGGTTCGAAACTCGGTTACGTGTGGGGAAGGATTAGCACCGCCACAATGCCCGTATAAACAATACCTTATTAATCGTGTGTTATCTCAAGTCTCAGTAAAAAATCGATTTTTAATTTGGTATTTCAAATTAATTCTCAATTTAAAGAAAAATAATTCCATTTTTAATTGAAAATGATCCATAATTTATTAATTCAAAATTTTCCTATATTCCATAACAAACGTGGCAAAATATAGAAATTTTTATTAGTTTGGAAAACTTTCCAAATCATTCTTATTTTAAAAGAAGATATTCCGTTATTAATGATAATTGATGATATCCTCCCCAGCAAACCCGGCAGAGAATCATGAATTATTTTAACTCGGGAATATCTTTATTTTATTGAAAATCATTTCCTTTTTCAAAATATTTAAAAATATATGAATATGAATATGTGTGACATAAATAAAATAAAATAACATAGCAAAGTCTAGATAATATAATGCAACATAAATGGTATGATATAATTTAAATGTCTTAGCATATTCTAAATGAAATGAAATATCCTAAGTCACATGATATATTCTAAATGAAATGAAATAACCTAGGTAACATGATATGTTCTATATGAAATGAAATGATTTAAATGACATGGCAAATATAAATGATATGGCATATAATGTAAATGACATGAAATGACATGAAACATAAAATAATGCTATTATATAATATGCATAAAAATAAAAATAATAATGCATGAACATAGTATATGTTAAATAATGTGACAAAAATAAATAACTAAATAAAGGCATAGGATATCATGAAATATTCAAAACCATATAATAAACAACATAACATCAAAAATATAAATAAAAATAATAACAACATCATGGAAATTATCATAGCAAAAATCACATATTATATAAAATGCATGAATATGGAAAATACAATGCATGAGAATGTATTTTTTCTTTTAATTCAAAAAATTCGTATATCTAAAAAGATATCCGGCTACCTTAGGAAAATATATCAAATTAAATATTCTAAAACCAAAATACTTTGTAATTGTTTGAAAACAATTTTGAAAAAGTTTAGATTAAAAACTTAGCTAAACCCTTTTTAAAAGGCTCTAATTTCCTAAGTTTAAAATCCCGGTGTCGCAACCTAAAAAATAACAAGTCTCATAGCAAGACTTTATTATTCGTTAAGCGTGACATAAAAAAAAACGAGGAAAAGTCTACTTAATTCTTCTTGAAAAGATGAAGGTTTTGAAAATGACCTTGAAAAAGACATGGAGTCGCCACCAATCTATTTTAGTTAGGTGTGATCGGCCACCTATTAAAACCGGTTTTATAAAACATTTTAAAGTTAATTAAAACATTTTTTAAAACCAATTTCAAGTCTGCATTTTAAGCCAGAGAATTCAAAGAAGCGGGTTTCAGACTCGGTTACATGTGTGGAAGGATTAGCACCCCCACAACGCCCGTATAAAACGGTACCTTATTAACTGTGTGTTATCTCAAGTCTCGGTAAAAAGTCAATTTTTAATTTGATATTTCAAATTAATTCCCAATTTAAAGAAAAAAATTCCATTTTTAAATGAAAATGACCCGAAATTTATAAATTCAAAATTCTCCTATATTCCCCAACAAACATGGCAAAATATAGAAATTTTTATTAGTTTGGAAAACTTTCCGAATCATTCTTATTTTAGAGAAGATATTCCGTTATTAATGATAATTGATGATATCCTCCCCAGCAAACCCTGCAGAGAACTCATGAATTATGTTAACTCGGGAATATCTTTATTTTATTGAAAATGATTACCTTTTCAAAATCTTTTAAAAAATATGAATATCTATGACATAAATAAAATGACACAGCAAAGTCTAAATAATATAATGCAACCTAAATGATATGACATAATTTAAATGTCTTCGCATATTCTAAATGAAATGAAATATCCTAAGTTATATGATATATTCTAAATGAAATGAAATGACCTAGGTAACATAATATATTCTACATGAAATGAAATGACCTAGGTAACATAATATATTCTATATGAAATGAAATAATTTAAATGACATGGAAAATATAAATGATATGGCATATAATCTAAATGACATGAAACATAAAATAATGCTATCATACAATATGCATGAAAATAAAAATAATAATGCATGAACATAGTATATGCTAAATAATATAACAAAAATAACTAAATAAAAAGCATAGGATATCATGAAATATTCAAAACCATATAACAAATAATATAATATCAAAAATTTAAATCAAAGATAATAACACAATCATCAAAATTAAACATAGCAAAAATTACATATTATATAATATGCATGAATATGGAAAATGCAATGCATGAGAATGTATTTTTTCCTTTAAATAAGAAAATCCGTATATCTAAAAAGATATCCGGCTACCTTAGGAAAATATATCAAATTAAATATTCTAAAACCAAAATACTTTGTGATTGTTTGAAAACAATTTTGAAAAGCTTAGATTAAAAATAAAAACCTAGCTAAACCCCTTTTAAATGGCTCTAATTTCCTAAGTTTAAAATCCCAGACTTGACCACCCTTAACCCGATATTTAAAAAATCATTTTTAGAGTTTTAAAAAAGCTTAGAAACTACCCTAAGTCAGTAGCCAAACTTCCTAATTAGCCCCTCTAAGTAACTTAACCAAAACAGAAAAATGATTTTCCATCAAATTCAATTCTACCTCCACTGTCCAGTTTTAAAGCACGATTTTTTACCCTATTTTTAAAAATTCAAAAAAAAATCTAAACAAAGTACTGGAGACTCAGGACACGTAAAACTACAGGGAAAAAATCAGCTTAATTTTTTGAATAAAGATGACTGCCTAGAAAAATTAGGAAAGTATGAGTACTGGGTGAAAAAACTGTTTTGCCAAAACACATTCTTTTGCCTTTGATAAAATCATTTAAAAATCAAAGTAAAAATATTAGAGACTCTCTAAAAGACTCACAAACAGTAGCTAACACTTTTGAAAAGTTAGCCAAAAATTGGCTAAGTAAAAAAAAATCACAAAGGTAGAATAATCAATTTGACAACTCTTTAAGTTTCCACAAGTATGCTCAAGTGAGCATGACTTTGAACCATTGATTGGCCTAAGTCATAATTCAAGTGGCAAGGACATGAAATGCATGATTTAAAACATAAATGACATGAAAAATGCATGGCACCTAGATCTAAATGAACTTGCATGGCATTTAATGCAGCCTAGGTCTAAAATGCATGAATATGCATGGCAAAGCAAACCAATCCTAAACCTAAAAAATGCATGGCAATAACACAAATATATGGCATGCTTAAACAAAATACTCAACCAAATATCATGAAAATGCAAACCTATCAACTAGCATGATGAAAATGTACATGCAAAGCATAAAATAGAGGGGTGGCCGAATGGCCTCATGCTTCAAAATGAACATGGCATTTCCACAAACACATGATATACTAACATGTATAGCTAAAGAATAACACTCAAATCATGCAAACATAAAGTAAAGGCATGAAAATAAATAGGCATTTTCACAAACACATGGATTACAAAATGTAAAACATAAACAAACTTAAACATTTTGAAAACAGAAAATCAAAAATGCCAGATAAGTAAAATAAACATGATAATAGACTCAAAAATGGAAATAAGCAAGCAACCAAATTAAAACAAGCTTCATGTTTATGTATTAGAAGAAGATTTAAAGCATAAAACTTGATAAACATCAACAATAACATGAAATAAAAATGAAAAACAGCAACTACAAAAACACTAGGCCATTCGGCCACCTCAAAAAAGAAAAGAAAAAAAAAGTTTCAAAAGCTTTTTACAAGGAAGAATCAAGAAGGAACTTAAAGAAGAATATTAAAAACACTAATTTAAAAAGAAAAATCAAAAGAAACTCACCAAATATTAAATGAAAACAGCAAAACAAGAATGGAAAATTAAAGAAAGTGCAAGAGTATGGTGCTTAAAGCAACCTCTAGAAGCTATCTTTCAAGCTTTTTCTCTTCTAACTTTCTTTTCTTTTCTTCTCTAAACTTTTCTTTTTGCCTTTCAACAATGGAGAGAAAAATCAGCAAAAACCAAGAGAGAATAGAGAGTGAATAGCTAAAAATGAAAGGAGATAGAGACCCCCTTGTAGTGGCCGAATGCCCCACCCCAATACTAGGATGTTGTCATTTTTCATTCAACCAATTTCATCCAAAGGCTATTGATCCAAGATGTTTAGAATATGAAATTATCACCCTTAGATTAGGCCATCAGCTATCCACAATTACAGCTGTTCAAGAATCTTAAGCCATTATGTTGACACTCTCCCTCTTCATGTATTGGTCCATATGGCTTATTTGCAAAGGCTTGATCAAAAAATAACTAACTTCCTCTTCATTGTTGGCATTTTGATTAAAAATCAAAAAATATCTACCCATCCTTGGTCCTTGGCCGGCCAACCCCTCTTCTTCCAGCCCATGCTTCATTTTTCTTAAAAGGCAAGAAAGCCCTTTTTAGTTTTTTAGGTAAAATGACCTTTTTGCCCCCCGAACATAAATAAATAGAAAATGGACTCCAAATTCAAATTTTATTTTTTCAATACTTTATAAATAATAAAAAATTGAATTCTGGAGGTTTTTAAAATTTTCCGAGTCCATTTGCTATTTATTTGGATTTTTTATTCCAAAATTGCCTTTTTGTGCTCCCAAACTTTACCATTTTTTAAACGAGCTCCAAATCTAGATTTTTATTCACCAATCTCTTCCAAATAATTTAAAAGTGTGATTTGGAAGTTTTCATAATTTTTGGAACTCATTTGGTACTTTTTCGGGATTTATCTACTTGAATTACTACATAAGGGGCCTGGGATTTGGCCATTTTGCAAACAAACTCTGAATCCGAATTTTCTTTCGCCAATATCTTCCAAATAATATAAAAATGATATTTGCAAATTCTTAATATTTGTGGAGTTCATTTGCTATTTTTCCGGGATTTCTCTTCTTGAATTTCTATATAGGGGACCCGGGATTTGGCCATTTTGCAAATGAACTCCGAATCAAGATTTTCTTTTGCCAATCTCTTCGAAATGATTTAAGAATGAGATCTACAATTTTTCATAATTTTTGGAGTTCATTTGCTATTTTTCCCAAATTTTCTAATATTGCCCTTTTGCCTCCGAAACTCGATTTTGCTCAAAACATGTCCGATTTTTAGATTTTCTTCAAACTGAGCCTTGGGCTATCCTTTTTTATCACTCCTCATCCATTAGGGGCTTTAGTTTTACCGAATAGGGTCATTTCTGTAATTCTTCCAAATTTCATCGAAATCCACCAAAAACCCTATTCCTCGGTTTTCTTCCGGATTGACTTTTCTTTCAGTTTTTCTTCCAAGTAGCTTCTCCATTACTCGTAGTCAGTGCTTATATTTCATTTGGAACCTTCAATTTCGACCAATTTGATCGTTTAAGCACTTTTCCCCAAATTTCTCGAACTAAGATTTTCGTTCTACTGAATCTCCGTAACCTAACTTCCGAACCCCATATCTTTCAATGTAGACCTCGGATTATCAAATTCGTTCACCATTTTTCAATTGAACTTCAAATCTTGATTTTGAAAGTGTGTTGACTTTTTTAGTAGTTGACTTTTCGAGGTTGACTTTTTGAGGTTGACTTTTTCAAGTTTGACTTTTTATGATCGCCTTCTTAGACTAAGTCCCGGAGTACTAACTACAGGATGTGTAGACACCGAACTTTATCGGGGTTTAATTTATTTTATTAAAAGAAAAACAAAAACAAAAATCAGAAAAATCAGAAAAAAAAAATCAGAAAAAAATTAGATAATTTCGAAAATTAAAAGAAAATCAAGAACACAAATTTGGGTTGAAACAAACCTCTTTTTGGATTGAAATGGGACTCTAAAAAATGGGATTAAATTGAAACTCCTAGTTCTAGTAAAACTAAAATTTCTTCTCTATAAAAAAGAACCCAAGCACCACAATCAAACACACATCAGAAATCAGAGAAATCACAAGCAAGAAAAACCTAGTATTTTCGAAATAAAAATAAAAAAAAAAAAAAGATTTTTGTGTGTGGAAAAAATTTCAAAATTTCAAAAGTGAGAGTTAGAATTTGTTTCGAAAAAATTCTTGAGAAAGAAAAGTTGGGTTTTAATTAGAGGAAGCATATACTAGAAGTTGGTGGCCATTCGGCGATCAACAGAGTAGATCGGAGGAGGTGAAATTTCGAACTTCGATTTTAGATCTAGGAAATTCTAGAGAGATTCGGAAAAAACTAATTTGATTTTTGAAAATAGGAGATCGAAAGGAAATTTTTGTGATTTTTCGAGAATTTTTCGACCACCGACATCAACGACGACGGCGGCGACGGCAGCAGGTGGCCGGATTCTGGACAGTGAAGAACATTCATCAGTGTTCTTGAGGATTTTTTTTTTCAGAGAAAAGGAGATTTTTTTGGTGGAAAAGAGGTAAGAAATGATCTAAAAAAAATTGGTGTTTAAGAGACAGCAAGTGGGTCGGGCCAGGCAGACCCGTGCGCGGCCCGCGCGGCTTACGCCTGGGCCTGACCCCTCACCTGCTGCTTGCTTTCTTTTTTTTCTCTTTGGTTTGGTTTTTTTTAGATTTTTGTTTTGTTATTTGGTTTTTTTATTTAGTTATTACTTACTAATTGTTTTTTAGTTTTGCAGGTTTTTTATATTATTATTATTTGTTTATTATTCTTATCATTATTAAATAATTTTACTAACCATATATTTTTTTAAGGAAAAAAAACTACTATTTATTTTTATTACTAGTTTATATTGTATATTAATATTTTATATTTCATATTTTATATTTTATTAATAATTGTATATTTTTAATATTATTAACTATTAATTTTTTTTTTAAAGATTAGATTAATTATTAATTGAAGAATAATTATTTTTAAATTAATAAATTGAGATTTTTCCAATGATGAAATTCAAAGAAATTACGAATGGTTGATTTCTGAGAAATTTCTAGGTGAGAGATTTCTCTTAAAAATTCTCGAGAATGAATGGAAGGATTTTTTAAGAGATAATATTCAATACCAACAAAAATCAAAATTTTATTTTTTTTTTAGAATAATTAATTTTCAATATCTTTTTCTCAAATTGATTTTCCATAATAAATGCTTAATTAAAATTGAAGGATAAATTAAGGTTTTTTTCCGATGATGAAATTCAAGAGAGTCGCGAATGGTTGACTTTTAAGAAATTTCTAGGTGAGAAAAATTCTCTTAAAAATTCTCCAAAATGAATGGAAGAATATTCTAAGAGATAATTTTCGATATTAAAAATCAGAATTTATTTTTCAAACAAACATTAATAAAATGTGGATTAATTTTGGAAAATTAATTTAGGAGAAATAATTTTGATTAAATAAATCTAATTTTTCCGACGACGGAGCCTCTTCAATAGAACGAATGGTTTCTTTTGAATACTCTCGAGGTGAGGAAATATTTTTTAGTAATTTCTCTAGAATGAATGGAAGGAAGACCTAAAAAATAATTTTCGAGAATTTTAACTTTAACAGTTAAAATGAAAATAGGATAGACAAGACCGTTTAATTAAGACTTTTAAGTATCACAAGACTAATTAGGTACTATCTCTTAGATAGGCGTTGTGAGGGTGTTAATCCTTCCTCATACGTAACCGTACTCCCGAACCTAGTTCTGATAAGTAGACCAGAACCTATTCTTTTTAAGGTGCCTTAGTCAAGCCTAGGATCACTTTAAATAGGATAGATTTATAAAGGTGACTAATCACACCTAGATTAGATGATTAGTGGCGACTCCATTGATTTGCGTCTAGCATGCTGAATTTGTATTTGGCACGTTATGACAGTTTGGCGACTCCACTGGGATATTAGAGAGTCGAGCCATAGATTAGTCTTGTGATACCTTAGGTTTTAAATATTGGTCTTTACGTGTTTAATTTTTATGTATTTATTTGTTTATTTTTATTTGTACTAACAACTTTTGTTTCATTGTGCATTTGTGGGTAAAGAAAGGTTTGAATGTCCCTTCGCACACACGACACATTGCATATCATAAAGTCCTATACCCGGACTCATCCATTTTAGGAGGGGGTAAAGTATCTACGCCTCGAGAGGTGAAAACCTTCGCAACGGCTAGCGAAACACCTTCAAAGTGTAAAGTACCAAAGTCTTTGAGAGGTGATAACCTCTGCCATAACTTTGGAAAATACTCTCACCCGAATTGAACCCTTCCGGTTGGAGCCTGTAATGGGCGAGGAATGGGGTGCCTTACTCATCCTACATGGATGATGTTAAGGAGCAATTTGGGGACCTTTTTAGCTTGGTCAAGTATCCTAAACCCAGCATATAAACAATACTTAAGTGGCCAAACTTTAAGATAGAGCCATGTCCAACCTTATATAGAGAACCCGAACTTAGGACACATGAAGGGACACTTCTTACCCTATACTTTTTTTTTCATTAACATGACTTTGTTCACCTAACACATTTGTTTTGTTGATATGCTCACCATGATGATGTAGTGCTTACACATGTTGTTGTATTTTTATCTTTCCATAAGCTTTGTTGATATAATATCTAACTGTTTGTTTCTCTCTTTTCATACATCATGCATCTTCATAAAGTCATCTTGCCACATAACGGTCTAGATAAAAATAATGTCTACTAAATCCATGGAAAACCTAACAGTCGCGAAGTGTGAGTCTGCCAGTAGTTTGAAGCTTAGGTCTGAAGCAATCCAGCAAAGTACAGGAGATTGCCTTCCAGTCGGGTTTGTCTCTACTCTTCCCGAGAGAGTTCACATGGATCTGGCACAGAACAACCTTGAAGATCTGATCAACATTTGGCATTCTTGGGATGGAACTCGACAAGAAACATTCAAACGAAAGTATGGGGACCTAGCTTTACTCCTATCTGTCGAAGTCGATAATAACCTGGTAAGAGACATGATGCAGTTTTGGAACCCATCATACAGATGCTTCGTTTTCAATGAAGTGGATATGGTTCCAACCATAGAAGAATATTCAGCCTTGCTTCGTTTGGACCCTTCTAATCCAGACAAAGTCTACTAGAAGAACAAGACAGGTTATCGGAAGAAGATAATAAAGATCATGGGAATCAACTTTACAGAAGTTGACAAGATTGTGAAGACAAAGGGTAAAAGCACTGGTATTCCATGGAATGTTCTCCGAAACTTCATTGTCAAACACCCAGATGATGATAAAGGTTTGGAGGTGATGGCTTTGGCTATTTACAGACTTGTGGTTTTCCCGAAGATATTGGGACATATTGAAACAACTGTGGTGAATTTCATGGATCAAGTTCAACACCAAATCAATACAGCTCCAGCTCTATTAGCCGAGTCTATCAGGTCACTGAATCACTGCAGGAGAAATGGAAAAGGGCGTTTCATTGGATGTTCACAGTTACTCTACATCTGGATGAAAATTCATTTCGAGTGCCAAGAGTCGAAGTTCCGAAAGCCGTACTTCACCACTAGCGTCCCTATCAAGGAATTCTGTAAAAGCACATGGCCTGAATCAAGGTCAAAAGAAGAATGGATAGTGATGTTGCGAGAACTTACAAGCCGACAAGTAATCTAGAAAGCACCGTGGATAGCTCATGGACTTATGTTATTTAGCTGTGGTGATCAACCTTGGGTTCCTCTCTTGGTACTTTGGGGTGTCATTAGCTACTCTCCTATCATGGTACGGAGACAAGCAGGGTATAAGCAGTTCATATCGATGACTCACGGACTTAACCAGGTGGATTTCTCTTATTTAGACAAAGGGGTTATCAACAGGATAGAGGAACTCACAAGGGCTTGGAAATTAACAGTTAGAGTTGAAGGGGGTAGTATCTCATGGAACACTGCTCCTGAATATTCTGTGTGGCAGGCTAGGAGAGCCAAAGATGCTGTGATTCCTTGCAAAAGAAGTCCAGATGGTTCAGTCAAGGTTATAGCCTCGAATCCTATGCTGAGGATAGAAAAGGCTAAAAGGAAGCTCCAAGAAGAAAAAGATGAATTGGGAGAAGAAAACCAGAAATGCAATCAAGGGTAGAAGAGTTAGAAAAAGGCTTGAACAAAGAAAAAAACAAGGCCAAGAAGCTTCGAATAAAAGTTCGAAAGTTGGGGGATGGTTTAGTGGAAAGAGATGGCACTATTCAGAAACTCACCGAAGATGGCGACACTTTTAAAGAATCCTTGTCAGGTATGGAAAAGAACTACTCGCTTTTGACTACTGAGGTTGGACGCCTAAAATAAGAAAATGGGGAGTTATTGTTTGATCAAGAAAGAAAGGTAGCTGATTGCCAAGAATTGCTTACCGAATTAATGAACTTGAAGGAAGAATGTTCCAAAGTCCGAGATGCGGACTCTAAAAAGCAGAATCTTCTGGAAAATATGTTTGACCATTTCGATGTGGCATCCTACAAGGCAGAAGACATGTATGACAGAATCATGGAGGTTAAAGCGAAAGTAATTCCGTTCCATGAAAACGGCTAGCTCATATACGAACTTTTGGACGAAGCTCAGTCTCACTACCGTCAGATTGTCAAGTTCCTTTGGAGGCGTTAGGATTTTTAGATTTATGTTTTTAGTAATTCTTTGTAAGAATTTTCATTTTTATGCTTTAGGACCAGTTGAAGTTTTATTTTTTTTAGGATCGCTTTGGTATTTAGGATTTCTATGGATTTGGTAATTTTATTTATAAAATTCTTTTTATCTACATTTGTTATGTGGCTGGTGTTCTTTCATAGCAATTCATCCATATGTGCATAAACATCATCAATTTAGATTTAAAGTTTTAAGCATATCATCCTGATTTAAGAAATTTTGTTAATGGTTCAAAGATAGCTCGACAGTCAGAATCTTCGAGACAGTCTTCTTGTCACTCTTACAACACTAGATCAAGAGTTAGAGAAATGGCCGAAGAGAAATCCTCAAGGATAGATAAGGTAGAACAAGCTCAGGATGAGATTAGAGAGCAGTTAAGTTCTTTGCTGGAAATGATGAGAAGTCTGAAAGGGAAGAATAAGGAAGATGAATTTGGTTCTCAGGGGAAAGAGCAGAATGTGGGCAAATCTTTATGTTCGCCCGGTTTTCGACCTCAAGCGCAACATGAACAATTACAGCAGATGCCCTACATGGAAGGATTCACTTATCCACACGGCCAACCTCAAATCCCGGGATTCACTTTTCCTATTCCTGGAACAAAGATAGACCCAGTCCAAGTTCCAGATTTGGACGATCCCAAAGAGTTAGAGAAGCTGAAAGTGGCAGAAGAGATCGAGTCTCGTAAAATGAAGATGATTGAAGAAAGGCTTCAAGCTGTTGAGGGGTTAGACTGCTATGGTTCTATGGATGTTGTGGGGCTTTGTATAGTGTCGGATGTAGTAATCCCGTCTAAGTTCAGGACTCTTGACTTTGAAAAGTTTGATGGGTCCAAGTGTCCCATATCCCATGTCACCATGTACTGCCGAAAAATGGCCGCCCACACCAAAGATGACAAGCTGCTTGTCCATGTCTTTCAGGATAGTCTTACGGGATCCGTTGCTAGGTGGTATGTTCAACTCGACAGGAATCAGGTTCGTACTTGGAAAGAATTGTCCAAGGCGTTCATCAACCAATATAAGCACATTGTTGATATGGCTCCGGACCGTTTGTCTCTACAAAATATGGAGAAGAAGTCCACCGAAAGTTTTAAGGACTATGCCTAGAGATGGAAGGATATTGCTGCCCAGATCCAGCCACCTCAGACTGAGAAAGAGACTATAGTGCTGTTCGTTAGTACTCTTAAGGCTCCGTACTATGACAGGATGATTAGGAATGCCACAAAGAACTTTGCTGATATGGTATTTCTGGTGAAATCATAGAAAATGCCATCAAGAATGGCAAGATTGAAGGAGGAGAATCTGTTGTGAAAAGGAATAGTATGACAAAGAAGAAGGAAGCTGATGTCCAGACTGTTGCATATGGAGGGCAACAAACGGGAGGTTACGTCCCGCACTTCCCGCAGTCCTTGTACCAACCATACTACCCGAATACCAATGCCATCAATCCGGGTTCATATGCTTATCCACCCGCACCTCCACAGGTATTCTAACCTAATTTTGGCCCCAGACCATTGGCTCCTCCAGTTGGGCCGCCCGTACAAGCCAATCAACCCACAAGTAATCCGAGGGGCCACGAGTCAACCAGGAAAGAATATCGTTTGATTCGATTCCCATGGCTTATGCAGACTTGCTTCCAGATCTTATCAAGAACCATCTGGTTGCGCCGGTACACCTGGAACCCTTGAAACCTCCATACCCTAGGTGGTATGATCCTAATGCCAGATGTGATTACCATTCAGGAAACGTGGGACACTCTATCGAAAACTGCACAGCTTTGAAGTACAAAGTGCAAGGTTTGATTAAGGCCAGATTGATAAATTTTAAAGAGAAAGGTGGCCCGAACGTCAACGATAATCCTTTAACAAACCATGCAAGACCGGCGGTAAATGCTTTGGGAGACGGCAAGATTACCGTAATCAAGCAAAAAGTGGATGAGGTTACGACATCAATGGATTACATCTTCGATGTCTTAGTCAAAGCTAGCATGATTAGTCCTATGCAGACCAATTTAGATAGCTATCTTGGTGAATATGATCCAAACAAGATTTGCAAATATCACCAAGGTATAGTGGATCATTCGGTGCAAGGTTGTGTCGAATTTTGGCAGGAGTTACAGAAACTGATGGATCTCTCCCGGATTGAGTTTTACACGGAGTTTGGGGCAGATGAAATTGATGTGGTAATTGGAGAATCTTCGGCGCCTGTTGTGAAACCGATCACATTCTTTTATGAGAAAAAGATGAGTCAGTTCGAGGATGAGAAGCCAACGGGGATCAAAAATCCCGTTATTACGATTAGTGTCCCTTGTCCATTTCCATATCAAAACGATAAAGCAGTACCGTGGAGATATGAATGTGACGTCATGATTAATCTTGAAGCTGTCAATTTAACTGGAGTAGGAGAAGTGACTCGGAGTGGGCATTGTTATTCGCCTGATATACTTGATAGGGACAAGAAAGGAAAAGCAGCAAAAGAAGAAAAGAATGAAGATCCAGGAAGCAAGACGAACCCATTGATGGTTCGAGATACGGAATATAAGAAGCCTATAACCGAAAGAGAGGCTTGTGAATTTTTGAAGATGATCAAACATAGTGAATATAGTATGGTTGAACAGTTGAATAAAATGTCAGCTCGGATTTCGCTGTTGCCACTATTGTTGAATTTCGAGCCTCACAGAGAAGCTTTACTGAAAGTTTTGAACAAAGCGCATGTGCCTCATAATATCTCCGTGGAGAATATGGGTCATATTGCAGGAAATCTGGTGGCTACCAATTTTCTAACCTTTAATGATGATGAGATTTCGTCGGAAGGCAGGGGCAGTACTAAGGCCCTTCATATCACGATCAAGTGCAAAAGTCATGTTAAGGCTAAAGTGCTTATTGATAATGGTTCTTCCATTAATGTTATGCCGATGACTACATTGTCCAAGCTTCCAATAGATGTGTCTCATATGCAACCTAGTCACATGATTGTAAGAGCCTTTGATGGGACTCGTAGGGCGGTCTTGGGAGATATTGAGATGCCTCTGCAGATTGGGCCTTGTACTTTCAAGATAAAGTTTCAGGTTATGGAGATTTCACCATCTTACAGTTGTCTGTTGGGAAGGCCATGGATTCACATGGCAGGGGCAGTTCCCTCATCGTTGCACCAGAAAATCAAGTTTGTTATGCAGGATTATCTGGTATGTGTTAACGGGGAAGAGGATTTGTTGGTAACCCAGTCTCCAACCAAGCCGTATGTTGAGGCAGCTGATGAAGCATTGGAATGTTCTTTCAGATCATTTGAGTTCATCAATGCAACATATGTTGGTGAAGGGTCAAAAGTGCCTGCTCCACGTTTCTCTCGAACTGTTAGCATGTTGTTCAAGCAGACTATTGGGATGGGTTGGCGAGTTGGTTCTGGATTGGGAAAGCATCTTCAAGGGATCAGGGAGATGCCAGAGATTCAAGTAAACAGAGAAAGGTTTGGGTTAGGCTACAGGCCAACCAGGAGGGATTGGGAGATGGTCGAGTTCGAGAAGAGGAAGAAAAGATTGGCTCGTGTGAAAGGGTATGAGTGGGAGTCGAGGAAGATGGTCTTTCCTCATCTTTATTCCACTTTTTTTGGGGGGGATGTATTTATCCCGATGCACCTACACCAAATTTAGAAGAAGCGTTTTTTGAGCTTTCTATTCAAATGGTGGAGAAAGCAGGAATGAAATCTGATATTGAGGAAGAGTTGTTGGTGTACCCGTGCTCACTTGAAATAGAGCTGGGTAATTGGAAAGTGACGAAGCTGCCGGTTATCCTTGAATCTCATAAAATGTAATGCAGTGAGTCAAGTCCCTATTTGCTCATGCCTAATGGTATTAGGGATGGTCTTTTATGTATGGGCTAGTTTATTCGTTATTATTTTAATAAATTAGGAACAAGATGCATTTTCATTCCCTCTTTCATTCATGGTTGTCATTTTTCCTTTCTTTCATTATTGCCTCTCTTTTTTCGTATACCAATATATATTCTTTCGATTCCATTCAATTTCAGGATTCTAAGTAATGAATACAAAGACAATCTTAATAATAATTTGGATTCGATTTTGAAAACACAGTTCTTGTTGATGAATTTGATAATGAAGAGGAATCAGATGATTATACTTTGTCTCCAGATTTATTGAGATTAATGGAACAGGAAAAGAAACCGATTGAACCACATCAAGAGGTTACTGAGATGATCAATTTGGGAGATGAGAAAAATAAGAAAGAAGTAAAAATCGGCGCGTTATTGCCACCTGCTCAAAAGAAGAGATTAGAAGATTTGCTCAGAGAATTTGTGGATGTGTTCGCGTGGTCATACAGAGACATGCCGGGTTTAGTTACAGATATTGTGGAGCACAGATTGCTTTTGCGGACAAAATGCAAGCCAGTGCAGCAAAAGTTAAGACGGATGAAACCAGAGATGCTGTTGAAGATTAAAGAAGAAGTAAAAAAGTAGTTTGATGCAGGCTTTCTAGAGGTAGCTAAGTATCCGGAGTGGGTAGCCAACATCGTCCCAGTTCCTAAGAAAGATGGGAAAGTGAGAATATGTGTTGATTACCGAGATTTGAACAAGGCAAGTCCAAAGGATAATTTTTCTTTGCCTCATATTGACACCCTCGTGGATAACACTGCTAGACATTCCACGTTTTCGTTCATGGACGGTTTTTCAAGGTATAACCAGATCAAGATGGCTTCGGAGGATATGGAGAAAACCACATTTGTTACAATATGGGGAACCTTCTGTTTTAAGGTCATGCCTTTTGGGTTGAAAAATGCTGGGGCTACTTACCAAAGGGCAATGGTAACTCTATTTCATGACATGATGCATAAAGAGAAGCAAAATCCCATTAAAATGAAGATCATTTGGTCAACCTCAGGAAGCTGTTTGAAAGATTGAGAAAGTTTTAGCTGAAACTGAATCCTGCCAAGTGTACGTTTGGCATTAAATCCGGCAAATTGTTGGGTTTTATGGTTAGTGATAGAGGAATTGAAGTGGATCCAAACAAAATAAAGGTGATTTAGAATCTGTCTCCCCCTCGCACGCAAAAAGAAGTGAGAGGTCTCTTGGGAATACTGAATTACATATCGCGCTTTATTTCCCAGCTCACCCTCAAATGTGATCCTATCTTCAAACTTCTTCGCAAACAGGATACTGGTGAATGGACCGTATAATGTCAAGAAGCTTTTGATAAAGTTAAAGAGTACCTGTCGAATCCACCGGTGTTAGTTCCTCCAATTCCGAGAAAGCCATTGATTCTGTATTTGACGGTGTTCGAGAAATCCATGGGATGTGTTCTAGGGCAACAAGATGAGATGGGAAAGAAAGAGCATGCCATCTACTATCTGAGTAAAAAGTTTACTGACTATGAATCTAGATACTCATTGCTGGAAAAGATGTGTTGCGCTCAAGCATGGACAGCTCATAGACTCAGACAGTATATGTTATACAACACAACGTGACTCATAGCAAGGTTGGATCCTCTGAAGTACATTTTTGAGAAGCCGTCGTTGTCGGGAAGAATTGCAAGATGGTAAGTCACTTTATCCAAGTATGACATTGTTTATGTGACTCAGAAAGCAATAAAAGGAAGTGTGATAGTCGAATTCCTGGCGGATCGGGCTTCTGTAGAATATGTGCCAATGCAATTTGATTTCCCGGATAAGGATTTGATAGCCATTTCAAGAGGAGATGATGAAGAATGTGAAGAAAAACCCTAGAAGATGTTCTTTGATGGGGCTTCTAATGCTTTTGGGCATGGAATTGGAGTGGTCTTGATATCCTCAGATGGTCAATATTATCCGATTACTGCACGATTGGATTTTAATTGCACCAACAATATGGCTAAATATGAGGCATGTGTCATGGGCTTGCAAGCAGCGATTGAAAGAAAGATTGATGTGTTGGAGGTATATGGTGATTCAGCTTTGGTTATTTATCAGTTGAAAGGAGAATGGGAAACAAGGGATTCGAAGTTGATCCTATACCAGAAATACACAACTGAATTGATCAAGCATTTTGAGAAGATTCAGTTTCAACACTTGCCTCGGGAGGAAAATCAGATGGCTGATGCTTTAGCTACTTAAGCTGCAATGTTTAAGCTGGATGCAAATGCCGAGATTCAACCAATCAAGTTGGGTATGAAAGGATCTCCGGCACATTGTTTAGATGTTGAAGAAGAAGTTGATGGTCAGCCTTGGTATTTTGACATCATGCAATACATCAAATATCAGCGATACCCGGAATACGCCTCGGATAATGATAAACGGCTCATCAAAAGATTAGCTATGGGTTTCTTCCTTGACGGAGAAATATTGTACAAGAGGGGTCGAGATATGGTTCTTTTGAGGTGTGTTGACACCAGAGAAGCAAAGAGGATACTAGAGGAAGTGCATGATGGAATTTGTGGGGCACATGCGAATGGTCACATGATGGCTAGGCAGATAATGAGAGCTGGCTATTATTGGCGGACGATGGAGAAAGATTGTATTGACTATGCTCGAAAATGTCATAAATGCCAGATCTATGCGGATAAGATCAACGCTCCTCCGAATGAGTTGCATGTTTTGGCACCTCCATGGCCTTTCTCAATGTGGGGCATGGATGTGATTGGACCGATCACCCCAAAGGCAACGAATGGGCATCGGTTCATTTTCATGATGATCGATTATTTCACAAAGTGGGTAGAGGCAGCCTCATGCGAGTGTAACACGGGCAGTGGTTTGTAAGTTCATAAAGAAAGAGACAATTTGTCGATATGGACTACCAGAGAGAATTATTTTTGATAATGCTCGTAATCTGAATAGCAATATGTTGAAAGAAATTTGTGAACAGTTCAAGATCAAGCATCACAATTCAGCGCCATATCGTCCGAAGATGAACGGAGCAGTGGAAGCAGCCAATAAGAACATCAAAAAGATTGTAGAAAAGATGACTGATGTCTACAAAGATTGGCATGAAAAGTTGCCTTTCGCCTTGCATGCTTATAGAACTTCCGTTCGCACATCCATAAGGGCAACCCCGTTTTCATTGGTATATGGAATGGAGGCTGTGTTACCAGTCGAGGTAGAAATCCCTTTTTTAAGAGCACTGAAAGAGGTTGATCTGGAAGAAGCATATTGGGTACGGGATCGTTTTGAGTAGTTGAATCTCATTGAGGAAAAGAGACTTGCAGCGTTGTGCCATGGTCAGTTATACCAGAAGCGAATGATGCGAGCGCATGATAAGAAAGTCCGTCCCAGACATTTCAGGGAAGGGGAGTTAGTCTTGAAAAAGATTCTTCCATATCAGCATGATCATCGAGGGAAATGGACGCCGAATTGGGAGGGTCCTTATGTGGTGAAAAAAGCTTTTTCAGGTGGAGCTTTGATTTTAACTGAGATGGATGAGGATGTTTTGCCAAACCCAATTAATTCGGACGCTGTGAAGAAATATTTTGCTTAAAAAAAAGAGAAAAAAGAAAAAGTAGGACTCAAATTGAAAACCCGAAAAGGGCGGTTTGGGTCAATGGGGGTTGTCTAAGTTGAAAACCCGAAAAGGCGGCTTAGATATGAAGAGGATCAGCGTCGTTCAGAAAATTTCATGAAAATGGGGATAATGTCTAGTTTGACGAACTTTGAAGGATTGAAGACATCGATTGGGATTGGTTTTTAGATGAGATTTTTGAATGAACTATTAAGATTGTCTAAGTATTCATTGCGTGGGTACTGTTTTGATATCTTAACACCTTGTTGATAAACCTTTTGAGATGCTCTTTTATTCCTTGAGATGAATTCTATTCCTTATTTTGTTAATAAAGATCTTTCTTTCCAGCCTATTTTTGCCTTCCATTTGTTATTCTCAATTTTACACTTTTGCATTGAATAGAGGGAATGCATCATGCATTGCGTTTGCTATGAAATTAGAATAATGATTGATAAATTGGAATATAATCTTAAGAGATCCCTGTATTTATTTTTATGAAAAATCTATGGATAATTGAACAGAAAAGTCAGGAAATTAGATGAGATCTGATTTTTTTTAAAAGTGAGAATCCCTGAAGATGGGAATTTCCCGGATGGAATGTTAAAGCCTAGTTAAGCTGGCATAAGATGAGATATAGAATGATTAGTGTTTTGAAACTTTTGAGGAAAGAAACTTGTTCATATTCAGAAGATTTTGAAGAAAGAAAAGAGATAGTAAGATTCAATCTACCAGTTTGAAGCCAAGTGCGAACAGAGATGAATGATGAGCTTGAGAACCTTTTATTTCGATCAAGAAATTCAGGGAGTTGATTTATAGAGCATTTATGACATCCATTTGCACGATAGGCATCGGCATTCATGGCATTCATGTAATGCATTGCATTTATTTGCACACAAGAAAGTTTATTTCAGGTACTCAGTATGATTTGGACATGAGTTTGGAATACTAATTTGCGAGGTTAGCAGTTTTTTTCGGGACTCAAGGTAAGATTTTTGAAGTCTACATTTACATTTGAGAATTTGCAAAGTTTTATTTTCTTTTAAAGTTGAAGCCTCGGTGGAGGAGTATTTTCTTTTAAAGTTGAAGCCTCGGTGGAGGAGTATTTTCTTCTAAAGTTGAAGCCTCGGTGGAGGAGTATTTTCTTCTAAAGTTGAAGCCTCGGTGGAGGAGTATTTTATTTTAAAGTTGAAGCCTCGGTGGAGGAGTATTTTCTTTTAAAGTTGAAGCCTCGGTGGAGGAGTATTTTTTTTTTAAGTTGATACCTCGGTGGAGGAGTATGTTTTTACGGTGAGTTTATTTAAAGTTTATGCCTCGTTTAGAGGAGCTTTTCTACAATAGGATTTCCTTTAAGTACATAGGACTTAGTAGGGTGTCTACGTCTTTGCACATCCCCTGTTTCTCAGGGAATGCACAAAGAGGGGCAACTGTAGATACCGAATTTTATCCGGGTTTAATTTATTTTATTAAAAGAAAAACAAAAAACAAAAAACAAAAAAAAAAAAGAAAAAAGAAATCAGAAATCAGAAAAAAATCAGATAATTCCAAAAATTAAAAGAAAATCAAGAACACAAATTTGGGTTGAAACAAACCTCTTTTTGGATTGAAATGGGTCTCTAAAAAATAGGATTAAATTGAAACTCCTAGTTCTAGTAAAACTAAAATTCTTTCTCTATAAAAAAGAACCCAAGCACCACAATCAAACACACATCAGAAATCAGAGAAATCACAAGCAAGAAAAGCCTAGTATTTTTTAAATAAATAAAAAAAATATATATTTTTGTGTGTGGAAAAGATTTCGAAATTTCAAAAGTGAGAGTTAGAATTTGTTTCGAAAAAATTCTTGAGAAAGAAAATTTGGGTTTTAATTAGAGGAAGCATATACTAGAAGTTGGTGGCCATTCGGCGGTCAACGGAGTAGATCGTAGGAGGTGAAATTTCGAACTTCGATTTCAGATCTAGGAAATTCTAGAGAGATTCGAAAAAAAACTAATTTGATTTTTGAAAAGAGGAGATTGAAAGGAATTTTTGGTGATTTTTCGAGAATTTTTTGACCACCGGCACCGACGGCTACGACGGCTGCAACGGCGGCAGCAGGTGGCCGGATTCTAGACAGTGAAGAACACTCATCAGTGTTCTTGAGGATTTTTTTCAGAGAAAAGGTGATGTTTTTGGTGGAAAAGAGGTAAAAAAAAAATGATCTAAAAAAAATTGGTGTTTAAGAGACAGCAGGTGGGTCGGGCGAGGCAGGCCCGCGCGCGGCCCGCGTCTAGGCCTGACCCCCCACCTGCTGCTTGCTTTCTTTTTTTTCTCTTTGGTTTGGTGTTTTTTTAGATTTCTGTTTTGTTATTTGGTTTTTTTATTTATTTATGACTTACTAATTGTTTTTTAGTTTTGCAGGTTTTTTATATTATTATTATTTGTTTATTATTATTATCATTATTAAATAATTTTACTAACCATATATTTTTTTAAGAAAACAAAACTACTATTTATTTTTATTACTATTATTTTTATTACTAGTTTATATTGTATATTAATATTTTATATTTCATATTTTATATTTTATTAATAATTGTATATTTTTAATATTATTAACTATTAATTTATTTTTTAAAGATTAGATTAATTATTAATTGAAGAATAATTATTTTTAAATTAATAAATTGAGATTTTTCCAATGATGAAATTCAAAGAAATTGCGAATGGTTGATTTCTGAGAAATTTCTAGGTGAGAGATTTCTTTTAAAAATTCTCGAGAATGAATGGAAGGATTTTTTAAGAGATAATTTTCAATACCAACAAAAATCAATAAAATTTTTTTTTTTTTAAATAATTAATTGTCAATATCTTTTTCTCAAATTGATTTTCCATAATAAATGCTTAATTAAAATTGAAGGATAAATTAAGGTTTTTTTCCGATGATATTCAAGAGAGTCGCGAATGGTTGACTTTTAAGAAATTTCTAGGTGAGAAAAATTCTCTTAAATATTCTCCAGAACGAATGGAAGAATATTCTAAGAGATAATTTTCGATATTAAAAATCAGAATTTATTTTTCAAACAAACATTAATAAAATGTGGATTAATTTTGGAAAATTAATTTAAGAGAAATAATTTTGATTAAATAAATCTAATTTTTCCGACGACGGAGCCTCTTCAATAGAACGAATGGTTTCTTTTGAATACTCTCGAGGTGAGGAAATATTTTTTAGTAATTTCTCCAGAATGAATGGAAGGAAGACCTAAAAAATAATTTTCGAGATTTTTAACTTTAACAATTAAAATAAAATAGGATAGACAAGACCGTTTAATTAAGACTTTTAAGTATCACAAGACTAATTAGGTACTATCTCTTAGATAGGCGTTGTGAGGGTGCTAATCCTTCCTCACACGTAACCGTACTCCCGAACCTAGTTCTGATAAGTAGACCAGAACCTATTCTTTTTAAGGTGCCTTAGTCAAGCTTAGGATCATTTTAAATAGAATAAATTTATAAAGGTGACTAATCACACCTAGATTAGATGATTAGTGGCGACTCTATTGATTTGCGTCTAGCATGCTGAATTTGTATTTGGCACGTTATGACATGATGAAAAAAGTTTTTTTTACATTTTGAAACATCAATTTGGGAAGAAAACATACCTATTTTAGTGGTTCGGACAAAATTAGGTGTCTACACCCGGACTTGACCACCCTTAACCCGAGATTAAAAATTTATTTGTAGAGTTTAAAAAGGCTTAGAAACTACCCTAAGTCAGTAGCCAAACTTCTTAATCAGCCCCCTCTAAGTAACTTAACCAAAACAGAAAAATAATTTTCCTTCAAATTCAATTCTGCCTCTACTGTCCAGTTTTGAAGCACGATTTTTTACCCTATTTTTAATAATTCAAACAAATATAAAAAACAAAATACTAGAGACTCAGGACATGTAACACCAGACGGAAAAAAATAAGCTTGATTTTTTGATTAAAGATGACTGCCCAAAAAATTGGGAAAGTACGAGTACTGGGTGAAAAAACTGTTTTGCCAAAACACATTTTTTTGCCTTTGATAAAATCATTTAAAAATCAAAGTAAAAATGTTAAAGACTCTCCTAAAGACTCACAAACAGTAGCTAACACTTTTGAAAAGTTAAGCAAAAATTGGCTAAGTAAAAAAAAATCACAAAGGTAGAATAATCAATTTGACAACTCTTTATTTTTTCACAAGTATGCTCAAAATGAGCATGACTTTGAACCATTGATTGGTCTAAGTCATAAATCAAGTGGCAAGGACATGAAATGCATGAAAATACAGCAAATATGATGCATGAAATGCATGATTTAAAACCTAAATGACATGAAAAATGCATGGCATCAATAAAATGACCTAGACCTAAATGAACTTGCATGGCATTTAATGCAACCTAGGTCTAAAATGCATGAATATGCATGGCAAAGCAAACCAATCCTAAACCTAAAGAATGCATGGCAATAACACAAACATATAGCATGCTTAAATAAAATACACAACCAAATATCATGAAAATGCAAACCTATCAACTAACATAACAAAAATGCACACACATAGCTTAAAAGATATGGGTGGCCGAATGGTCCATATAAAAATGAGCATGTCATTTTCACAAACACTTAATATACTAACATGCATAGCTAAAGAATAACACTCAAATCATGCAAATATAAAGTAAAGGCATGGAAACCAATAGGCATTTTCATAAATACATGGATTACAAAATGTAAAACTTAAACAAACTTAAACATTTTGAAAACAGAAAATCAAAAATGCAAGACAAGTAAAATAAACATGATAACAAGATAATAGACTCAAAAATAGAAACAAGCAAGCAACCAAATTAAAACAAGCTTCATGTTTATGTATTATAAGAAGATTTAAAGCATAAAAACTTGTTAAATATCAAGAATAACATGAAATAAAAATGCAAACAGAAACTACACAAAAACAATAGGCCATTCGGCCACTTAGAGAAAAATAGAAAAAAAAATGATTTTCCATAGTTTTTTAAGAAAGCATGAAGGAAGAACTTGAAAAGAAAGGTTAAAAACACTTATTGTAAAATCAAAATCAAAAGAAACTCACCAAATATCAAATGAAAACAGCAAATCAAGAATGGAAAATCAAAGAAAGTGCAAGAGTATGGTGCTTAAAGCAACCTCTAGAAGCTATATTGCAAGCTTTTTCTCTTCTAACTTTCTTTTCTAAACTTTTCATTTTGCCTTTCAACAATGGAGAGAAAAATCAGCCAAAAACAAAAGAGAATAGAGAGTGAATAGCCTTGAATGAAAAGAGAGTGACCCCTCCCTTGTAGTGGCCGAATGGCCCTCTCTATGCTAGGATGTTGTCATTTTTCTTTCAACCAATTTTGATCCAAAGGGTATTGATCCAAGATGTTTAAAATAAGAAATTATCACCCTTAGATTAGGCAACCAGCTATCCACAATTACAGTTGTTCAAGAATCTTAAGCCATATGTTGACACTCTCCCTCTTCATGCATTGGTCCATGGGCTTAATTACAAAGGTTTGATCAAAAAATCACTACCTTCCTCTTCATTGTTGGCCTTTTGCTTAAAAATAAGAAAATATTTGCCATCCTTTGGGCCTTGGCCGGCTGACCCCTCTTCTTCCAGCCCATGCTTCATTTTTTTAAAAGGGAAAAAAAGCCCTTTCGATTTCTTGGGTAAAATGACATTTTTGACCCCCGAACATAAATAAATAGCAAACGGACTCCAAAAATTTTATTTTTTCAATACTTTCAAAATAATAAAAAATTGAATTCTTGAGGTTTTCAAAATTTTCTGAGCCCATTTGCTATTTATTTGGATTTTTTCTTCCAAAATTACCCTTTTGTGCTCCCAAACTTTACCATTTTTTAAACAAGCTCCAAATCCAGATTTTTCTTCACCAATCTCTTCCAAATAATTTAAAAGTATGATCTGGAATTTTTCATAATTTTTGGAACTCATTTGGTATTTTTTCGAGATTTATCTACTTGAATTACTACATAGTGGGCTCGGGATTTGGCCATTTTGCAAACGAACTCCAAATCCATATTTTCTTTCACCAATATATTCCAAATAATTTAAGAATAATATCTGAAAATTTTCAGTATTTTTGGAGTTCATTTTCTATTTTTCCAGGATTTTTCTTCTTGAATTTCTGCATAGAGGACCTGGGATTTGGCCATTTTGCAAACGAACTCTGAATTCAGATTTTCTTTTGCCAATCTCTTCGAAATGATTTAATAATGAAATATGAAATTTTCAGAATTTTCGGAGTTCATTTCTATTTTTCCCAAATTTTCCAATTTTGCCCTTTTGTCTCCGAAACCCGGTTTTCCTCAAACAAGTTCGATTTTCAGATTTTCTTCAAACTAAGCTTTGGGCTATCCTTTTTTAATCACTCCTTAACCATTAGGGGCTTTAGTCTTACCGAATCGGGCCATTTCTATAATTCTTCCAAATTTCACCGAAATCCACCAAAAACCCTAATTCTTGGTTTTCTTCCGGATTGACCTTTCTTTCAGTTTTTCTTTCAAGTAGCTTCTCCAATACCCGTAGTGCGTGCTTATCTTTCATTTGGAACCTTCAATTTTGACTAATTTGATTGTTTAAGCACTTGTTCCCAAATTTTCCGAACTAGAGTTTCCTTTCTATTGAATCTCCGTAACCTAACTTCCGAACTCCATATCTTTCAATGTAGACCTCGGATTATAAAAATTCTTTTTCCATTTTTCAATTGAACTTCAAATCTTGATTTTGAAAGTGGGTTGACTTTTTTAGTAGTTGACTTTTTGAGATTGACTTTCCGTGGTTGACTTTTTCAAGTTTGACTTTTTATGCTCGCCTTTTTAGACTAAGTCTCGGAGTACCACCTGCAGGATGAAAAAAGTCTGTTTACATTCTGAAACATCAATTTAGAAAGAAAATATACTTGTTTTAGTGGTCCAGACAAAATTAGGTGTCTACATTGATCATGTTATTTTGATTGATATACATATTCTATAATGATGTCATTTAATGGATTTTGCCATGTGTTAAATTATATGCCATGTCATAGTGAGTTTTGTCATGAATTAAATTACATGCCATGTCATAGTGATTTTTGCCATGTGTTAAATTATATGCCATGTCATAGTGATTTTTGTCATGAATTAATTATATGCCATGTCATAGTGAATTTTGCCATGTGTTAATTATATGTCATGTCATAATAAAATGTTTGCCATACCATGATAATTATGCATTTTTTATTATGCCTTAGTGCTAATTTGTACATTCATGATCATTTAAAATTTTGAAAATTGATGTCTTTTTCATAAATAAGGCAATATCCCCGAGTTAATATAATTCATGGATCCTCCGCCGGGTTATCGGAGAGTCTTCATCAATTATTATTAACGAATGAATATCCTTCTAAAAAAGAGAATGATACGAAGTTTCAAAACAATAAAAATTCTATGTTTTGCTGGTTTGTCGGGGAATATAGAAAAGGTTTACAATAATAAATTTTGAATCGTCCTTGAACTAATATGACCATTTTTTTAGGAAATTTTTTTTAAATACCAAATTTAAAATCGACTTTTACTGAGACTCGTGATAATACATGATTAATAAGGTATCATTTTATACGGGCTTTATGGGGGTGATAATCCTTCCACGTGACGTAATCGACTCTCGAACCTGTTTTTATTTTCTCTCTGGTTCAAAGCGCAGATCTCAAAATTGGTTTTAAAAAATATTTTAATTAATTTTTAAAATGTTTTACAAAAATTGGTTTTAATAGGTGACCCGATCACACCTAGCCAAAAAATAACGATGGCGACTCCATTTTCTCTTTCGAGGTTGTTTTCAAACCCTCAATTTTATTTATGAAGAATTAAGTCGTCTTTTCCTCTTTCCCCCACACTTGTTGTTATTTATCATTATCAATGTCATCCGACGGGATCCCGCAATGGGATAACACCACATTACGACAATAATTTTTATACTATTTATTAATTTATTAATTTATTCTTTTTTCTTATTTTTTGTTTGTTTTGTAGGAAAATAATGCAAAGTGAACTTTATTGGGATCATCTATGGACTTCTAGCTTAGATTTTCACTTAGACACTTTCATATTTGTGGATTAAATTTTTTTTCTTTTTGTTTGAATTATTGAGTTTTTTGGTGGAGAGATATTAGTATGGTTTTAATTGATAGTTGTGTTTTGGATATTACTTTGAGATTTTTAATATGTTATATGTTTTGATCATTTTATTTACTTTTGAATAATAATAAATTAATTATTATTTTTATCATTTTGATATATAAAAATAGATGACGTGGCCATATTTTTGTGCCACTAGAATTTTATTTTGAAACAACTCTTTAAATTTTTGTGACAATGTGTATTTTTAGCTACTAATGATATTCTTTTAATAAATTTACAAATTTTATTTGTGACAATAACTAATTTATTAATGATGAGAATTATCACAAGAAACAATTTTAACATTTGTGACAAATGCATGAGACACCATTTCAATTAATACTAGTGAGAAGACATTTGTCACTAATAAAAGTAACATGAGTGACAAAAAATTTCTGTAACTATTGTCAATACTTTTAGATTCGATATTGTCATCACAAGAAAACTATGTTATTGTGATAACATTTTTTGCTACTAATTTAATTTGGTTGGGTATTGAAATGAAACTTGTTTGAGTAAGTTTCTCACTTTTCTACCAAGTCCTTGCTACGATATTGTAAGGGCCTAAATGAGGCATTCGTGGCCTTTTTCACCCGAGCCGATACGAAGATTTGGGACCTCACCAGTTGCATTGCTCCTTGGGAAGTGGAGATAGTAAGTGATTTAAGAAAAAATTCGATTTGTTCAACATTTTTGACTTATGCCCGTGTGTTCCATTTTTTAGGTGCAACTCATAGTTCAATCCAACTCAAGAGTAGGTAATTGGGGTGGCGGAACGAAGGCACGATCGAGGAAAGCTCATAGAGTAATGAGATTAAAGATGGACAAAGAGGGAGAAGAAACCAAAGACGAAGTTCCTCTGGGGTGGAGTGAGGCAAGTTCGAAGTGGTCCCACGATTCCTGAGGAGGTTGAGAAAGGGGAAGGGCACACTGAATGTAATGCAAGAGACAATTCGAAACAATTGGTTTTTATGAGAATATTCGAACAAATTTCATGCAACACGAGTTGCATTTCTAACACTTTGATCTTTTATTATGCTTTCATCACAATTTTGTGATTTGGATGTAAATCTTTATTTAATGAATGTTTGTTTTATCTGTTGATGTGTATGGATCATGGTTTGAATTGTTGGATTGCATGAAACAAGTAACTTTCGGGGTGAAATCAAGCAAAAAGTGCAAAATTTTATTCTGTCCAAATAAACAGTGTCGATTGACAAAGAATTGCGTCGTTCGGCACACTGTACAACAGATTATTATCAATCAATAAAGATGATTATCGATCGATAGTCCTGGCTCCATCCAATTTCTGTTATAGCATACGTTCCAAAATTGAAACCTTATTATACTTCTTTGATTTCTAGCTATTTAAACACCCTTTAGGCCAGCATACAAGTCACAAAAGCCTAAAAAACCCTAGAAAATACCTCTTTTACAAAGAAAAACCCATGGAAGTTAAAACATGGTTCCCTCATGCCTCCGAAGCGAAGAAAGACATCCTCATGTCTACTGGTTATTGGTATCTTCGACCTTCACCAAGTGGAGGTTGATACCAATTACATGATCCATGTTGCCGCCACCTACTGGGATCCCACTAGGAAGACGTTTCGGTTTGGCTTGCCTGAAATTAATCCTTTTTATGAATAGTTATGTGCTATCGTGGGCCAAAGACCAACGTCTAATTTTGTTATCCCTCCAATGGATGACCATACATGCATGACTACTAGTCTGGAGTTGTTTAGAGGAAACGACTTTGATGTTGTGTCCTTGTTGGAGAGCCTTAGAAGATTTGGTTGCTCAAACTCCTTAGCCTTTTCTATCCTCTTGTTATGAATGTCGAGGTTCCTTATCCAAGAACTCGTGCTACTCATGTCTTGCTGCTAGGCATTCTTGCAGGGTATTTTTACTACATTGGACATTAATACACCCCTTTTTACATGTTCAGTTTTGTCCATCAAATTTCTGAAAAGGTTGGAACGTCCTTCCCTGCTACTTAGCCTTAACTGATGAAGGTTTTGGACCTTTGGCATGATGGTGCGCAAGATGTTTTTCTAGGTAGTGACCTTTTGGTGCATGTAAGTTCACCGAAGTTCCTTTCCTTTCCTTTCCTTTTTTCTTTTCTATTTGTTTCGATTTTATTCTGCCATAATAATGTCGACCGACATGTGTCACTATCGATCGATAATGACCTCTGTTTTGAATTTCATTTGACTTCTAATTTTTGTTTCCTTTCCATATCCGACTTTTTGAGCATTTTCATATGGTGGCTTCTCCCAAGAAGATTCCTTGCTCGTACAAGCCAAAACATTATTGGGATCGAAGGATACTTGTCCAAAAGAGTTGTGGGGAGGATTGGATCAAGAAATTTTAGTTGATCCCATTGTAAGCACCAAATTTGACACCCTGATTTGGACTCAAAATCTTCGAATTTGACCAGTCCGAAACAACATTTAGACTTGGGATTGAGTGAGGAGTCAATCTTTCCCAATCGAGATCATCCTATTGAACTCATGACTTGATGTTACTTAAAAAATGATGAAAGTGCACTTGAAATGGATGAATTAACCTTGAATTTGGATAATTGGAACTAATTAGCTTTGATCGACACTCATTTGTGTCGATCAAGCAAGTTCTTGGTATGACCAACACAGATGTGTGTCGTTGACCCAAGTGCCTCTTCGACCAACATCAATGGTTGTCGAGTGATAGATCAAATTGAGACAGAGCCCAATAATACTCTTTTTTCTCTTGAATCCCATATTACTTCCATGACTCGTTCAATTTGTTGCATTGTCGATCGAATATAGGTTGCATTCCCGATTGGCAATTCCATATGTCGATCGAGCATGACCATAAAGATCAATTGGCATTACTTTCAATCGATTGAGCCAAGCGTCCAAAGTCTAAAATATAATGTGTTGATCGACACTCTCGGATATTTTTAAATTATTCAAATTATTTTGCATTTATTCGGCCATTATCTTTATTTTGGATAATTTTCAAAATTCATTTTTCTTAGTTATCTGAATTTTCTATTTAATCTGGGTTGTTTCGTCCACTTTCATCTCTATCGTCCATTCCATTTCACCTGTACTCTATAAAGCCCTCTCCAGTTCATTTTCAAAACACACCAGAACATTATGAAAACCTCTAGACTTGTTCTTATTCACACTCTCTCTATTTTCTTAAGGACATTATTCAAATACTTAACCTAAAACCCTAAAGTTCATGCCAGAATCGTAAGAAGTACAAATGACAGCAGATCAAAAGGGTTCAAAGTAACTCAAGGTCAAGGAGTCCAAAAAAGAGTAGACAAAAAGGTTTCTAAGGAACTCAAGGTCAATGAGTCCTAGTTCGAGATGAGTCCAACATCGCAAGTTCCAAGGAGTCACGATCCTACAAAACTTTTTAAGAGGAGTCCCAGTCCAAACGAAACTCTTCCAAAGAGTCTTGATCCACTAAAACTCTGGCCGACGATCGATCTTGATCTGGAGAGTCCCAATCAAGGTGAAACTCTACCCTATTATCTTCATCAATTATCTTAATCAATCATTTAGGTAATCTTTATTCTTAAAGCATAGATTAAGGTGAGGTCCTGATCACGAAATCTTTGTCATATCATCTTGTTTAATAATTAGATTTATATTATTGTTATTATAAATGACATTATCTAGGGTAGGACGTTTTAGTAATTTTGCATGCTAAAGACAATATGTTATCCATTTCATATCATATCCAGTATGTCATCTAGAATTAGGTACGTTTTGTCATAAATATATCTTTGGGTATTTTATTTTCAGTACTCAATTATGCCATATAAAATTGTGGTGTAATTAGGATGTCATGCATTACATTATAATATATCATATAGATTCTAAACCTTTATGTCTATAATCATGCAGATCATTAAGGTAATTGTCATGTAGATTTTGTATATAATAGGTTCATTATTGCACTTTATATTATTTACGTTTTCTTTAAATTATGTTATTAATTGCTACTATGAGTATTATATATTGTATGCTAGCATCATGCAATGTTTGGTAGACCACCCAAGATTGTTAGCTCATCTGTATCTTTTGAGATGCATGTGTGACAATATGAGACATTCAAATTATTTATAAATTGCGTGATTGCATTAAGAAATAGATGATATAATATTAGTGATTTAACAAATAGCATTTTATATCGGGTCATGTTTAGTGAACTTCTTCCTCTAACAAGTACCTACATGTTAGCTCAAGTTTATCCAAACTTCAACGTATGAATCTGATACAAGTAAAAAGTATAACCATATATTGGTCTCAACAGTTTTTATCAATGTCCTATTTTGACAAAGCATTGTGTTAGTCTTAAATTGATCATTGTTTTGAAATGATTAAAATTTTAACTGTGTTTTACAATCTAAATTTACTTTAGACCTTTTGAGAAATGAAATTCTCCAATGTGCTTCACTTCAAAATGCAAGTCCAATTGATCTCTAAAAAAAAATGTTTTTCCTTAGAGTTAATCTTGTCTTAGCATTATTGATTTAAAAGAAAATAGAATTTTCAATATGTTTTACTTGACTAAACATTCATTCTCGAATTTGAGAGTTTCTTTCGAAATTGCTTTAACATTTTTTACTAAGTCCTTTTCTCAAAAATATAATTTCGCAAATGAATTATTTTTTTCTAATTGAGTTTTTGCTTAAAGCAAACCCTTTTTCAAAGTGAAAATACTCAATTTATCATTTTTATGAAGAAAGGATTGATACCCTCATAGTGATGATTCATCCCCTAGCCTGCAGTGGCTAGTTTCCAAAATTTGCAGCCAAAGGATCGATAGTTTTTCATGTGTTTCAACGGCTCTTTACATTCCTAACTCAATCCTAACAGCTCCAAAGTCATTTCAAGCTATATCCAACAACCTTGGATGGTTAGAGAAAAAGTTTCCAAAATCATTTATTCATCTCTCTCAAGTATTTCAAGTGTTTTGAGCTTCAATTCCATATTTCCTTATAACCTTTGTATCCAAATCTTATATTATATTCATTTGTCTCTATTTGTACCTAATAGGCAAACATCAAACTTTTGTAATGTTATTTTAGTTTGCAAAAACCTTAAAGCTTGTTTGAGATCAAGGGGTGAGATCAGCTCCAAAGTCATTTCAAGCTATATCCAACAATCTTGGATGGTTAGAGAAAAAGCTTCCAAAATCATTTATTCATCTCTCTCAAGTATTTCAAGTGTTTTGAGCTTCAATTCCATATTTCCTTATAACCTTTGTATCCAAATCTTATATTATATTCATTTGTCTCTATTTGTACCTAATAGGCAAACATCAAACTTTTGTAATGTTATTTTAGTTTGCAAAAACCTTAAAGCTTGTTTGAGATCAAGGGGTGAGATATCGTCTTGTGTGTGTGTTTGTGAGTTTTGATAGAAACTCACTTTGAATTTAGATGTTTCTATCTAAGTTTAGAAAAGATAGGAATTGTAAATGTTATAACTTAGTCAAGAAAAGGTAATTTGTAAGGTTTTTGATATAATGGATTGGACTCCTTGGCAAAGAAGGCTAATTGAGAGGAAGTAGGTGCCTTTGAAGAAGGATCGGACCTCTATAAATATTAGAGTTTGAATTTTCTATCCCTTATCTTTAATTTAATACAATTTCAATTTCAATTTCATATACATTTATTGTCTTGTTTTTTCACTTACATTTATTGAAATATAATATTTGGAAAAATTTAGAGTTAATTCAATTCACCCTCTTTTAGATTGCTTATACACACTTGAATTAACACATTGACTAACATTTAAAGAATATAGATTTGATGCAATTATAATCTCATAATTACAGTTCTTACATAACTTGTTTATTTCAAGAACTTTATTATTAAAAATTAAAAATAATATAAGTAAAAACATATAAATAAATGAACACCTTTTATTACATATAAAATTCATAATATAACTAGAATATTTTAGAAAAATCTGATTAGCCTCTAAGATATACTCTAACATATTTTTGGCTGATATTCTATCTTTCCATAAGTTGTGCTGCTTCCATTGTCAATCTTAGGCTCTGTTTGTTTTGTAGAAAATGATTTTCGAAAAATAATTTATACATTTTTATAGTGTTTGTTTGGCGAAAATTGATTGGTTAACAGAAAATGATTTTTTGGTCAACGAAAATAAGACATTTTTTTTTTGGAAATTGTCTTATTCTTTCTAAAAGGGAAAGATAATTTTCAAAAAAGAGGTGCCTATGATTAGGGTTACTCATCAAACCCATGAACTTAATTTGACTCGAATTCAGATTTGGATATGATTTTTTAGATCAAGATATAACTCTATTCGAGCTAAATATTATTATATTAATAAAAAATATTTATTCTAATTTTAACTTTTAAAAATATTTAAATATTAATATAAAAATATAAAAATATTGTAATTTTTTCGTATTTTTAGTTTGAGTATTATTAAACATACATATTTATATTTTAATAATATATAATATTATATTATTATTTTAATAATAAATATTAAATATTAAATAAAAAATAAAAAAATATTATTTCATATAATAATTAATTTTAACATTGTCAATGTTTTAAATTTTTAATATTTTATTGAAAAATATATTTATATTTTAATAATATAAATATATATTTTTTTGAAAGCCAAAATTATAATAATATATCAAAAACAATTACTACTAGTACTACTACTTCAACATAACATAAACAAGCAGTGTGACCAGAAGAAAGGCAGGGGAAAAAGGAACCCCCAGTCCCACTTCATTAATCCTCATCATTGAAAGTAGTCTTCTTTCCTGTGCCAGCAGCAGCAAGGTTTGGCCTATTAGGTGTTCCACGTCCTCTGCCACCACCACCACCAAATCTACCACCCCCACGTCTACCACCACGGCCACCACTATGCCTTCCCCCACTCCATCCACCACTCCTGGCACCACCATCACTTCCCCTACTCCATCCACCACTCCTGCCACCACCTCTCTCTTTCACTGCCAGGACCATCACGGAATTCACCTTTCGGTTTTGCCTCATTCACAGTCAAGGAAAAATTATTAAGTTCCGATCCATCATGTTCTAGAGCTTTGTTGAAACTATCCAAAAAGCATAACCTTTCACAGCACCAGTAAATTATACTTTATAAAGATTTAATAATAAATATTTTTTTACTATAAAAATATTACAATTTTAATAGTATGAATGTTAATAGAAATAATAGTTTAATAATTATTATAATATTTTAAAATATTATTATAATTAATATTTTAATAATAAATAATATTATTTTAAGTATTTAATATTAATATAATATTTTAGCATTAAATATTATTATTAAAATATTACTATTTGAAATATTAATATTAATATTAAAATTTAATATTTTAATAATAAATAGTTTTTAATATTTTAATAATTAATATTTATGTCAATATTACTATTTGAAAAAAATAAAAAAATTTAATAATAATTATATTAATAAAAATAATATTTTATTAATATTTTAATATTTATGACAATATTACTATTTGAAAAGTAGAAATAATATTTTAATAATAATTATAGTAATAGAAATAATATTTTAATAGTAATTATATTAATAGAACAAATATTTAATAATAATTATAATATTTTAAATATTAATATAATTACTTTTTTTAACAAAAGATAGTTTATTATAAGTATTTTATATTAATATAATATTTTAGTATTAAATATTATTATTAAAATATTATTATTTGAAATATTAATATGTTAATAATAAATAATTTTTAATATTTTAATATTTATGTCAATGTTACTATTTGAAAAGAATAGATTTTTAAAAATAATCAAACAACAAAAAATATTTTTTTATGAAGTTATCCAAATATTAAATTTTTTTTATCTTTTCAAAAAAAATTCATATTTTCCAAAAATATTTTTTAAAAACTATTTTTTACCAAACAAACCAACCTTGCATGTTTTAAAAGTTATCCCTTTGCTTGCATGTTTGCTACTTGTGTCATTATTTTGTATTGGCATCAGACTCATTAATTTCTCTTATAAAATCATAGCTGAGTTAGTGAAGGACTGAAGGTTGATAACGTCAAGTGGCGATGACTAATAGGGCATTCATGCTGAGGCCAACAAAAAGTCACAGCAGATTGGTTATTACGGCAGGAGTTAATAAAGGTGCACATGGCGGCGGAAAAAAATTGAGAAAATCAAAATTTTATTTGAATCGAATTGTTAGATTGGATTTGGTTCGGTTTTGATTTATAACATGAAAAATTAAAATTATTTACATTGAACTGAATTATATTTTTTAATTAATTTTTAATATTTTTATAATATAAAATATATTTTTATAATAAATTTATGAAATAAACAAAAAAATGTTTAATAATTAAAATTATTTATATTTAAAAAAATCGAATCGATTTAAATAGATGAAATTCGATTCGATTTAATTTTTATATCTACTTAATTTGATTTTTGAAAAATTAAAATATCCCTGATTTATCAATTTTTTTTTTTTTAAACTGAATCAAATCAAAATATTAAAAACAACTATGTGGTGGGTCAAGAGAGGTCTTGTATCTAAAGATGAGACTTTCTTTGTTGTTAGTGGAGATGGTTTAGAGGGGATTGAAATGGGTTTCTTTTTGTAAAAAAAAAAAAAATTCCTCCTATTTAAGAAAAAAATTTGGTGAGCCAAAATTTAGATATTTATATTATTACTAAAAAATTTGATTAAATTTTGGTGCTAAAAATAAAGTGATACCAATTGAGTTATTTTTGTTTTTCAAAAACTCAAATATAAAATAATAACAAAAATATGTGTAAGGGTATTTATGTGTTTTTAATTTTTATTATTTAAAAAATTACAAAAAATATCAATTTTTATCATAATAACTAGCTTAATAATTTTTTTTTATTTGTATAAAAAATACTCTAATTATCAATGTATCATATTTTATTTAAATTGTAAATGAGTTAGTTGCCATCAACTCATTTTTTGCCACTCGAAATGGTTAAGAGATTTAACGCCACATGCTTTACACAACTCAATTGTGAAAAAATTTATCTTGAATCGAAAATTTTCGAAAAATATCACATTCTTAAATTGGACAAAATAAAGATTTGACCCTTATGTGAAACATAGAGTAAATTCTGAATTTTTAGCAATTAACCCAAAAAAATCGATAGGCTAGCGTGAATTGGAATTGTAACGGATAATACGCAACATTATTTTATTTAAAAAAAAGAAGAGAAAAAATGCTAGAAACCAATAGGCCAAATCCAAAATCTTATCATTTATAATATATATATTTTTAAATAATAAAAAATAATTTTTTATTTTTATTTTTATCAATTTTTTATTTATCAAATCTGTTTTAAATTAAATTAAATAATTTTTAATTTTTTATATAATATTGAACAAATCCGATCAAACGATTGGATCCAATTTATTTGCTAAATAGCGAAGCAAATTTTAGAAGGAGAGCGAAATTAAAAGTGGTGGCATTGTAGTTTCCCACAAATCTAATGTGATTACCAAAAAACAAAGAAGGGAAAAGTACAAACTTTTTTCCTTCACATTTGGAGAGAGAAACAAACAAACAAAGGGAAGCTAATTCTAACCAGGAGGAGCCCTGTTCTTTTTTTTTTTTTTTTTTTTTTTTTATTTTTTTTAATAATTATATAATTTTGATTTATAGCCAACAGGGAGGTTTGTTTTTATAAGAAAAAAATAGGAAAGCCTCTCATTTCGCCCTTCCTGTTTCACTCCTCTTTGAGTCTTACAACTAAACAAAAGCCCCCTCCCTCAGGCCCCAGCTCTCTTCTCCTCTAGCAATTTTTTTCCTCAACTGTTTCGAGTCAAAGAAATGGCAGAGGAGAAGAAAGCCCAAGCTGCTGGGGTTTGGCCAAAGGTTAAACCTTTTGTCAATGGTGGTGCCTCTGGTATGCTTGCCACCTGTGTCATCCAACCCATCGATATGATCAAGGTTTCCACTCATCTTTACCTCATTTCTCCTTATATTTCTGGTAGATCAGCTCTTTTTTTTCTTTCTTTTTTTTCCCCTTTCACTGTTAAAAATATGCTACTTTTAAGGCCAAAAATGGGTTTTTTAGATCTGGGATTTGCTGGGATTTCTTTCATAATAATTTTTTTGGTCTAGTTTGGTTGGTGTCGTATCGGCTAATGGTCATTTGTCGTTTTGGCTTGGCGTAGGTGAGAGTCCAACTGGGTCAGGGATCGGCAGCAACTGTCACCAAGAACATGCTTAGAGAAGAGGGTGTTGGTGCCTTTTACAAGGTTCTGTTCTACAACTTAATTCAAGTTTTGAGTTTTTTTCTTTGACTCATATGTATGATTGATCTACCTTTTCAGATATTATATTTGTTATTGACTTCTGAGACCTGTGTTAGAAGCTGGATCTTTAATTTTTACATCGTTTAACATGGAATTCCAACAAGGATATTCAAAGTTTTGAGATTTTCTACATTTTAATTCAATGGTGTATATGAAATTATTTATTGATTTGGGCTGCCAAAATATTGGAATTTAGTGCTGTCTCATGGGATGAGATGTGCTTGTTGATTTGTTAATACTAAATAGCATATAAAAGATGCAACTTGAAACTTCAATTTGCTCATCAGTGGTTATACATAGAGACAGTGGCTTTATCTTGATGAATTTGTACTTTATATTTTCAAAATTCAAGAATTTGGTTAGATGTTCTAATTTGAATTAAGAAAATATTTCAGTTGTCCATGAGTCTGTCTCACTTGTACTTTTTTGGACAGGGGCTATCAGCTGGACTGCTCAGGCAAGCTACATACACTACTGCTCGACTGGGATCATTCAAGTGAGTGTCTAAGAATGGGATAGAATGTAAATCGTTGTGTGACTTTGAATATACACTTCAAGATACTTCCTTTTTTATTCTGATGATCAATAGTTTTGAATCTGAAGTGTAAACTTTATTTTTGACCTTATTAACATTTGATTTTTTTCCACTGCCTATGTTTGATGCATTTTGCTTTTGAGACTAAACTTGGATTATGTATTTGGTTCCAATTTAGCTTTTGATTTTGTTTCCATTGTTTTCTATAGAATGTTGACAAACAAAGCAATTGAAGCCAATGATGGGAAGCCCTTACCTCTATATCAGAAGGCTTTATGTGGTCTGACTGCTGGTGCTATTGGAGCCTGTGTTGGCAGCCCAGCTGATTTGGCACTTATCCGTATGCAGGCTGATGCCACTTTGCCTGTTGCTCAGCGCCGAAATTACTCCAATGCATTCCATGCTCTCTATCGTATTGTTGCAGATGAAGGGGTTTTGGCACTTTGGAAAGGTGCAGGCCCTACTGTAGTCAGAGCCATGGCATTGAACATGGGAATGCTTGCCTCTTATGATCAAAGTGTTGAGTTTTTCAAGGATTCCCTTGGCTTAGGAGAAGCTGCTACAGTCGTAGGTAAGAGTCTTCCCTAGTAGCATGGATGTTTTAAGGGTTAAAGGGTAAATTTGTCACCATACTATAGTTGGATATTGAAATTTGTCACTATACTTTACTTTGATTGATATTTGCCATTGTACTTTTGGGATTAAAGGTAAATTTATCACTATACTTTAACTCAATATTTAATTTTGCCACTTTACTTTTGTTTGATTGAATTTTACCACTAAAATTTGATTTTTTATTGAATTTTGCCACTCAATTTTAATTTTGAATGGTTTGAAGACAAAATTTAATAAAAAAAGAATATTCTTTCAAATATGTTATTTTAATAATTAGCAATAATAAATTAATTAATAAAAAATATTAAAAATTAAAAAATTAACATAGAATTTTATTTTATAAAAAACTAAACTTAATTTTTTCTCTTTTTTGGTTTTTCTTTTATTTTTTCAAATCTTTCTTTTATAAAATAAAAATTCTATATTAGTTTTTTACTTTTTAATATTTTTTATAAATTAATTTATTGTTGTTAATTATTAAAATGGGATATTTGAAAGAATATTATTTTTTTTTGGATAAATTTTGTCTTCAAATCATGCAAAATCAGTGTTGAGTGGCAAAATTTAATAAAAAATCAAAGTTTAGTTTCAAAATTCAATTAAATAAAAATAGAGTGACAAGTTTGCCCTTAATCTTAAAATACAATGGCAAATATCAATCAAAATAAAGTATAGTAGCAAATTTCAATATCCACCTATAATACAGTGGCAAATTTGCGTTTTAAACAATGTTTGGGTTTAACTATTCTAAAGTCTTTCATAAACTATCCTTGCTAAAGAAAAAGGACTATTTTAGGTTCTAAATTTGTTGAGTGAACATAACTTATCCCTGATTGATACTTTGTTGGCATAGGCAAGTAGAAGAATCATTTTGTTAGAAGCTATTGCTAACATAACGAAAGATTGTTGAAACATTTTCTCTAGTTGCACTACCTCATGTAATTGGAGTTTGTATTTTTCCCTTTTGGAGATTAAGCTTTAAGCACATCCCTTTTTAATGTCATATGCATAAATGATTGATTTGAACGTAATAATTTACCCTAACAACTACATAGTTTTAGTATTCCATTTCAGAAGCTTAAAGATTTTCCTTGAAGCAAATGACTTGTTTATGCTTTGTTTCGAGATGCTTCTGCTTTTTTTTTTTTTTTTTTAATTATGAATAGGAAGGAAAAATAAAAAACTAAAAAATAAATAAATAACCAAAAAGACATAGCAGGAAGATTGGCTCTCCTGAAAAATAAAATAAGAACCATAAATGTAAGACTCAAAAATAATTAATATATATATATAGCCTATTCAAGCTCCTAACTCAACTTTCCATCATTAGACGTCCAAATTAGGGCTTGGGCATTAGAAATAGTACGCCTCCTGAACACTTGTTGAGGCTGCTGCCAGCGTGCTCCATCAATGAGATTTTGCTTTCATGATCTTCGGGTTTGCCCATCTTCTTTGAAGGCTTGAACATTGATCCTTCCTTGGAGGGGAGTTATGTTTACTTATTATGCAATGCCTCGGTCATGATGCCTATATCTTTTGAGGAACTCTTTCTACAGTTTCAATGAGACATTCCGAGATTTTAGCAGGAAGATTGGCTTATCCACTGCTGCTCCTGATTTTGGAAGTGCCATTATTATTTGACTAGATCTTTTTTTCCATGGTCAACTTAATGTCTTTTTAGGTCAAAATATTTGGCCTATATGCTTTCAGGTTAGATTGTGATACTTTTCCCAATTCTTAAGAAGATCATACTTTTGGTAGGCATGCATTACTAATTCTAAAACTTGTGTAGTTAACTAACTGGCTTTTACTTTCTTTAGCAAAGATATGCATGTGCTCTCTTGTCCCACCTTGATTAATGTTCCTTTTCTTTGTCTCAGGTGCAAGTACCGTTTCAGGTTTCTTTGCTGCAGCTTGCAGTTTGCCTTTTGATTATGTCAAAACACAAATTCAGAAAATGCAACCTGATGCTGAGGGCAAGTATCCATACAGTGGCTCTTTGGACTGTGCTATGAAAACCCTCAAGTCTGGAGGACCATTCAAATTTTACACAGGATTCCCCGTATATTGTGTTAGAATTGCTCCGCATGTCATGGTATTTACTTTACTATTTTCTTGTCCATATCTGATTCTCCAACTCAACTGTAAAGTGAAAGGTCTAGTAAAGAGTTTTTACTTTTTAGTTCTCGCTGATGACTGGATGTTCTCTTCTGCAGATGACTTGGATATTCCTCAACCAGATTCAGAAGGCACAGAAACAAATAGGGTTGTAGAGTTCTCAGAGATGGGGACTACTAATGTTGGAGTCTATGGCTATGCATCAAATAAAATCTTTTATTTTTGGCCCTCAAAGTTGAACCATATTGTTTACAAATTTTGAAGTGCATCTGAAGTAGGATCTTCAAAGTCTTCTTATTTTGTCCCATTAAAGTTTAGGGTGTGACTGGAACAGGAGTCTAGAAGTAACATTTGAATCCGAGAGTTACTGATTTTAAAGTTCAGACGAACTTAAATACTTTTTAAGTAAAATAAATGTACTCTATGAACAGGTATTTGGGAATTTCGTATGATAACCAAACCAAGTTCAAAGCATTGGATTGTATGGATTTAAACCCTTGTTTGTTCTCTCATTGCTCTTGGCTGCCTTGTAGTTATCTAAACAGCAATTGTATGATCTAAGTTTCATTACTGTCCTTCCAGGACGCTTTGCAATTGCCTGGCCACTTCTGTTTTTAATCCATTTCGTGTTTTGCCTGATAATGTTGAAATTCTAGTGCTTGGGTTGGATAAGAATTAGATTGGAATATCGGATGTGGAAATTGGTAACGATTTAACTCAAAAAAAGAAAGAAAGTTCTAATGATCTTGATCTATACAAGTATTTATGAGTTCAATGCGAAAATTATAAAAAATTATTTAAGTTAAAAATAAATATTTATGGATGTCATTTGAAAATGAATAGTTGAGATAAAATTGAAGTTTCGATTCATTCAAGTTAGATTTGGTAATTCGTGTTCGTATATTTTGTTGTGTCATAATCGTGTTTAAAGTATTTTATATTTGTATATACTTTGATACGTTAATAATTTGTATTAAATAGATTTTAAGACATTCATGTCGTGTTCGTGTTATCTTTTTGTGTTGTGTCGTGTTTGTATCGTATTTTTAGTTTTTTTTTTTTTTTCGTATCGTGTAATCGTGTCATGTTCAATATTACCAAATCTAATTCAAGTCTACAAAGTTGAGAGAATCGATTATCCAACTTCTCAAAAGTAGACAAGTGTTTGTCTAGCAATGAAGAGAGTTTTCTCGTACACAAAGTATTGTTGTTGGATTTGGGTGTATTATTTTATGTTTACATAAAAAATACTTTCTTACCCGTAAATAATATACTCACCCTTTATAGTGTTAATTATTAAATTAATTTTAAATAAAAAATAATGTACTCTTTGTTAATTTAAATTATTAATTAATTATTTTTATTTAATTTTTCATCATTTCTTTTATCCAAAATTTTTTAACTATTTTTATTTACTATCAAATTAAAACACTAAAAAAGCTCTTGTACTTTTTTTTTTTTTTATATAAGCCTTTATCCGTACCCAATTAAACTCTTGAACTACTATTATTATCTAATTAATCTCTTAAAATACTATTTTATCTAATTAAACTCTTAAAATACTATTTTTTAAAATTAAATCCTATTTATCTAACAGATTTTAGTGTCTTTTCGTGTAAAATAAGGACTTAATTAAACAAAAAAGTAAATAGCATTTGTGGTCCTTAAACTCTGTGACATATATCACCTTGATCCCTAAAGTTCAAGATGTAACTTGTTGGTCCTTGATTCTTATATATCATAACAAATTCATCTTGGTCCATTTTCGGAATTAAATGCAGCTGGCAACACATGTTTACCAGTTGGCTACTAAAATGTCTTTCGATGTGTCAAGAAAAATATGATGTTGACTTTTCAATACAATTTACCTGATTTAGGGGTCCGGACAAAATTAGGTGTCTATAGCTGTTCCTCTTTGGCTATTGCTGAGAATCAGGAATCAGACAAAGATAAACAAATACTAATTTTGTTCGGTTAGTGAAATCTCATGTGAAGGAAAGGAAAGGGAGTTTTCATCATTCATTTTTTGTTTTTCATCATTTTCATTTTTTTTAAGCTGTAAATAGAAGATTTTGTCCTTAAATTGAGTTCTCTGACTAATCAAGGCTCGACCCATCTTAAGAAAATGAGTTCGACTTGCAAGAGAAGAAAATACATCGACGGTGGTCTCGGGGTCTTATCTTGTCTTGTGCTCAGCTGTATTGGGTTTAAACAGAAAATACCTCGACGGTGGTCTCGGGGCTCGACTCATTTGAGAAGTAGAATGAGATCTATTTAAAAATAAAAAGAATGACTTAACGTCAATCCTGGGGTTTGACTCATTAAAAAAACAAGTTCGATTTAAAAACAAAATACCTCGATTTTATTCAAGTTTTCATCAAAATTGTTTTTAAACAATCACAAAGCTTTGCTTTTTTAGAAAATATAATTTGACATATTTTTCTAAGGTAGCCGGATATCTTTTTAGATATACGGATTTCTTTATTTAGAGGAAAAAATACATTTTCATGCATTGCATTTTCCATGTTCATGCATTTTATTTAAATGTGTGATTTTTGCTATGACATTTTCCATGGTATTATGATTATTTTAATTCACATATTATGATCTTATATTTTTTTGCCGTATGATTTTGAATGTTTCATGATATACTATGCTTTTTATTTAGTTATTTTTGTCATATTGTTTAGCATATACTATGTTCATGCATTATTATTTTTATTTTTATTTTCATTTTCATGCATAGTATATGTTAGCATTTTTTTTATTTCATGTCATTTCTTGTCATTTAGATCATATTCCATGTCATTTAGGTTATTTTATATATAACATGCCATGTCATTTAAAATATGCCATATCATTTAAAATTGCCATGTCATTTAAATCATTTCATCTCATTTAGAATATACCATGATACTTAGGATTTTTCATTTTACCTAGAATATACTATGTCATTTAAATTATGTCATATCATTTAGGTTGCATTATATTATCTAGACTTTGCCATGTCATTTTATTTATGTCATACATGTTCATGTTCATATTTTTAAATGTTTTGAAAAAGATAATGATTTTCAATAAAAAATAAAGATATTCCCGAGTTAAAATAATTCATGAGTTCTCTACCGGGTTTGCTGGAGGGAATATCATCAATTATCATTAATAAAGAAAGATGGACTCTCTCCTTAGCGAGGTCCTAGAATAACTAGTTAGTTTGCGGTGCTACGAAAAGGTATCAAGCTGATTGGGGGCTATAGAACGAGCATGTGTCAAAATATTTTGAAAAACTTCCTTTCTCGATCGTCATTTTCCTTTTTATCCCTCTCTTCTGGGGAGAGGGAGCTTACGACACGATTGGATTGAAAAGAAGTGGATTGGGAGAGCGTAAAACAACCACCATTGTAAAAGTAAGTATCCGCCCTTTAAGGCCTGGCCTTAAGAGAGGAAAAAAAGATTTTCCGACAACTGCTCTTTCTTTTGCTATTGTTGCAGCGGAAGTAGTTCAATCGGGACAAGAAAATCATCCAAGCCATCACTACAAAGCCGAAAGCTCCTACTTACCCTTCTTCTTTTCTTGCTTTTTTCATTCATCTCTATTGGGCTGGTATTCATAGAAGCCAGGTTGAATGCTACAGCGATTAATAAAGAAATATCTTTCCTTCAAAAAAACGAGAATGATTCGAAAAGTTTTCCAAATGAATAAAAATTTCTATATTTTGCTGATTTTGTCGGGGAATATAGGAAAATTTTGAATTAATAAATTCCGGATCATTTTCAATTAAAAATGGAATTATGTTTCTTTAAATTGGGAATTAACTTGAAATACTAAATTAAAAACTAACTTTTTACCGAGACTTGAGATAACACACGATTAAAAGGTACCGATTTAGACGGACGTTGTGGGGGTGCTAATCCTTCCCCGCACGTAACCGACTCCAGTACCCGCTTCTTTGATTTCTCTGGTTTATAATGCAGACTTGAAATTGGTTTTAAAAAATATTTTAATTAATTTTAAAATATTTTATAAAACCGGTTTTAATAGGTGGCTTATCACACCTAGCTAAAAAAGATTGATGGCGACTCCATGTCTTTTTACCCTTTTTAATTAATTCCTCTAGAATATGAGCTTAGAAGTTTATTAAATAGTTGAATCTATTACTTTATTAAATTTGGGGAAAATATTTTTGTCTCTTGAGATTAATTAGAAAATACTTTTACCCTTTTTAATTTGAAAAACATCTTTTTATCCACGATGTTTGATAAATAAAAAAAAATACACTAATCCTTTATAAGTGTAAATTATTAAATTAAATTTCAAAGAAAAAAAGGTACCATTTTTATTAATCATTTATTTCTCTATTTATTTTCGTTTTTTCTTTTGAGTCTTTCTTTTACCCAAAAGTTTTTTTAACTACAAAATTAATAAATTATGAGAATATATATAATTGGATTCAAAATAATAAATATGATCATTAATGTTCATTTATATATATATATATATATATATATATATATATATATATGTAAAGTTAGCTTTTTACACAATAAATACAAATATTAAATGTTATATTTTTAGTAAAATTGTTTAAATAAAAAACAGAATATAAAAGTTATCATATTAATTTAAATATTTACAAGTACAAATTAATTTTTAATTAATTATTATTAATAAAACAGAAACAATTATGAAAAATTAGTATACTAATTTTAATGTTTTCATATTATATTAATTCATGATTTGAAAAAATAAACATTTAAAAATATATAAACAAATTTTTTAAAATTTTTATGTTTTTATCATTAAATTTAATTTAAATGGTCGCAAAAGAAAAATCAATAAGATATTGTCACATTAATTTCAATTTTTACATATTCAACATATTTTGAAGAAAAAAAAATCATATTCTAAGAACCATTGAATTTAAGGAAAATGATAGGGATACGAAAAGGAAAAATTATATATTATATTAATTTCAATATTTTTATACTTCATTAATTAATGATTTGAAAAATTATAAATCTAACTTTATTTGAAAAATGTTTCATATTCTAATAATCACTTATTTTAATTAAAATGATAAGAAGATGAAAAGATATAAAATGTTATTATATTAGTTTTAATTTTTTTTCATATTTCATAAATTAATGATTCAAAAATAAATCTTTAGAAAGATCTAAAAAACATTTTTGTACTACTAATTGTTTATATTTTTACAATTATTATACGCATATTTTATAGTTATATATTTATTGGTTCATACGTGACCTCATATCTTCCTAATTTAATTTATAAATAGGTCTGTTGTGGTGGTAAAAATGGAAAGTTTACTTCACTAATGTTTCATTTTCATTTTTATGCATGTCTCATGGTATGTTTATAGTTTAATTTGAGGTTAATCTGTCTTTTCTAATATATATTTTTTAATATGATTATTATTTTAAATTTTTGTTTCCTTTTATGTGTTTTATTAAGATTTTGTTTTTTTGTTTTTATTACAATAAAGTAGCAAAAGTTTGCTTTTCAAAGAGGAACTTCTTAAATTTAAAAAACTATTATATATTCAAAAATTATGAGATTTTAATTACTTTTTTTTTTAAAAAATCATTGCAGACACCTAATTTTGTCCGGACCCCTAAATCAGGTAAATTTCCTCCTTGTGATGTTTTAGAATGCAGAAAAGCTCTTCTCATCCTGCAGGTGGTATTCCGGGACATTGTTTAAGTGGACAAGCATGAAAAGGCAATCCGAAAAAGTCAATCTCGAAAAGTCAACTATTGAAAAAGTCAACCCTTATTCAAAATAAAGATTCAAAGTTTAATTGAACAATGGTGATTTTTTTTTGATAATCCGAGGTCTACAACGAGAGATATGAGTCCGGAAGATGGGTTATGGAGATTTAGTGGAAAGGAAACCCTAATTCGATATATTTGGAGAAAAGTGCTTAAATGATCAAATTGGTCAAAATTGGAGTTTCCAAATGGAATAAAATAACTGACTACGGGTATTGGAAAGGCCATTTGAAAGCAAAACCAAAGGAATGGTCAATTTGGAAAGAAACCGAAAATTAGGGTTTTTGGTGAATTTTGGCAAAATTGGGGAAAAATGCAAAAATGGCCCAATTCGATAAAATTAAAGCCCCTAATTGATGAAGAGTGGGTAAACAAAGATAGCCCAAGGCTCAGTTTGAAGTAATTCCGATAAAAGAGCCGATTAGAGGAAAAACGGAGAAACGAGGAAATTCTCGATATTGAAAAAAGGAAAAATGAAATCGGAGAGGAGAGGAGAGGAATTTGATCGTAAAAATTGGGCCTTTTTGGATCAACTCCAATTCAATATAAAACAAAGGCCTAGAAAAAGAAAATCTGGAAATCGGACCTGTTTTGAGTAAAACCTAGGTTTTGGGGGTTAAAGAGCAATCTTGGAAAATCCGAGAAAAATAGAAAATGAGCTCGGAAAATTATGAAAACTTCCAGATCTCAATTTTATATTATTTGGAAGAGATTGGCGAAGAAAAATCGGGAGTCGGAGCTAATTTGAAAAATGGCGAAATTCGGCGCACTAAGTTGAAATTCCAGAAGATAAATCCGGAAAAAATAGCAAATGAGCTCGAAAAATTATGAAACTTCAGATCTTAATTTTATACTATTTGGAAGATATTGGTGAAGAAAAATTAGGAATTGGAGTTCAATTAAAAAAGGCCAAATTTGGGAGGCATCGAACCAAAATTCCAGAAGATAAATTATGAAAACTTCCAAAACTCAATTTTATATTATTTAGGAAGTATTGGAAAAATAAAATCCGGATTTGGAGTCCGTTTGCAATTTAATCAAGTTTGGGGTGCTAAAGTGCAATTTTACCGAAGAAACTGAAGAGGGCCATTTTTGCAATTTAAAATTTAGAGAGATGGCTGGAATTTGAAGGGCCATTTGGCCAGCCCAAGAGGAGGGGAGTGTTGGCTGATTTCTTCCATCCAAAGGCCAAAATTGAATAGTACGGTGGTTATTTTTTTGATTGAGCCTTTGTGATTTTGCCACATGGTCAAATGAATGAAGAGGAAGGATGTCAACATTATGGTTACATATTTTAGAACAGCTGTATTTGTTAGGAGATGACCACTTCATCTAATGGTGGTAAATTCACATCTAATGGTGGTAAAATATTTTCACTTCATCTAATGGTGGTAAATTCAGCATCTTTGATTAGTGGCCTTTGGATCTATTTAGCTAGGAAAAAATAACAACATTATGAGCACACTAGGGCCATCCGGCCAGCACTATTTAGAGCGGGGAGTTTTCAGCTTTGAGGGGTTTTTTTAGCTGAGTAATTTCATTGTTGAGCAATAGCTAAGTCGTAGAAAAGCAAAGACAAATTTAGAAGAGAAGAAAGCTTGAAAGATAGCTTTGAAAGGTAGCCTTTTGGCACCTAACTCTGGCATTTTTCTTTCTTTTTCTATGCTAATTTTGCTCATTTTTCAGATGATTTCTTGTTATTTTATTATGTAATAAAGGTTTTTAAAACTTCCTTTCAAGGCTCCTATCTTATGTTTTCATGAAACAATCAAAAAACAAATTTTTTTACCCTTTTTTTTCAAGTGGCCGAATGCCCCCTTTGGTATGCTTGCCTTGTGTTTGATTCATTTCCTATGTTGGTTGTGGTAGATTAGCTTGTTTTGATGTTTTATCTTTCTATAATAATCAATATATGGAGCTTATTTCTAACTTTCTTTACTTGTTCTTATTTTGCTGTTTTTATCATTTATTTTCATATATACTTGCTTTATTTACTAACTTTAATTTTCTATTTTTACTATATCAAGTTGTTCATGCTTTGTGTTAATGCCATACCATGTGTTTGTGTACTTTCCTAGCTATATCTTTGCATTTTCATCATGATTATTTGCTTATCATGCTTTCATTTATGTCTTACATGTTTGTCATGCCATGTGTTTGTGTTATTGTCTTGCTAGGATTTTACATATTGTAAAAATGACCATTCGATTTCTTCTTCTTTTTGAGTAGTTGCATTTTCATCTTGTTTAGTTACCATGCTTTCATTCATGCTTTGCATCATTATGCCATGTTATTGTGTATTTGTTGTGCCATGTTCATGCATTAGTATTATGTTCATTTGGTCATTATATGTTCATATTATAGCTATGCATATTTATATGTCATATTAGGTACAGCCGCCCTTAACTGAAAAAGAAACTATTGTCCTATTTGCAAATACACTGCAGGCCACATGCTATGATGAGCTCGCTAGTAATGCAACGAAGAACTTCGAGGGAAGGATAATCCCAAAAGAGATAATGAAGGAGACAACCAAGAATGAAAAGCTCAAAGTAGGTGAGACATCCGGTAGCAAGAGAAATTGGGAACCCCAGAGAAAAGTAAAAGATATCCAAGCCATGACCTATGGTGGGCAACAGATGGGAAGCTTTGTCCCATATCCTCCACAACCCATGGACCATCAGTTCTACCCTTCCGTGAACAATGTATATTGGGATCCTTACTTATACCTGATGTCCTCTCAATGTAATTATTTGACAAATCTCCAACCTCAGGCTAGCCAGGGAAAGTCAAAGAATATTCGAAAAAAAAATCAGTTTGAGCCACTATCCATCTCTTACTCTGAGTTGTTGCCCCAGCTTGTTGAAAATCGACTTCTCACTCAAGTGCCAGTAAAACCTATCCGACCCCGTAACCAACCTAGTACGATGAAAATGCATTTTGTGGTTATCATTGCGAGATTTGAGGTCATTCCACAGAAAACTGTCTGTCTCTAAAGCGAAAGGTTCAAGCACTAATCAGTAACGGGCATATAGATTTTAAGAAGAAACCGAAATCAGATAACAGGAAGAAGCCACTGTCCGTTCATGGTAAGATAAGTGGGGATGTCCAGATGGGAAAGAAAGGCATACATGGGTTTATGAAGAAAGAAGGAAATCAAGTTGACCCGATTCCTGTGTCATACAGTTTGCTGAGTTTTGAATAAGGGAAGTCCAAGTGTCATGAAAAGCCCCCTTCCCAAAAACAACCATGGGATAACAAAGAGAAGATTATGATCCCAATCCCTAACTTGCTGTCAATGCTGATAAAAAATTAGTACCTTACCCTTGTGCCTTTGAAAACAGCTCCAAACCCATCAGCAAAGAGTTATGACCCTAACAGTAAGTGTGAGTATCATATGGGGGCAATTGGGCATTCGACTAAAAAATGCAGACAATTGAAGGAAATGGTGGAAGGTATTTTTCACAATGGCAGAGCTTATCGAACAACGGAAGTCCATTTTGCCATAAATCAGTATCTTCTTAGAGTTTTAAAGCATGTCAATAGGAGCATTCTGATGCATGTAGTTCTATACACTTTGATGATGAAAGCACTTGTCTCATGTTGACATCTACATGAAATAAATAAGTTTTGAATTTAAATGTTTTGTGTTCATTGTATTTTAGCAATAAATTGAATTTGCAAAAACAAATGAAACTTTGAGAAAATTTGTGGTAAACAATAATAAGGGGTTTTCACATGAAGTAATGGGCAGTCTCGAGAATATTGATGATCATTGTTAGAAATGACCCAATGCCCTCTCCCCTCTCTTTTGGGCTTTCCTATGCCTAAATCCCTTGAACTGAGACCACTTGAAAGACCTAATGCTTCAAGGAATATGAATGATTGAACTTCATAAATCACAAAATAAGCAAAGATATAGATCTTAGTCTAGGCTATGAGCAAAGGAACGAAATTTTTGAAAAAAAAAATTTGAGCTCCTTGGAAACTCTAACGAAGGAGACATTCTTTCAAGAATTTAAATCATGGTAACTTAATGTGCATCAAGGTTATGCCAAAGCCATTCATATCCTTTACAATAATCACAAAACACCAATTGCCCAAACATCACTTCATGATTGACACCTCGGGGCACAATGACCAAACCAGATTATCTCATGTCCTAGAGAAAACCTGTTTTTGGGCCATATTTTCCTTGTCATTTCAAAGAACCCAGAATTTAAACTCAACCTTTTCAATACAGACCTATACTGGAAATGTTCCTCGTAATGTTACAAATTCCCATGGTTAATCAAATTGGGGGCATCATATGTAAATGTGGTGAATACATGGTGAATAAGGATGGATTAACGCATGAGTCATTGAGGCATGCGACAAAAAAAATTGTGATATCATGCATATGAGAATTCGGATGATTCCAAAGTGCAAAATGAAATTTTGATTATCTATTCCCCCTGCGGATTGCTTTTCAATGAGAATATTTGTACTTGATATGAGAAATGGCCATTTTTCATATCCTTTTCACACAAAAAAATTATTATTATCCATATTCACCCATTTGGAGCCGAAAGAATTCATTTTTCTTTGAACCTTGATCAAGGATCACCCTCTACACTGGGGGGCAAAATGAAGAAGGATCTTCTCAAAGACCATGGAGAAATGAGTCCTATTTCGAAGACAAATACAAAGCAAATTGAGCTCCCAAATAAATACGGGCTCACTATGTCGAAATGAAGGCGCAAAAGGAAAAGAAAAGAAAAAAGGATGGCAAAATGAAAGCCAAGAACAAAAGAAAAGAAAAAAAATCTGTGAAAAAGTATGGCAAATGAAAGCCAAGAACAAAGAAGAAAAGGAGCAAAAGTCAAAAAAAGGGACAGAAAAGTCCAAAAGGGACAAATGCTTCAAAGGGAATTCTCCTCAGGAAATGATCCTTGATCTGATTACCCTCAAACACATATTTTGGGCCTATTTATCCTTTATTTCTGAACCCTGAATCTTGGCCTACATCACATGCTTTAAAATTCCATTTTGATCAAGCATAAATATTTAACTTGAAGGGTTTTTCCTCAGATTTTATCCCATCTCATCGAATTATCATTTCACTATGGAAGAATTTAGAATTCTCAAGTGCATGGTAGAACAATAAAAGAGAAGAAAAAAATGGAAGGAATGGGACTCTAGGGTGAAAACCCAAAAATGGGCGGTCTAGAGTAAAATGAGAATTTTCGATGCCATCTATGTTAGTACTGATGCCACAAAAGAGAAGGTCATTTTGAAGAAATTGAGGAACATTTAGGAATTCCTGAACTTTCCAAATTGCCAGCTCTCATTTGGAGGATTGACTTCAAAAACTGAAACTTTTTCCCTCAAAATCAATTTTCCAATTTAAACATCGCGACCAATCTTGACGCTTGTTAAAACGCCATGATTTGGAAACTAAAAGAATGTTGAATTTGTTTGATTCTCAAGGAATTTGTGTTTTATAAAACCTGTTCCATTTGTGAGCCTAGAAGGGACATACATTTTTGTTGTGAATTTTTCTTCGATCAACCAAAATCCTGTTGTATCAAGCACCTCAATTCAAGTTGAAAAACCCAGATTGACACTTAGAGAAATTTCTAACAATGATTATCAGTCTTCAAAAGATTCGTACATCACACACTGTGGGGTTAATATTTTTGGCTTAGACGTTCTCATTAAATGAGCAATTCTTTTTCAAAGAGGGAATAAAAATATTTTGAAATAACCACTTTTGATGTTGACATGAGACAAAGGTTCTTCTAACCCAAAGATATGGAACTACTGGGTTAACTTTGACCTCCAAATATGAGAAAAAATAGAACTTGTCAAACAGGCTTATGCGGATAAGAGTTTGAAAACTATTGGGGCAAAAAGATAGCCAAAGACCGTTAAGAGAAGGATCTCTTATGGGGCACAAATGTTCAAGATACACTCTGATTTGAAAAGGAAAGGCTAAGCCAAAGTCTAGAAAAACAATCGGGAAGCATTTGCATCTTGCTCAATATCTACATCTGCATCAAGAAGCATTTGCGTCAATCCAAGGCATTTGCATTTGCACCATGAATCATTTGCAGCTTACTCAATATTCGCATCTGCATCAAGAAGCATTTCCGTCAATCCAAGGCATTTGCATTTGCACCATGAAGCATTTGCATCTTACTCAATATCCGCATCTGCATCAAGAAGCATTTGCATTAATCCAAAACATTTGCATTTGCACTATGAAGCATTTGCATCTTATTCAATATATGCATCTGCATCAAGAAGCATTTGCATCAATCCAAGACATCTGCAGCAACTGGGACTTTTTGACATTTTATCTTGATTGAAAGCTCCTCAAGTGAGGGCATCAGTGAAAAGTTGAAGACTCTTTCATGAAGTCAGACAGTCCGTGAACCTCAAAGAAACCATGGATTAGAAATCATGACACAATCATTTAAATGCATTCATCCTCAGTGAACATACATCCTACAAGCATTTGCAAAGCATGTCATTTTCATCATTGCATTTGGCTAACATTATAGGAATCATGGAAATTTTGCTCTTTTAAATCGAACTTGTTATGCTTCTCAAATGAGTCGAGCCCCGAGACTACAGTCGATTTATTTTCCTTTTGTTTTTAAAATCGAAATCGTTCTGTTTTTTTAATGAGTTGAGCCTTGAGACCACCGTCGAGGTATTTTTCTTTTGTTTTTAAATCGAACTTGTTTTGCTTCTCAAATAAGTCGAGCCTCGAGACCACCGTCGAGGTATTTTCCTTTTCAAATCGAACTTGTTTTTCAAATGAGTCGAGCCCCAAGACCATCGTCGAGGTATTTTGTTTTTAAATCAAACTTGTTTTTTAATGAGTCGAGCCCCGAGACCACCGTCGAGGTATTTTCCTTTTCAAATAGAACTTGTTTTTCAAATGAGTCGAGCCCCAAGACCACTGTCGAGGTATGTTTTTAAATCGAACTTGTTTTTTAATGAGTCAAACCCTAGGATTGACGTTAAGTCATTCTTTTTATTTTTAAATCGAACTCGTTCTGCTTCTCAAATGAGTCGAGCCCCAAGCCGTCGAGTTATTTTCCTTTTGTTTTTAAAATCAAACTCGTTTTGTTTCTCAAATGAGTCGAGCCCCGAGACCACCGTCGAGGTATTTTCCTTTTTCAAAATCGAACGAGATTTGCAAATTTTCAGAATTTTTGGAGTTCATTTGCTATTTTTCCCATATTTTCCAATTTTGCCCTTTTGCCTCCGAAACCCGAATTTGCTCAAAACAAGTTCGATTTTTAGATTTTCTTCAAACTGAGCCTTGGGCTATCCTTGTTTAATCATTTCTCATCAATTAAGGGCTTTAGATCTTCTGAATTGGGCCATTTCTATAATTCTTCCAAATTTCACCGAAATCCACCAAAAAACCCTAATCCTCGGTTTTCCTATGAATTGACTTTTCTATCAGTTTTTCTTCCAAATGGCTTCTCCATTTCCCGTAGTCAGTGCTTATCTTTCGTTTGAGACCTTCAATTCTGATCAATTTGATCATTTAAGCACTTTTCCCCAAATTTCTCGAATTAGGGTTTACTTTCTACTAAATCTCGTAATCCAACTTTCGAACTCCATATCTTTCAATGTAGACCTCGGATTATCAAAATTCTTTCACCGTTTTTCAATTGAACCTCAAATCCTGATTTTCAAAGTGGGTTGACTTTTTTTTTGAGTTTGACTTTTTCTGTCTAATTTCTTAGACTAAGTCTCGGAGTACCACCTACAGGATGAGAAAAGCCTTTTAGCATTCAGAAACATCAATTAGGAAGAAAATGTACCTGGTTTAGGGGTCCGGACAAAATTAGGTGTCTACAGCTGCCCTTTTTTGGCTATTGCTGAGAATCAGGAATCAGGCAAAGATAAACGAACACTAATTTTGTACGGTTAGTGAAATCACATGTGAAGGAAAGGGAAAGGGGTTTTCTTTTTTCATTTCTTGTTTTTCATCATTTTTTCACTTTTTTTTTTGAAAAAGCTGTAAATTGAAGATTTTGTCCTTAAATTGAATTTCCTGACTAATCAAGGCTCGACCCATCTTAAGGAAACGAGTTCGATTTCAAAAGAAAAAATTGTGCCCGAAGGTCTTAAGAATGGTGCCCGAAGGTCTTAAAAATGGTGCCCGAAGGCCTTACCCGGGATTTGAAAAAATTATGCCCAAAGGTCTTAAAAATGGTGCCCGAAGGTCTTGAAAATGATGCCTGAAGTTCTCTAAAATGGTGCCCGGAGGTCTTTAAAATGGTGCCCGAAGGTCTTAAAAATGGTGCCCAGAGGTCTTTAAAATGGTGCCCGAAGGTCTTAAAAATAGTGCCCGGAGGTCTTTAAAATGGTGCCCGAAGGTCTTAAAAATGGTGCCCGGAGGTCCTTAAAATGGTGCCTAAAGGTCTTTAAAATGGTGCCCGAAGGTCTTTAAAATGGTGCCCGGAGGTCTTTAAAATGGTGCCCGGAGGCCTTACCCTTGATGAAAAATATGCCCGAAGGTCTTTAAAATGGTGCCCAAAGGCCTTACCCGTGATGAAAAATTATGCCCGAAGGTCTTAAAAATGGTGCCCGAAGGTCTTTAAAATGGTGCCCGGAGGCCTTACCCATGATAAAAAATTATGCCCGAAGGTCTTAAAAAGGGTGCCCGAAGGTCTTTAAAATGGTGCCCGGAGGTCTTTAAAATATTGCCCGGAGGCCTTACCCGTGATGAAAAATTATGCACGTAGGTTTAAAAATGCTGCCCGAAGGTCTTTAAAATGGTGCCCGGAGGTCTTTGAAATAGTGCCCAGAGGCCTTACCCGTGATGAAAAATTATGCCCGAAGGTCTTAAAAATGGTGCCCGAATGTCTTTAAAATGATGCCCGGAGGTCTTTAAAATGGTGCCCGGAGGCCTTACCCGTGATGAAAAATTATGCCCGAAGGTCTTTAAAATGGTGCCCAAAGGTTTTTAAAATGGTGCCCGAAAATCTTTAAAATGGTGCCTGGAGGTCTTTAAAATGGTGTCCGGAGGCCTTACCCATGATGAAAAATTATGCCCAAAGGTTTTAAAAATGGTGCTCGAAGGTTTTTAAAATGGTGTAGGAGGTCTTTAAAATGGTGCCTGGAGGCCTTACCCATGATGAAAAATTATGCCCGAAGGGCTTAAAAATGGTGCACGAAGGTCTTTAAAATGGTGCCCGGAGGCCTTACCCGTGATGAGAAATTATGCCCGAAGGTCTTAAAAATAGTGCCCGAAGGTCTTTAAAATGGTGTCCGGAGGTCTTTAAATGGTCTTGTTGAAATTTAACCTGAAGATTTTAAGAAGATGCGAATGCTTTTTCATGCTGGTGCAAATGATTAACAGGATGTACATACCTCATATTGCATATGTAAATGTTTTGAATTGATGCAAATGTTTCTTGATGCTGATGTTGGATAAGATGCAAATGCTTCTAAATGCAACTGCAAATGCTCTCAGATTGATGCAACTACTTAATGGAATGATGCAGATGCAAAGATTGACATTATGCAAATGCTTCTAAATGATGCAAATGTGAGGATTTACAACATGCAGAATGCTTCTACATGATGCAAATGCAAAGATCGATAATGATGCAAACGCTTCATGAAAAAATGCAAAGGCCAAGATTGACATTATGCAAATGCTTGATGAAAATATGCAAATTCCCTCGATCATTTTCTAAACTTTGGCTTAGCCTTTCCAATTCATTTTTCCTCTTCAAATCAAAGTATAACTTCTAATTATTTTGGCTATTCTCCTTGCCCCAACAGTCTTCAAATTCTTATTGACAGAAATCTGGTTGCCGGGTTCTATTTCTTCTTTTCATATTTGGAAATCAAGATTAACCCTAGTAGTTCCACGCCTTTGGGTTAAAAAAACCTTATCTCATGTAAACATCAAAATTGGGTATTTCAAAAAAAATATCTTTATTTGTTTTCTTATTTTGAAAACTTATGAACAAGAATATTAACCCCACAGTGTGTGAGGTACAAATCTTTTGAAGACTGATGATCATTGTTAAAAAATTCTCTAAGTGTCAATCTGTTTTTTTTTTTTTTTTTTGTTGGTGATTGGCAAGGCTTGGTATAACAAGATTTTGGTTGATCAAAGAAAATTTCACAGCAAAATGTATGTCCCTTCTAGGCTCACAAATGGAACAGGTTTTATAAATCACGAATTCCTTGAGAATCAAACAAATTCAATATTCTTTTAGTTTTCATATCAAGGTATTTTGACAAGCGTCAAGATTGCCTAGGATGTTTAGACCGAAAAGTTAATCTTGGAAGGAAAAAGTCTCAGTTTTGAAGACAATCCTCCGAATGAGAGCTGACAATTTGGGAGGTTCAAGAATTCCTAGATGTTCCTCGATGACCACTTTTCCAAGATGGTCTTCTCTTTTGTGGTATTGGTACTAACATAAATGGCATCGAAAATTCCCATTTTACTCTAGACCGTCCATTTTTGGGTTTTCGCCCTAGAGTCCCATTTTTTCAATTTTTTTTTTTTATTTTTTCATTGTTTTACCATGCACTTGAGAATTCTAAATTCTTCCTTAGTGAAATGATAATTAGATGAAATGGGATAAAACCTGAGGAAAAACCCTTCAAATTAAATATTCATGCTTCATCAAAATGGACTTTTAAAGCACGTAATGTAGGCCATAGTTTAGGGTTCAGAAAGAAAGGATAAATAGGCCCAAAATATGTGTTTGAGGGTAATCAGATCAAGGATTATTTCTTGAGGAGGATTTTCTTTGAAGCATTTGTCCCTTTTGGACTTTTCATTCCTTTTGACTTCGCTTTTTTCCTTCTTTGCTTTTGGCTTTCATTTGCCATACTTCTCCACACACTTTTTTTGTGTGTGTTTTTCTATTGTTTTTCTTGGCTTTCATTTCGCCATTTTTTCCTTGATAGAGTGAGCCCATATTTATTCGAGCCTCAATTTTCTTTGTATCTGTCTTTGAGTTAGGACTCATTTCTCAGTGATCTTTCCTTGCATTTGCCCTCCACTGTAGGGGGTGATCTTTGATCAGGGTTCAAAGAAGAAAGAATTCTTTTGGCTCAAAAGGGTGACTATGGATAATTTTCTCTTTGTGGGAGGGATATGAAAGATAGCCATTTATCATATCAAGCACGAATATTCTCATTGAAAAGCGATCCCCAGGGGGAATAGATAATCGAAATTTCATTTTGCACTTTGGAATCATTCGAATTCTCATATGCATGATATCACAAATTTTTTTTTTTTGCATACCCCAATGATTCATGCGTTAGTCCATCATTTTTCACCATATAACCATCATTTCCACATATGATGCCCCAGTTTGATTAACCATGAGAATTCGTATCGATGAGGAACATAGCAAGTCTAGGTCTATTTTAAAAAGGCTGAGTTTCAAATATGAGTTCTTTGAAAGGACAAGGAAAGTACGATCCAAAAACGGGTTTTATCTGGGACATGGGATAATCTAGTTTAATCATATCGCCCCAGGGTGTCAATCATAAAGTAATGTTAGGGCAATTAGTGTTTTATGGTTGTTGAGAATATCATGAATGGTTTTGGCACAACCTTGACACACACCAAATTACCATGATTAAATTCTCGAAAGAATGTCTCATTTGTTTGAATTTCAAGGAGTTCGAAAAAATTTCAAAAAGTTCATTCCTTTGTCCATAGCCTAGACTAAGATCTACGTCCTTGCTTATTCTGTGATGACAACGGTTTTATGAAGTTCAATCATTCATATTCCTTGAAGCATTAGGTTTTTCAAGTGGTCTTGGTTCAAGGGATTTAGGCCTAGGAAAACCTAAATGAGAGGGGAGAGGGTATTGGGTCATTTGTAACAATGATCATCAATATTCTCGAGACTATCCATTATTAAAACTTTCTTAATGCTTGTTTTTACAATCTCAAATTATTGTTAAAACAATAAACACAAAGCATTTAAAATTCAAAATTCATTTAACTCATATGAATGTCGACTTGAGACAAGTGTTTTCATCCTAATGGTCTGAAACTACATGCATCAAAATGCTCCTATTGACATCCTTCAAAGGTAGTAATTCTCCTCCTAAAACCCTGAAAGAAATTGATTTACGGCAAAGCAGCCTTCCACGGATTGATAAGCTCTGCTGTCAAAATACCATTGCGGATAAGACCTTCAATCCTTTCCTTCAATTGTCTGCATTTTTCAGTTGAATGCCCAATTACCCCCAAGTGATAATCACACTTGCTGTCAAGGTCATAACTCCTTGCTGATGGATTAGGAGCTATTTTCAAAGGTACCGGTGTAAGGTACTCATTCTTTATTAGTAATGGCAGTAGGTCAGGGATTAGGATTGGAATTATTTCTTGGTTATCTCGCGATCGTTTTCTGGAAGTAGGCCTTGTTGCAAGAACTGGTATAGGATTAGGTGCTTGGGTGGGTGGGTGGGTAAGATAAAGGCTTGGAGATATCTCGGTAGGATAACATGATTGGTATGAGGAAAATTGGGAATATGGGATGAAATCTTCCATAGCTTGGACATCTTCCTCTTTCTTTCAAGGTACCCTATTTCTCTCGACGTTGGATGTTCCTTCTCCTTCAAGTTTCCCATTCATGATAGCATTCTCAATCATCTCCCCTGAGATTACCATATTAGCAAAATTCTTCGAGCCATTGCAGATAAGTCTATCATAGTACGGGGCCCGCAGTGTACTCACAAAAAGGATGGTGATTTCTTTTTGTGTCAAAGATGGTTGTACTTTGTGGACATGTTCCTCCACCTCTGAGCATACTCTTTGAAGCTCTCAGTAGCTCTTTTCTGCATATTTTGCAAAGTGAGACGGTCAGGTGTCAAGTCGGTCATATGCTTGTACTGGTTTAGAAAAGCCATGGCCAAATCATTCCAAGAGTGAATCTGATCCTTCCTCAACTGACCATACCACCTAATTGCGGACTCGCTGAGGCTATCCTGAAAGTAGTGAATCAGAAGCTTATCATCATCTACATGACTTGTCATATTTCGGCAGAATATAGTGATGTGGGCTGACGGATCAATCATCTCGTCATATTTCACAAAGTCAGGGACCTTGAATTTAGGAGGAATGACTAAATCGAGGACCAAGCATCTTTGTTTCACATCCACACTCCCGAATATATTTGTATCTTCTACTACTCGAAGCTTTTCATGTAACAACTGATGTTTCCCTTGGGAATCTGCCAACTCTACCTCTTTTACTGCAACCATTTTCAAATTTTCCCGTTCAGCTGGGTCGTCTAAGTTCACGGTGTTGCTGGGGTTAATTATGTTCTGGTCATCGATCATTACGACCTCATTCTGACCCTTTTGTGCCTCTAACCCTTCTTTGGCAGCAAAGTTTTCAGTGTATCCTTTTCCCTTGATTACGGCGAACATCAGCTCCATCAATTTAGTCATCTGATCTTTAGATTCTGCTTCAGATTTTGCCAACTTTTCTAGCAATTCTTCATGTGCCCTTTCCATTCTTTCTATTCGGGCAGCTTGTTCATTCTCCATAGCTCTAGCCTGTATTGGAACGTACTCAGTACTTCTTATACCTCTGATTTGAAATGGAAATTCTTTCAAAGACTCTTAAAGCCAAGCCAACTTCCATTTTATTCCCCCTAAATGTATGTCATGATGAAGGAGCCATGAATACAATTTGATGCACGCGAAGCCTAAACAATATGATGTATGAACATGTACAGTGGAAACATGCTGACTACATATGTAATAAATGCAATCACGATGCCAACATGCTGCAAGCAAAGAATAAACAAATCGATGCATGGATATATGCAATGAATGACTATGTATTTTCCAGATTATTTCCCAATGAATGATCGTATACATTATGAATGTAACACGATGTCAATTATGATGCATGTAAACAATGATTGACACAGAGTATATACAAAGAAACTCATTCTGACCATGTATGTTATGAATGCGACCTAATGCTAACATGATGTATGTAGTAAGCAAATTAGTGCATGAACATATGGAAAAATCATGCTGACTATGTTTGTCATGAATATCACCTGATGCTACCAAGATGCATGTATGAATGTATGGTATGACAAATGATTGATCGGATGTAAAATGCAAAGGGGAAGATATCACAAAGGAAATAAGAATCGAAGGAACTTAATCATCAACATCTCATGAATTGAAGCACAACCAATTCATTCCCAAATCAATATTCACAATGGTATAAACCATGTTTACAAAATCATGAGCAGTGGTTAAAACTGTCTTTACAAGCACTTTATTCTTCCTAGTATCCTAAGGCTATAAGAGCCGGCTACTGAAAAAGTGAAATCCTACTACATCATATCAGACCAAAGTCTTTATACATCATTGCCGTAAATCTCCCAATCCTAATGACGCTTTCCCAGTCCTCTATCAATCAGCGTCATTGGATTGATCCACTTGATCTCTATAAGAGATTGCACTTTCTTTTTGAATGCTATATAGTCTTCAATGCTATGGCCGGCAATTCCACAGTGATAATGACATCATGCATTTTTAATTGAAAATAATCCAGAATTTATTAATTCAAAATTTTCCTATATTCCCTGACAAAATCAGAAAAATATAGAAATTTTTATTCATTTGGAAAACTTTTAGAATCATTCTCATTTTTTTGAAGGAAAGTATTCCTTTATTAATGATAATTGATGATATTCCCTGCAGCAAACCCGGTAGAGAACTCATGAATTATTTTAACTCGGGAATATATTTATTTTTTTATTAAAAATCATTATCTTTTTCAAAACATTTAAAAATATGAACATGAACATGTATGACATAAATAAAATGACATGGCAAAGTCTAGATAATATAATGCAACCTAAATAATATGACATAAGTTAAATGACATAGTATATTCTAGGTAAATGAAAAATCCTAAGTATCATGGTATATTCTAAATGAGATGAAATGATTTAAATGACATGGCAATTTTAAATGATATGGCATATTTTAAATGACATGGCATGTTATAAATAAAATAACCTAAATTACATGGAATATGATCTAAATGACAAGAAATGACATGAAATAAAAAAAATGCTAACATATAATATGCATGAAAATAAAAATAAAAATAATAATGCATGAACATAGTATATGCTAAACAATATGACAAAAATAACTAAATAAAAAGCATAGGATATCATGAAACATTCAAAATCATACGACAAACAAATATAAGATCATAAAATGTGAATTAAAATAATCATAATACCATGGAAAATATCATAGCAAAAATTACACATTTAAATAAAATGCATAAACATGGAAAATGCAATGCATGAAAATGTATTTTTTCCTCTAAATAAAGAAATCCGTATATCTAAAAAGATATCCGGCTATCTTAGAAAAATATGTCAAATAAGATTTTCTAAAAAAACAAACTTTGTGATTGTTTAAAAACAATTTTGAGGAAAACGTGAATAAAAATTAAAACCCTTACCAAACCCTTTTAAAATGGCCTAATTTCCTAAGTTTAAAATCCCGGACTTAACTACCCTTAACCCAAGATTTATAAATTATTTTTAAAGTTTAAAAAGGCTTAGAAACTGCCCTAAGACAGTAGCTAAAGCTTCTAGCCAACCCTCTCTAAATGCCTTAGCCAAATTTAACCATTATTCCTCTCTTGATTTTAAATCTGCCTCTACTGTCATGTTTTACCACACAATTTTTTAGCCTATTTTTAAAAATTCAAAAAACTATGAAAAAAATACTGGAGACTTAGAACACGTAAATATACATGATAAAAAATTTTCTTAATTTTTTGATTAAAGATGATAGCCCAAAAAAATCAGAAAAGTTCGAGTACTGGGTGAAAAAACTGTTTTGTCAAAACACATTTTTTGCCTTTGATAAATTCATTCAAAAATCAAATTAGAAATTGTTGAAGATCATCCTAAAGACCTAAGGACAGTAGCTAAACATTTAAAAACCTTAGACAAAAATTGGCTGAGTAAAAAAAATCACAAAGATAGAACAATCAATTTGACAATTCCTTAATTCTCCACAAGTATGCTCAAGGGAGCATGACTTTGAGCCATTAATTGGCCTAAGTCACAAATCAAGTGGCAATGACATGGAATGCATGAACATACAACAAATGAATTGTATGAAATGCATGGTCTAAAGGTCTAAATGGTAAAGGAAATGCATGACAATTAAAGACAACCTAAATGCCTAGCATGAATTTGCATGGCAATAAATGCTATCCTAACTCAATATGCATGCAATGCTTGATAATGCAAATATGACTTGGACCTAATATGTTATGAATATGCATGAAAATGCTAATATGACCTAAGACCTAAATAGCATAGTAATGCATGACAATACCAATGTGATTTATGTAACAACCGAGGTTATGTATAATCATGTAAAGTTAAATCCCGAAAATTTTAAGGACAAACTTGGAAATTGGTAAGAAGTTATAAGTGAAGGAAATAAAAGAAGAAAGGATCAAATTGAACATATTAAAAAGTTTAAGGTCTTAATGCTTATTTATAAAAAGTTGAGGGACCAATATGCAATTATACCAAAAATTTAAATATCTTTAAGTTCATTTAATCTCTTGAAAACTCTAGAATTTCTTCATTCTATTCTTCAAGTGGCAGCCGGCCTTCCTTCTCCTTATTCTCCCAAAATTCTTTTCAAACATCTTACACCAAAATTTCTTCAATAATCATATCCAAGGTTAGTTTCTTGATTAATTCTTCATTTTCTTTAGATATTCTACATGAATATGCTAAGATTTTAGCTCTATAAACATGTTAAGGTCTGAAATCCATCTATTAAGTATGAGTTTTACTCACCTTTGGTAAGAATTAAAAGGATTTGAAAGCATGAACAAGAAAATGGGAAGAAAAAGCAAAACCGGGGAAGTTGAGCATGCTTGCTGTTCGGATTTTCTCAGTTCGGCACAGCTGGGTTTTTATTTTTCTGATATTTGTTATAGAACCTAAACTTAAATATGAGAATTTTGGTTTTTGAATCACCCAAAACCGATGCGCGGTTAAAAAGATAAAATTCGGTGAAGTTGGCTGTTCTGTGTTGACCCCTGTTTCGGCATAGTTTCGGGATTTATCAAATTTGATCAAGATTTTGTTCTAAGAGTCTAAGTTAGTTATTTTCTTAATAAATTAGACTTATTTATTGAAATAAACCAATTGGAATCACTTCAAAATTCCTTACCAAACTCAAGTTATGATTTTCTAATCTAACTTGATAGTAAGGAATTTATTGCTTAAGAGAAATATAGTACTAAAGGATGGTTATGGATTATGAAAATCTCTAAGGCATGGAGTACTAGAAAGGAATTTGATAAGGACATGAATATGGAGTTGAATTATGGAGAAAATGATTATGGAAATGATATTAAAAATTAAGGATATGTTGTTTTGAGTATGAGAAATTAGTATTGACTATGGGGTAGATTAATGGGACTTAAGTTGCACTCATAATTGTGTAATGCTTTGAGCATGTATAGATACTAATTATTGTTATCTCTAGGCCACGTAGATCCGACGTCACCTATGGATCTCGAAGTTTCAGATCGAGGTGTACAGTGAGATCATCTCAAGGATTGTGAGTAGACGATAACTATAGTTATTTGAAATTTCTTTAATTATAATTATATATATTTTTAGCATGATATTTATTTTACGTATTAAAGGTATATACGATATATAATCATATGAATTGATTTCTTATTAAAGTACATTTATTTCAAGAAATAGTATATCGAGTAAGTTGGTTGATTTATGAAATATGATTATACATAAAATTTGACATACATGGTTTTGGCTCCACCTGACTTAATGTATGAGATTATACCCTTGATCGGAATATGGGAGTCGCGTGCTACGCCTTTATGGCAGGAGCCACCTCCAAAGTCCCAATTCCGTGATATTAGACTGGGGTATGGGAGCTGCGTGCTACGCCTTTGTGGTGGGAGCCACCTCTAGAGTCCATATCCCTTTATATTAGCCTTTAGGGGGCACATCATAACGACACATATGCCTTTGGGGCGTCCTATGGTGGTATTGGCCTTTGGGGCCGGCTACTAGTATGCCTACATGGATATTGCCTAGTTATTTCATAGATGTATTCTTATGCATGACAGTAAGTTGGAGCCCAACTATACGTGATTTGATTTACTTTACAGATTTAATACATTGATTTAATATTATAATATTGTTATACATTTAAAAACTTCGCTACATATTTGAATTACTCATTATGGTTTTACTATTATTTTTGTCGAAAATGTCAATTATGCTTTACAGGTTACCATTATAGTTTTCACACGCTTTAAATGTTGTCTACTCATTGAGATATTCATATATCTCACCTCTTCTTATTTCTTATTTTCAGGACACAGTTAGGTGTCGGAATTGCTCCCTTTCTCTACTCTCCGCTTCAAGAGTATATTGACGTGGTGGGCATCATATCTAAATTTCTAGAAGATTTGATCTCTTGATGTTTTTATCTAGTAAACCTTGCTGGGATAGGTTTACTTCTAGAGATATTATATATATTTCAAGATATGAGACAATCGATCAATATGTTTTGACTTGAGCATAAATTGATCATGGATAATTTTTGAATATGCATGGATATATGTGATAATAGTATTGAGAAATATTGCTGGTTGAGGATATGAATTGAGTGTTATTTGCAGGAGGGTTATATTTGAGATAGAAAGGAAACTCTGTCGGATTTTAGGTAGATTATCCGGATAGGGTGTTTCAATTTTGGTATTAGAGCAAGGTTAAGGTCCTGTAGACTTAGAAAATGTTTGTTGAAGTATTAAAATATTGTCACTTGTGCAGAAAATCAGACACGATGCCACCACGTCGAAGAGGAAGGCCTAGAATCAATCCCCTACCCCAAAATAGGGATAGGAATAGAAATGAGAATATTGATGAGCAAATTGGAGAACAAGCTTCATCTGCCGGTTCATCTTTTGTTGCTGCACCCTCAGCAGCACCCCCAGCAGCTGATCTTAATTTAGCTGAGGCAGTTGCGACCTTGGCAAGAGTAATTCCAGCTTTGACTGCCCCTGTTGAAAAGAGGATAGTTGATTACTATAAAGATCTAAAGAATATGGGTTGTAAGATTTTCACGGGATCTTTGGAATATGTGGTCATGGCTACAAAAAATTGAGACTACTTCCATTACTCTTCAGATTTCCAAGCCCATGAGGTTACCATGTGCGGTGCAATTTTTGGAGGATCATACACACACATGGTGGAAAACTACAGTGCAAAGGTATGCTGGACGTCCTGCCATAACCTAGGCAGATTTTCGAAGAGAGTTTGAAGAAAAATACTATTCTCGGGCCTTGCGGGAAAAGAAATGGACTGAGTTTATGAATTTAAAACAGGGTAGTATGTCAGTAGCAGAGTATGAGCAAAAATTTAGCGAACTATCAGAATTTGCTCCATCAGTAGTAGCCAACGATGCTGACAGATGCAAGAAATTCCAAGATGGGCTACATGTTAGTATTCCAGATAGGTTGACGACCCTAGATACAGATGACTTTAATAAATGGGTCAACATGGCAATCAAAGCTGAACAGAATCTGAAAGAAATGAAAGATAGAGAAGAGAAGTTCAGAAAAAGAAAAGGCCAGTTCTCCAGTGAGGACGTGAGGCCTAAGAAAAGTTATGTAGAAAGCAGTTTCAGTGGTTACAAACCCTCGAGATTTCAAGTGGGATTAGACAGAAAACCTATTAGTAGTTCTTCTAGCAGATTTATCATCGGACCCCAACAGCAGACTAGATCACTACCTAGGAGGTCAGGAGGACCTCATACATTGACTTATCCTTAGTGTCCCCATTGTGGGAGGAATCATCCTGGTGAATGTTGGAGACTACAGGTTGTGTGTTTTTACTGCAAAGAATCGGGACACATGAAATGGGATTGTCCCAAGCTGGAGAACAAGGGAGTTACTAGTCAGTTATCAGTGGGTCAAAGGGAAATGACCCAACCTACTGCTGCACCTCAGCCGACAACAGTTAGAGATAGAATTGGGGCACAATCTCAAGTTGGTTCATCTACTGGCCCTCGATAGAGTGGACAGCCTGGTAGACCTCGAACTGCAGCCATAATTTATGCTATGACCCAACAACAGGCTCAGGCTACTCTTGAAGTGGTTACAGGTACTCTCCCAATTTCTAAGGCAAATGCTAGGATCTTAATAGATTCGGATGCAACTCATTCTTTTGTTGCTAATTCATATGTCATGAATTTGGGTAGAGAGTCTAGGAGGTTAGACATTCCTATGGTCGTTAGTACCCCAGTGGGAGAAACTTTGAAATTTGATGTGGTTTATCTGGATTGTACTGTTATGGTTCAGGAGCATGAATTACCAGTTAATTTGTTTCCATTAGGAATGTATGATTTTGATGTGATTTTGGGAACAGATTGGTTGTCTAAACACAATGCAGTGATAAATTGTTTTTCCAAAACTGTGACTTTTAAGAAGTCGAGAGATTTGGAGTTTACCTTTCAAGGAGAATAGAAAGTTTTACCTTTTTGCCTTATCTCCAAGATGACAGCCAATAGATACTTGCAGAAAGGGTATTTTGCTTACCTTGCTTATGTGATTAACAAGGACATACATGAGGCAAATTTGGAAACTATACCTGTGGTCAAAGAGTTTCTTGAGATCTTCCCTGAAGAATTGGTCGGTTTACCTCCTGGCAAGGAATTAGAGTTTACTATCGACTTAATCCTGGCAGTGCTCCTATTTATCAGGAACCCTATAGAATGGAACCTTCGGAGCTAAAGGAATTGAAAGTGAATTTGCAATACCTAGTTGACAGAGGTTTCATTCGGCCTAGTACTTCACCGTGGGGAGCACCGATTTTATTTGTAAATAAAAAGAATGGATCTTTACGATTGTGTATCGACTACCGGCAACTGAACAAGGCCACCATTAAGAATAAGTATCCTTTGCCAAGGATTGGTGACTTGTTTGATCAGTTGCAAGGTGCAAGTGTTTTCTCCAAAATAGACCTTAGGTCGGGTTATCACCAATTGAAGATTAAAGAATCTGATATTCCAAAGACTGCTTTTAGAACTCGATATGGTCATTATGAATTCTTAGTTATGCCTTTTGGGCTAACTAATGCACCTGCAGTCTTTATGGATTTGATGAATAGGGTGTTCCGACCCTACTTAGATAAGTTTTTTATTGTGTTCATCGATGAGATCCTAGTTTATTCCAGGAATAAGGATGATCACGTAAACCATTTGAGAACGCTGCTGCAGACTATGCGTGAAAAGCAACTTTATGCTAAATTTTCCAAGTGTGAATTTTGGCTGGACAAAGTAGCATTCCTTGGTCACGTAGTATCTAAGGGAGGGATTTTTGTGGATCCACAAAAGATAGAAGCTGAAGTTGCTTGGGAAAGACCCACAAATGTCATAGAAGTTAGAAGCTTTCTCGGATTGGCAGGGTACTATCGAAGATTCGTGGAAGGATTTTCCATGATTGCCTCTCTGATAACTCGTATAATTATATAGTTTTTAGTTATGTTTTATTATTGTTTTGTGTCAAATACGAGTTATTATTGTTTAGTCTAATTGTGTTTATGATCTTTTATATTTTTATGTAATTTGGTGTTTTTCACAAGTTTCTTTGAGTGATTTCAGATTACTAGAATTAAGGGCAAATCCAGTTCAGTTCCAATTCCGACACCTTTTTCCATATCAGCTATATCTGGAGTTTCACTGAAGAAATAAGGCTGAAATTTTAACCGTGCAAAGCTAAGAGGCATATCTATATTTTTCATGTTTTACACTTCTTGAAACGGAGTCGTTTTCCCTAGCGAAATCGACCATCAAGTTGGCTGATGTGCAATGACGTCTGTGCTGACCTGTTTTCGTATTTTGCCCATATCTTCTTATCCACATCAGAAAATGAGCTGATTCCAACGGCTATGGATCAGTAACTGACAGGGAAACATTTTTCTAGAAGACCATGTGATCCGATCAGGCCTCCAATATTGACAAAATCGACCATCAAGTTGGCTGATCAAAATTGTCATACAATATGACGAAAATTGTTAGAAAAATGCACCCACCTATTATACCTACCTTTGAAATTTGTAAAGCTTGTCTCTTGTCATTTAGCCCTCCAAAATGTGTATAAATAGAGGGCCTTGGATGATTGTAGAGGATCATATTGTACATTGGTAGGATATTAGCCATTGTAATAAAATTCTCTAAGTTTTCTTCTTCTTTCTTTTCTCTAGTTTTCTTTTTCTTTAGAAAGAGCAAGAGGTTGGATAATTAATATTCTTCTTCTTCTTCTTTCTTTCTTTTATTTTCTTCTTAGATTCTATTTAATTTTATGTTTATAATGCCTATGCTAGGCTAAACTTCTATTTGGTTAAGGGTGATTTCAAAGCCCTAGACATGTTTTGTGATTGATTTTCAGATTCTATCTATCATTAATTTTCTATCAAAGTTGCTTATGTTCTTCTACAAGAATTGTTCATGATGTTGTCTAGATTTATTTAGGTGCACAACTAGATAGATCTTGATAATTATCTATTGCTAGTTTAGGAGTCTTGATCCGTGTAATTGTCTTGATTTCCTATTCATAAGTGGCAATTTGTGATTAATGATTATGGTCAAGTTTTCAATAATTGCAAAGTGGAACATAACCTAAGTTGAACAATCCGAGCTTATGTGTTTGTTGCTTAGATCAACCTATCTTTCTCATCATAAAGCTGCCATTAAATTGAATTTAGAGAGCTTATTCTAGGTTGTTTAATGGTTAGAGATTAAATAGAGAGCTTGTTCTATTTAACGACAAACTAAGGAAAGATTGGGGTAACAGAGCTTGTTGTTATCTACGGTTGTTAACTTTGATAGTTGGTTGATATTGATAGATCTGAAATTGATTCTTAATGATGTCTAGTGGTGGAGAATGAAACCTTAACCATATTTTTCATACTTGATTCTTCTTACTTACTTGTTTTCTTACTTTTCTAGTTTGCTTATTTTTAAAAGTATATTTATTTTTATTGGCTGGTTATACCGCCTAATTTGTATATTAACTTTGTTTTATTTTTATTGGCTGGTTATACCGCCTAATTTAGTATATATATTTTTATTGGCTGGTTATACCGCCTAATTTAGTATATATATTTTTATTGGCTGGTTATACCGCCTTGCATCTTATTCTTATTATTTACTTTAGTTTAAATCTGATTTCAAAAACCCCTTTTCTTTTATTGTTCTTGAATTTAAGTTTTAAACTATCAACTTATAAACTAAAACCCAATCCCTGAGGACTCGACCCTTGCTAACTACTATACTTACAATTGATCTTTTTAGTGCAAGGTTAAATAAGATACACTCTTTTGGGTGCATCAAATTTTTGGCGCCGTTGCCGGGGATTGCTTTCTTTAGTTTATTAGTTTATTGGTTTATTCTTATTTTCTGTTCTAATTATTTACTTTCTTGTTTTTTTTATTAGTGAATGTTCCAAGCTCCCGAAGAAGACTTACGACTTAGGAAAATTCGGGAATTTATAACTTCTCACCAACAACCAATCGAGGAGTTGATCCAAAACATCCAAGAGAAGCAAGGAGAGATGGCAGCAGCTGACAACCGAACTCTCAAGGAGCTAGCCGCTCCGGACTTGGGTCAACAACCATTATGCATTGAATATGCTAATCTTGAGGTAGCTTTTGAATTAAAATCTGGTTTGATTCATCTTCTCCCAAATTTTCATGGTTTTGCAGGAGAGGATCCAAATAAGCACCTCAAAGAATTGCATGTAGTTTGCTCAAGCATGAGACCAACAGGGGTCACGGAAGAGCAAGTTAAGTTGAGAGCCTTCCCATTCTCTCTAGCTGATTCAGCAAAGGAATGGCTCTACTATTTACCATCCGGGACCATAACTACATGGAATGATTTGAAGAAAGCATTCTTGGAAAGGTATTTCCCAGCATCTAAGGCTGCCAACATTAGGAAAGAGATATGTGGGATTCGGCAATACGACGGAGAGTCCTTATATGAATATTGGGAGAGGTTCAAGAAACTTTGTGCATCATGTCCACACCATCAGATAAGTGAACAACTTCTCATCCAATACTTCTATGAAGGTCTCATGCCCATGGAGAGAAGTATGATAGATGCCGCTAGTGGGGGAGCTCTAGTTGATAAGACTCCCAGGGCTGCTAGAACATTAATCTCCAACATGGCAGCCAATTCTCAACAGTTCTCAATGAGACAAGATCCACCACCACAACCCAAGAGAGTTAATGAGGTAAGTATATCATCCCTTGAACAAAAATTTGATAAACTGACTTATCTTGTTCAACAATTGGCTGTAGGTAAAATACAACAAATAAAGGCTTGTAGCATATGTTCAAACATAGGGCACCAAACTGATATGTGTCCAACACTTCAAGAGGATACCAATGAACATGTGAATGCCATGGGTGGATTTCAGAACCAATCAAGGAAATATGATCCCTACTCAAACACTTACAATCCAGGATGGAGGGATCATCCAAACTTCAATTATGGAGGGAACCAATCACAAACTATTCCTCCACCATTTGACCACAGGCCACCGGGTTTTCAGCAAAGAGTGCAACAACCATACCAAACCCGACAACAACTACCATCCACCCAAAATTCAGGTACTTCTCTTGAAGATCTTGTTAAAGCTCTTTCTACTAATACAATTCAATTTCAACAGGAAACAAAGACAAGTATTCGAAATTTGGAGACTCAAATAGGGCAATTGGCAACAACCATGAGTCAAATGCAAGCAAGGGATTCTGGGAAATTACCTTCCCAAACCATAGTGAATCCAAGAGAGAATGCCAATGCTATAAATTTAAGAAGTGGGAAACAGCTAGAGACACCACAAAATGATAGTGCTCAAGGGGAGAACAATACCATGGCATCCTCTTCACATCCCAACGAGCCACTAAAAAAGGTAATTCCTAAACCATCCTTTCCTTCTTATATAACTCCTCCACCTTTTCCTAGCAGGTTAGCAAAGTCCAAGAAGGAGGAGCAAGAGAAGGAAATTTTGGAAACCTTCCGGAAAGTAGAGGTGAACATTCCTTTACTAGATGCTATCAAGCAAGTGCCAAGATATGCCAAGTTCCTAAAAGAGTTGTGCACATCTAAACGAAAGTTGAAATGGAATGAAAAGGTAAGTGTGGGGGAGAATGTGTCAGCTGTTCTTCAAAAGAAACTCCCACCTAAATGCAAGGATCCAGGTATGTTTACCATTCCTTGTAAGATAGGCAACACCAGGTTTGAGCGTGCTATGCTAGATCTAGGGGCATCTATTAATGTCATGCCATATTCAATTTATGCTTCATTGAATCTAGGACCATTAGAGGAAACCGGTGTTATAATACAACTTGCTGACCGTTCTAACACTTATCCAAGAGGAGTTGTAGAAGACGTTCTTGTACAGGTTAATGAATTGGTTTTTCCCGCTGACTTTTATGTTATTGAGATGGAAGATGAGATGTCTTCTAATCCCACACCTATTCTATTAGGGAGACCATTCTTGAAAACAGCAAGAACTAAAATAGATGTACATGATGGCACTTTAACTATGGAATTTGATGGTGAAATAATTCGCTTTAACATTTTTGAGGCCATGAGATATCCTAGTGATGTGCATTCTGTTTTTAATATTGATATAATTGACTCACTAGTGCAGCAAGCTTATGAGCTAGATGGTGAAGATAGTGTAGAAATAGTCCTTAGCAACCATCTCGGAATGGGGAATGCTAAACTAGCCTTGAGTGACCAGGTGGAAGGGGCACTAGAATCTTTACACTCGCTGCAACCTAAAGATGCAAGGTTTGATGTTTCATTTATTGATTTGCCTTTATCTAATGAGAAACTTCTACCTTCCATTTTGCAGGCACCAACTTTAGAGTTGAAACCACTACCGAACCACTTGAAATATGTGTTCTTAGGTAAAAAGGACACACTACCGATCATCATTGCCAAAGAGCTCACACCTTTGCAAGAAGAGCGACTTATCCAGGTGCTTAGAGAGCATAAAACAGCAATTGGTTGGACAATTGCCGATATCAAGGGAATAAGCCCATCCATGTGCATGCACCGGATTTTGTTAGAGGAAGGGTCTAAACCAACAAGAGAAGCACAAAGAAGATTGAACCCTCCTATGATGGAGGTTGTGAAAAAGGAGATATTGAAGCTCCTAGATGTTGGAGTGATCTATCCTATCTCGGATAGCAAATGGGTGAGCCCAGTCCAAGTGGTTCCAAAGAAATCAGGTGTAACGGTGGTAACAAATAATGAGAATGAACTTGTTCCTACTAGGATTCAAACAGGATGGCGAGTTTGTATTGATTATCGTAAACTTAATTCCACAACTCGCAAAGACCACTTTCCTTTACCGTTTATTGATCAAATGCTTGAAAGGTTAGCTGGCCATTCTCATTATTGTTTTCTTGATGGTTTTTCAGGTTATAATCAGATAGCCATTGCTCCGGAGGACCAAGAGAAAACAACATTCACATGTCCATTTGGTACTTTTGCATACCGACGTATGCCATTTGGTCTTTGTAATGCACCAGCTACATTCCAAAGGTGTATGGTTAGCATATTTTCAGATTATGTAGAGAACATCATAGAAGTGTTTATGGATGATTTTAGTGTCTATGGTGATTCTTTTGATAGATGTCTAGAGAACCTTACACTTGTACTTGAAAGATGCATGGAAACTAACCTTGTTTTGAATTGGGAAAAATGTCACTTTATGGTAGAACAAGGAATAGTTTTGGGCCATGTTATTTCTTCTAGAGGGATAGAGGTTGATAAGTCCAAAATAGATATTATGCATTCTTTACCACCTCCCACAAATGTGAGAGAGGTTCGTTCTTTTCTTGGACATGCAGGTTTCTATAGGAGATTTATCAAAGACTTCTCAAAGATCACATTACCTCTTTGCAAGCTACTACAAAAAGATGTGGTTTTCCACTTTGATGATAAATGCAAAGAGGCGTTTGAAACATTGAAGGGACTCTTGACATCAGCTCCTATCATCCAACCACCAGATTGGAATGTACCTTTTGAAATCATGTGTGATGCTAGTGACTATGCCATTGGAGCTGTTTTGGGCCAACGGGTTGGCAAAGCCTCACATGCCATTTATTATGCCTCCCGAACTCTTAATGATGCTCAATTGAACTATTCCACTACTGAAAAAGAACTTTTGGCTGTTGTATTTGCTTTAGAAAAATTTCGATCTTATTTAATTGGTACTAAAGTAATTGTATATTCTGACCATGCAGCCCTTAAGTACTTACTCACTAAAAAGGAGGCCAAACCAAGGTTGATTAGATGGATACTTATCTTACAAGAGTTTGATTTGGAGATAAAAGATAAGAGAGGTAGTGACAACCTGGTTGCGGACCATCTTAGCCGTTTAGTTCATGAAGAGGATGCACTACCCTTGAATGAGAACTTTCCGGATGAGCAACTTCTTTTTATAAGTACAACAACTCCTTGGTATGCTGATATTGTTAATTACTTAGTTACCAACAAGTTGCCACAAGAGTTGACACAAGCTCAAAGAAATAAGATCAAGAGTGATGCCAAATACTACATATGGGATGATCCTTACCTTTGGAAGCATTGCTCCGATCAGATTATAAGAAGGTGTGTACTCGAAACTGAATTTCAATCTATTCTCACCTTTTGTCACTCTTATGCATGTGGAGGACACTTTGGATCCAAAAGAACAGCCATGAAAGTTCTTGATTCTGGATTTTATTGGCCTACCATATTCAAAGATGCATACCTCTTTTGCAAGTCATGTGATCGTTGCCAAAGAACAGGTAACTTAGGTCCTAGAAATCAAATGCCTCAAACTCCAATACTTATTGTTGAAATTTTTGATGTATGGGGCATGGATTTCATGGGACCTTTTCCTCCTTCTTTTGGTAATCTTTATATTTTACTTGCCGTTGATTATGTTTCAAAGTGGGTGGAAGCAAAATCCACTAGGACTAATGACTCTAAAGTTGTTTCAGATTTTGTCAAGACTAACATCTTTGCTAGGTTTGGAACGCCAAAGGCCATAATCAGCGATAGAGGTACTCACTTTTGCAATAAGACTATGGAAGCACTTTTGAGGAAGTATAACATCACACACAAGGTCTCCACCTCATATCATCCTCAAACTAGTGGGCAAGCTGAAGTGTCAAACCGAGAAGTTAAGTCCATCCTTGAAAAGACAGTTAATCCAAATAGGAAGGATTGGAGTTCACGACTTGATGATGCACTTTGGGCTTATAGGACAGCATATAAGACACCCATTGGTATGTCTCCTTATCGACTTGTTTATGGTAAGCCTTGTTGATAACTCGTATAATTATATAGTTTTTAGTTATGTTTTATTATTTTTTTGTGTCAAATACGAGTTATTATTGTTTAGTCTAATTGTGTTTATGATCTTTTATATTTTTATGTAATTTGGTGTTTTTCACAAGTTTCTTTGAGTGATTTCAGATTACTAGAATTAAGGGCAAATCCAGTTCAGTTCCAGTTCCGACACCTTTTGCCATATCAGCTATATCTCGAGTTTCACTAAAGCAATAAGGCTGACATTTTAACCGTGCAAAGTTAAGAGGCATATCTATCTTTTTCATGTTTTACACTTCTTGAAACGGAGTCGTTTTCCCTAGCGAAATCGACCATCAAGTTGGCTGATGTGCAATGACGTCTGTGCTGACCTGTTTTCGTATTTTGCCCATATCTTCTTATCCACATCAGCAAATGAGCTGATTCCAACGCCTATGGATCAGTAACTGATAGGGGAACATTTTTCTAGAAGACCATGTGATCAGATCAGGCCTCCAATATTGACAAAATCGACCATCAAGTTGGCTGATCAAAATTGTCATACAATATGACGAAAATTGTTAGAAAAATGCACCCACCTATTATACCTACCTTTGAAATTTGTAAAGCTTGTCTCTTGTCATTTAGCCCTCCAAAATGTGTATAAATAGAGGGCCTTGGATGATTGTAGAGGATCATATGGTACATTGGTAGGATATTAGCCATTGTAATAAAATTCTCTAAGTTTTCTTCTTCTTTCTTTTCTCTAGTTTTCTTTTTCTTTATTTTCTTCTTCTTCTTTCTTTCTTTTATTTCCTTCTTAGATTCTCTTTAATTTTATGTTTATGTTTACAATGCCTATGCTAGGCTAAACTTCTATTTGGTTAAGGGTGATTTCAAAGCCCTAGACATGTTTTGTGATTGATTTTCAGATTCTATCTATCATTAATTTTCTATCAAAGTTGCTTATGTTCTTCTACAAGAATTGTTCATGATGTTGTCTTGATTTATTTAGGTGTACAACTAGATAGATCTTGATAATTATCTATTGCTAGTCTAGGAGTCTTGATCCGTGTAATTGTCTTGATTTCCTATTCATAAGTGGCAATTTGTGATTAATGATTATGGTCAAGTTTTCAATAATTGCAAAGTGGAACATAACCTAAGTTGAACAATCCGAGCTTATGTGTTTGTTGCTTAGATCAACCTATCTTTCTCATCATAAAGCTGCCATTAAATTGAATTTAGAGAGCTTATTCTAGGTTGTTTAATGGTTAGAGATTAAATAGAGAGCTTGTTCTATTTAACGACAAACTAAGGAAAGATTGGGATAACAAAGCTTGTTGTTATCTACGGTTGTTAACTTTGATAGTTGGTTGATATTGATAGATCTGAAATTGATTCTTAATGATGTCTAGTGGTGGAGAATGAAACCTTAACCATATTTTTCATATTTGATTCTTCTTACTTACTTGTTTTCTTACTTTTGTAGTTTGCTTATTTTTAAAAGTATATTTATTTTTATTAGCTGGTTATACCGCCTAATTTGTATATTAACTTTGTTTTATTTTTATTGGCTGGTTATACCGCCTAATTTAGTATATATATTTTTATTGGCTGGTTATACCGCCTAATTTAGTATGTATCTTTTTATTGGGTGGTTATACCGCCTTGCATCTTATTCTTATTATTTACTTTAGTTTAAATCTGGCTTCAAAAACCCCTTTTCTTTTATTGTTTTCTTTGAACGTAAGTTATAAACTAATAACTCATAGATTAAAACCCAATCCCTGAGGACTCGACCCTTGCTAATCATTATACTTACAATTGATCTTTTTAGTGCAAAGTTAAATAAGATACACTCTTTTGGGTGCATCAAATTTTTGGCGCCGTTGCCGGGGATTGCTTTCTTTAGTTTATTTGTTACTTGGTTTATTCTTATTTTCAGTTCTAATTAGTTTTATTTTCTTGCACATACAAGTTTTTCTTTTCAAATTTAAAAAAAAAAAAAAAACAATGGAATTGAGCAATCTAACACTTGAAGAGTTGGTGGCATACATGAACATGGAGAATCAACAAGCCAATCTCACCTCCCCAGTTCAACAATTGGCCATGGGAGGATGTCAAGGCCATCAAGTGTTCCAAGACCAACAGTATGATCATTACTCAAACACTTACCATGAGGGATGGTGGGATCATACTAATTATGGCTACTCGAAAAATTACCAAGAAGTAGATTCTTATGCCAATTACACTCATCCATCTAGCTTCAATCAATCATGGTCTCAAGAACCAGATCTTTTTCAACCACCACATATGACTCAAAACTCAGGTACTTCTTTAGAAGATCTTGTCTATTCTCTTGTTACTGATTCTTTGCAATTTCAACAGGAAACAAGGGCAAGCATCCAGAGTTTGGAAAAGCAAATGAGCCAATTGGCTAGTAGTATGGTGGGATGGGTAGCACAAAGATCTGAAGAACTCCCAGCCCAAACGATGGTTAACCCAAAGGAGAATGCTACTATTGTGACCTTGAAGAATGAGGAACAAGATGAGGATGAAATAAAATTAGAGATGGATTCTATTCTTAAGGATAATGAAGCCAAAGATCCAAATAAGAGTATTTCGGCACCTGAGGTAACGTTTAAGGTTTCACTTTTTACTAATGTTTCTTCTCCACCTTTTCCTAGTAGATTTGCAAAGTTCAAGGAGGAAGAACATGAACAACACATGCCGGAAACCTTAAACAACTTGTTTGTGGAGGTCATTCAACAAGTATCAAAATATGCTCCATTCCTCGATGACATATGCACCACAAAGGATGATGGAATAATACTTGTAATGGAGAATGCATCCACTGTTGTGCAAAGAAAGCTTCCTCTCAAACGCATAAATTTGGGAAATTTCATGTATGAGCCTGACAAGCCTAAAATGCCAAGAAGGGGTGTTGGTTAGGTTCAAAACACTAAATCAAGTGCTAATTGGGGGAGGCAGCCTAATTAGTGAAAGCATTGCCAAACTGCCATCCTCAGATTTGCTCTCTTTTTCTTTATCTTTTTCTTATGTTTCTTTGCTAATTGTGTTTAGTGTTTCTAAGTTCATTTAGGCTGCATAAGTTTATTTTGTTTATTAGTTCTTTTCACTTACACATGATTCTTTCATTTGGGATTAATAGCATTACATTAATGACAATGTAAGAATTATGTGTGGGGGGAAGAATTTAGGATTTTATTTAGAGTGTTTTGTTTTTGAGTCTTTTTATGTTGTTTTTCCTTTCTGATCCTTGTTTTGAAAATAACTAGATGTAAATATAATTTTTATTTTTATTTTTTTTAACCCCGGTTAAATGGCGGATAACGGTACTCCGTGATTATTTAAATCGGTTCCATCAGCTACCCACAAAACTGATATTGTGTACAAATTTCTCTTTCAATTTTTTTTCATTTTTTTTTTCAGGATGGATGATATTCTCACAAGATTGCAGAAACGATTTCCTCCTTTTCCTCAAAATATTTTACTGAAGCTTTACCAAGTTCGATTTGAAAGATTAAGAATGCTTATGCACAAAGGGATTCCTGAAGACATACGTTGGATAATTGAAGCCAAGGTACGTGAAGATGAATATCTTCCTATTTTGCATTTACCAGGTACAGGTAGAAGCACTTTTGCAAAGAAGCGACGAGCAAAGCGCATGAGTTCAAATTGCCACAAATGTGCACGATGGACGTGTAACGGTAAATATCGTTCTATTGGGATTCCGTCCTCTAATCGAGATGATAAAATTGAATTCATTAAGGATGGACTGAGTAAGGAGAATTTGGGTAATATCCAACTTTCTCTTGAGACGCATCCTAGTGGAGACGTACAAAGAGAAATTCTTGATTTATGGCCGCAATTCCAAAGGGAATGGCAACATCTTGGGAATCTGATGTTAAAAGACCCTGTTTGCCAGCTTGTAAGAAAACTGGATGGGAAGCATATCCTCGACTCATAGAAGGCGTTTAAGCCGTTTCTGGACGTAAAACCAGAGGAAGATGCCAAATACACTTTCGGCGACATTATTACTCTTGACTTGTACGGTTGATTTTTCTTCTCTTTTTGATTTTCTTCCTGAAATCACGCAAAAATCTTTTGTTAGGTTAACATTTTCTTCTGACAGGTCAGATACACTTTCGGCGACATTATTACTCTTGTCTGATTCACTACTCAGTCCTCTATATATTACACCATGTACTCATTCTCTTTCAGGCACTCGAAAAAAAAAATGGAAAGTACTTCGTCCCAACGCATTAAAAAAATTTGTGTCTTTGGAGGTGCTTATCCAGGGAAAAATAACATATTCGCTGATGAAGCCATAAGAGTTGGAGTAATACTTGCCCAACAAAAGATCCAGTTGATTTATGGAGGCGGTAGTACGGGTTTAATGGGAGCAGTCGCTACAGCAGCACACGCCGGAGGAAGTCCAGTTCTAGGAGTCGTGCCAAAACTATTCACAGATTTTTGTGGACCTACCTTGGGTAAGGAAATACAAGTCTGGAGTATCCCTGAACGGATGACAATCATATACCATTCTGCCGATGCATTCATTGCTCTACCAGGAGGTCTGGGTACATTGGAAGAAATAGCTTGCGTGGCTTCTTGGTCATCTTTGGTCACAAATAAGAAACCCATTGGTTTGCTTAATATTAATGGTTATTTTAGTAATTTGCTTTCATATTTAGATAATGCTGTGGATAATGGATTCATGTTTTCAGAGGCAAGGAGAACCATAATTTCTGCTACAACCATTCAAGATTTACTCAAAAAGCTCCAAGCTTATGAGTATTTATCTGCTACGGTTTTTTCGCAAACGCTCGGAAAAAGAAAAAGAGATATGGACGAGCAAGGAGTGGATTGCACTTTGTCTTTGTGACATTATCTAACATTTTGTTTGTTGTGTCTCAGTTATAATAAGTGGTTAGCAACCTCTACAGGTAATATCTCCTAAATTATACCTTTAAAATTTGACATTGGGGACAATGTCATATTTTAGTAGGGGGTAAGGGACATATTTTGCTAATTTTCAAAAAAAAAAAAAAAAAATTGTTGTGTTTTAAGCCATTTAGAAGTATTCATTCTGAACAAGGTCTGAGTAAGGGAGACTTGAGACATACCTTGTCAGTTTGATTTCTTCTTTTCAAAAAAAAAAAGTTTGTTGTGTTTTAAGCAATTTAGAAGTATTCATTCTGAACAAGGTCTGAGTAAGGGAGACTTGAGACATACCTTGTCAGTTTGATTTTAATCTTTTTATGTTTACTTGTTAATTTTTGTTTAGTATTTTAAGATTATTTAGGTTGCATGAGTTTGTTTTGTTTTGAGTCTTAGTTGTTCCTATTCTTATGTTATTAGTTCTTTTCTCTTACACATGATTCTTTCATTTGGGTTAATAGACTTACATTGAGGACAATGTAAGAATCAAGTGTGGGGGGAATGATTTAGGATTTCTTTTATTTTTGTCTACTATTTTTTTTTATGAGTCTTTATTATTATTATTATTATTTTTAGTGTGTTTTAGTTCCTTTTTAATACAATGATGAGATATGAATTGCATAAGTCTAAAACAGATTTATTAGTGAGAAGATTTTCATGAGAATTGAGCTTGATGTCAATCTTTTTATGAGCCAATGTTAATATGATATGTTGATTGAGAAAGAAGCATGTTTAGACTTAATCTGACTTGTATAATCATCCTTGTGAGTTTTTGAGCCTATAATGATTGATGCATTATACAAATCAATCTAATTTCTTTCTTGAGTGCTCTTATGATTACATGATTCTCTAGAACTTGCTTTAGACCTTGTTGAGACTATATTGATGCATGTGACAACATGAATATGATAGAGGCATTAGGATTTTTAGCCAGGGCCAAACAGCCAGCCCTTATTGATGTTCCAAAAGAACACACCCTTAGTGAACCAATTTGAGCCTACATTGAATATGCTATCTCTTTGGTAACCATAACTTGTCCCTAACCTAAATATACTTATATCTTTACCTTTGTTCCAAAGATAAATTAGCATGTTTTGAGACAAGTTGCAAAGACAAGGAAGATTTATTGAAAATTTGGGTTAGAAACAAGAAATAAGTGTGGGGGGAAAAGAAAGAAAAAAGTCAAGAGAAAAAGAAAGGGATCATTGTCAAATACATTCCCATATTAAAAAAAAAAATCTTCTCTTGAACTTCTAGTTAAAGTAAAGAAAAAGATGTTACAAAGTTGGTTAGAATGATGCAAAGGCTCAACATGAATATTTAGCCTATGTTATTATGTGCTTTATAAGAGTTTTGAGAAGTTTTATTTGTATGATCTTATTATGTCTCTAAACTCTATGAACTCTTTGAAACCTTTGTGATATCTTTATCCTTTTGTTCTTCAACCACATTACAAACCCCTTGGCCCCATTACAACCTTGATTAAAGACCTCTTGATTCATGAAGTTGCATGATCTTTTAGTGGAGAATAGGTGGACAAGCAAGAATATGGTAGAACTGTTTTCATGAGATTGATTGAGTGTAAACACTTTACCACTACTTTAAAAAGTGAAAATCAAGAGAGTATCCCATGTGAGAAGTTGAGATTAAGTTTGAATATGCACTATTTTGATTGAAATATGTTATGTTAATATTGGCTTAACTCAAACAATTTACATTCAAGCAAGATTTTTTGTGAATTTCTTTAAGCTATTGATTAGTTTTTAAGACTTGTCCAATGATTATCTCTAATTTATATTGGAAGGATTAGTTATAATTATTATTTTTAGTTTTTCTTATGTCTTCAATGTTTGTGGGTATCGTCCTAGTAAACCCTCACGAGACTAAACTCGTCCACTAGGGACACCTAGGGGTTTAAAGGCTTGTGTCACATGCTAAGTGCCACCGTGATTTCCTACGAAAGTGGATTAGATTAGATTTTCTTATTTTATTTTTATTGAGTCGTTGCTAGGGACTAGCAACAATCTAAGTGTGGGGGTGTGATAACTCGTATAATTATATAGTTTTTAGTTATGTTTTATTATTTTTTTGTGTCAAATACGAGTTATTATTGTTTAGTCTAATTGTGTTTATGATCTTTTATATTTTTATGTAATTTGGTGTTTTTCACAAGTTTCTTTGAGTGATTTCAGATTACTAGAATTAAGGGCAAATCCAGTTCAGTTCCAGTTCCGACACCTTTTGCCATATCAGCTATATCTCGAGTTTCACTAAAGAAATAAGGCTGACATTTTAACCGTGCAAAGTTAAGAGGCATATCTATCTTTTTCATGTTTTACACTTCTTGAAACGGAGTCGTTTTCCCTAGCGAAATCGACCATCAAGTTGGCTGATGTGCAATGACGTCTGTGCTGACCTGTTTTCGTATTTTGCCCATATCTTCTTATCCACATCAGCAAATGAGCTGATTCCAACGCCTATGGATCAGTAACTGATAGGGGAACATTTTTCTAGAAGACCATGTGATCAGATCAGGCCTCCAATATTGACAAAATCGACCATCAAGTTGGCTGATCAAAATTGTCATACAATATGACGAAAATTGTTAGAAAAATGCACCCACCTATTATACCTACCTTTGAAATTTGTAAAGCTTGTCTCTTGTCATTTAGCCCTCCAAAATGTGTATAAATAGAGGGCCTTGGATGATTGTAGAGGATCATATGGTACATTGGTAGGATATTAGCCATTGTAATAAAATTCTCTAAGTTTTCTTCTTCTTTCTTTTCTCTAGTTTTCTTTTTCTTTATTTTCTTCTTCTTCTTTCTTTCTTTTATTTCCTTCTTAGATTCTCTTTAATTTTATGTTTATGTTTACAATGCCTATGCTAGGCTAAACTTCTATTTGGTTAAGGGTGATTTCAAAGCCCTAGACATGTTTTGTGATTGATTTTCAGATTCTATCTATCATTAATTTTCTATCAAAGTTGCTTATGTTCTTCTACAAGAATTGTTCATGATGTTGTCTTGATTTATTTAGGTGTACAACTAGATAGATCTTGATAATTATCTATTGCTAGTCTAGGAGTCTTGATCCGTGTAATTGTCTTGATTTCCTATTCATAAGTGGCAATTTGTGATTAATGATTATGGTCAAGTTTTCAATAATTGCAAAGTGGAACATAACCTAAGTTGAACAATCCGAGCTTATGTGTTTGTTGCTTAGATCAACCTATCTTTCTCATCATAAAGCTGCCATTAAATTGAATTTAGAGAGCTTATTCTAGGTTGTTTAATGGTTAGAGATTAAATAGAGAGCTTGTTCTATTTAACGACAAACTAAGGAAAGATTGGGATAACAGAGCTTGTTGTTATCTACGGTTGTTAACTTTGATAGTTGGTTGATATTGATAGATCTGAAATTGATTCTTAATGATGTCTAGTGGTGGAGAATGAAACCTTAACCATATTTTTCATATTTGATTCTTCTTACTTACTTGTTTTCTTACTTTTCTAGTTTGCTTATTTTTAAAAGTATATTTATTTTTATTGGCTGGTTATACCGCCTAATTTGTATATTAACTTTGTTTTATTTTTATTGGCTGGTTATACCGCCTAATTTAATATATATATTTTTATTGGCTGGTTATACCGCCTAATTTAGTATATATATTTTTATTGGCTGGTTATACCGCCTTGCATCTTATTCTTATTATTTACTTTAGTTTAAATCTGGCTTCAAAAACCCCTTTTCTTTTATTGTTTTCTTTGAACGTAAGTTATAAACTAATAACTCATAGATTAAAACCCAATCCCTGAGGACTCGACCCTTGCTAATCATTATACTTACAATTGATCTTTTTAGTGCAAGGTTAAATAAGATACACTCTTTTGGGTGCATCACTTGTCATCTTCCGGTTGAATTGGAACATAAATCATATTGGGCTATCAAACAATGCAACATGGAGATGGATGAGACAGGAAAGAAAAGAAAACTTGACCTACAAGAATTAGAGGAGATAAGGAATGATGCCTATCAGAATTCTAGGATTTACAAGGAAAACACTAAGGCATTCCATGACAAGATGATATCAAGAAAGGAATTTGTTGTTGGACAAAAAGTTCTTCTCTTCCATTCACGCCTTAAGTTATATCCAGGTAAGTTACGTTCTCGTTGGGTTGGACCTTTTGTTATTACTAATGTATTTACTCATGGTGTAGTTGAAATCCAAAGCCCAAAAACAGATAAGGCATTCAAAGTGAATGGTCATAGATTGAAGCCTTACTATGAGAACTTTCCAATACAAGATGTGGAGGAGTTTCCACTTTTTGAGCCAAAGTATGTTGAATAATAATGGCATGGGTCTAAGTCAAGCTGAGGACAATAAACCAAGCGCTTCTTGGGAGGCAACCCAAAAGGATGGAGAGCATCTATTATATCAGATTTGCATATTCCTTACTCTCCATCATTCTATCTTTTATTGTTTCTCTTTTGTTTTGTTTAATAGTTCTTTTCTCTTACATATAATTCTTGCATTGGGGGATAATAGCATTACATTGAGAACAATGTAAAAATTATGTGTGGGGGGAAGAATTTAGGATTTTATTTAGAGTGTTTTGTTTTTGAGTCTTTTTATGTTGTTTTTCTTTCTGATCCTGGTTTTGAAAATAACTAGATGTAAATATAATTTTTAATTTTTTACCCCGGTTAAATGGCGGATAACGGTACTCCGTGATTATTTAAATCGGTTCCATCAGCTACCCACAAAACTGATATTGTATATAAATTTCTCTTCCAATTTCTCTTTCATTTTTTTTCATTTTTTTTCAGGATGGATGATATTCTCACAAGATTGCAGAAACGATTTCCTCCTTTTCCTCGAAATATTTTACTGAAGCTTTACCAAGTTCGATTTGAAAGATTAAGAATGCTTATGCACAAAGGGATTCCTGGAGACATACGTTGGATAATTGAAGCCAAGGTACGTGAAGATGAATATCTTCCTGTTTTGCATTTACCAGGTACAGGTAGAAGCACTTTTGCAAAGAAGCGACGAGCAAAGCGCATGAGTTCAAATTGCCACAAATGTGCACGATGGACGTGTAACGGTAAATGTCGTTCTATTGGGATTCCGTCCTCTAATCGAGATGATAAAATTGAATTCATTAAGGATGGACTGAGTAAGGAGAATTTGGGTAATATCCAACTTTCTCTTGAGACGCATCCTAGTGGAGACGTACAAAGAGAAATTCTTGATTTATGGCCGCAATTCCAAAGGGAATGGCAACATCTTGGGAATCTGATGTTAAAAGACCCTGTTTGCCAGCTTGTAAGAAAACTGGATGGGAAGCATATCCTCGACTCATAGAAGGCGTTTAAGCCATTTCTGGACGTAAAACCAGAGGAAGATGTGAGCCACAATCACAACTACAATAAATGACTTCTCAGCTTTTGGTTTGATTTGCAATAACTTTATTTTGGTTTAATTTACGTGTTGTTCGATTTGTGTAATTATTCTCGTTTTTTTATTTGTCTTTTACGGTTGATTTTTTCTTCTCTTTTTGATTTTCTTCCTAAAATCACGCAAAAATCTTTTGTTAGGTTAACATTTTCTTCTGACAGGTCAGATACACTTTCGGCGACATTATTACTCTTGTCTGATTCACTACTCAGTCTTCTATATATTACACCATGTACTCATTCTCTTTCAGGCACTCGAAAAAAAAAAAATGGAAAGTACTTCATCCCAGCGCATTAAAAAAATTTGTGTCTTTGGAGGTGCTTATCCAGGGAAAAATAACATATTTGCTGATGAAGCCATAAGAGTTGGAGTAATACTTGCCCAACAAAAGATCCAGTTGATTTATGGAGGTGGTAGTACGGGTTTAATGGGAGCAGTCGCTACAGCAGCACACGCCGGAGGAAGTCCAGTTCTAGGAATCGTGCCAAAACTATTCACAAGTTTTTGTGGACCTACCGTGGGTAAGGAAATACAAGTCTGGAGTATCCCTGAACGGATGACAATCATGTACCATTCTGCCGATGCATTCATTGCTTTACCAGGAGGTCTGGGTACATTGGAAGAAATAGCTTGCGTGGCTTCTTGGTCATCTTTGGTCACAAATAAGAAACCCATTGGTTTGCTTAATATTAATGGTTATTTTAGTAATTTGCTTTCATATTTAGATAATGCTGTGGATAATGGATTCATGTTTTCAGAGGCAAGGAGAACCATAATTTCTGCTACAACCATTGAAGATTTACTCAAAAAGCTCCAAGCTTATGAGTATTTATCTGCTACGGTTGTTTCGCAAACGCTCGGAAAAAGAAAAAGAGATATGGACGAGCAAGGAGTGGATTGCACTTTGTCTTTGTGACATTATCTAACATTTTGTTTGTTGTGTCTCAGTTATAATAAGTGGTTAGCAACCTCTGCAGGTAATATCTCCTAAATCCTACCTTTAAAATTTGACATTGGGGACAATGTCATATTTTAGTATGGGGTAAGGGACATATTTTGCTAATTTAAAAAAAAAAAATTGTTGTGTTTTAAGCCATTTAGAAGTATTCATTCTGAACAAGGTCTGAGTAAGGGAGACTTGAGACATACCTTGTCAGTTTGATTTTAATCTTTTTATGTTTACTTGTTAATTTTTCTTTAGTATTTTAGGATTATTTAGGTTGCATGAGTTTGTTTTGTTTTGTTTTGAGTCTTAGTTGTTCCTATTCTTATGTTATTAGTTCTTTTCTCCTACACATGATTCTTTCATTTGGGTTAATAGACTTACATTGAGGACAATGTAAGAATTAAGTGTGGGGGGAATGATTTAGGATTTCTTTTATTTTTGTCTACTATTTTTTTTTTATGAGTCTTTATTATTATTATTATTATTTTTTTTAGTGTGTTTTAGTTCCTTTTTAATACAATGATGAGATATGAATTGCATAAGTCTAAAACAGATTTATTAGTGAGAAGATTTTCATGAGAATTGAGCTTGATGTCAACCTTTTTATGAGCCAATGTTAATATGATATGTTGATTGAGAAAGAAGCATGTTTAGACTTAATCTGACTTGTATAATCATCCTTGTGAGTTTTTGAGCCTATAATGATTGATGCATTATACAAATCAATCTAATTTCTTTCTTGAGTGCTCTTATGATTACATGATTCTCTAGAACTTGCTTTAAACCGTTTGAGACTATATTGATACATGTGACAACATGAATATGATAGAGGCATTAGGATTATAACCAGAGCCAAACAGCCATCCATTATTAATGTTCTAAGAGAACATCCCCACTAGTGAGCCAATTTGAGCCTACATTAAATATGCTGTTTTATTGGTAACCACAACTTACACCTAGCCTAAATATACTTATATCCTTACCCTTGTTCTAAAGATGGATTATATATTTTGAGACATATTGCAAAAAACAAGGGATATTTTTAGTTGAAAATTTGGGTTAGAAACAAGAAATAAGTGTTGGGGGAAAAGAAAAGAAAAGTCAAGAGAAAAAGAAATGGAATACTGGCAAATACATTCCTAAGTAAAAAATATGAATCATCTCTTGAATTTGTGGAAAAAGAAAAAGATGTTACAAAGTTGTTTAGAATGAAGAAAAGGCCCAACATGAATATTCGGCCTAGGTGACTATGTACTTGTAAAGAGTTTTGAGAAGTTTCTTTGTATGATCTTATTATGTCTCTAAACTTTATGAACTCTTTGGAGCCTTTGTGATATCTTTATCCTTTTGTTATTCAACCACATTACAAACCCCTTGGCCCCATTACAACCTTGATTAAAGACCTCTTGATTCATGAAGTTGTATGATCTAAATAGTGGAGAATAGGTGGACAAGCAAGAATATGGTAGAACTGTTTTCATGAGATTGATTGAGTGTAAACACTTCACCACTACTTTAAAGAGTGAAAATCATGAGGGTATATCATGTGAGAAGTTGAGATTAAATTTGAACATGCACTATTTTGATTGAGATATGTTATGTTAATATTGGCTTAACTCAAACAATTTACATTCAAGCATGAATTTTTGTGAAATTATTTAAGCTATTGATTAGTTTATAAGACTTGTTCAAAGATTGTCTCTAATTTGTATTGAAAGGATTAGGAATAAATATTTTTAGTATATGTAGTTTATTTATATTTTAGTTTTTCAATGTTTGTGGGTATCGTTCTAGTAAACCCTCATGAGACTAAACTCGTCCACTAGGGACACCTAGGGGTTTAAAGGCTTGTGTCACATGCTAAGTGCCACCGTGATTTCCTACGAAAGTGGATTAGATTAGATTTTCTTATTTTATTTTTATTGAGTCGTTGCTAGGGACTAGCAACAATCTAAGTGTGGGGGTGTGATAACTCGTATAATTATATAGTTTTTAGTTATGTTTTATTATTGTTTTGTGTCAAATACGAGTTATTATTGTTTAGTCTAATTGTGTTTATGATCTTTTATATTTTTATGTAATTTGGTGTTTTTCACAAGTTTCTTTGAGTGATTTCAGATTACTAGAATTAAGGGCAAATCCAGTTCAGTTCCAGTTTCGACACCTTTTGCCATATCAGCTATATCTGGAGTTTCACTGAAGCAATAAGGCTGAAATTTTAACCGTGCAAAGCTAAGAGGCATATCTATCTTTTTCATGTTTTACACTTCTTGAAACGGAGTCGTTTTTCCTAGAGAAATCGACCATCAAGTTGGCTGATGTGCAATGACGTCTGTGCTGACCTGTCTTCGTATTTTGCCCATATCTTCTTATCCACATCAGAAAATGAGCTGATTCCAACGGCTATGGATCAGTAACTGACAGGGAAACATTTTTCTAGAAGACCATGTGATCAGATCAGGCCTCCAATATTGACAAAATCGACCATCAAGTTGGCTGATCAAAATTGTCATACAATATGACGAAAATTGTTAGAAAAATGCACCCACCTATTATACCTACCTTTGAAATTTGTAAAGCTTGTCTCTTATCATTTAGCCCTCCAAAATGTGTATAAATAGAGGGCCTTGGATGATTGTAGAGGATCATATTGTACATTGGTAGGATATTAGCCATTGTAATAAAATTCTCTAAGTTTTCTTCTTCTTTCTTTTCTCTAGTTTTCTTTTTCTTTAGAAAGAGCAAGAGGTTGGATAATTAATATTCTTCTTCTTCTTCTTTCTTTCTTTTATTTTCTTCTTAGATTCTATTTAATTTTATGTTTATAATGCCTATGCTAGGCTAAACTTCTATTTGGTTAAGGGTGATTTCAAAGCCCTAGACATGTTTTGTGATTGATTTTCAGATTCTATCTATCATTAATTTTCTATCAAAGTTGCTTATGTTCTTCTACAAGAATTGTTCATGATGTTGTCTAGATTTATTTAGGTGTACAACTAGATAGATCTTGATAATTATCTATTGCTAGTTTAGGAGTCTTGATCCGTGTAATTGTCTTGATTTCCTATTCATAAGTGGCAATTTGTGATTAATGATTATGGTCAAGTTTTCAATAATTGCAAAGTGGAACATAACCTAAGTTGAACAATCCGAGCTTATGTGTTTGTTGCTTAGATCAACCTATCTTTCTCATCATAAAGCTGCCATTAAATTGAATTTAGAGAGCTTATTCTAGGTTGTTTAATGGTTAGAGATTAAATAGAGAGCTTGTTCTATTTAACGACAAACTAAGGAAATATTGGGGTAACAGAGCTTGTTGTTATCTACGGTTGTTAACTTTGATAGTTGGTTGATATTGATAGATCTGAAATTGATTCTTAATGATGTCTAGTGGTGGAGAATGAAACCTTAACCATATTTTTCATACTTGATTCTTCTTACTTACTTGTTTTCTTACTTTTCTAGTTTGCTTATTTTTAAAAGTATATTTATTTTTATTGGCTGGTTATACCGCCTAATTTGTATATTAACTTTGTTTTATTTTTATTGGCTGGTTATACCGCCTAATTTAGTATATATATTTTTATTGGCTGGTTATACCGCCTAATTTAGTATATATATTTTTATTGGCTGGTTATACCGCCTTGCATCTTATTCTTATTATTTACTTTAGTTTAAATCTGATTTCAAAAACCCATTTTCTTTTATTGTTCTTGAATTTAAGTTTTAAACTATCAACTTATAAACTAAAACCCAATCCCTGAGGACTCGACCCTTGCTAACTACTATACTTACAATTGATCTTTTTAGTGCAAGGTTAAATAAGATACATTCTTTTGGGTGCATCACTCTCCTTTGTCAAAACTAACAAGGTAGCATGCTAAGTTTGAGTGGACTAACGAATGTGAGCAAGCTTTCGAAGAGCTCAAGCGTAGATTGACCACAGCACCAGTTCTTAGATTACCATCAGGGACTGGAAGCTTTGTAGTATACAGTGATGCCTCGAGGCAAGGTTTGGGTTGCGTTTTGATGCAACATGGGAAGGTGATAGCTTATGCTTCTCGGCAACTAAAACAGCATGAGCAGAACTATCCCACTCACGATTTAGAGTTGGCAACAGTGGTGTTTGCACTGAAAATTTGGAGGCATTATTTATTTGGAGAAAAATGTACAATCTACACTGATCATAAGAGTCTGAAATATCTGATGGATCAGAAGGAACTAAATTTGAGGCAAGGGAGATGGTTGGAATTGATAAAAGATTATGACTGTGTAATTGACTACCACTCAAGAAAGGCCAATTTAGTGGCCGATGCTCTTAGTAGAAAGTCTTCTAGTTCTCTTGCTCATATCCGAGCGTTTCAGAAACCCTTACAAAATGAGTTGAAGTCTTTACCTTTAGAATTGATGATTGATGAGAATGATCTCCTAATAGCCCACTTGAAGGTTAAACCGATTCATATTGATTGGATACGTGAAGCACAGAATAATGACCCTATGCTGGTAAAGTTAAAGCAAGAAGTAAGGGATAGTGTGAGGACTGACTTTCAAATAAAGGATGATGATGTACTGATAATGAAAAATAGGCTTTGTGTGCCTCAGGATGAAGAACTCCGGAAGGTGATTTTGGAGGAAGCTCATAATGCACCATACGCGTTACATCCCGGTAGTGTGAAGATGTATCAAACCTTAAGAGAACATTATTGGTGGCAAGGTATGAAACGGGACATAGCTGAGTTTGTTTCTAGATGCTTGGTATGCCAACAAATTAAAGCCGAGCATCAAAAACCTTCAGAGAAATTGAACCCCTACCTATTCCTCAATAGAAGTGGGAAGATATTGCTATGGATTTCATTTCGGGATTGCCAAGAATGCAGTCTGGTTATGACAGCATTTGGGTGATTGTTGATCTTTTAACAAAATCAGCTCACTTTTTGCCAGTCAAGAAGACTTTTTCTATGGAAAGACTGGCTAAACTTTATGTGAACGAAATTGTTAGGTTACATGGTGCCCCAGTATCGATTGTATCTAATCGAGACCCCCGATTCACATCTCGCTTTTGTCCAAGTTTGCAGAATGCTATGGGCACTAAACTCAAGTTCAGTATTGCTTTTCATCCCTAGACGGATGGACAATCTGAACGGACAATTCAAATTCTGGAAGATATGCTCAGATCTTGTATTATGGAATTCAAAGGAAACTGGGATGAACAGTTGCCTCTAACAGAGTTTGCATATAACAATAGCTATCAGTCCAGCATCGACATGGCTCCATTTGAAGTTTTGTATGGAAAAAAGTGCAGAACTTCGGTGTGTTGGGATGATACAGATGAAAGGAAATTACTAGGTCCAGAAATTGTTATGATGACTGCAGACAAAGTTAAGACAATTTGGGAAAAGATAAAAATAGCTCAAGATCGAAAAAAGAGCTATGCAGATAATCGGAGAAAAGATTTAGAGTTTGAAGTTGGTGATATGGTGTTTTTGAAAGTGACTCCTTGGAAGGGAGTAATCCGGTTTGGAAGACGAGGAAAGTTGGGTCCTCGATATATAGGGCCGTATGAGATCATTGAACGGATTGGCCCAGTTGCTTATAGACTGGCCTTACCAGAAGAATTGTCACGAATTCATAATGTGTTCCATGTATCTATGCTCCGAAATTACATTTTCGATTCTTCACATATATTGAAGGACTTGCCTATGGAAATTGAGGAAAATTTAACTTATGAAGAGCAGCCGGTTGAGATTTTGGATAGAAAAGACCAAGTTCTAAGGACTAAGACTATTCAATTAGTGAAAGTTCTTTGGAGGAATCATTCATATAAAGAAGCTACATGGGAAAGGGAGGAAGATATGCGGACTCAATATCCTCACTTGTTCAATCAAGTTGGTAAGTAAATTTCGAGGACGAAATTTTTCTAAGGGGGGTAAGTTGTAACAACCGAGGTTACGTATAATCATGTAAAGTTAAATCCCAAAAATTTTAAGGACAAAATTGGAAATTGGTAAGAAGTTATAAGTGAAGGAAATAAAAGAAGAAAAGATCAAATTGAACATATTAAAAAGTTTAAGGGCTTAATGTTTATTTATAAAAAGTTGAGGGGCCAATATGCAATTATACCAAAAATTTAAAAATATCTTTAAGTTCATTTAATCTATTGAAAACTCTAGAATTTCTTCATTCTATTCTTCAAGTGGCAGCCGGCCTTCCTTCTCCTTATTCTCCCAAAATTCTCTTCAAACATCTTACACCAAAATTTCTTCAATAATCACATCCAAGGTTAGTTTCTTGATTAATTCTTCCATTTCTTCAGATATTCTACATGAATATGCCAAGATTTTAGCTCTATAAACATGTTAAGGTCTGAAATCCATCTATTAAGTATGAGTTTTACTCATCTTTGGTAAGAATTAAAAGGATTTGAAAGCATGAACAAGAAAATGGGAAGAAAAAGCAAAACATGGGAAGTTGAGCATGCTTTCTGTTTGGATTTTCTGGGTTCGGCACATCTGGGTTTTTATTTTTTTGATATTTTTCCTAGAAACTATACTTCAATATGAGAATTTTGGTTTTTGAATCACCCAAAACAGATAAGGGGTTAAAAAGATAAAATTTGGTGAAGTTGGCTGTTCTGTGTTGACCCCTGTTTCGGCATAGTTTCGGGATTTATCAAATTTGATCAAGATTTTGTTCTAATTGTCTAAGTTATTTTATTCATAAATTAGACTTATTTATTGAGATAAACCAATTGGAATCACTTCAAAATTCCATACCAAACTCAAGTTATGATTTTCTAATCTAACTTGATAGTAAGGAATTTATTGCTTAAGAGAAATATAGTACTAAAGGATGGTTATGGATTATGAAAATCTCTAAGGCATGGAGTAATAGAAAGGAATTTGATAAGGACATGAATATGAAATTTAATTATGGAGAAAATGATTATGGAAATGATATTAAAAATTAAGGATATGTTGTTTTGAGTATGAGAAATTAGTATTGACTATGGGGTAGATTAATGGGACTTAAGTTGCATTCATAATTGTGTAATGCTTTGAGCATGTATAGATACTAATTATTGTTAATCTCTAGGCCACGTAGATCCGACGCCACCTATGGATCCTGAAGTTTCAGATCGAGGTGTACAGTGAGACCATCTCAAGGATTGTGAGTAGACGATAACTATAGTTATTTGAAATTTCTTTAATTATAATTATATATATAATTATAGTTATGGTGGTATTGGCCTTTGGGGCCGGCTACTAGTATGCCTACATGGATATTGCCTGGTTATTTCATGGATGTATTCTTATGCATGATAGTAAGTTGGAGCCCAACTATACGTGATTTGATTTACTTTACAGATTTTATACATTGATTTAATATTATAATATTGTTATACATTTGAAAACTTCGCTACATCTTTGAATTACTCATTATGGTTTTACTATTATTTATGTTGAAAATGTCAATTATGCTTTACAGGTTACCATTATAGTTTTCACACGCTTTAAATGTTGTCTACTCATTGAGATATTCATATATCTCACCTCTTCTTATTTCTTATTTTCAAGACACAGTTAGGTGTCGGGATTGCTGCCTTCCTCTACTCTCCGCTTGAAGAGTATATTGACGTGGTGGGCATCATATCTAAATTTCTAGAAGATTTGATCTCTTGATGTTTTTATCTAGTAAACCTTGCTGGGATAGGTTTACTTCTAGAGATATTATATATATTTGAAGATATGAGACAATAGATCAATATGTTTTGACTTGAGCATAAATTGATCATGGATAATTTTTGAATATGCATGGATATATGTGATAATAATATTGAGAAATATTGCTGGTTGAGGATATGAATGGAGTGTTATTTGCAGGAAGGTTATAGTTGAGATAGAAAGGAAACTCTGTCGGATTTTAGGTAGATTATCCGGACAGGGTGTTTCAATTTAAGACTCAATATGCATGGCAATACCAATATGGCCTAGACCTAAAATGTAATGAACATGCATAGCAATACTATGAACATACAATGACTCATGAAACTAATGTCAATGCTGGAATAAACAGCAACTAATACACAATTTCAAGATATGATAATGCAAAGCATGTTACCTAAACAAAATGCAAATGCATGACAAGGCAAGGGATGCATGAAGAGGCCAAATGATCACATGAGACTCTAATGCAATCCTATTTAGTAAATGACATAAGTACATGACAAATCATATTAAGATGCATAATGTCATGTCATTTTCAATAGCAAATAACATACTAAAATCAAAATGCACAAGCTTATGGCATGGAAATGCAAACAAGTTAAGAAACAAAAGGAAAATGCACATGCAAGGCAAACATAAATGGGATTGCCGAATGGTCATGGAACAATATGATGGCATTTTTTCATAGCATTTTAATAAGCACATGGCATACTAAAATCAGAATATACAAGTTCATGGCATGGAGATGCAAACAAGTTAAGAAGCAAAAGGAAAATACACATGCAAGGCATACAAAATGGAGTGGGCGAATGGTCATGAAACAAAACCAAGAAAATGCAAACATGTAAGACATGATACATGGAAAAAATGCACAACATGAGCATATGAACAACAATGGCCGAATATGCAAGGATGCAATATCAAGCATGGAAATGAAATATATAAGTAAATATAACATAGAAAATAATGTAAAGAACACATATATAAAAGATTTAACATAGACATGCAAAAGAAATAACAAGCAAAACTAGTAAGTAGAACAAGGAAAGTTAAGCTCCATGGTTGGTATCAAATAGGCATAGCCTCTCACCTAACCATAATCACGTGGTCTTGCCAAGATCATGAAGCTTTTCCATCTCAATAAAATAGAAAATAAGGTGAGCTTCATGGTTGGTAAAAATGTTCACAGCCTCTTTCCTAACAATGGTCACTTGGTCTAGCCAGGATCGTGTAGCCATTTCAACCTTTTTTTTGCTTCATATTTTGTAAAAAATTAGAACCTTAGAATACTCTAAAAAACCTTGTAAAAATCATTTTTCACAACAACATGCAAGGAAGAAAAAAAAAATGAAAAACAAGGCAAATAAATGTGCCATTTTCGGCCATAGCATGAAACCATAGAAAACAATTGTTTTCCACCATTTTAAAGAAGAAGAAGAGAGGAAAACATATATAAACGTTAAAAAAACTTTATTTGTATGAAAAATGTAGTAGGAAAACATGATAGAAAAATCAAGAAAACACCATAGAAATGAAGAAGAAAGCTAGACTAGAGCTTGGTAGAGATGACTACCTTCAAGCTCTCCATTGAAAACCTTTTTTTTCTTTATTTCAAAACATTTTTCTTGCCAAATTAGCTACTATTTTCCAGCCAAAAACTTCTGAAAAAATGAAATTCTCCCCCTCCCTTTAGCCTTGGCCGAATGCCCTTAGCCTTTGGATGGGAATTGCATTTTTTCTCCTCCAATCTTGGCCTTTAGATTTAGATATTTTGATGAAAACATAAAAATTTCATCTTGCCAATTGATAGCAGCCCTTAAGATGTGTACTCAGCCATTGTAGTAACTTTATCCATTAGATGCAAAAGAGGACCAATCCCATGCACTCCTTTGCTTGCCCCTCTTGAGTGCCTACCTTTGGATGAGTTGTGCTCTTCCATTCTTGGTCATTGGATGAGGCCAACATAAAAATGACATCTTGTAGATTAAATCCAGCCCTCAACATGTGTACTCAGCCCTTGTAGATGGCCTAAGTCATTGGATGAAAAGAGATAATCTCATGCACTCCCTTGCTCAACCGAATGGATGCTCACCTTTGGATGAATTGTGCTCATCTTTTTTCTTCCATTCTTGGCCATTAGATGAGGGTTCTTTTATGACAAATAAAATTTCATTTTGGCATTTAAACTTGGCCGTTGGATGGTGCATTCAATTTTCCTACAAGGCACCTATGCCATTGGATGAAGGGGTGACCATTTGCAAGGTGTTAGTGATAGCATGTGGCATGGTAGTGAATAGAGAATTAAATTGTTCAAGCTTCCTTCTTGTCCTCTATGTTGGCTGACCAATTGAATAAAAAATCCCAGGAATTCCTTTTTCTTTCATATTTTCGCCAATTACCAATTTGCCCTTTTTGGTTTCCTTGGTGAAATGACCTTTTTGCTCCCTGAACTTAAAGAAATAGCAAACGGACTCCAAATTTGAATTTTATTTGCTCAATACTTCTGAAATAATAAATAATTGAATTCTGGAAGTTTTCAAAATTTTTCGAGTCCATTTGCTATTTATTTCGGATTTATTTTCGAAATTACCCCTTTTATGCACCCGAACTTTACCATTTTTTAAACGAGCTCCGAATCCAGATTTTTCTTTACCAATCTCTTCCAAACAATTTAAAAATTTGATCTGGATGGTTTCATAATTTTTGGAGCTCATTTTCTATGTTTTCGGGATTTATCTGCCTGAATTACTACATAGGGGACCTGGTATTTGGCCATTTTGGAAACGAATTCCGAATCAAGATTTTCTTTCACCAATCTCTTCCAAATAATTTAAAAATGAGATTTACAAATTTTCAAAATGTTTGGAACTCGTTTGCTATTTTTTCAGGATTTATCTGCTTGAATTACTGCATAGGAGACCCGATATTTGGCAATTTTGCAAACGAACTCTGAATCAATATTATCTTTCGCCAATCTCATCAAAATATTTTAAGAATGAGATTTGCAAATTTTCAAAATTTTTGGAGTTCATTTGCTATTTTTCCCATATTTTCCAATTTTGCCTCCGAAACCCGATTTTGCTCAAAACAAGTTCGATTTTCAGATTTTCTTCAAACTGAGCCTTGGGCTATCCTTGTTTAACCATTTCTCATCAATTAAGATCTTTAGATCTTCCGAATTGGGCCATTTCTATAATTCTTCCAAATTTCACCGAAATCCCCTAAAAAAAAACCCTAATCCTCGATTTTCTTTCGAATTGACTTTTCTATCAGTTTTTCTTCCAAATGGCTTCTCCATTACCCGTAGTCAGTGCTTATCTTTCATTTGAGACCTTCAATTCTGACCAATTTGATCGTTTAAGCATTTTTCCCTAAATTTTTTGAATTAGGGTTTCCTTTCTACTAAATCCTGTAACCCAACTTCCAACCTCCATATCTTGCAATGTTGGCCTCGAATTATCAAAATTCTTTCACCATTTTTCAGTTGAACCTCAAATCTTGAGTGGGTTGACTTTTTTAGTAGTTGACTTTTTTTGGGTTGACTTTTTCGAGGTTGACTTTTTTCGGGGTTGACTTTTTCAAGTTTGATTTTTTTTTTGTTTGCTTTCTTAGACTAAGTCTCGGAGTACCACCTGCAGGATAAGAAAAGCCTTTTAGCATTCTGAAACATCAAATTAGGAAGAAAATGTACCTGATTTAGAGGTCCGAACAAAATTAGGTGTCTACAGCTGCCCCTCTTTGGCTATTGCTGAGCATCAGGAATCAGGCAAAGATAAACAAACGCTAATTTTGTACGGTTAGTGAAATCACGTGTGAAGGAAAGGAAAAAGGGGTTTTCTTTTTTTTTTTTTTTTTTTTTTCATCATCATTTTTTTTCATTTCATTTCATTTTTTTTTTTTGTTGAGAAAGCTGTAAATTGAAGATTTTGCCCTTAAATTGAATTCCCTGACTAATCAAGGCTCGACCCATCTCAAGGAAATGAGTTCGATTTCAAAAGAAAAAATTGTGCCCGAAGGTCTTAAGAATGGTGCCCGAAGGTCTTAAAAATGGTGCCCGGAGGCCTTACCCGTGATTTGCAAAATTATGCCCTAATATCTTAAAAATGGTGCCCAAAGGTCTTTAAAAATGGTGCCTGAAGGTCTTTAAAATGGTGCCCGAAGGTCTTTAAAATGGTGTCCGAAGGTCTTCAAAATGGTTCTAGAAGGTCTTTTAAAAACGGTGCCCGAAGGTCTTTTAAAATGGTGCCCGAAGATCTTTAAAAATGGTGCCCGAAGGTCTTTAAAATGGTGCCCAAAGGTCTTTAAAAAAAGTGCCCGAAGGTATTTAAAATGGTGCTCGAAGGTCTTTAAAAAGGTGCCCGAAGGTTTTTAAAATGGTGCCCGGAGGTCTTTAAAATGGTGCTCGAAGGTCTTTAAAAAGGTGCCCAAAGGTCTTTAAAATGGTGCCCGAAGGTCTTTAAAAAGGTGCCCGAAAATCTTTAAAATGGTGCCCGATGGTCCTTAAAATGGTGCCCGAAGGTCTTTAAAAATGGTGCCCGAAGTTCTTACCCGTGATTAAAATACCTTGATGACGGTTTCAAGGCTCGACTTATTTGATAAAACAGAATAAATTTGATTTAAAACAAAAGGAAATACCTCGACGGTCGTCTCAAGGCTCGACTCTGTTGAGAAGTAGAACGAGTTCGATTTGGGAAGCCAAAGTTTTCTTGATTCCTGCAATGTTAGCTAAATGCAATGATGAGAATGACATGCTTTGCAAATGCTTATATGTTTCCTGAGGATGAATGCAGTCAAATGATTGTGTCATGATTTCTAATCCATGGTTTCTTTGAGTTTCACAGATTATCCGACTTCATGATGGAGTCTTCAATTGTTCACTGATGCCCCACTTAAAGAACCCTTTACTCAAGATAATTTGTCAAACAGCTCCAGTTTCTAACTTCACTGAAATTCACAAATTTTTGACTTCATGATGGCGTCTCCAAAACATTCACTGTTTTCCTTCAATTAGTGAATTTTCCATTGGGATTAGTGGTTTCCAAACTTTTTCTAAGATTTAGATCTATTCCTTAGTGATACTTTTAAACTCCCTTTTATTTTAAAAATTTAGGTTTACTAATCATCATTCAATTTAATAACAAACAAAATGCAATTTCAAAAATGTATGAAAGAAAGTATGAAACAAGCAATTGTCATAAAAAGGGGTAACAAAAATTATTTCAATAAAGTGTTTTAAAATGATAAGAGTAGATATGAAGGATATAAGAAACAAATGTAAAGTTATAGGTTGTTGATGCCCCGGATGCGGAATATCTTGGACCCCTCTTTTTTCAAATCATCTGAAATTTCTCTTGAACGGTCAATTTACTTGGGTAATCCCTCGGCTTCCGTAGTTATGTCAGACTGAGTTGTTCCCATTTTCTTTGATTTTCAAATACTTTCTCCCCCTTTACACGAAGCATTGATTCAAACCTTAATCAGTACTTGAGTCGCCCTTTGCGGGTTTCAAATCAAGTGTCCCCCATTCGGTATTAAGTCGCCCCATGCTTGATCAAAATGGACTTTTAAAGTACGTAATGTAGGCCAAGGTTCGGGTTTAGAAGGAAAAGATAAAATAGGCCCAAAATGTGTTTAAGGGTAATTGGATCAAGGATCATTTCCTAAGGATAATTCATTATTGAGACATTTGTCCCATTTTTTGGATTTTTCTCTATTTTTTTATTATTAATTTTTTTTTATTATTATTCATTGCTGGCTTTCATTTGCCATTCTTGGATTTCACATTTTCCAATGGTTCTCTTTTTTTTCCATGATTTTGATTATTTTTCTCGTATTTGCCCTCCAGTGTAGAGGGTGATCCTTGATCAGGGTTCAACGAAAGAAATAATTCCTAAGGCTCAAAGGGGTGATTAGGGATAATTTCTTCTTAGTGAAGGGAATATGAAAGATGGCCATTTATCATACCAAGCATGAATATTCCCTTTGAAAAACAATTCTCAGGGAGATAGATATATAGAATTTCCATTTCTACACTTGGAATGATTCGAATTCCCATGTGCATAGCATCACACTTTTTTTTTTAAGCATAATACTTTTTCAGTTTATCAGCATTCACGGGATGTCTAAAATCATCCCCGTCCATCAGAGTTAGAATCAATGCTCCTCCAGAAAAAGCTCTTTTTACCACATAGGGTCCTTCCCAATTTAGAGCCCATTTTTCTCGCGGATCCTTCACTATGGGGAGAAATTTCCTCAGTACCAACTCTCATTCTCAGAACTGTCTGGGTCGAACCTTCTTGTTATGGGCTCAAATTATCCTTTTCGGATACATCTACCCGTGACAAATTGCCTTTAATCTTTTCTCCTCGATGAGATTTAGCTGTTCATAACAAGCTCTAACCCATTCTGCCTCTTTTAGGCCAACCTCCATCAAGACCCGAAGCGAAGGAATCTCAACTTCAATAGGTAACACTGCTTCCATACCATATACCAAAGAAAACGACGTTGCTCATGTAGATGTGCGAACCGAAGTGCGATATGCGTGAAGAGCAAAAGGCAAGATCTCATGCCAATCCTTGTATATCAGTCATCTTCTCGACAATCTTCTTGATGTTTTTATTGGCTGCTTCTACTGCCCCATTCATCTTCTGACGATAAGGTGCCGAATTGTGATTCATGATTTTGAACTGAGTACATACCTCTCTCATCATTTTATTATTCAGATTGAGAGCATTATCTGAAATAATTCTTGCTGGCAATCGATATCGGCATATGATTTCCTTCTTAACAAATCTGCATACCATCGACTTCGTTACATTCGTATAGGAAGCAGCTTCCACCCACTTTGTGAAATAGTCTATGGCCACCAAGATGAAACGATGTCCATTTGAAGCTTTCGGGGTAATAGGCCCAATCATATCCATTCCCCATATTGAAAACGGCCAAGATGCGGCCATGACATGCAATGGCGATGGCGGCACATGAATCTTATCTGCATAGATCTGGCATTTATGGCACTTTCGGGAATAACTGATACAATCTCCTTCCATCGTCAGCCAATAATATCTTGCCCTCATAATCTGCTTAGCAAGCATGTAACCATTAGCATGGGTGCCACATATCCCTTCATGGACTTCCTCTATGATTCTTCGAGCTTCGGCAGACCCAACACATCTCAATAGGACTTGATCTTTCCTTTTCTTGTAAAGAATCTCCCAATCTAGAACAAAACCCATTGCTAGCCTTCTCAAAGTTCTCTTGTCGTTTTCTGCTGCCTTTTCTGGATACTGTTGACTCTTGATGTACTGCAAGATGTCGTTATACCAAGGGAGACCATTTGCTTCTTCTTCAATACTCAAGCAGTGGGCAGGAGACTCATGTATGCTCATCTTGATCGGCAAAACTTCCGCCCCTTCATTCACTTTAAACATTGATGACAAAGTAGCCAGAGCATCTGCCATCCGATTTTCTTCTAGGGGGAAGTAATTGAAACTTAATTCTTCAAACTCCTCCAATAAACTCAGTATGAGTTCTCTGTATCTGATTAACTTTGTATCTCGGGTTTCCCATTCTCCCCGTAACTGGTATATCACTAAAGCTGAGGCTTCAAAAACTTCTAAAACTTTGATTTTTTCTGTCTACTGCTGCACGAAGGCCCATAGTACACGCCTCATATTCAGCTGTATTGTTTGTACAATCAAAATCCAATCTGGCGGTGAAGGGATAATAATCTTATTCTGGGGATATGAGCACTGCACCGATTCCGTGCCCTATGGCATTGGATGCCCCGTCAAAGTACATCTTCCATACTTTATTCTTCAAGGGAACCTCATCCGCTTGCGAAACATACATCAAATCTTTATCTGGGAAATCAAAGTTCAACGGCTCATAATCTTCCACTGCCCGACTTGCTAAGAATTTAGCCACTACACTTCCCTTGATAGCTTTCTGACTCACATATACAATGTCGTATTCTGACAACAAAACCTGCCATCTTGCCGTCCTCCCTGACAAAAAAAGTGCTTCCAATATGTAATTGATTGGATCTAGCTTGGAGATCAACCACGTCGTGTGGTACAACATGTACTGTCTGAGCCTCCGAGCAGTCCAAGCTAAGGCGCAACACAACTTTTCTACCGATGAATATTTCAACTCATAATCTGTGAACTTTTTGCTGAGGTAGTAAACAGCCTGTTCTTTCTTTACAGTCTCATCAAGCTGCCCCAAAACACAACCCATGGATCTCTCAAATACTGATAGATACAATATCATCAATTTATCCGGAGCCGGTGGCATTAATAGTTGTGGGTTTGATAGATAATGCTTAACCTTTTCAAAAGCAATATGACACCCTTCATCCCGCTCTCTGGATCACGTTTTCGAAGTAATTTGAATACTGGATCACATTTGTCGGTTAAATGAGAAATAAACGAAGCAATGTAATTCAATCTCCCCAGAAAACCTCTTACTTCTTTTTGAGTATATAGAGGTGGCAAATTCTAGATGCCATTCACTTTATCCGGATCAATCTCAATTCCCCTTTTGCTAACAACAAAACCCAACAATTTTCCCGAGGCGACTCCAAAAGTGCATTTTGTCGGGTTTAACTTGAGTTGAAACTTTCTTAGTCTTTCAAAGAGTTTTCTAAGATTCGCAATATGCTCATCTTCTCCTTGTGACTTTGCAATCATATCATCAACATAAACCTCAATTCCCTTATGCATCATGTCAAGAAACAAGGTCACCATGGCTCTCTGATATGTTGCCCCAGCATTCTTCAACCCAAACGACATTACCTTGTAGCTGAATGTTCCCCACATTATAACAAATTTGGTTTTCTCCATATCTTTCGGTGCCATCTTAATCTGATTATATCCAGAGAATCCATCCATGAAATAAAACAAGGAACTCTTCACCGTATTATCCACCAAAGTATCAATGTGAGGCAAAGGGAAATTATCTTTGGGACTGGCCTTGGTAATCGACGCACATACGCACCTTGCCATCCTTCTTTGGTACTGGAACAATGTTTGCCACCCATTCCAGATATTTTGCCACCTCTAAGAATCCAGTATCAAACTGCCTCTTCACCTCTTCTTTTACCTTTAACAGCATGTCCGACCTCATTCTTCTCAACTTTTACTAAATTGGCTTGCATTCTGGCTTTAAAGGAAGCTTATGTACCACAATGTCTGGATCCAAACCGGCATGTCATGGTATGACCATGCAAATACATCTACATATTCCTGGAGCAAGGCTATGAGTTCACCCTTTATCGATGAGGACAATGTAGTCCCAATTTTAACCTCTTTTATCTCCTCACTACTTCCCAAATTCAACAATTCTAATAGCTCCTCATGAGGAAGTACTTGTTTCTCTTATTGTTCTATTTTTCTTAATAAGTCTGGAGGTAGACCATAATCCTCAATATCTTCGCTGGCCTCAAAATCACCCATGCAAATGGGCCTCTCAAAATCAATTTCATAATTACTGGCAGGAAGGTCCTCATATTCCGCATCCGTACATCTGTAAATAGGTGGGGAAGAAACAATATAGGAAAACATATATACAATGGAAGCAAAATAAATAGCCTAAATGAAAGAATATGGACACATCAATATGAAGAAAATGCATCATGTTTGTTATTTATTGGATGAAAAGTTTTAGACAAAAGCCCATTACAAAAGAAATTCTTAATATCTTCGGGCAAAGATATTTAAGATTTGTTTAAAAGCATTACGTTGGAATAGACCTAAAAACTATGGGTAGCTCGGTTGCGCTCCAATTGGTCAGTCTTTATCCTGGTGGACAATGTTGCACCATCCAGTTAGCATTCTCTCTTTCAATTCTTTCTTCCCCAGTCGTGTAGATCTCCATATCATACATCGACAGAATTCTTTTCTCCGAACAAAGATTTGTTTAAAAGCATTATGTTGCACAATGTTGCACCTGGAATCTCTCAAAGGCTTGCTCGATAATTACGAGCACATCGACAGAATTCTTTTCTCCGAACAAAGAACCGGTTGAGCGGAAGCTGTGAAGTATAGGTGGGAATGTCATAGGCTCCCATTTAATATCTATACCCGCAAGACGGGCCATCCTCCTTTGTCGATTCCTTTCAACTTGTTTCCTTTTCTCATTGGCCTTCGGAAGATACCCTAGGCCAAACCAGTATTTCTCTCCCATTACTTCCATTACTTGGGCCATCCCCTGAAGATATTTCCTAAGACCTTTTCCAGCCCTGTAGCCTTTTCCCACGGTAGTTCTTACCCCCAGCCTTGTCTTCTTGGACAGTCTTGGTTTTGGAATTCTTCGTCCTTCAGCGACGAAAACTAAATTTATGAATTCCAAAGACCGAAAGGAACATTCTACATCATCTTCATTGGGTTCAACATAAGGAGATTCAGTAGATGCAGACGCTATTACGTCCTCTTCTCTTGATACAGTAACTAAACGCCCCTCTATTACAAATTTCAGCTTTCGGTGAAGAGAAGAAGGTACAACCCCTGTTGAATGTATCCACGACCATCCCAACAGGCAATTATAGGATGGATTAATATCCATGACCTGAAAGTTCACTGTATAGGTGCATGGGCCTATATCCAGAGGAACCTCAATAGTTCCCATTACATCTCTCTTGGTACCATCAAAGGCTTTGACCACCGTGCAGCTTGGTAGCATATAAGAAATATCCACAGACAATTTGGACAGAGTTGCCAAGGGCATCACATTTAATTAAGAACCATTATCCAAAAGGACCCTTGGTAATATGTGCCCCTTACAAGTGGTAGTTATGTGGAGAGCTTTTGTTGACCCAATACCATTGGGTGGTATCTCCTTATAACTGAAATATATATGGTCATCTGCCGCGATGTTTCTCACCAGCCTATCCAATTTTTCTATCTATATATTGTTAGCCACGTATGCCTAATTCAACACTCTCAACAGGGCATTTCTGTGTGGCTTTGAATTCAAAAGCAAAGATAAGATTGAAATTCTAGCTGGTTGATGTTGTAGTTGCTCAACCACGCTATACTCACTGTGCTTTATGAATTTTAAGAACTCGCAGGCTTCCTTCTCACTCATCGGCTCTTTTATTTTGTTAACCGGGGCTGATCCCCTTTCTGCTTCTTTTGACAAATCCATCTCAATATGGATTGGTTCAACTGCTTTCTTCCATTTGTCTATTCCTTTCCCTGTTAACCCCTATTTAACAGCCTCAGGAGCATAACACCTTCCACTTCGTGTTAAGTGCCCCACACTTGTGATATCCTGCCGACTCGAAGACCCAGGCATAACCATGCTACAGTCGTATTTCCATGGTGCAGCTTTGTTTTCCTTGTATGAAAAAGAAACGGGCAAATCAATGATTAACTTAGGTGTACTTTCCTCATATGCAAATGCAAATACAGTGTGTGAGGAGGAACAAAACAAACATGTCACCACCTATTCTGCACCCCTTATTCTAAATACCTCACTGAAATCAAACAATGTAAAGCATCAGTCAAACAAACATATAAACGCAACAACATAACCAGAGAACAAATAATAATATGAATGCACATGATGATGGACATATTTAAACTATTTTATTATTTTCAAAATTCTCTTTTATTTTAAAAATATGGGAATTAAAATTAAATACCAATTAAACCAACAAAATCGAGACTTAAATAACACACGACTAGTTCTAGGCCTGACTCTCTAAAAGAATCCCCAGTGGAGTCGCCAAGATGTCGTAACCTCAAAAAAATAACATAACAAGTCTCATCGCAAGACTTTATTATTCGTTTTCCTTAGGCGTGACATTAAAAAACGAGGAAAAGTCGACTTAATTCCTCTAAAAAAAATGAAGGTGTCGATACGTGATCCCGGATCGCGGGGAACCGTTCAAATGAGGGGAAAAAGAAGTATAGGAAAAGACGACTTAATTCCTCTATAAATAATAAAAGGTCGAGGGTATGAAAACAGTCTCGTAAAAAGACATGGAGTCGCCACCAATCTTTTTTTAGCTAGGTGTGATCGGCCACCTATTAAAACCGGTTTTGTAAAACATTTTAAAATTAATTAAAACATTTTTTTTAAAACCAATTTCAGGTCTGCGTTATAAACCAGAGAAATCAAAGAAGCGGGTTCAGGAGTCGGTTACGTGTGGGGAAGGATTAGCACCCCCGCAACGCCCGTATAAACCGGTACCTTATTAATCGTATGTTATCCCAAGTCTCGGTAAAAAGTTAGTTTTTAATTTAGTATTTCAAGTTAATTCCCAATTTTAAGAAAAATAATTCCATTCTTAATTGAAAATGATTCGGAATTTATTAATTGAAAATTTTCCTATATTCCCCGACAAAATCGGCAAAATATAGAAATTTTTATTCATTCGGAAAACTTTCTGAATCATTCTCGTTTTTTGAAAGAAAGATATTCCTTTATTAATGATAATTGATGATATTCCCTCCAGCAAACCCGGTAAAGAACTCATGAATTATTTTAACTCGGGAATTATTCCTTTATTAATGATAATTGTTGGAAATCATCCTTAAGACCTAAGGACAGTAGCTAAACATTTTCAAACCTTGGAAAAAATTGGCTAAGTAAAAAAATCACAAAGGTAGAAAGATCAATTTGACAATTCCTTAATTTTCCACAAGTATGCTCTAGAGAGCATGACTTTGAGCCATTAATTGGCCTAAGTCACAAATCAAGTGGCAATGACATGGAATGCATGAACATACAGCAAATGAAATGTATGAAATGCATGGTCTAAAGGTCTAAATGCTTGATAATATAAATGTGACTAGGACCTAATATGCATGAAAATGAATTTGACCTAAGACCTAAATAGCATATTAATGCATGACAATACCAATGTGATTTAAGACTCAATATGCATGGCAATACCAATATGGCCTAGACCTAAAATGTAGTGAGCATGCATAGCAATACCATGAACATATAATGACTCATGAAATTAATGTCAATGCTGGAACAAACAGTAGCTAATACACAATTTCAAGATATGATAATGCAAAGCATGTAACCTAAACAAAAGTACAAATACATGACAAGGCAATGAATGCATGAAGAGGCCAAATGATCACATAAGACTCTAATGCAATCCTATTTAGTAAATGACATAAGCACATGACAAACCATATTAAAATGCATAATGTCATGACATTTTCAATAACATATAACATACCAAAATCAACATGCACAAGCTCATGGCATGGAAATGCAAACAAGTTAAGAAACAAAAGAAAAATGCAAGGAAAACAAACATGGTATTGCCGAATGGTCATAATGATGGCATTTTTATCATAGCATTTTCATGAGCACATGGCATACTAAAACCAGAATATGCAAGTTCATGACATGGAGATGTAAACAAGCTAAGAAGCAAAAGAAAAATATACATACGAGGCACTCAAAATGGAATGGCCGAATATGCATGAAACAAAACTATTGAGAATGAAAACATGTAATACATGGTAAATAAAAAAAAATGCACAATATGGATATATGAACAACAAAGGCCGAATATACAAGGATGCAATACCAAGTATGGAAATGAAATATAACAAACATAGCATAGAAAATAATGTAAAGAAGATGTATACACAAGATTTAACATAGACATGCAGAAATTATAAGCAAAACAAGTAAGTAGAACAAGGAAAGTTAAGCTCCATGGACGGTATCAAATGGGCATAGCCTCTCACCAAACCATAATCACTTGGTCTTGCCAAGATCATGAAGCCTTTCCATCTCATCAAAACAAAAAATAAACTATGTAAAACAGAAAATAAAGTAAGCTTCATGGATGGTATCAAATGGGCATAGCCTCTCACCAAACCATAATCACTTGGTCTAGCCAAGATCATGTAGCGATTTCAACCTTTTTTGCTTCATATTTTGTAAAAATCAAAACCTTAGAATACTTAAAAAAAACTTGTATAAATCATTTTTCACAACAACATGCAAGGAAGAAAGAAAAGAAAAAATAAGGCAGAAAAATGAGCCATTCAGCCATGGCATGAAACTCCAAGAAAAAAATTGTTTCCACCATTTTAAAGAAGAAGAAAAAGATGAAAACATGAATAAACATTAAAAAACTTTATTTCTAAGAAAAATGTTGTAGGAAAACATGATAGAAAAACCAAGAAAACACCATGAACATGAAGAAGAAAGCTATACTAGAACTTGGTAGAGATGACTACCTTCAAACTCTCTAATGAAAACCTTTTTTTTTCTTTCTTTCAAAACTTTTTTTCTTGTCAAATTAGCTACTGTTTTCCAGCCAAAAAGCTCTCTGAAAAAATGAAACTCCCCCTCTCCCTTTAGCCTTGGCCGAATGCCACCTTAGCCATTGGATGAAAATTGCACTTTTTCTCCTCCAATCTTGGCCTTTAGATTTAGATATTTTGATGACAACATAAAAATGTCATCTTGCCAATTGATTTCATCCCTTAAGATTTGTACTCAGCTCTTGTATTAACCTTAGCCATTAGATGCAAAAGAGGACCAATCGCATGCACTCACCTGCTTGCCCCTCTTGAATGCCTACCCTTGGCTGAGTTGTGCTTTTCCATTCTTGGTCATTGGATGAAGCCAACATCAAAATGATATCTTGTAGATTAAATCCAGCCCTCAACATGTGTACTTAGCCCTTATAGATGGCCTAAGCCATTGGATGAAAAGGGATAATCCCATGCACTCCCTTGCTCAACCGAATTGATACTCACCCTTGGATGAATTGTGCTCATCTTTTTTCTTCCATTCTTGGCCATTAGATGAGCATTCTTTTATGACAAATAAAAATGTCATTTTGGCATTTAAACTTGGCCATTAGATGGTGCATTCAACTTTTCTACAAGGTACCTAAGCCATTGGATGGATGGGGGACCATTTGCAAGGTGTTAGAGATAGCATATGGCATGATAGTGACTAGGGAATTAAATTGCTTAAGCTTCCTTCTTCTCCTCTATGTTGGCTGACCCAAAGGGAGAAAAAATCTCAGCAATTCCTTCATCTTTCATGTTTTCCTCAATTACCAATTTGCATTTCTTTTTTGGTTTCCATTCTGAAATGACCTTTTTGCCCCCCGAACTTATATAAATAGAAAACGGACTCCAAATTGGAATTTTCATTTTTCAATACTTTCGAAATAATAGAAAATTTAATTCTGGAAGTTTTCAAAATTTTTCGAGTCCATTTGCTATTTATTTCGAATTTCTTTTCGAAATTACCCCTTTTATGCACCCGAACTTTACCATTTTTTAAACGAGCTCCGAATCCAGATTTTTATTCACCAATCTCTTCCAAATAATTTAAAAATGTGATTTGGAATTTTTCATAATTTTGGGAGCTCATTTGCTATTTTTTCGGGATTTATCTGCTTGAATTACTACATAGGGGACCCGATATTTGGCCATTTTGTAAACGAACTCCAAATCAAGATTTTCTTCCGCCAATCTCTTCCAAATAATTAAAAAATGAGATTTGCAAATTTTCAGAATTTTTGGAGTCCATTTGTTATTTTTTCGAGATTTATCCTGTTGAATTACTATATGAGGGACCCGGTATTTGGCCATTTTGCAAACGAACTTCGAATCAAGATTTTCTTTCGCCAATCTCTTTCAAATAATTTAAAAAATGAGATTTTCAAATTTTTAGAATTTTTGGAGTCCATTTGCTATTTTTCCCATATTTTCCAATTTTGCCCTTTTGCCTCCGAAACTCGGTTTTGCTCAAAACAAGTTCGATTTTCAGATTTTCTTCAAATTGAGCCTCAGGATTTCCTTGTTTAATTATTTATCATCAATTAAGGGCTTTAGATCTTCCGAATTGGGCCATTTCTGCAATTTTTCCAAATTTTACCGAAATCCACCAAAAAACCCTAATCCTCGATTTTCTTTCGAATTGACTTTTTTATCAGTTATTCTTCCAAATGGCTTCTCCATTACCCGTAGTCAGTGCTTATCTTTCATTTGAGACCTTCAATTCTGACCAATTTGATTGTTTAAGCACTTTTCCCCAAATTTTCCGAATTAGGGTTTTCTTTCTACTGAATCTCGTAACCCAACTTTCGAACTCCATATCTTACAATGTAGACCTCGGATTATCAAAATTCTTTCACCGTTTTTCAATTGAACCTAAAATTTTGATTTTGAAAGTGGGTTGACTTTTTTAGGGGTTGACTTTTTTCGAGGTTGACTTTTTTTGAGTTTGGCTTTTTCTGTCTGTTTTCTTAGACTAAGCCTCGAAGTACCACCTGCAGGATGAAAAAAATCTTTTAGCATTCAGAAACATCAATTTGGGAAGAAAATGTACCTGATTTAGGGGTTCGGACAAAATTAGGTGTCTACACCCCATTTGAGGAACCCTTTAAGATAACTTATCAAACAGTCCCAGTTTTTGACTTCGCTGAAATTCACAAATTTTTGACTTCATGACGGAGTCTCAAACACATTCACTATTTTCCTTCTCTTGGTGAATTTTCCATCAGGATTAGTGGTTTTCCAAACTTTTTCTAAGATTTAGATCTATTCCTTAGTAATACTTTTAAAACTCTCTTTTTTTAAAAAAAAATTATGTTTACTAATCATCATTCAATTTAATAACAAACAAAATGCATCTCAAAAATGTATGAAAGAAAGTATGAAACAAGCAATTGTCATAAAAGGGGTAACTAAAATTTATTGCAACAAAATATTTTAAAATGATAAAAGTGGATATCAAGGATATAAGAAACAAATATAAAGTTATAGGTTGTTGATGCCCCGGATGAGGAATATCTTGGACCCCTCTTTTTTCAAATCATCTGAAATTTCTCTTGAACGGTCAATTTACTTGGGTAATCCCTCGGCTTCTGTAGTTACGTCAGACTGAGTTGTTCCCCTTTCCTCTGATTTTCAAATACTTTCTCCCCCTTTACACGGAGCATTGACTCAAACCTTAATCAGTACTTAAGCCGCCCTTTGCGTGTTTTCAACTCAGGTGTCCCCCATTCGGTATTAAGTCGCCCTTTGCGGGTTTTCGGCTTAAACCTCTCCCTTTTTTTTTTTACCATGCATCTGAGAATTCTAAATGCTTCCAAGGTAAAAATGTCAATTAAAAAGATGGGATGAATTCTGACAAAAACCTTTCAAATTAAATATCAATGCTTGATCAAAATGGACTTTTGAAGTACGTAATGTAGGCCAATGTTCGGGTTTAGAAGGAAAGGATAAAATAGGCCCAAAATGTGTTTAAGGCTAATTGGATCAAGGATCATTTCCTGAGGGGAATTCATTCTTGAGACATTTTTCCCCTTTTTGTACTATTCTTTTTTCCTTTCTTTTTCTTTTTCATTTCTGGCTATCATTTGCCATTCTTTGATTTCATATTTTCCAATGGCTGTCTTTTTTTTTTTTTTGCCATGACTTTTTTGATTATTTTTCCTCGTATTTGCCTTCCAGTGTAGAAGGTGATCCTTAATCAGGTTTTCAACAAATGAAATAATTCCTAAGGCTCAAAGGGGTGACTAGGGATAATTTCTTTTTAGTGAAGGGAATATGAAAAATGGCCATTCATCATATCAAGCATGAATATTCTCTTTTAAAAGCAATTCTTAGGGGAGATAGATATATAGAATTTCCATTTCTACACTTGGAATCATTCGAATTCCCATGGGCATAGCATCATACCTTTTTTTTTTTAAGCATAATACTTATTCAGTTCATCAGCATTCACGGGATGTCTAAAATTATCCCCGTCCATTTTTGTTAGAATCAATGCCCCTCCAGAAAAAGCTCTTTTAACAACATAGGGTCCTTCCCAATTTGGAGCCAATTTTCCTCGTAGATTCTTCACTATGGGGAGAATTTTTCTTAGTACCAACTCTCCTTCTTGGAACTGTCTGGGTCGAACCTTCTTGTTATGGTCTCGAATCATCCTTTTCTGATACAACTGCCCGTGAAAATTGCCTTCAATCTTTTATCTTCAATAAGATTCAGCTATTCATAACGAGCTCTAACCTATTCTGCCTCTTCTAGGCCAACCTCCATCAAAACCCGAAGTGAAGGAATCTCAACTTCAATAGGTAACACTGCTTCCATACCATATACCAAAAAAAATGGCGCTGCCCCTGTAGATGTATGAATCGAAGTGCGATATGCGTGAAGAGCAAAGGGCAAGATCTCATGCCAATCCTTGTACACATCAGTCATCTTCTCGACAATCTTCTTGATGTTTTTGTTGGCTGCTTCTACTGCCCCATTCATCTTCGGACGATAAGGTGCCTAATTGTGATGCGTGATCTTGAACTGAGTACATATATCTCTCATCATCTTATTATTCAGATTGAAAGCATTATCTGAAATAATTCTTGTTGGCAATCCATATCGGCATATGATTTCCTTTTTAACAAATTTGCATACCGCCGAGTTCGTTACATTCGTATAAGAAATAGCTTCCACCCACTTTGTGAAATAGTCTATGGCCATCAGGATGAAATGATGTCCATTTGAAGCTTCCGGGGTAATGGGTCCAATTATATCCATTCCCCACATTGAAAATGACCATGGTGCGGTCATGACATGCAATGGCGATGGCGGCACATGAATCTTATCTGCATAGATCTCGCATTTATAACATTTTCGAGAATAACTGATACAATATCCTTCCATCATCAGCCAATAATATCCTGCCCTTATAATCTGCTTAGCAAGCATGTGACCATTATCATGGGTGCCACATATCCCTTCATGGACTTCCTCTATGATTCTTCGAGCTTCAGCAGACCCGACACATCTCATCAGGACTTGATCTTTCCCTTTCTTGTAGAGAATCTAGCTGTCTAGAACAAAACCCATTGCTAGCCTTCTCAGAGTTCTCTTGTAATTTTTTTTTTGCTCGCTCTGGATACTGTTGATTCTTGATGTATTGCAAGATGTCGTTGTACCAAGGAAGACCATCTGTTTCTTCTTCAATACTCAAGCAGTGGGCAGGAGACTCATATATGCTCATCTTGATCGACACAACTTCTGCCCCTTCATTCACTTTAAACATTGATGACAAAGTAGCCAAAGCATCCGCCATCCGATTTTTTTCTCGGGGGAAGTAATTGAAACTTACTTCTTCAAACTCCTCCAATAAACTCAATATGAGTTCTCGGTATCGGATTAGCTTTGTATCCTGGGTTTCCCATTCTCCCCGTAACTGGAATATCACTAAGGCTGAGTCTCCGAAAACTTCCAAAACTTTGATGTTTCTGTCCACTGCTGCACGAAGGCCCATAGTACATGCCTCATACTCAGCCTTATTGTTTGTACAATCAAAATCCAATCTAGCGGTGAAGGGATAATAATTTTCTTTTGGGGATATGAGCACTGCACCGATTCCGTGCCCCATGGCATTAGATGCCCCATCAAAGTACATCTTCCATATCTTCATCTTCAAGGGAACCTCATCGGCTTGCGAAACATACATCAAATCTTCATCTAGGAAGTCAAAGTTCAACGGCTCATAATCTTCCACTACCCGACTTGCTAAAAATTCAGCCACTGCACTGCCCTTGATAGCCTTCTGACTTACATATATAATGTCGTATTCTGACAACAAAACCTGTCATCTTACCGTCCTCCCTGACAAAGAAGGTGCTTCCAACATGTACTTGATCGGATCTAGCTTGGCGATCAACCACGTCGTATGGTACAGCATGTACTGTCTAAGCCTCTGAGTAGTCCAAGCTAAGGCACAACACAGCTTTTCTACCGACGAATATTTCAACTCATAATCTATGAACTTCTTGCTGAGGCAATATACCGCCTGTTCTTTCTTTCCAGTCTCATCAAGCTGCCCCAAAAGACAAATCATGGATCTCTCAAATACTGATAGATACAATATCATCAGTTTATCCGGAGCCAATGTCATTAATACTGGTGGGTTTGATAGATAATGCTTAACCTTTTCAAAAGCAATCTGACACCCTTCATCCCACTCTCCTGGATCACATTTTCAAAGTAACTTAAATATTGGATCACATTTATCGGTTAACTGAGAAATAAACCGAGCAATGTAATTCAATCTCCCCAGAAAACCTCTTACTTTTTTTTGAGTACGTGGAGGTGGCAAATTCTGGATGGCCTTCACTTTATCCTGATTAATCTCAATTCCCCTCTTGCTAACAACAAAACCCAACAATTTCCCCGAAGTGACTCCAAAAGTGCATTTTGCCGGGTTTAGCTTGAGTTGAAACTTTCTTAGTCTTTCAAAGAGTTTTCTAAGATTCGCAATATGCTCCTCTTCTCCTTGTGACTTTGCAATCATATCATCAACATAAACCTCAATTCCCTTATGCATCATGTCATGAAACAAGGTCACCATGGCTCTCTGATACGTTGCCCCAGCATTCCTCAACCCAAACGACATTACCTTGTAGCAGAATATTCCCCACATTGTAACAAATGTGGTTTTCTCCATATCTTTCGATGCCATTTTAATCTGGTTATATCCCGAGAATCCATCCATGAAAGAAAACAAGGAACTCTTCACCGTATTATCCACCAAAGTATCAATGTGAGGCAAAGAGAAATTATCTTTGGGATTGGCTTTGTTCAAATCTTGGTAATCAACGCACATACGCACCTTGCCATCCTTCTTTGGTACTAGAACAATGTTTGCCACCCATTCCGAATATTTTGCCACCTCTAAGAATCCAACATCAAACTACCTCTTCACCTTCTCATTTACCTTTAACAGCATGTCCGGCCTCATTCTTCTCAACTTTTGCTGGATTGGCTTGCACTCTGGCCTTAAAGGGAGCCTATGAACCACAATGTTTGGATCCATACCCGGCATGTCTTGGTATGACCATGCAAATACATCTACATATTCCCGGAGCAAGGCTATCAATTCACCTTTTATTGATGACGACAATGTAGTTCCAATTTTAACCTCTTTTGTCTCCTCACTACTTCCCGAATTCAACAATTCCAATAGTTCCTCATGAGGAAGTACTTGTTTCTCTTCTTGTTCTATTTTTCTTAATAAGTCCAGAGGTAGACCGTAATCCTCAATATCTTCGTTGGACTCAAAATCACCCGTGCAAATGGGTGTCTCAAAATCAATTTTAAAATTACTGACAAGAAGGTCCTCATATTTCGCATCTGTACACTTGTAAATAGGTGGGGAAGAAACAATATCGGAAAACATATACACAATCGAAGCAAAATAAATAGCATAAATGAAAGAATATGGACACATCAATATGAAGGAAATCCATCATGTTTGTTATTTATTGGATGAAAACTTTTAGACAAAAGCCCATTACAAAAGAAATTCTTAATATCTTCGGGCAAAGATATTTAAGATTTGATTAAAAGCAATTACATTGGAATAGACCTAAAAACTATGGGTAGCTCGGTTGCACTCCAATTGGTTAGTCTATATCCTGGTGGACAAGGTCGCACATCCAGTTAGCATTCTCACTTTCAATTTTTTCTTCCCCAGTCGTGCAGATCTCCATATCATACATCTGCTCATCCCTATTCACTTGGAATCTCTCGAAGGCTTGCTCGATCATTACGAGCACATCATCAGAATTCTTTTCTCCAAACAGAGAACTAGCTGAGCGGAAGCTGTGAAGGATAGATGGGAATGTCATAGGCTCCCACTCAACATCCATACCCGCGAGACGGGCCATCCTCCTTTGTCAGTTCCTTTCAACTTATTTCCTTTTCTCATGGGCCTTCGGAAGATACCCCAGGCCAAACCGATCTTTCTTTCCCACTACTTCCATTGCTCGGGCCATCCCCTAAAGATATTTTTCGATACCTTTTCCAGCCCTGCAGCCTTTTCCCATGGTAGTTCTTACCCCCAGCCTTGTGTTCTTGGACAACCTTGGTTTTGAAATTTTTTGTCCTTCAGCGATGAAAACTGCATTTACGAATTCCAAAGATCGAAAACAACATTCTACGGCATCTTATTGGGTTCAACATAAGGAGATTCAGTAGATGCAAAGGCTATTACATCTTTTTCACTGGATACAGTGACCAAATGCCCCTCTATCACAAATTGCAGCTTTTGGTGGAGAGACGAAGGTACAGCCCCTGCTGAATGTATCCACGATCTTCCTAACAAGAAATTATATGATGGATTAATATCCATGACCTGAAAGTTCACTGTATAGGTGCATGGGCCTATCTCCAGAGGAATCTCAATAGTTCCCATTACATCTCTCCTGGTACCATCAAAGGCTCTGACCACCGTGTAGCTTGGCAGCATATAAGAAATATCCACTGACAATTTGGATAGGGTTGCCAAGGGCATCATATTTAATGAAGAACCATTATCCAAAAGGACCCCTGGTAATATGTGCCCCTTACAAGTGGTAGTTATGTGAAGAGCCTTTGTTGACCCAATACCATTGGGTGGTATTTCCTCATTACTGAAATATATATGGTTGTCTGCCGCGATGTTTCCCACTAGTCTATCTAATTTTTCTATCGATATGTTGTTAGCCACATATGCCTGATTCAACATTCTCAACAGGGTATTTTTGTGTGGTTCCGAATTCAAAAGCAAAGATAAGATTGAAATTCTAGCTGGTTGACATTGCAGTTGCTCAACCACGCTATACTCACTATGCTTTATGAATTTTAAGAACTCGCAGGCTTCCTACTCATTCATCGGCTCTTTTATTCTGTTTACCGAGGCTGACCCCTTTTCTACTTCTTTTGACAAATCCATCTTACTATGGATTGGTTCAGTTGCTTTCTTCCCTTTGTCCATTCCTCTATCTTTTTCTGTTAGCCCCTGTTCAACACCTTCAGGAGCATAACACCTTACACTTCATGTAAAGTGCCCCACACCTGTGATATCTTGCTTACTCGAAGACCCAGGCATAACCATGCTACTGTCGTATTTCCATGGTGCAGCTTTGTTTTCCTTGTACGAAAAGGAAACAGGCAAATCAATGATTAACTTAGGCACACTTTCCTCAACGATTGGCATAACTTTCTCCTATGGTTCATCATAATAGATGATCATGGGTCTTCCTATCCCATAGCCAACTGCATTCTTAATAACCTCTACTTCTTCCTCTATCTCCTCGTAAAACTAGGCCTCCCCATCATCCATCATTTTTTGGACTTTAGCCAGAAAGTCCCCGCAATCCTGTATGATATGACCTCCACACTTATGGAACGAGCACCAATTCTGCACCTTCTTTGCAACCATTTTTAAACTGTCTGCATCCCCCACCATTCCTGCCTTAACCATCTCGACCCATACTGTCAATATTGGAGTCTTGACTTCCCTTTTTACCCTGCTGACTTCCCCTGTCCATACTGCATTTACTCGATTCTTTGCATGATCTGGTAATTGGTTTCCCGCTACATTCGGCCTATTCTTAGCCCCAAACTTCACAACTCTGGCGATGATCAGGCTTTGGACTTTCTTTTTAAAGGCCAGGCAATCTTCAGTGGAATGTCCTTGAATTCCTGCTTGGTACGCGCAGTTAGTATTTGCATAGTACCACCTTGGATATGGCGGCGTCAACGATTTGAGGTATACGGGTGTAACAAGTTGACCCTGCAACAGTTTGGGATATAGCTCACCATAGGTGGTAGGAATCAGATCAAATTGGGGTTTTTATCGTTCTTTGGTGAATGTTGGTCATTGTGCCCGACTCTCTGAGTGTTTGGGACAGTGTTTCGAGGAAGGTTTATCTGTGGGGATATGCCAGTTGGAAACGACTTTTGTGGTATATTTGTATAAGGGAAGGGATTTTGGGTAAGGTGGTTCACATTGGGGTAGTAAGGAATATACCCCGGGTAAGGTGTATAGGGTGTAGGAGGTGTATAAGATGTGGTAGAAGTATAAGGCCTTGGTGGTGTATGTGGTGTGGAAGGTGCATATGGGTATTGGTTGATACTAACTGCGTGGGTCTCCTCTTTCTTCATAGCAGGGAATACCTTTTTCGAAGTAGAAGACTCACCCCTTTTCGTTTTTCTATTCTTAATAGCCGACTCTATCATCTCCCCAGATATTACCATGTCTGCAAAGTCCTTGGTGGCACGCCCCACCAGTTTATCATAATAGGGTGCTTTCAAAGTGTTGATGAAAAGCATTGTAGTTTCTTTGCTAGTTAAAGGGGGTTGCACTTGTGTGGCCAGATCCCTCCACCTTTGTTAGTATTCTTTGAAACTCTCAGTGGTCTTCTTTTCCATGTTCTGTAGCAATGACTTATCAGGAACCATATCAGATACATGCTTATAATATTCCATGAAAACCCTGGCTAAATCCATCCATGCATGAATCTTGGTACGACTCAGTTGGTTGTACCATCGGGTTGCAGACCCTGTCAAGCTATCTTGGAAATAATGGATAAACAGTTTTTCATTATCATCGTGCCCCGTCATTCTTCTGCAGTACATGGTCAGATGTACTGATGGGTTGGTAGTCCCATTATATTTTTTCAAATTCTAGTACTTTGAACTTTGGGGGAATTACTAGATCGTGTACTAAGCTCATCTCTTGGCATCTAGACTGCCAAATAACACCACCCCTTCAACTGCCCTCAGCCTCTCCTCCAGCAGTTGATATTTTTTCTGTGATTCTGCCATTTCAACCCTCTTCAGCTCAGTCATCTTTGCTTTTTTCTTTTCAGCTAGTTCCTCAAAGTCTGGAATGTTAACATCATTTGGGTTGGCTCCTATATTACCCTTTCTGGGAACATAGTTCTGTGTCTCAGCAACTGGATGGATATAAACATAGGAGGCTGCCCCAATTGGCACCTCTTGGCCCTTTTGCTGTATGTTTTCAAGTTGATCCTCTTCAATTACCACCATTTTCTCGGAGACCATATTCTCTCCCGGTCCTTTTTGTTTCATCATGGCACTCATTATTTCCATGAGTTTAGTCATCTGTTCTCGTGACTCCTCCTGAGATTTAGCTAACTGTTCCTGCGATTCCCTTTGAGTTCTTTCCATTCTTTCAATTCTAGCAAGCTGATCGTTCTCCATAGCTCTGGGTTGAGATCGAGTATTGTAAGGGTGTCGAAAATCTGATTCTTTCTGAGTGTGACCAATTGTACCTTTAGTTTTGAAAACCATGAATTAGAATTTATTGACACACATTTTTTATGTTTTATAAAAAATGAATGAATGAATGACTAGATGTGAATGAATGAATCAAATAGAATGGATATGTACGTGACTACGTATATGAATACGAAAAAAAATAAATGAATGAACAAATAAGTGGTTAAGTGTATGAATATGAATGAATTTCAAAAATGAATGATTATAAATATGAGTAAATGTACAAATGAACAAACAAAATATATAAAATATGAATGCATTTGAATGTATTGACCCTGGGATAATTTCAATCGAACGGTCTTTCATTGATTTCTTGGAACTAAATACATCACAGATAGAATAAAAAAATCACTGTCTAAGATAAGTCCATAATTCACCTTTCAAAGTGCTATTACAAAATTAGTCCTATAGTGACTTCCTCAGATCTTGGACTTTCTTTCACAGTCTCCTTTTGATTGCCCTGCTCTTCAATCTGACCCCTACTTGTTCACGGCCCTTTGACGCGTCAGCAGTGGCATCACCGTGTAAGCTTTCCTTAGCTTGCTTCTCTAGTTGATTGGTTATGGCTTCCTCATGCTTCGCTCTCTCTTTCCAGTAGTTATTCTCATTCTTGAGGTTTTTGACCTCATGCTCCCATTCCCTAGAAGTCTTAAGGGTCCCCTCAAATCTGAGCTCGAAGCGGTACCTCTTGTTCTCCAAATGTAATTCCCGAAGATCGCCCTTAGTAGTGTCCCTTTCTCTCTCGATCTTTTCCTTTTCTCCTTCTCGAGCTGATTCTCTATTTTTCATGTCCTCAAGCTCTTCTTGTAGTCAGGCAATCTCCTTGCTCAGCTGAGCCTTTTCTTTTTCAAATTCCGCCCTTGCGATTTCTAGCTCTAATGGCATTTCCCTTGGTGGCAGATTCATGAACTGGACCTCTTCCCTATCTGATGTCAACATCCTATCATTAACCCTTAACTCCTTCTATACCAGGTAATCAGGTGTGACGATGTCGACATAACTGGCTACTTTTATCCGGTGAGTTTTCTTCTATACTTCAATCACTGCCCGCACCTTTCCAGAATACCCATCCTCTCCATAAGTGAACTCTGATGATCCTAGCTTATGAGTCACGGGTGTAAATTGTCGAGACTCAACCTGTCTTTGCACCAACAGAAGTGCATAACTCACAGACCCCTAAATTTCGAGTAGTGGAACTCCCGAGTTGTCCCCATATTTGTACATAATCGGTATAGGAACCATCCATGGAGCTCTCTAAGTCACCATCTCCCCTTTTAGATTTCGGAACATGTTGACCCATTTCTCTTCATTCCCGTCCTTAGGCCAATCATTTTGAAGGAATTCCCTAATAGGAACTAAAGTCTTCATGTACGGTTTGAAGGAAACATTTTCTATCTTCCAAAAGTGACTTTGAATCCAAATATAAAGGAGTTGTACACACCCCTTGATTCTCCCTTGTCCTTCTCTTTTAAAAAATTCAAAGATCGGATAGTTTCAGCTAGGATGGCTGAAGATGGGTTGATCTTCTGTTCCAACTTTTCAAAGAAATCAAACACGACTATATCCACATGATCTAATATCTTCGGGAATATGATTAATCCGTAGATGGCTAGAGCGAAGATGTCCCTGGCTTTTTCTTTGTCGGAATAACCCAATATCAATTGTCAGAGAGTTTCCCACGGAATGCATCCATTTTTCTGCTTTGTATCCACATGACTCTGAACCCATGTTGTATCCATTCCTGTGATCCTAGCCACTTTCCTCTTAAAACCTGAAGGTTTCACTTCCTTCAAATATACCCGATCAGGATTAGGACATTCAATACGTAATAGTGCTGAATATTCTTCAATCAGTGGGGTCATATCCTCCTTGTTAAAAGTAAAACATCTATAAGCAGGATTCCAAAACTGTATCATAGCCTGAATCAGCCCACTATTGACCCGAATCGGAATTAAGAGTGTTATATCTCCATATTTCTGAGTGAAGGCTTCTTTCTCTGATACATTCCACTGATTCCAAATGTCGACTAACCCTCAAAGATTATTCTATTTGGAATCCACTTTGACCCTTTCCGGCAACACTAACACATAATCTTTCTTCCGGCAATCACCATCCTCCCTCTGATCTTTTTTTGACCGTGCCCTGACTACTGCATGATCTTCTATCATTAAAATAACCTGACACTCCATGAAAGTCCTTTGGGTTGATGACTATCCCGAGGCCAATAAACTCCAAGTGTATGATGATGTCTATGATGCATGTCAAAGAAAAAAAAAACAGAAAGAAATAGATTAGTAAAGAAATGACTTCACAAATATAGCATAAATAACAACATGCTTAAAAAAATGATGTCCCGAAAATTTTAACAGAGCTTCAGCATTACGACGCCTTTGGGACAAAATAATAAATTTATTACGAGCGATATGATGTTCGTTCATCATCACCCAATTTGTAAAATCTAACATATAGAAAGATGGTAAAATATTGGAAATGTTCCTCCATGTGTTCTTAAACTTCGGGTATCTAATAGAAATCCGGCATGGCTTCGCCTAGGTTCACTATATGAAGGTGAATCGGTTCTAAGGCCCCGAATTGTTCCTCACTGTCACCTGTGAAGGCTAGTAAGGCATCCCAATAAAAGCGGGTTCAATTCGTTATAGTATATTTTCCTATGCCCGTACGGAGGATTATCACGAAGGCATAGTTAATTTACTCCCATTTAAAAGGACGAAACCCGGGTAGAAAGTTCATGTTATGCAAATGCAAATATAGTGTGTGCGAAGGAACAAAACAAATCTGTCACCACCTATTCTACACCCTTTATTCTTAATACCCCACTAAAATCAAATAATGTAAAGCATCAGTTAAGCAAACATATAAATATACGCAACAAAATAACCAGAGAACAAATAATAATATGCATGCATATGAAGATGGACATATTTAAAACATTTTATTATTTTCAAAATTCTCTTTATTATTTCAAAAATATGGGAATTAAAATTAAATACCAATTAAACCAACAAAATCGAGACTTAGCTAACACACGACTAATTCTAGGCCCGACTCTCTAAAAAAGTCCCAGTGGAGTCACCAAACTGTCGCAACCTAAAAAAATTAACATAATAAGTCTCATCGTGAGACTTTATTACTCGTTAAGCGTGACATTGGGTGAACAGAGGAAAAGACGACTTAATTCCTCTTGAAATAAAATAAATGGTCGAGGGTATGAAAACAACCTCGTAAAAAGACATGGAGTCGCCACCAATCTTTTTTAGCTAGGTGTGATCGGCCACCTATTAAAACCGGTTTTATAAAACATTTTAAAATTAATTAAAACATTTTTAAAATCAATTTCAAGTCTGCGTTATAAACCAGAGAAAATCGAAGAATCGGGTTCAGGACTTGGTTACGTGTGGGGAAGGATTAGCACCCCCACAACGCCCGTATAAAACGGTACCTTATTAATCATGTGTTATCTCAAGTCTCGGTAAAAAGTTGGTTTTTAATTTAGCATTTCAAGTTAATTCCCAATTTTAAGAAAAATAATTCCATTTTTAATTGAAAATGATCCGGAATTTATTAATTCAAAATTTTCCTATATTCCCCGACAAAATAGGCAAAATATAGGAATTTTTATTCATTTGGAAAACTTTCCGAATCATTCTCGTTTTTTTTTTTTTTTTTGGAAAGAAAGATATTCCTTTATTAATGATAATTGATGATATTCCCTCCAGCAAACCCGGTAGAGAACCCATGAATTATTTTAACTCGGGAATATCTTTATTTTTATTGAAAATCATTATCTTTTTCAAAACATTTAAAAATATGAACATGAACATGTATGACATAAATAAAATGATATGGCAAAGTCTAGATAATATAATGCAACCTAAATGATATGCATAATTTAAATGGCATAGTATATTCTAGGTAAAACGAAAAATCCTAAGTGTCATGGTATATTCTAAATGAGATGAAATGATTTAAATGACATGGCAATTTTAAATGATATGGCATATTTTAAATGACATGGCATACTCTAAATAATTAAACCTAAATGACATGGAATATGATGAAATGACATGAAACATAAAATAATGCTATGAAAAAATATGCATGAAAATAAAATAAAAATGCATGAACATAGTATATGCTAAATAATGTGACAAAAATAAATGACTAAATACAAATATGAAATAGCATGAAATATTCAAAATCATATGGTAAACAATATAACATCATAAAATGTAAATCAAAGTAATAATAATACCATGGGAAATATCAAAGCAAAAATCACATATTAAATAAAATGCATGAACATGGAAAATGCAATGCATGAAAATGTATTTTTTTCTTTAATTAAAGAAATCCGTATATCTAAAAAGATATCTGGCTACCTTGGGAAAATATGTCAAATTAAATTTTCTAAAAAAACCTTCGTGAATGTTTGAAAACAATTTTGAGGAAAAACTTGAATAAAAATTAAAACCCTTACCAAACCCTTTTAAAATGACTCTAATTTCCTAAATTTAAAATCTCGGACTTAACCACCTTTAACCCGAGATTTATAAAATCATTTTTTAAGTTTAAAAAGGCTTAGAAACTACCATAAGACAATAGCTAAAGCTTATACCCGACCCCCTCTAAATGCCTTGGCCAAATTCAACCATTATTTATCTTTTGATTTCAAATCTGCCTCTACTATCCGGTTTTGTCACACAATTTTTTTTACTATTTTTAAAAATTCAAAAAAATCTAAAACAACTACTGCAGATTCAGAACATGTAAAACTACACGCGAAAATATTGGCTTAATTTTTTTATTAAAGATGACTGCCTAGAAAAATCAGAGATGTTCGAGTACTTGGTGAAAAAAAAACTATTTTGTCAAAACATATTTTTTTGCCTTTGATGAAATCATTTAAAAATCAAAGTAAAGTTGTTGGAGATCATCCTAAATACCTACAAACAGTAGCTAAAACATTTAAAAACCTTGGACAAAAATTGGCTAAGTAAAAAAAATCACAAAGGTAGAATAATCAATTTGACAACCCTTTAATTTTTCACAAGTATGCTCAAAAGAGCATGACTTTGAGCCGTTGATTGGCCTAAGTCATAAATCATGTGGCAATGGCATGGAATGCATGAACATATAGCAAATGAAATGTATGAAATGCATGGTCTAAAGACTAAATGGTAAAGGAAATGCATCACAATTCAAAATAACCTAAATGCCTAGCATGAGTTTGCATGGCAATAAATGCTATCCTAACTTAATATGCATGCAATGCTTGATAATGCAAATATGACTTGGACCTAATATGTTATGAATATGCATGAAAATGCTAATATAACCTAAGACCTAAATAACATAGTAATGCATGACAATACCAATATGATTTAAGACTCAATATGCATGGCAATACCAATATGGCCTAGACCTAAAATGTAATGAACATGCATAGCAATACTATTAACATACAATGACCAATGAGACTAATGTTAATGCTGGATTAAACAGCAACTAATACACAATTTCAAGATATGATAATGCAAAGCATGTTACCTAAACAAAATGCAAATGCATGACAAGGCAAGGGATGCATGAAGAGGCCGAATGTAGTTACATGATACTCTAATGCAATCCTATTTAGTAAATGGCACAAGTACATGACAACTCATATCAAGATGCATAATATCATGACATTTTCATAAGCATATGACATACTAAAATCAAAATGCACAAGCTCATGGCATGGAGATGCAAACAAGCCAAGAAGCAAGATGAAAAAAAACACATGTAAGGCATACTAAATGGAATAGCCGAATGGTCATATACCCCAAATGATGGCATTTTATCATAGCATTTTCGCAAGCATATGGCATACGAAAATCAAAATGCACAAGCTCATGGCATGTAGATGCAAACAAGTCAAGAAGCAAGATGAAAATGCATATGCAAGGCATACTAAATATCAAGATATGCTAACTCATGGCATAGAGATGCAAACAAGCCAAGAAGCAAGATGAAAATGCACATGCAAGGCATACTAACATGGAGTAGTCGAATGACCATATGACAATATATGAAAAATGCAAACATATTTATAATATAAGACATGATACATAAAAAAAAATGCACAATATGAGCATATGACACAATGGACGAATCTTCAAGGACATAATATCAAGCATGGAAATGACATATAGAAACAAATATAGCATAGAAAATAATGTAAAGAACATATAAAAAATTAAACATAGCCATGCAAAGAAAATAACAAGCAAAAATAGTAAATAAAACAAGGAAAGTTAAGCTCATGGTTGGTATTAAATGGGCATAACCTCTCACCTAACCATAATCACTTGGTCTTGCCAAGATCATGAAGCCTTTCCATCTCAAAAAAATAGAAAATAAACCATGTTAAACAAAAAAATTAAGGTGAGCTTCATGGTAGGTAAAAATAGGCATAGCCTCTCCCTAACCATGGTCACTTGGTCTTGCCAAGATCATGTAGCCATTACAACCTTTTTGCTTCATCTTTTTGTAAAAAATCAGCATATAAAATACTCTAAAAAACCTTCTAAAAATCATTTTTCACAACAACATACAAGGAAGAAATAAAAAGAAAACCAAGGCAAGCAAACATGCCATATTCGGCCAAGCACAAAACCATGTAAAAAAATTGTTTTCCACCATTTTGATGAATAAGAAGAGATGAAAACTTAAGTAAACATTAAAAAACTTTATTTCTATGAAAAATATAGTAGGAAAACAAGATAGAAAATCAAGAAAACACCATGGAAAACAAGAAGAAAGCTATGCTAGAGCTTGGTAGAGATGACTACCTTCAAGCTCTCTATCGGAAACCTTTTTTTTTTCTTTCTTTCAAAACCTTTTTCTTTGCTAAATTATCTCCTAACTTCAGCCAAAAAAATCTAAAAAAAAAAAGAAATCACCCCCTCTCTAATGGCTTGGCCGAATGGCCCTCTCACCCTTGGATGAAAATTGCACTTTTTTTCCTCCAATCTTGGCCTTTAGATTAAGATATTTTGATGACAGCATAAAAATGTCATCTTTCCAATTGATAGCAGCCCTTACGATGTGTACTCAACCCTTGTATTAACCTCAGCCCTTAGATGCAAAAGAGGACCAATCCCATGCACTCCCTTGCTTGCCCCCTTGAGTGCCTACCCTTAGATGAGTTGTGCTTTTCCATTCTTGGTCATTGGATGAGGACAACATAAAAATGACATCTTGTAGATTAAATCCAACCCTCAACATGTGTACTCAGCCCTTGTAAATGGCATAAGCCATTGGATGAAAAGAGACAATCCCATGCACTCCCTTGCTTGACCGAATGGATGCTCACCCTTGGATGAATTGTGCTCATCTTTTTTCTTCCATTCTTGGCCATTAGATGAGGGTTCTTTCATGACAAATAAAAATTTCATCTTGGCATTTAAACTTCTCCATTGGATTGTGCATTCAACTTTCCTACAAGGCACCTAAGCCATTGGATGAAGAGGGGACCATTTGCAAGGTGTTAGTGGTAGCATGTGGCTTGATAGTGACTAAGGAATTAAATTGTTCAAGCTTCCTTCTTCTCCTCTATGCTGGCTGACCAAGGGAATAAAAATCCCAGCAATTCATTCTTCTTTCAAATTTTCCTCAATTACAAATTTTCCCTTTTAGGTTTCTTTGGTGAAATAACCTTTTTGCTCCCCGAACCTAAATAAATATTAAACGGACTCCAAATTTGAATTTTCTTTTTTTAATACTTCTAAAATAAAATAAAAATTAAATTCTGAAAGTTTTCAAAATTTTTCGAGTCCATTTGCTATTTATTTCAGATTTATTTCCGAAATTGCCCCTTTTATGACCCAAACATTACCATTTTTTAAACGAGCTCTGAATCCAGATTTTTCTTCACCAATCTCTTCCAAACAATTTAAAAATGTTATCAGGAAGTTTTCAAGATTTTTGGAGCTCATTTGCTATTTTTTCGAGATTTATCTACTTGAATTACTACTTAGGGGACCCGGGATTTGGCCATTTTACAAACGAACTCCGAATCAAGATTTTATTTTTCTTATCTTTTCCAAAAAAATTAAAAAAAGAGATTTGCAAATTTTCAAAATTTTTGGAGCTCATTTGCTATTTTTCCAGGATTTATCCTGTTGAATTTCTAGAGAGTGGGCCCGGTATTTGGCCATTTTGGAAACGAACTCCGAATCAAGATTTTATTTCGCCAATCTCTTCGAGATGATTTAAGAATGAGATTTGCAAATTTTCAGAATTTTTGGAGTTCATTTGCTATTTTTCCCACATTTTCCAATTTTGCCCTTTTGCCTCTGAAACCCGGTTTAGCTCAATACAAGTCCGATTTTCAGATTTTCTTCAAACTAAGCCTTGGGCTATCCTTGTTTAATCATTTCTCATCAATTAAGGGCTTTAGATCTACCTAATCGGGCCATTTTCGTAATTCTTCCAAATTTCACCAAAATCCACCAAAAAACCCTAATTCTCGGTTTTCTTCCGAATTGACTTTTCTATCAGTTTTTCTTCCAAGTGGCTTCTCCATTACCAATAGTCAGTACTTATCTTTCATTTGAAACCTTCAATTCCGACCAATTTGATCATTTAAGCACTTTTCCCCAAATTTCCCGAACTAGGATTTCTTTTCTACTGAGATTCCGTAACCCAACTTTCGACCTCCATATCTTTCAATGTAGACCTCGAATTATCAAAATTCTTTCACCATTTTTCAATTGAACCTCAAATCTTGATTTTGAAAGTGGGTTGACTTTTTTAGTAGTTAACTTTTTCGAGGTTGACTTTTTTGGGATTGACTTTTTTGGGGTTGACTTTTTTAGACTAATTCTTGGAGTACTACCTGCAGGATGAGAAAAGCCTTTTAGCATTCTGAAATATCAATTTAGGAAGAAAATGTACCTGATTTAGAGGTCCGGACAAAATTAGGTGTCTACACTACCAATTGTACATTCGGTGTCAAGTCAGGCAAGTTGTTGGGTTTTGTGGTTAGTGAAAGAGGAATCGAAGCGGATCCAGATAAACTACGGGTGATTCAAAAATTGTTTCCTCCTCGTACACAAAAAGAAGTGAGAGGTTTCTTGGGAAGGTTGAATTACATAGCACGTTTTATTTCCCAACATACTTTTAAATGTGATCTAATTTTCAAGCTTCTTCGCAAGCAAAATACTGGTGAATGGAACGAAGAATGTCAAGAAGCTTTTAAAAAAGTTAAAGAATACCTGTCGAATCCGCTAGTGTTGGTTTCTCCGATTCCAAGAAAGTCATTGATTTTGTATTTGACAGTATTTGAGAAATTCATGGGATGTGTTCTGGGGCAACGAGATGAAACAGGAAAGAAAGAGCATGCCATCTATTATCTGAGTAAAAAGTTCACTCATTATGAATCTAGATACTCATCACTAGAAAAGATGTGTTACGCTTTAGTGTGGACAGCTCCAAGATTCAGGCAGCATATGTTGTACAATACAATGTGGCTCATAGCAAGGTTAGATCCTTTGAAGTACATTTTGGAGAAGCCTTCGTTATCAGAAAGAATTGCAAGATGGCAAGTCACTTCGTTCGAATATGACATTGTCTATGTGACTAAGAAAATAATATAAAGTAGTGTGATAGTCGAATTCTTGGCAGATCGGGCTTCTAAAGAATGTGAGCCAATGCAATTTGATTTCCCAGATGAGGATTTGATAGCCGTTTTGGAGGAAGATGATAAAGAGTGTAAAGAAAAACCCTGGAGGATGTTTTTTGATGGAGCTTCTAATGCTTTTGGGCATGGAATTGGGGTAGTCTTGATATCCCTAGATGATCAATATGATCCAATTACTGCATGATTGGATTTTAATTGTACCAACAATATGGCTGAGTATGAGGCATGCATCATGGGTTTGCAAGCGGCGATTAAAAGAAAGATTGATATGTTGGAAGTATATGGTGATTCATCTCTGGTTATTTATCAGTTGAGGGGAGAATGGTAGATGAGGAATTCGAAGTTGATCCTATACCAGAAATACATAACTGAGTTAATCAAGCAATTTGAGAAGATTCAGTTTCAACACCTACCCCGAGAGGAAAATCAGATGGCTGATGCTTTAGCCACTAGCCGCGATGTTTAAGCTAGATGCAAATGTTGAGATTCAACCAATCAAGTTGGATGTGAAAGGGTCTTTGGCACATTGTTTAGATGTTGAAGAAGAAGTTGATGGTCAGACTTGGTATTATGACATCATGCAGAATGTCAAATATCAGCGGTACCCAGAACATGACTTAGATTATGATAAACGGCTCATCTGAAGATTGGCTATGGGTTTCTTCCTTGATGGAGAAATATTGTATAAGAAGAGTCGAGATCAGGTGCTTTTGAGATGTGTTGACGCTAAAAAAGCAAAGAAGATACTAGAAGAAGTGCATGATGGAATTTGTGGGGCACATGCAAATGGTCACATGATGGCTAGACAAATAATAAGGGCAGGATATTATTGGTTGACGCTTGAGAGGGACTGTATTGACTATGCCCGAAAATGTCATAAATGTCAGATTTATGCAGATAAGATTAATGCTCCTTTAAATGAGTTGCATGTTTTGGCACTGATAACTCTAGGAAATATAGTTATTTTGCCACCTTTTATGCTTTTGAATATGCTAAGTCCTTAAGGATTTTATTAGGATTTGATTAGTTTTAGATGTTTTTATATTTATTTTAATTATTCATTTTATCTTTAAAATAGTTATTTAGTTGTTATTTATGTGTTTTTATAGGTCCAAGGTGATCTAGAGCTTCGTGGTGCAAAACGATGAAAAATGGTGCATTCCAATGAGCAGGCAGATTCGACCTCTGGAGATTCTTTCATGAAAAACTCAATCTTAAAGGCTACAAATGAGAAAACTCTCTCTTGACTTTTGAAACTGGCTTCCATACCTTTCCAACGGTGTAAGGCTCGTCAAAATTGAAGATGATTTGCCCAGTAAAAATAGCTGATGAAGTTCAAGAAGCCGACAGAAATCAAATAGGAAAAATGGAGGAAAAACACCAAGGAGGCAGTAGCAGTGGTGCCACAGCACCAGAAGATTGTGAACAGTACCGAAAAAACATAAAACAATGTAAAAAAAAAATACTTGTTTTGCTTGGGAACAAAGTTTCGGACTCCAAGAGGCCTTGGGGACTTTATAGGACTCTTTTAGGTCAGAATAAAGGGAATTAGACACCTAGAAACCTAATTCTCTCTCAAGAAGATAGTAGCCACCAACTTACCTCAAGAATATTGGAAGATTTGAAGATTGAAGACTCAAGAACTGACAACTCTTAGTTTCTTCTTTTCTCTTTTCTCTTCTTTATTTTTCTTCTGTAGTTGATGATGGTTAAACTATTTGAATATTTGTTTTCATTAATTATCATGAACTAATTTTCTTTTACTAGAATTTCAATGGAACTCAACACATAGTTTGAATTTACTTTCTCTCTCTAGCTTGATTTAATGATTTATTGAGTTGTTTGTTCATTCTTCTTCTTAATGCTTCTAATTGCTGAGCTACCAATTAGATTATTTTGTTAACCTAAATACAACTAGACATAGGGAGTTTAGTGTTAGACAAGGATTGAATGACACATGTTTCATATTCATTTATTAGGATGAATTGATCTGCAGGTAGGGTAGAAATATACTTACTTGTCATGTGTAACCATTTATTAGAGCCTAAGCTTAATGAGTTCTTCTTTAATTCAATTATCATAGACATATAGTTAATTGGTTAGGAAGGATATTTTTATAAGACCATCAACAGATGCTTATAAATAAGATAGAACTCTAGGTTAATAACTCAGGATCATTAATCAAGTGAAGAGGTAGAGAGAGATTCAAGCGAAGTGTTGAGGGAAGTTGTAATCCTAGGCTTTTATAATTAATTGAATTCACCCTTTTTAATTTACTTGCTTTTAATATTAGTTTATTTTAATTTAGTTTTTGATTATCATCTTTATTTAATTGTTTAGATAAGATTAAGTTTTTAATTTTAGTACTTAGCAAAATTTAATAGCAATTCCTCATGGGTTCGACACTCTACTTTTCATTATATTACTTGTCAACGATACGTGCACATGCGTGATTAAAATCGACAACAAGTTTTTGGCGCCGTTGCCAGGGAATTGTTTATTATTTTTGTTAATATCAATACCAAGCAACCTTAGTCTTAATTTAAACTTTAATTTTTTTTTTCAGGTTTGGTTGATTTGGATGCACTATGTGGGATTATAAACGGGAGGCAATAAATGCTTTATCTGTACAGGTGGCTGCACTTAACAAGAAGCTTAACATTTTGGGTGTACATGTCATCCAAAGTTCATTTGTGATTTGTGAATTTTGTGGGGAAGGACATCATAGTGATTGTTGCCAATATGTTGGAAACTACAATATGCATCAAAATAATTTTTATTCCAATGAATACAATCCAGGTTAGGGAGATCACCAAACTTTTCCTGGAGCAACAATCAATGGCTTCTGAAAATCAAGCATATCATCCTGGGTTTTCATCACAAGCTCAAGCTCATGTTCCAAAAAAGAAGCTATCATTGGAAGAAATAATGTTGCAATTTATGGCGGAAAACGATGCATCATTTAAAAATCTTGAGACACAAATAAGCCATTTTGTTACCGTCATTAACAACCAACCTCAAGAAACTCTTCCATTGCAAGCTCAAGCTCCAGTCCTAGAAAAGAAGCCATCATTGGAAGAGATGATGTTGCAATACATGAAAAAAACAATGCATCAATCAGAAATCTTGAGACACATATAAGCCAGCTTGTTACCACCATCAACTACTAATCTCAAGAAATTTTTCCAAGTGATACTGAATTTAATCCTATGAGCGAAGAACAAGAGCATTATAATGCAAACACACTTGGGATTTAAAAAGAGATAGAAGAGGATAACATAGAGACTGAATTTTCAACCGAGCTTATTGGAGACAAATTTGAGAAAGCTTAAGAAGAATGGATTTAATATGACCCACCACCACAACCTGTTCCCCAATGCATTCAACAGCCAAAGCTAATCGATAGGATAGATAGTGCTAACAACGAGGAATTCATAGAGATTTATCCCATTGGTCCACTTAAAGCATTCATGAATTATACCACGGAAATGGATGAATTTCGCTTTCAAGCCTGCAAGAAAGCGAAGTTGTTCCAAGAAAGAACATCCAAATGGCATGAATCGAAAATCATCAAGTGGTTGGATACCGGCTAATGGGCATGAGATAGTCAAGCCGATGACTATAAATCAAGCGCTTCTTGGGAGGCAACCCAAGTTCTAAACTTTTTCTTTTCTTTTTAAATTTTAATTTTTAGGATATTATTATTAATTTCTTTTTACTTTGTTTTCTTTTGTAGTGACTACTCACCCAACTTGGACAGGCATGATGAAGTCTAAGAGGAAAACTAAAGCTTCTCCTACGTTGCTTGCATCGATAAGGGAGTTTTCTTGTTCTTACTCTTTTTATTTCCAAACATTGAGGACAATGTTTGTTTTAAGTTTGGGGGTGTGTCTTTAAATTTATTTTAGTTGTGTGATTGTCTAATTTTATTATTAGGTGTCTAAAAAACAAATAAATTTTGTTTTTGCTTGAGATATATTGCACTTATTATGATGAGTTCTTATCCAATCATGAATATTAGTTATTGATTTATCTTATTTTTCAAAAAAAAAAGCATGAGAAGAATTTGTGTTAAATTCTTTTGTTAGTTTCATGTTAGGATGTAATTTTCACAAATTGAGCACTGAATCTCTTGCATAGATTTGCATTGCTTATTTAAAGACTGTTTATGTTGATGTGAATTGCAATTATGTCTAGAACCTAGAATTTGTTTGATTCTCTCAAGGCGAAATCCTAGACAACACTAAGTTGAGAAAGTGATTTAGGCCATCTTTAGATCGTATGAGCCTTTCAAGCCTACTTATGCATTAATGAATATCCTTAGTCTACCTCTTTGTGCCTATTGATATATCTATTTTCTTTGATTGCCACATCTTTTAGCCTAGCCAAATATGAAAAACAATGATTAACCTTCACTACATAGGCATGTGATGATATTACAGGAAACAACTATGAGCCATGTCAAATTTGGGTAAAATGGTGATATTAAAAAAAAGGTTATGGTTCTTCGAAAACGAAGAATAAAAAAAAAGAATAAATTGGTGAAGCAAAAAGGAAGTGTATTCAAAGAAAAAAGTATGTAATATGAGGAAAAGACTATGGCTCTCAAAAAAAAAATGTAAAGTGTCTATAGGTGAACTTAAACCAAAATTTATCCTTTATCATACCTTGACCCTAGCCTTACATTACAAGCTTAATAAAGACCTACTTGATCCATGATGAAGTGTTAGTCTACATTAGTGGAGAGAGAGATGAAAAGCAAACATATGAGAATCTAGTACTAATTCGTATTTTGCATTGATATAAACTTAATTAGATTGCATGTGATGATTTGCAAAGAGATTATATACACACACACACTGAAAATCCATTCAAGCATGAAGTTTATGATTGAATTGAATCATAGATTTGGATTATGTTTACGTTCTACTTTGAATCAGGATTTTGAGGTAACTTTTGAGGAAAATTAAGAAATCATTGTTTTAGTGCATTTATCTTGAGTGATGATTTGAGTTAATTTATTTATTTAGTGTGTTTAGTTTTGTTTTTCTCGAGGACTAGCAAAATATTAAGTTTGGGGGTGTGATAACTCTAGGAAATATAGTTATTTTGTCACCTTTTATGCTTTTGAATTGACTAAGTCCTTGGGGATTTTATTAGGATTTGATTAGTTTTAGATTTTTTATATTTATTTTAATTATTCATTTTATGTTTAAAATAGTTATTTAGTTGATATTTATGTGTTTTTATAGGTCCAAGGTGATCTGGAGCTTCGTGGTGCAAAACGATGAAAAATGGTGCATTCCAATGAGCAGGCAGATTCGACCTCCGGAGATTCCTTCAAGAAAAACTCAATCTTAAAGACTTCAAATGAGAAAACTCCCTTCTTTACTTTTGAATCTGACTTCCATATCTTTTCAACGGTGTAAGGCTTGTCAAAATCAGAGAATATTTGTTCAGTAAAAACAGCTGATGAAGTTCGAGAAGCCGACATGAACCAAATCGGACAAACTGAGGACAAACACCAAGGAGGCAGTAGCACTGGCACCAGGAGATCGTGAACAGTACTGCAAAAACATAAAAAAAAATGTAAAAATTACCTGTTTTTCTTGCAAATGAAGTTTCAGACTCCAAGAGGCCTTGGGCACTTTAAATAGGACTCTTTGAGGTCATAATAAAGGGAATTAGACACCTAAAAACCTAATTTTCTCTCAAGAAGATAGTAGCCAGCAACTTCTTTCAAGAATATTGGGAGATTTGAAGATTGAAGACTCAAGAACTGACAACTCTTAGTTTTTTCTTTTCTCTTTTATCTTCTTTATTTTTCTTGTATAGTTGATGATGGTTAAACTATTTGAATATTTGTTTTCATTAATTATCATGAACTAATTTTCTTTTACTAGGATTTCAATGGAACTCTACACATAGCTTGAATTTAGTTTCTCTCTCTAGCTTGATTTAATGATTTATTGAGTTGTTTGTTCATTCTTCTTCTTAATGCTTCTAATTGCTTAGCTACCAATTAGATTGATTTGTTAACCTAAATACAACTAGACATAGTGAGTTTAGTGTTAGACATGGATTGAATGACACATGTTTCATATTCATTTATTAGGATGAATTGATCTGCAGGTAGGGTAGAAATATACTTACTTGTCATGTGTAACCATTGTTAGAGCCTAAGCTTAATGAGTTCTTCTTTAATTCAATTATCATAGACATATAGTTAATTGGTTAGGAAGGATATTTTTGTAAGACCATCGACAGATGCTTATAAATAAGATAGAACTCTAGGTTAACAACTTAGGATCATTAATCAAGTGAAGAGATTGAGAGAGATTCAAGCGAAGTGTTGAGGGAGGTTGTAATCCTAGGCTTTTATAATTAATTGAATTTACCCTTTATAATTTACTTGCTTTTAATATTAGTTTATTTTAATTTAGTTTTTGATTATTGATAACTCGTATAATTATATAGTTTTTAGTTATGTTTTATTATTGTTTTGTGTCAAATACGAGTTATTATTGTTTAGTCTAATTGTGTTTATGATCTTTTATATTTTTATGTAATTTGGTGTTTTTCACAAGTTTCTTTGAGTGATTTCAGATTACTAGAATTAAGGGCAAATCCAGTTCAGTTCCAGTTCCGACACCTTTTGCCATATCAGCTATATCTCGAGTTTCACTGAAGCAATAAGGCTGAACTTTGTATCCCTGCAAAGCTAAGAGGCATATCTATCTTTTTCATGTTTTACACTTCTTGAAACGGAGTCGTTTTCCCTAGCGAAATCGACCATCAAGTTGGCTGATGTGCAATGACGTCTGTTCTGCACCGTTTTGGTATTTTGACCATATCTTCCGATCCACGTGCGCAAATGATCTGATTCCAACGGCTATGGATCCGTAACTGATAGGGGTATATTTTTCTAGAAGACCATTTTATCAGATCGAGCCTCCAACATTGACAAAATCGACCATCAAGCTGGCTGATCAGAATTGTCATACAATATGACGAAAATTGTTAGAAAAATGCACCCACCTATTATACCTACCTTTGAAATTTGTAAAGCTTGTCTCTTGTCATTTAGCCCTCCAAAATGTGTATAAATAGAGGGCCTTGGATGAGTATTGGAAAACATTATACATTGGTAGGATATTAGCCTTTGTAGTAAAATTCTCTAAGTTTTCTTCTTCTTTCCTTTCTCTAGTTTTTTTTTTTATTTACTTATGCTTCTTACATTTCTTTTCATTTTATTCATATCTAGTATGTGTTGCTAATCATATTGTTGAGGTGATGAGGTGAAGCTCTTGGTAAATGCTAAGGTTAGTCTCTTAAACATGAGCTAAAATGAATCATCATTTATAAACACTAGTATAGATAATATTTTCTTTTGGTTTAATATCATACTTGCAAAGTAGAGATCTTGATTCATTATTGACAATGAAAATGGCACAGTAAATGCTTGGTTTCATAACCTTGATTTGTTGTAGACATATACCTTGGCATAAGGAATGCTTGGACTCTTTTTATGAGTTTTGAGGACACCAAATGAACATAATATCATATGCTATGGACGTTGGACTGAATTGCTAAACCTTCCGATTGGAACCTCCCTTATGTGTGGATTTCAATTGTGTAATAAAACAAGATTAATCTTAGCATAACACCAAGAGTGGAGTCTCTAACCTCAACATCCTTTCTTATTGTTTTTTATATCTTGTTTAATTGTTTTTATGTTATTTTGTTTATTTTGTTCTCTAATATCTTGTTTACTTTCTTTGTTATTGATTCCCTAATATCTTGTTTACTTTCTTTGTCTTATATATTTATAAACTTATACTTATTAATACGCTTCCCTGTGGTTCGACCTCGGACACCCGAGAATTTATTACTTGAACATAACCTGCACTTGGGTTTACAACTCTTAATTGAGTTACCATCAAGTTTTTGGCGCCGTTGCCGGGGAGGCAATACTAAGTATATAAGTTTATAAGTATATTTATTTTTATTGGCTGGTTATACCGCCTATATTTATTTTTATTGGCTGGTTATACCGCCTAATTTTGTATATTAACTTTGTTTTATGCTTGTTTGGCGACGTGATTTTAGATCTCGTCGTTTAGTTAGATTTTATTGTGAAACTTTTTCAGGTAATCTTTCTAATACAACTCCTACCATGGCTGACAATGAAAGTGTTCATGCTGAAGATGAGAACAGACAAGTACGCACCATGCGTGACTACTTGCAACCAACTCGAAGCTCATCACCCTCTTGTTTTATTTTTCCTCTCAATGCAAACAACTTTCGTTTTAAACCAGGTATGATAGCTTTGCTTCCAAATTTCCATGGGTTAGAATCGGAAAGTGCTTACTCGTTTCTAAAAGACTTCGAGGATGTATGTGTCACCTTTAATGACCAACAATGTACAAATGAAATTGTCAAGCTAAAATTATTTCCTTTTTCTTTAAAAGATAAAGCAAAAATTTGGCTTCATAATTTAAAACCAAGGTCAATTGGCACATGGAAAGAATTACAAACTGAGTTTCTAAAGAAATTTTTCCCAGCACATAAAACTACTGCTTTGAAAAGACAGATTCAAAATTTCAATCAAAATCAAAATGAAGCATTTTTTCAGTGCTGGGAACGTTTTAAAGATTTGTTAAGTTCTTGTCCACATCATGGTTTTGAAAAATGGCGTCTTATTAGTTTCTTTTATGAAAGTTTAACTCCCGAAACTAAACAATTTGTTGAAACAATGTGTAACGGTGAGTTTCTAGAAAAAGAACCTGAAGAAGCCTTTGACTACTTAGACCATTTGGCAGATAACTCTCAAGCCTGGCACACAGATAATTCCTCTGAAAGTTCCAATAGATCTAATGTTGTTTCTAACAGAGGAAAATATCATTTTAGTCAAGAAGATGAGATAAAAGCTAAAGTAGCTAATTTGGCTAGAAAGATTGAAGCCATGGAACTTAGAGAAGTAAAAGAAGTCAAAACGGTTAAAAATGAAGAAAGTTGTGGAATTTGTGAAATCATGGGACACCCCACTTCTGAATGTCCAAACATTCCCATTCTTAAAGAAGCGTTGCATGATCAAGTAAATTCCATAAACACATTTAAAAAACCTTTTCCTTCTCCTTACTCTGAAACGTATAACCCTGAATGGAGAAATCATCCCAACTTCAGTTGGCGGAATAATAATCATGTTCAGGTACCACAATCTCAAAAGCCGGGCAACACTTTTTCCTATCAACCTTCACGTGTACAAACCTTGGAAGAGACATTGCAAGCATTCATGCAAACACAAGCAAATGTGAATAGCCGGACTTCACAGGACATCAATGAGATCAAAAACACCTTGTCCACATTGACAGCTTCATTACGCACTCAAGAAAAAGGTAAGTTTCCTGCTCAACCTCAGCCTAACCCTTCTACTCAATGTCTTGTTTCTTGCTCCAATGAAACTCAACAGGAAAATGCCAGTTCTATCACAACTCTTCGAAGTGGAAAGGCAATTGACAAAAAGATTCCATCAAAAGACCAAGATCCTCTTTCCCCTCCGAAAAGTAATGGTAAGGATGATGGTAAGTCTGAACTTCTTGAAAATTTGGACAAAGAAAAAGGTATGCATCCTGCTCCTTTTCCTCAAAGGTTGCAAACAATAAAGAATTTGAATCAAAATGCAGAAATTTATGAACTTTTCAAACAAGTTAAGATTAACATTCCTTTATTGGATGCAATCAAACAAGTTCCATCTTATGCTAAATTTTTGAAGGACATGTGCACAGTTAAAAGGAAACATAATGTACAAAAGAAAGCATTTTTGACGGAAAGTGTGAGCTCAATCATTCAGCACCTTACTCCACCAAAATTCAAAGATCCTGGATGTCCAACAATCTCATGCATCATTGGAAACACTAGAATAGAACGTGCATTGCTTGATCTTGGTGCTAGTGTTAATCTTTTGCCTTTTTCTGTCTATCAACAGTTAGGTTTAGGTGAACTCAAGGAAACACCTGTTACACTTCAACTAGCTGATCGTTCTGTAAAAATTCCTCGAGGGATAGTTGAAGATGTTTTGGTTCAAATTGATAATTTTTACTTCCCTGTTGATTTTATTGTTTTGGACACACATCCTGTTTCAAATCCAAATGTTCAAATTCCTGTTATATTAGGCCGTCCATTTCTTGCAACTTCTAATGCTCTGATAAATTGCAGGAATGGTATGTTGAACATTTCTTTTGGAAATATGACTTTAGAATTAAATGTGTTCAACATTTGCAAGCAACCTGGTGATAATTCAGAAGTACATGAAGTGGATTTCATTGAAGAACTTGTTCATGAACATCTCACCACTACCACATTCCATGATCCTTTAGAAGCTTATTTAATTGAATATGAGTTTGATAATGCTTCAGAAATTTCACACACTGATTCTTTGTTAAAATCTTTTCAGGATAAGCATTGTTGGAAACAAAAGTTTGAGGAATTACCATCACTTACAAATGTCACTGTACCATCAACTATTGAACCACCCAAGCCGGAGTTAAAACCATTGCCATCCGAGCTAAAATATTCCTTTTTGGGTGAGAGTGAAACTTTTCCAGTCATAATTTCTTCACATCTTGATGAACTACAAGAAGGTAAGTTGTTACAACTTTTGAAGATGCACAAAAATGCATTAGGATGGACCTTAGCTGACATAAAGGGAATAAGCCCATTAATCTGCACACATAATATTTATTTAGAGGAAAATGCTAAACCCTCTAGACAAATGCAACGAAGGCTTAATCCTAATATGAAAGAAGTAGTGAGAAATGAAGTCATTAAACTTCTAGATAATGGAATCATTTATCCTATCTCTGACAGCAAATGGGTAAGTCCTACTCAAGTCGTACCTAAGAAATCTGGAGTTACTGTAGTTAAAAATGAAAACAATGAATTAATTCCAGCTAGGACTGTTACTGGTTGGCGCATGTGCATTGACTATAGGAAACTTAACTCAGTGACGAGGAAAGATCATTTCCCTTTGCCTTTCATGGATCAAATCTTAGAAAGAGTTGCAGGGCATGAGTTTTATTGTTTTCTAGATGGATATTCTGGGTATAATCAAATTGCCATTGCACTTGAGGACCAAGAGAAAACCACTTTTACATGTCCTTTTGGTACTTTTGCATATCGTAGAATGCCATTTGGATTATGTAACGCCCCTGCCACATTTCAAAGATGCATGCTTAGCATTTTTAGTGACATGATTGAACGTAATCTTGAGATTTTCATGGATGATTTTTCTGTTTCTGGTGATTCATTTGATGATTGCTTAGCCAATTTGAAAAATGTATTGATTAGGTGTGAAGAAAAAAATCTTGTTCTTAATTGGGAAAAATGTCATTTCATGGTCACTAAAGGTATTGTACTAGGTCACATTGTTTCTGCAAAAGGGATTGAGGTAGACAAGTCAAAACTTGAATTGATTGCTAATCTACCCACACCAAAGACAGTAAAGGACATTAGGTCATTCTTGGGACATGCAGGTTTTTATAGAAGATTCATAAAAGATTTTAGCACGATATCTAAACCTCTATGTAATCTTTTAATGAAAGACACTGTATTTGAATGGACTAAAGATTGTGAAGATGCTTTTGAAAAACTCAAAAATATGCTCACTACTGCTCCTATTATGAGATCTCCTGATTGGTCTTTACCATTTGAAATAATGTGTGATGCTAGTGACTATGCTGTTGGTGCTGTGTTAGGACAAAGGAAAGATAATAAACCACATGTAATTTACTATGCAAGTAAAACTTTAAATAGAGCCCAAATGAATTATTCCACTACAGAAAAGGAATTACTTGCAGTTGTTTTTGCATTGGATAAATTCAGATCTTACCTTGTTGGATCATCAATTGTTGTCTTTAGTGATCATGCAGCTTTAAAATATCTTCTCTCTAAGAAGGATGCAAAACCTAGGTTGCTGAGGTGGATCCTTTTGCTGCAAGAATTTGACATCACCATTCGAGATAAAAAAGGAGTAGAAAATGTGGTGGCTGATCATTTATCAAGACTTGTTTGTGATGAATCTTTTGGAACCTCACCAATAAATGATACTTTTCCTGATGAACAACTTCTAATTGTCTCCACGACACCTTGGTTTGCTGACATTGCTAATTTTCTTGCTACAGGAAAAATTCCTTCTCAATGGAGCACCCAAGATAAAAGGAAGTTTCTGAATGAGGTAAAGAAGTTCTATTGGGATGACCCTTACTTGTTCAAATATTGTCCTGATCAGATTTTTCGAAGATGCATTCCCGACAATGAGGTAAGTAGTGTAATTAAGTTTTGTCATTCCGAGGCATGTGGTGGTCATTTTTCATCAAAGAAAACTGCTGCAAAAATTTTACAGTGTGGATTTTACTGGCCAACTTTGTTCAAAGATGCACATAATTTTTGCAAGTCATGTGAAAGTTGTCAAAAATTAGGTTCCATTTCGAAAAGAAACATGATGCCTTTGAACCCAATTCTTGTAATTGAAATTTTTGACTGTTGGGGTATTGATTTCATGGGACCATTTCCACCATCTTTTGGTTTCTTATACATTTTAGTTGCAATAGATTATGTTTCAAAGTGGATAGAGGCAATTCCATGTCGAAATAATGATCACAAAACAGTGATTAAATTTTTAAAAGAAAATATTTTGAGTCGATTTGGAATTCCTCGATCTATCATAAGCGATGGGGGAACACATTTTTGCAACAAGGTTTTTGAAACATTAATGAAGAAATATGCCATTACACACAAAGTTGCAACCCCTTATCACCCGCAGACAAATGGACAGGTAGAATTAGCAAATAGGGAGATTAAACAAATTTTGGAAAAGACAGTTAATCCAAATCGCAAAGATTGGTCTCTTAGACTTAACGATGCATTATGGGCCTATCGAACAGCTTTTAAAACAGCATTGGGCATGTCTCCTTATAGGCTAGTTTATGGAAAACCTTGTCATTTACCTGTGGAACTTGAGCATAAAGCATATTGGGCCATTAAAATGTTCAACTCAAACCTTGATGACGCTTCTAATTTACGAAAATTACAAATAAATGAACTTGAGGAACTCAGAAATGATGCATATGAGAATTCTAAAATTCATAAAGAAAGAACTAAAGCCTTTCATGACAAGTTAATTTCAAGAAAAACATTTAATGTTGGGCAAAAAGTTCTACTTTATAATTCTAGACTTCACATATTTCCTGGTAAGTTGAGATCAAGATGGACTGGCCCATTTGTGGTTAAGCATGTGTATCATTATGGAGCAGTTGACATTGAGAATCCTCAAAATGGTAACGTATTCAAGGTAAATGGACAAAGACTCAAACTCTTTTTGGAAAATCATGTTACTCAAGAAGAGGTTGTTTTTCTTTCTGATCCTTGTTTTGAAAATAACTAGATGTAAATATAATTTTTTTTTACCCCGGTTAAATGGCGGATAACGGTACTCCGTGATTATTTAAGTCGGTTCCATCAGCTACCCACAAAACTGATATTGTATATAAATTTCTCTTTCATTTTATTTTATTTCATTTTTTTTTCAGGATGGATGATATTCTCAAAAGATTGCAGAAACGATTTCCTCCTTTTCCTCGGAATATTTTACTGAAGCTTTACCAAGTTCGATTAGAAAGATTAAGAATGCTTATGAACAAAGGGATTCCTGAAGACATACGTTGGATAATTGAAGCCAAGGTACGTGAAGATGAATATCTTCCTGTTTTGCATTTACCAGGTACAGGTAGAAGCACTTATGCAAAGAAGCGACGAGCAAAGCGCATGAGTTCAAATTGCCACAAGTGTGCACGATGGACGTGTAACGGTAAATGTCGTTCTATTGGGATTCCGTCCTCTAATCGAGATGATAAAATTGAATTCATTAAGGATGGACTGAGTAAGGAGAATTTGGGTAATATCCAACTTTCTCTTGAGACGCATCCTAGTGGAGACGTACAAAGAGAAA